>CM062819.1:813804146-815004146 GCA_031772625.1 Pinus tabuliformis | reverse complement strand
TAGAGGTTGTAATTGGAACCAACAGGTTCACACTATGTACCAACCATGGAATACAAGTTCCAAAGGCTTTCCTAATGAAGAAAAAAAACATATGCAAGGCATTCCTAAAATTACTCAACAAAATCGTCCATAAACGAAAATCATAGATCAAACAAAAATATTTACACAATGCCAAGAAAAAAAATCTTAATTAGAAAAATCTTTGTCAATAAATGAGGAATAAATTCTAGAGCATCATGAATTCTACAATAATTGAGATTATTTGAAGAATCTTCCCCTTTAAGCTTCTATCAAGTTCTACTAACTTTTAGAACCCTCATGATAGCATTCACATTCCACCATAGTCGGCCTTGGAGCCTTTCTTTACATAAGCTCATACTTCCACATACTTAGCCAATTTTTACATATTTGGCCTTAACTGAAATTACAATCTATTTTTGGATCACACCTCTCCCTTTTGGGGGATGTATGTGAGAGTATTAGGCACATTTTATTATAGAAGAACATATAAACGTATTCCCACATACTTAACTAGTTTTTTCTTATTTGTCTTTATAGCCCAAATTCTGATCTATTTTCAAATCTAACCTCTCCCTTTGGAGTAGTTTTGGTCACCAAAAAATTAATCAATTTTGAAGTAGGTGAAGAAGCTTAACCTCTTCAATCCTGTACCACTTAGCCTTTGAAGAAGCTTGACCTTTAAAACCAACTTGCATCAACTCTTTCTTACTTATACTAGTCTCCCATAGTTTTTGTTGTTGAATGGTGTCTTCATCCAACTCAACCTTAGCTTCAGCAATAGGTTTTCAAATGAATGAAACATTGCCAATTCATATTCATCCTCATTAATTAGAATAGCCTTACATATATCTAATTTCTATGCATAAATGATACAATAAGTGCCCATGTATGGTAGAAAATACAAATGAAAAGCATTTTCATTCACCTACAGAACAATTTTTAAAGGAGAAAACCTAATGGGGGGCTTATGCATATTTTGTTTACCCTATGGCCATTTCTTACTTAGCTGCAACCTTAGGGCCCCACACACTGAATTTATAAGAAATTGAGTTTATCATGTCGATCTTTATACCTTTGTTCATCCATTTCTAGTTGCTCTTCCACTAGCGTGTGAATATGTTGAATCCATGCCATAAACTGAATGGATTTTTGTTGTTCACTTCCATGTGCATTAGGCTTATCTTTAATAGCATTGGAAAATGAAATATCAAATGGGGTTCAAATAAAAATTCCAAAAAATTTTCAAATGGTGACTTGTTCAAACAATAAGCAGCTTGATTATAACATTGTTGAATATATGTAATATTTTCATCTCAAGTATTAGGGTCATAGTTAGATTCCCTAAGAAAATGAAAAAGGGTCGTATAAATAATCTATATCTACCCATTCATTTGAGGGTGAAAACGAATGCATTATTTTTTTTCGTATCCATCACATCACACAATGCCTTCCAAAAATGGCTATTGTCTTTGTCTAAGATTATGGACTATAGAAGTTCAAAATGCATCCCATAAATTTTGGAGAAATAACATCATTTTCTCTTCGCTAATGATGGTCTACTTTTATGAAATCAATAGAGGCATCTTGTTGAACTAGTCCACTACCTCATATTGCTAGTCATGACTATACCAAGATCAACATCATTGTCTCTTGGCCAATGATGGTCTACTTGTATGAAATCAATAAATCCATCTTGTTGAACTAGTCCACTACCACATATTTATTGTCATGACTATGCCAATATCCTTGGATTCATTGAAGACCATAATGAACAATCCATTTTAGAGGAAATACTGGCACACCACAGTCTACATAATTAACAGTTTTCACGTTGGAACATGTGCCAAAATGACATCATGGGAATATCTGTGCATCGTCATGGAAATATTGGAAAGAACAAAACATCTTCATGGGAATACTTGGACACCAAGGTCTACATAATCAAAATCATGCAGTTCTCTACATATTGCAGGTGGCTTCTCAAATACAACGATAAGTTTTCATGTTATAAATCTCAACTTCTATTATCTCCACCTTACAAATTTTAGCATTTATAAAAAAGAAATATAAGTCGCAAATATTATATCCTATGTCATACTCTAAAGTCACTAAATTTATATATAATAGTATTATATTATAAATAATACATAAATATTTATATCTTGTTAGTATATATGTTATTTTATACAAGTTAGACTTATATACCAAATATCTATTTAAATTATATAGCTGAAAAATAAATTTGTATCATTGAATATATATATATATATATATATATATATATATATATATATATATATATATAGATATATATATACAATGTGTTATAGATATGATTCAAGTGTCTCTACACAAAATATCTAGGCTCAAAACATTGAAGAGCTTAGAGCCACTAACAACACCTGAGTTGAAGAAAAGTGAGGAGACATATTGCTCGACAAGAAGGAATAATGCAAGAATGATACTAATTTGTGGAGGATCTTTCGTGTAGCTCGAGTTTTTCATGGCTTTCCCTAGGTAGGGTTTTGGAGAGGTAGAGGCTCGTGGTAATCTTGGGATCACGATACAATATATACATGTACTTCATATTTATACACATGAAGTTTTCAACTATTCAAAATTGCCTCTGTTGCATATTTGATTTTCAGCATTCATTGTCCTCCTAGTTTTTTCATTCCTAGCACTACTTTTCATGCTAATTTGACAAGGTCGAAATTGTTAAGTTATTTAACATTAATATAGAACTTAAGAAGATAATAAGGTAGATTTACTCTTGTAAATCTTTATTTTTTGCAATGGTATAGATCTAAATCATCTGATTTTATGCCTAGAAAGTGTGCCCTAAGGACTGAAACTTGTTGGCATATGTTTCGTATCCTTACATTTGGTTGATTAAGGTTGAAGTGAATTGAAATATTGTTTGTTCCTAAATGCTATAAGTTATATTTGAGATCATAATTAAGGATGAATATTCATAAGGTTTGGAATCAAGAAACCTTTGGTGTGAGGTGAGGTGAAATTTCAGAATTGCACTAAAGTTAAAATTCCAAAATTTCTACAGGGGCATCCCCTTCCATAGGGGATAATCCCAGTGATGGGGGCACATATCCCATCATGAAAATAAGGTCCAAATAAAACAAAATATGCTATGGGCACACACCAACCTGTTGTGGGACATCCCAAGAAAATTTTCAAAAAATCAAGGAACATATCCTGCGGTAGAGGACATCCAACATTACAAACTGAATTTATTAAAAATAAATAAACTCATCGTTACTTGAAAAGGGAGAAAATAGAAAAGGAAATGCATGGGTCCCAACAATAAGCCCTATGGCATCATTGTGGGGCATATTATATTTGTGAAAAAACTCTTAGGATATATCATAAGAAAAAATTATTGTTTACTGTAATATTTTCCGTACAAGGAATTGGTCGCTAGCATTAGCTATCAAAGGGTAAAACTCCTTAGTTTAAAAATTCATTCTTCAGTAATCATATTTCCAGTGTTGTCACTGTTTAGTTTCAGCTTCACCATTCATATTTTCATATTTCAAATTATCTATTTCACTTTTAGATTAATTCTTCACTCAATTTCCACATCATGTCTTTAATTATTGCTTCTCTGATTCACCCTTGTCTACTGAGAAATTTTTTTAATGTAGTTGGTTAAAATTTTTAAAACTTGATGAATGATTTTTCATTTGATTGAAGAGACAAATTCATAGAAAAGATTCAACATTCTTAGGGTTGTTTTCCCTGGTGCATCATTAATATATATAATGTGTCCTTGGATCCAAAGGATTCTATCCATCCATTCAGTGCATGAGTCGATGTTTTTTGCATCCAAGACATGAAACCATGAATTATACTATAATGGAAGCATTTCTAATCAAATTCAACACATTGTCATTGTAACGACCAATTTATTGCAGGTATGGGGAGGTTCTATCTCTTTGAAGCTCTTGTGCCCACTATTTCCATCAACAAGCTATCCATCCTTCCAACTAAGCCAATCCAGCCATGTTATATCTTAGCTCATGGACAAGATGTATTGCTAAAAACACCAACTTACTTTAAAAAGCATGTAAGCTCATTTTGAATTTTGCACAAAGCCTGTAGCCCTGCACAGGTGTATGAATATTGGAGTGACCACATGTTTGAGTTTTCTTTGATGCCTATTCAAAGTGTATCCATAGCAACAGGAAAAAATATCAAACTTTGGATGGTGCTTTCCACTAGTGAAAATGCCACCAGCCCTATCTCACGTGACATGGGGATAAAGGGATATACAAACTTGAGTATTTGATAGAGATCTCGTAGACTCCCAAATTGGGACATGAAGGGGCCTGAAAATACTAAATAGTCCATGCACATATACACATATAAAGGATAAAGGATAAAGTATCTTATTTCTAAAAATTAACAGAAATAAAATATAATTATATAGACAAAAAACATTGTTGATTGAGAAATGATGAACTCAACAAAATAATGGAAACATGTAGAGGCACCATTGTCAGAATTATACATTTCCCTTCTTTGCACAATGTTTAGTCAGATTTCCATGAAGACATAGGGTCACTGAAAAATGCCTCTTTATTTTTCTATTTTAGTGGCATTGGTCCACCTTTTCTCATCCTAGAGGTCTAACACATCAGGATACTTCCTTCCATTGAGTTGGGCATGCCCACGGGTTTGACACATCAAGACATCTCTTTCCAGCAAGTTGCGCATGCACAAGACTTATTCTCTACATGACACTTGTCGTTGTGTATCAAAATCATAGGAGGGACATGTCAGCATGTCCAATATGTTGGATTCACAATACAAAGAGTGGGTACCTATTAGGTAAAGTTAGTGCCATCCACATTTGGAAATTTCATTCAAAATTCATGGTTGATTATTATACTAGTACCCCATATCCTTCTTAGATAATTGAAACATGCATGAACCTCCAGCAAAATTTTGGTTTAGTTATGTGAACTTAAGTCTTAAAATTTTATGAGACTCTATAAACCCCTTTTAATCAAGTGAAAAGTTCATTTAATATGTTCAGACCTATAGCACAATTAAATTACAAAAAATGTTGACTCCTCCAATCTTTGATTAACACTTGCACACTTGTTCCTCCTATATTTTCATCTTATATAACATAGGTTGTTGCAGTTATTGTCCTCAATATGGGTCAATTAACACATTGAAGGTATTCTAAATCAATGATATGATCATTTATTTCATTATTTTCTACAATAATGCCTTCATCCTATGCTTTTATGTAGCAGAAATTGAAGGCATTTTGATGATTATGTTTGCATAATCTAATCACAAGCATATTCTATTGATTCACAAATCATCCCTCTTTTCACAATACAACTGTTTTGAGAATTTTCACAGTTGTATAATTTTTTATTCTCATTTTGTGAAGGACGAGTGGGTATACAAGTATTATAATACATGAAAAATTTTCCTAGAATAATTAGGCTAAATATTTTCTTAGGAAATTTTTGAGAATCGTCAAAGGAAGAACTAGGTTGTAAATGTCGTTGTAAAACTTCTAAGAAGATGTAGATAACTTCAAACCTGTGATGAAGTGTGCATCCTCCACCTCATTTAGTATATGCCTCATAATTAACCTACACAATGCTATGTGATCATACATGCTCTTTGCACAGTGTTGGCCTCCTAGCCGCCCCATATCAGGCGACCTGGAACACATTTCTCCACATTTAGTTCTACTCAAAATATCAATATAAAAATAGCATCGATGGACTTATGTAATAGTTTTAGATACATGTTCCATACATATTCAATATGATCTAAGTAGGAATGTAGTGGTCGATGATTTATAAACAAACAGTCAAGCCTAAGATGGAATCCAGGAAGTCTCAAGTTTGCTAGAATATTCAAGTGGTGCATTGCATTAGCTCTGACTTGTACCACTTTATGAATAGGTCACTACATCTCAAGTAGGCTATAAGAATCTTGAGATTCTCTATTTTATGATCTGCATTAATTCCATATCATACTCATGATGATATCATTTGGAAAATGTTTATCACTAATATCAAATATAATAATATTTTTTAAGAGGGACTAATAATATCTTACATTTCTCACTATCTTAGTTGGATATGTTAAGCTTACATCAGTGTTTGAAATCAACATTCTTTCTAATCCTTGCAATTTTGTCAATAATAAAATTCCTATCAAGAGACAACACGACATACAATCATCTCCAAAGCATTGGAAATATCAACATATATGTATTACTTTGGATAATTTAATGTGTGTAGCTTAGGTTTTTGAGGTCTTTACACCATTTATTTTTCCATCCTTGCAAGGGATGTCCCATTTGATGGGATTTGTGGTGTAAGAAGTATAGTGCACAAGTGTAATTGACCTAAACAACTTGTTATGGGAAGAGTTATGCATAATTACATCACATATACCATCCTTTTCTCTTAATTCCATCTAGAACATTATATAGTTGATTTTAGATCTAGTTATTTTATTATTGGTTCTTCAAATGGCCAAGATAACCACTTAAAGCAATTTTGTTTTATCTTACTCCAACAAGATTGACTAAGGAGCATCACAGGCCCATGGGGTTCATTTGTAGAACAATTGTTGAATGAAATAATATCCAAGATTTGTTCCAAGCCAAACTAATTGTTGCTTCTTATAATGGTGTGCACTATGTTCACATGGATACACTTTGTTGCAGAATTGTTCACCTTGTACCTTCCTCTGGAATATCTTTCACATCAGTAGAAGCAAACATAAAAGTGGAACCTTTGGATATTTACACACAAGATATGGATCATCCCATGACCATAAACTCTTATTTTTTTTCAAGTTAGAGGCCAATAATAGAGAGAAGGAAAACATGATAGAAGAAAACCATCATGTTTGTCACTCCATATAAAATATCATAAAATGCACTGGTTAATCATGTAAAATGCATTTCATGGTTCATAGCTCACATCAACTCCTGTAGGCATAAGGTCGAAGTGGCACTGGGATTTGTTTATGTAGGTTAAGTATGCAAAGCTACATATAAGAAAGTGTAGGAATTTAGAGGGTAAGTTCCTCAGATAGAACACCAAAGGACACCGCTCACAAACATATCACAAATCAATACACTAGTATTCTTGACGTGGTTAAAACCCTCAAAGGGGGAAACAATCCACATCTTGAGCCAACGTGGCCACTTCAGGAAATTTATTAATAAAAGAAAAAAAAATTACATGAGCTTCCCTCATGAACGGTCACCCTAAAAATGACCCTCCATGCTATTTAAATAGATATCATAGACCAATTAGGTGTTAAGCTATGGATCAAGTGTTGGTAATACTGAGGATAGAATGAATTGTCAGATCACTCCATGTCTAGAACATATCATGACCGTCGGATTGCAAGCTACAATGTACATAGTAAAGAAACACACTTTACCTAACTCTACACTAGACCAAGTTATACTTAACTATTTCCTATGTGTCGGAATATCCTAACATCTCCCCTTAAGAATGACTTGGGATAGGATTGAAGGATGTAAAAATATGACACAATACGAGAAGGAAGAAGGCATTAGAACCTATCCCCACTTAGTGGCAACTTCCTTAACTCCAACCATAAATCGAAGTTTAGTAAACTTTGCCTCTGTGAGAGCCTTTGTAAAGATGTTTGCAACTTGATCATCGGTTAAACAATATTGCACTTCAAGAACATGGTCATGAATGAGATTTATGATGAAGTGCATGTGTAGTTCAATGTGTTTGCTACGTTGATGTTGGACTGGATCTTTGCATAGTTGAATGGAACTTTGGTTATCACACCAAAGTGTAGTCGGATGTTGCTGCTGAAAGCCAAACTCTGATAGGATCTGACGAAGCCACAGGGCTTCCTGACTAGATTCTACAGCGCTATGATACTCTTCTTCTACTAAAGAAAGAGAAATGGCACTCTGTTTCTTGCAAGCCCATGTAATAGGTCTAGAACCAAGAGTGAAGACATAACCTACAGTAGACTTCTGATCATCAGGGTCACCAACCCAATCAGAATCAGTGATGCAAACCAATAGAGGATATGCTTCTACATTGTAATGAATCCCAAATTGAATTGTACCTCGAACATAAAGAAGTATTATTTTAGCTGCTTTCTAATGAATTTCATGTGGGTTTTGCATAAACCGAGCAATAAGGTCAACAACAAAGGAAATGTTAGGACGGGTATGGGTCAGATACAAAAGTTTCCCTACAAGCTGATGGTATAAGGTGGCATCAACTTTAGGGCAAGTACATGTGAATGAAAGTTTGGCTCCAGTATGAAATGGAGAAGGGGCTAGCTTATAGTCTTCCATGTGAAAGTGGCATAGAATATCACAGGCATACTTAGATTGGGAAAGGAAAATACCTTCCTTGGATTGCAAGACTTGAAGACCATGAAAATAATACAAGTGTCCTAAATCTGTCATTTCAAACTGCTTTTTAAGGCTAGACTTCACATGGTTTATAAGGTTGGGATCACTACCAATAAGGATAACATCGAAATAGAGAACAATAATGATAGAGACTTACCCACTTTCTTGGTGTAGACAATATTGTTAGAATGACACCTAGAAAATCTAGTATCTAAAAGAAAGCTATCCATTTTAGCATACCAAGCTCAAGGGGCTTGCTTGAGACCATAAAGGGATTTCTTAAGCCGACATACAAGGCTGGATTCTATTTGTATAAAGCCAGGAGGTTGTTCCATATAGATTTTTTCATCCAAGTCCCCATGCAAAAAGACAGATTTAACATCCATTTGATGGACTTCCCATTTGAAAGAGGCAGCAAGAGAAAGAACAAGGTGAATAGAGTTCATTTTGGCAACATGGGAGAAGGTTTCAGTATAGTCGATGCCTTCAAATTGTGAAAAACCTTTAGCAACATGATGAGCTTTATGTTTATCAACTTTTCCATGTGGTCCATACTTGGTTCTGTAAATCGATTTGCGTCTAACAAGTTTTCGTCCCTTTGGAAGAGGAACAAGATCCCATGTATCGTTTGTCAATAATGAAGGATATTATTCATTCATAGCTACATCCCAATCCGGATGGCCTGAAGCTTCTACAAAGGTGTTAGGATCATAATTCACTACAGCTTGAGCCAGTAAAGAAGATGCTCTATCAAACCAAGAATGAGTGTGACACTGATTTGTAGGATCGCCTACAAGATCAACTGCTACATCTCAAGTAGCCCGGACCCATTTTGGAAGCTCAAGAGATGAAGTAGGATCCTAAGAAGGTGGGGGAGGATTGTCATCCTCTCTGTCATCATTTGAAGAAGAAATATTTTCAGAAGTAGAAGGCATAGAGAGAGGTGGCACATCCGCTGAACTAGGCTCATAGGCTGGCATATTTCTCAGCAAACTTTACATCTCTTCTAATGATACCATTTTTGGACTTAAGTGGAATAACTCTATATCCTTTGACATATTCAGAATATCCAAAAAAAATACATTTTTCATTGCTAGGTTCTAAAGCTTTATGTTTCTCATCTGGAATATGGGTCCATGCTTCACTTCCAAAAACATGAAAGTGACTCACATCTAGTTTAATTGAGCTCCATGCTTCTTCTGGACTGAAATTCTTTAGAACCTTAGTAGGAGTGTGATTTACTATGTAATTTTCACAGTTAATTGATTCTGTCCAAAAATTAAGACTAAGTCCTTTAGATTGAAGCATACAATTAGCCATTTCCTTTAAGGTGTGATTCTTCCTTTCAGCTACACCATTTTGTTGTGGAGTATATGGAACATTATGTTGCATTTGAATTCCATGCTCAGTGCAAAAGTTGATGAATTTGTTGTTAACATATTCTCCGCCATTATTAGATCTTAGCTTAATAATTTGATTTCCAGAATGTTTATCAAAAAATGCCTTAAAGGCCAATAACATGTTAAATACTTCACTCTTGAATTTTAAGAAGTATACCCAAGTGCGTTTAGAGAAATCATAAATGAAATTTAATAAATACTTGTTGCCAAATAATGAAACAACTGGAAGTGGACCACAAAAATCACTATGCACAAGCTGTAAAGGGGTTGAGGCATGCCAAGAGGCACGTTTTTCAAAACTATAACGATGATGTTTTATGAGTACACATCCGAGACAAACAACATTTCTACAAGATACCATAGGAAGACTTGTAACCATATTTTCTTTACATAGATTTTGAAGGGAGCGATAGTTTAAGTGACCAAATCGCTCATGCCAAAGTTTTCTCACTTTATCATTATGAGCAACAAATGCTGAGGGAAGAGTTGATGACCCAAAGTTGTTAAACTTATATAATCTTGTAGAATCATCAACAATTACAGTAGCTAAAATCTATCTAGGATCTCTTAGGTCCTTAATTACAACATCATGAGCTGAAAATTCAACGATTTTACTTTCACCTGAATGAGTTATCTGATCTACAAATAGAAGGTTGTAGGATAAGGTTGGAACACATAATACATCATTAAATTAGCCATTTTTTAGATGAATAGTTCCAATCCCTACAACAATAAGAGATCTATCATCACCAACATATATATTTTTGGTGTTACAATCATTTAAAGAAGAAAACATGGCTTTGTTTTTGGCCATGTGATAAGAAGCTCCAAAATCAATGAGCCACTCATGAGAATGAGAAGAAGAAGATACATTTAGTGCATAACCAAACCGAGATTCTTGATAACCACATGCAGAAACTAAACCTAAATATGAAGATAAGAAAACCAAATGGGATAATAGGCAATATCAAGCATGTGGGTTGATAGGGATGCCTATTTCTCCAGACCTTAGATTCCATATCATAGAACTTGATACCCCTAATCAAGCAATGAAACAACTCACTAAATTTTTTGGAATTAAAAATGAAATTAGAGCCCATCAACTCGAAAATGAGTTGCTTACGCTGGACCCCAATAATTTTTCTTCCATTGAAGATTTTTTGTCCAAGTTCAAGGCCCTTAGACTTATCTTGGAAGGTGTACATCATTCAATCCTATCCCAAGTTGTTCTTAAGGAGGGATGTTAGGATATTCTGATACATACAAAATAGTTAAGTATAGCTTGGACTAGTGTAGATTTAGGTAAAGTGTGTTTATTTTATTAATAAATTGCCTGAAGTGGTCACGTTGGCTCAGGTCGTGGACTATTTCCCTCTTTGAGGGTTTTAACCACGTCAAGAATACTGGTGTATTTATCTGTGATCTATTTGCGAGTGGTGTCCTTTGGTGTTCTATCTGAGGAACTTACCATGTAAATTCCTACATAAAACGTTAAGGACCCAATGGAATTTTTATATGGTCAAATGAAACATTCACACATCTAAAAATTAACCAGGAAGTTGGGTAACTTATTTTGGCAAAATATTTTACTATTATTTAGAACTTCCAGCTAACCAATTTAAGTATCAAGAAAGATAACTTTTTTAGTGCTCCAAATATTGGAGGGAGGAATTGATTATTCACTTCTACTTCATGGAACATCCTCAATGAAAGTAGCTATATCTTAGACTACTTGTTTGTATAAGTTAAAATGATCTTTTGTCCAAGATCAATGTGAAATACAAGTAGAAAGAGAATGACATACACAAAAATGAGGGGAAGTATAAGTGCCCAGTCCTTTTGGCATATATTACTCATGCACAACATGTTACTATAATGCATTATCGCACTATATTTTCCAAATTTTCTTAACTTTTAATATGGAATGTCCATTTTCGATACAAAATTGTAAACCATGATATATTATTAGAAATGAAAAAAACATAGGTGAATGGATGCCCAATTACAGGGAGAGATAAATCCAACAATTGGATTATGTTGGTTCATATTTTGAGCATATGCAAATGTGAAGATGGTTGATGGAGGGAAGAAGAAATAGTGCATCTATTGGAAATAAGGCAATAGAACTTCACATGTAAAAACAAAGGAAGAAGTCTAATAGATCATTAACACAGAGAATGAAACTATTACATGTAACTCCTCACAAGACTTGTAGGGTCAAAATATCCTTGCAATTAACACACACTGAAGAACCCAAGAGGAAAAAAACCAAACCATAATTATAGCCAAATAGCCAAATGTTGCAATAGATCTAGAATAAAGAAAGGGCCAAAGCATATTAGTATATTTCCCTTTTTCCCTCTTTTGAGAAAGGTAACATTTATATTACTGAATGGATGCAATTATAATCCCTCCTAAAGGATTATACAAAGAAATCATTTTATCAAGATTCAAGATAGGCATTCCCCTACTTGATTAAGCAAGTAGAGCAAGAGCAAGTGCATGTAATGTACCTCCTACATCTAGGTTTTGACAATATTTTCTTAATGAAATCAAATGAGTTTATCATTGTATAAAAAATAGCTATATAATCCAAAAATTGCTAGAAAATTATATATGACAGAGCAATGGAGCACATAAAATATTGCAAATCAACACAGAAAACACATAAAACAAGAGAGACACAAATATACGTGGTTCACCCAGTTTGGGCTATGTCCACAGAGAAATAGTCAGTCCTTCTTTCTATATTATCCAACAAACTGAAGAGATACAACCTACAGCAGATCCGCTGTAATTCCATCTTCGCTCTCAATCTCCTCTCTCTTCCTCACTCAGAATACAGATATACATAGACACAATACAATTCCATCATATATAGAGAGGGGTTTCCTTCTAGGGAAAAAAACCCTAAATTAAACATAACTTCTACAGTCAAATCTCCTCCTAATTAATGGCCCAGATTGACTACAAAATTACAACATTTTACAAGGCAATTTGACATCTATTCTTAGCCTCAGGGGTGCTACCCCCGATCCCCTGCTGGGGGGGTCTCCCAAAGGTCGCAATCGCCCCCCCTGCAACAAGTATTTTACGGGCGGCGTTGTCGCCCCATTACAAATTGGGTTCCAATGTGGCGATACCTTTGAATATAGAAGATAATCAGGCTCCACACCCAACAATCTCCCACTTGGAGACTAATTATAGCAACTCCACCACTGCTTCATTTGCTGGAAAATGACTCCACTTTGGACCTGGCTATTTCTTATCTTCTTCATCATACTTGAAGACCAATTGAATCTGAGAAAATTCTCAGTTTCTACCTGGTTACAACTTTTGTTAACATATCTACAGGATCCTGGCTAGTGTGTATCTTTTCCAACTTCAACTGTCCATCTTCCAACGCTAATCGTATGAAATGGTACCTGAGCTGTATATGTTTAGCCTTGGAATGAAATGTAGAGTTT
This sequence comes from Pinus tabuliformis, assembly GCA_031772625.1. NCBI lineage: Eukaryota > Viridiplantae > Streptophyta > Pinopsida > Pinales > Pinaceae > Pinus > Pinus tabuliformis. Next base: position 814,990,839 of record CM062819.1, on the reverse strand, counting down.
TTTACAAGATGTATGGCACTTTGGTTTTCACTGTATAACTTGCCCAACTCTTGCTTCTTACCCAATTCATATAGAAACCTTTGTAACCAAATCATTTCTTTACTAGCCTCTGTAGCAGCAACATACTCTGCTTATGTTGTTGAGAGTGCAACAACACTTTGTAGTTTTGAGACCCAACTAACAGTTGTTCCACTTAGAGTAAACACATACCCTATCGTGCTCCTCTTCTTATCTCTATCGCCCACCATATATGCATCAACATATCCCTGTAGAGCAATGTTCGAACCGCCAAAGCATAATTCTTGATTTGTGGTACCTCTCAAATACGTGAGAATCCACTTCACCGCAATCCAATGTTCTTTTCCTGGATTGCTCATGTACCTGTTTACAACTCCCATTGCATGTGCAATATCAGGCCTTGTTCAGACCATTGCATACATTAAGCTTCCAACTACTGATGCATATGGAACTTTAGACATACGAGCCATTTCTTCCTGAGTCTTGGGACATTCCTCCTTACTTAATTTGAAATGGCTAGCCAAAGGTATACTAACTGGTTTTGCATTCTGCATATTAAAATTTTCAACACCTTTTCTATGTACTCACTTTGAGACAATGTTAATTTTCGATTCTTCCTATCTTTGGTTATTCTCATACCAAGGATTTGTTTTACAGCACCCAAATCCTTCATTGCAAATGAGTTTCCCAATTTTCTTTTGAGCGCATTTATTTCCTGCATGTTACAACCTGCAACAAGCATGTCATCTACTTACAATAACAATATAATATAGCTGCCATCATTTTGCCTTTTGAGATAAACACAATGATCAGAGTGACATCTAGTATAACCTTGTTCAGACATAAACCTATAAAATTTTAGTACCATTGCCTTGGAGCCTGTTTTAAGCCATATAAGCTCTTCTTCAAGCTGCACTCTAGTTTCTCCTTCCCTTTCACCTCATATCCTTGTGGCTGCTGCATATATATCTCTTCCTCCAAATACCCAAGTAGAAAGGTTCTCTTTACATCTAAATGCTCAAGATGCAAATTCAGCTGCTACTAAACTTAAAATAGTTCTGATTGAAGTCATTTTAACAACAAGAGAAAATATCTCATCAAAGTCTATACCCTTTTTCTGTGCAAATCACCATAAGTCTAGCTTTATACCTTTTTCTACCTCCATCTTCTTCCTTCAACTTGTAAACCCATTTATTGTGCAAAGTTGTTTTACCTCGAGGAAACCTAACTAAGTCCCAAGTCTAGTTATGTGCTAAGTAGTCCATCTCTTCTTTCATGGCTTGCTCCCACTTCTTCCTAGTTTCTACCTGCACTGCTTCTTCATAACATTCTGGTTCACCAGAATTAATCAACAATACATAATATAATGAAGGAGAGTATCATTCAGGGGGTCTACTTATCCTGGTAGATCTTCTAACACCACTTTCAAGTGTTTGAGGTGCTTGTTGCTATTGTGGTCGTTGTTCTGGTTGTTGATCATTATGATTTTTAGGCACCATCACCTTTTCTATGATCTGATCAAGCACTATGTATTCTCTGTTTTCTTTTACCTGTTTCTTTTCCTGCAGCTGATCCTTATACAAAACCTTTTCATTGAATATGACATCTCTGCTCCTAATGATTTTGTGTTTTTCATAACCATAAAAATGATAACAAAATTCATTAACACCATATCCAATAAAGGTACATTTCTTTGATTTTGCCTCAAGCTTTGTTCTATTTTCTTTATTAATGTGGACAAAGGCTTCACAACCAAAAGTCTTTAAAAAATAATAGTTTACCTTTTTACCCGTCCATGCCTCCTCTGGAATACCACCATCCAAGGAACTTGAAGGCCCTCTGTTTATTAGATAAACAATAGTATCTACAACATTTACCCAAAATTGTAAAGGCAATCCTACATGCAATCTCATGCACCTTGCACGCTCCATGATTGTCCTGCTCATGCTTTCTGACACACCATTTTCTTGTGGTGTTCTTGGAACTGTCTTCTCTCTACGAATTCCATTCTTTGAATAGTACCTATCAAACTCTTTGCTACAATATTCACCTCCATTGTCTGATTTGAGATACTTCAACCTTTTCCCTATCTCATTTTCAATCAAAGCTTTCCATTTCTTAAAGGTATCAAATACATAAGATTTATTTTGAATACATTAAATCCAGGTTTTTTAATTTGCATCATCAATAAAAGTAACATAATAATGAAAGCCACCAAGAGATGATACCTGAGAAGGTCCCCATACATCTGTCTGCACAAGCTCTAATTTTTTGCTCTTATTTTCTTTCCCAACTCTAAGGAATCTGACTCTCTTCTATTTTCCATCAACAGAATTCTCATAGAATTTTAAATCAACATGCTTCAAACCTGGCAACAAATTTCTTGAGTGAAGAATCTGCATCCCTCCTCACTCATGTGCCCGAGCCTATGATGCCACAATGTCGTATCTTCTCCTATAGAGGTTAAAGAATTAATAGAATTAGAAATACCATTGCATAAATACAATGTACCAACCTTTCCTCCTTTCACTATTACCACGGATCCTTTGGTGGCCTTCCTAGTTTTATCTGTGAAAGTAGTTACACAACCTTGACCTCTCAACTGCCCTATTGAAATCAAAATTTTCTTGAGGTCTGGAACATGCCTTACCTCCTTCAATAGCCACTAGATTTCCATTTTTTTGTTGTATGAAAACTGTACCCATTCCAATGATTTTATAGGGTTTATCATCACCCAATTGAACTTGTCCAAAATCTCCTTGAACATAATCATAAAAATGTTTCCTATCTGGTGTGGCATGGAATGAGGCTCCTGTATCTACTACCCAGGCATCAATAACATTTTATAATGAAAGAATCAAAGCATCTTGCAACATATCACATGTTATATTCGCTTCATGATTAGTTTCTTGTTGCACATCTCCTTCTTTTCCCTTTCGAGACTTGCATTCTTTCTTTAGGTGTCATTTCCTCCCACATTTCTAGCACACTATCTCCAATCTGGACTTGGATCTGCCTTTTCTTGACTTACTGTGATATCCAGGGCTCTTTCCTCTTTCCATTTTTCTTCCCCTAGTCTCTGCAGTCAAAGCATTACCTGATGTCTCACCAAAGGTTTTCCATCACATTTCCTTGCTAAGGATTTTACTGACAACATCATCAAACTTTCAAGTACTAGGTCTAGAGACAAAGATACTAATGGCTATAACTAAACCATTCCAAATTTCTGACAATGAGCACAGAAATAACAGAGCCCTAACTTCATCATCAAAAGTTACCCCTACAGAACTTAACTGACTGTAACTGTATTAAATTCATTTAAATGATCAACAACAGATCCACCCTTAACATCTTCATATTAAATAAACGCTTCATAAGAAATACCTTATTTGAGGCCGAGGGTTTTTCATATAGTTTGGCCAATGTTGACATTAAACCCTTTGTTGTCATTTCCTTTGAAATATTAAACACTACCGACATTGCTAGGCACAACCGTATTATTCCAAGTGCCTTTCTGTTGAGAATATCCCATTCTGTGTCTGTCGGCTTGTTTGTCTTTTTGCTCAATGGTTGGTACAGATCTCTCTGATACAGATAATATTCTATTTGCATATTCCACAACTGGTAGTTTTGGCCATTGAATTTTTCAACCCTAAACCTACCATCTTCCACCATTGCTCCGACTCGAACCAGGAACCCTTCTCTCCTACGAGTTTATTAGCCAAATAGACCTTCAGCTCTGATACCAACTATTAGAAAATTATATATTATAGAGCAATGGAACACATAAAATATTGTAGAAATATAAACACAAAAAACGCATAAAACAAGAGAGACACAGATATACATGGTTCACCCTGTTTGGGCTATGTCCATAGAGAAATAGGCAGTCCTTCTTTCTATATTATCCAGCAAACTGAAGAGATACAACCTACAGAATATCCATTGTAATTCCCTCTTCGCTCTCAATCTCCTCTCTCTTCCTCACTCAGAATACAGATATAAATAGATGTAATACAATTCCCTCATATATAGCGAGGGGTTGCCTTCTAGGGAAAAAAAACACTAAATTAAACATAACTTCTACCGTCAAATCTCCGCCTAATGAATGGCCTAGATTGACTACGAAATTACAACATTTTACAAGGAAATTTTACATCTATTCTTAGCTTCGGGGGTGCTGACCCCGATCCCTCACCGAGGGGGGCTCCCAAAGGTTGCAGCGCCCCCCCCAGACCCCGCCTATAGCGAATATTTTATGGGCGGTGTTGTCGCCCCATTACAAACTGGGGTCTAATGTAGAGATACCTTTGAATACAGGATATAATCAGGCTCCACACCCAACAAAAATGATAGCTTATAAATTTATTTAGACATTTCTTTGGGCAGATCTTCAAGTGTCATGATAACTCTTTCAACACAAAAAGTGGAGAACAATCACCGTGAAAACCTACCAAACATTATTGAATATATTGGAGGTGAGAATATGGTTCATATTCCCATCTTACTTGATAACAACATTCAATTCTAAAGGATATCACTTATACATGAAAGTTAGTACTGAGCCCCATGCTAGATTTTCATCCGTTGCAACTAGAAATAAGAGTGTTATATTTCTTACATTCAGCCAAAACCACAATAAAGAAATGAAACCGTACAATGCATCATTATGAACACCATGGGAAGATAAAATTAGCTAACTCTTGTGAGCTAAAATGGGTAATGGATAAATTTGTTTTTCAAAGAGTCCTCTTAGAAGTTCTATAAGGTCCTAAGATGTATTACATGAGGATGCCTAGTAAGGTCTACATTATATCAAAGTGTTGCAATTCTAGGCATATCAAAATAAGGAACAACAATCTCAAACTCATTAGCCTCAATGGTTTTTTGGGAATCCTTCCATAAAAGTTCATAAACATAGAACATGTAGTGTACCATACTAAGCCCACAATATGGCCTCTTTTCGTTGTCATGTGCCCATACCATGTTGGCTTAAAAAGCTACAACATCACTAAATCTCCTACTAGACCTTGTTAATCCACCGGGTCTTATACCCTATATACACCTAAATAATATATTTTTGTTAGCCACCCACAACAACCACCAACATACGACATGCTACCAGGTCCAAGAGTTCCAAAGTACTTATCCAGATAACTGTAGTGAGGAAATGACTGGGCTAAAGGTAATATGAATGTTCCATAAGTGTATTTAACATTTTTAATAGAGATGGATAAGTTGCTTGGATTGCTCAATATCAAATGGATGGAAAGAAGAAGCTTGGTTGTCCCACAGGTTTGAGAACAATCTTGAATGGTTAAACAAAGAGGCTCAATTCTAACATGACATATGAATCAAAATGTTCATTAGAGAGCTTAGAAACAATGGTGCATTCATCTGCTTTAATAATTTCGTCCAACTAGCCTCGAGTGATTCAATATAAAATGAATATGCAAAGAACTCGATCTCTAGCCATTTTTCAAATCCTTCAAACCCAATTGCAGTCATCCGAGGAAATGTTTCCTCAGGAGCCATACAAGTGTTTTTCATGCATCATATTAAGTGTATTTTTTATGCATCCACCTGACTCCATACTATAGCTTCTCATCCACATGACATCGCAAGGATCTAAGGGACATCAATAATACAAGGACACACACACTTGAAATAGATTATAAGCCTACAATGTTTGAATGGTTGTCACTGTATCTATCTAATTTTTTGTTGCTTTCTTAACTTTCATAATCAATTGCTATATTCTGCCATTAGACAACCAAAAAGATGTTTTACACTCTAACTTGAGATGCCGGTATGCTTGTAGAATTCCCACTGGTCCTTTTGATAAGTTCAGTGTCTACTCATGATTCCAACTTTTAATATTCAACACATTTGGAATGTAAACTAGTAACAAGTACTGTCTCACAAGAATTATTGTGTTTACAGGGAAGTAAATTCCCTTGTTGGTAGTCGTTCTCATCAGATACTTAATAACCATCAAGGTAAGTTTTCCCTCTAGCAAGGACCAATATTTGTGTGGTAATTATAACAATAGTGTAATTAGCACCACATGGTTTCATAACTGTAATATATATGTTACCTTCCATTATATCATTATATTCGGCCTAGTAAGGGAACCAGGCTGCACATTTTAGGTCATATTGTATCATACCTTGTATTGAGATATTGGCAATGCACACCTTCAAGAAAGGTTCATGGCATCACCTTTGTAACCCTTTTGTGATAGCTTACTCCACCCTGGTAGACTCTTTCCATACCTATGGAAAGACACGCTAGCGCTAAGACATTTATAGCACTCAAAATTTCTAATTACAAAAGTTGCACAATGACTTTAGTAGTTGTTCCCATAATTCATAATATCAGTTATACAATAATTCCTAATGCCTGGAACTTGACAACATGGATAATTTGTCATCAGTCATGTGTCTTTAATTTTTTCACAAGAGTAGACATTTTCTACGGATTCACCACATAAATTCAAATAATTTTCCCTTACAAACTCAACCTGGTTGAGCCTACTTCCTAGTATGGCTAATAATGACAAGCTTCTATGTTATACAACTTGATAGCGTAGACTGTGTTGTGGTTCTAGAAAAAATATAATGTCAAATAAAATAAAACTTATGCAATATATTCTTCGATAAAGCTATTTGAGATACATGAAATGATATATGTATCATTGATGTCTTTTAAAGACTAGCACAATCTAGAAGGTAAGACAATCAATGAAAGGGTGGGCCACCAACAAGATCCTAGAGTTTAGTATTTAGTTGAGTTTAACAACACTATCATTTTAATCAATCAAGAAAGACATCACCTAAATCATTACAAATACAAACCCCCTTAATATGTAAGAATTATTAATTATTATCTATCATATTCATTAGTAGGGTCTCATTATGATGAACCATTATAAATGTGACTAGATTTGGTCTTCATGAGAGTATAAGGTCTTTATAATAAATTATGTGGTGAATACAATGGTTAATAGATTTCAAAATCATACAGTGGATTGTGTCACAAACCTAATAGGTCTTTCTTGGACTCAAGTCCTAATCATTTGCATTAATTTTTGCACTAACTAAACAAGAGGGGGTCACACTCCATGTGGGAAAATTTTATTCATCTAGAAACTATGTATAGCTTATGTCTAAGGAGGCTAAAGTGATGAAGGTAATGGCCTCCACCATATATAGGATTATCGAGTAACTTTACCCATGCTATAATTCCTATGACATTGAAGACAATATGGCCCCCCCATACAACTATAGCATGTTTACACCACATAATATAAACTCCAAATTTCATCCCCAAAGTTAACCAGTACAAAGGAATTCTCTTAATCTCTGTCACTATATAAGGATAAACTTAAGCAAAATGCATAGTCAACCATGGTGAACTCTTTTAGAACTACTACATGAATTGAGTGCAACCCTTATCGACAATTATAGATATAGTATAAGAGAAGAGCACCATTTATTCATAGTTGTAAGTGACTAGCATACATTGAGACTATGGGTACAACGGAGGTAGTAGCATCCCATGTGAAATTCTTATTACAATAGGAATTCATCCACAGATTATATATAGAGGCCATGTGACACAGGTGGATGGCTTCAGATTTTTAAGGCTGCAAGATTCACTTGCTATCTTACTTGTCTATATGCAAATAATTTCAAATTGTAAGCACAGAAGTCCATTTATCAAGAGCCCAGTATAAACACATAATATAAGGGAACCAGATCACCCAAGGGCCAAAAAAAAAAGTTAAATTCTGTTAAGTTACCATTATGAAAATTTAACCACCCCCCTCAAAAGAAAAGTACTTGTCTTAACATGACCTTGATGTTAAGGTGTTTGATTCCATGAGAATATTGTCCGTAGTTCTCTGAGTCTCATCCTTTAACAATTTGTGAATAATGTAGCTGCCACCCCTGAGCTTTAGACCAAACCAAGGATTCCAGAGGTTTATACTACCTCCACCCTATACGACCCTTTAGACAGTTACTAGGATTCCAGAGGTAATCGCCTCCACCCAATCATTGTTGAGGGACTCCATAGATGTATACCTGTTGGGCACTAATTTTTTCCTAAAGAATAAACATAAACCTTTGCACATTAGATTGTCAACCTAGGATTTCGTCTTTTTATTGCAAGGTTTTCCACATAGTTGGTGCAAGGTTAGTGTTCAAATTACCTTGTTTTGAGTGATAGTAATAAGAAGAAGAGACTAAGAAATGAAAGGAACAACAAAATATTCACTAAAAAATACTCACTTTCTAGCTCTAAACTACAATCAATCTGATAACAGAAATAAACTGTGAAGTCCCTATGTAGAAATCATTAATAAATTCAAGTTGTTTCCTAGGGAACGATAACTGTGATAAAGGAACTGAGATGCATTTATCAAAAAAATGCTAAATATTCGAAGTTAACAATTCACACTTGATGCGGAAAACAATAACAAAAGATAATGCTATAAAGGAAATCTCACTTGACGTTATTCACTACAATTTCTTGTAAACAGTAACAGTAAATCTGGAAAATAGTGATTTGATCTAAGAAATGATTAATCATTCAAAAGTTGAAAGTAAGATGCAATAATAATACAGAGGAAGACAATATTCATCCTAGGACTGGGCCCACGGTCACTAGAATTCAACCGTCTTGTAGTTAACTCAATGTACTAGATTAAAATTGAACCGTTGAAATATTCATTAACATGCAATAGTAAATTACAAGAGAAGTTTGTAAAAACTCAGGACAATCTGTCTCTTCAGTCTCATATTACAATTAACAGGGATAATTAACTACTTTACTGGAGTTTAATCCTACTTTTTATATTACAAAATTATTCTAAATTCGAAATGGTAAAGCTATCCTGAGAATCAAGAGATTCTCCGGATGCTTTAATTCAAGATTTGAAATCTACAATGTCTTCCTTAGAATGGCAGGTCATGATCCTCTTTCCAATAGTCTCGTGCATATAAGATGTTGATCCATGGTCAGCAGGACAAAAATAGTCCAAATTATTTCCTTACGGCTTGGCCTTCCTCAAATATTCAAGGAACAACAATCAACATCGAATATTTCCTATCCAAATATCAACCCAAATTGTGAGTTAATGACATATTCAAGATTCAAATCGATTCACTAATGAGGTAAAATAAAACTACAATTATTACTCCATTCTAGAACTCTGTAGCATTCAAATTATTATAATCTGTGCTCGAAAGATTTGAAAAACTAACTATCAACTAAGGAAATAAGGTGAATAATTATACCAATTCCAAGGCCCAAAATCATTCCCAGGATTACCTTTTTGCATGACCTCATGCAAATAGATGGTTGACATGAAGTAAGGTTAGAGAGTAAGTTTGGTAAGGATGCTCTCCATAGTGTCTGAATCCATCCCTACTTCTGATTTCCTGGAATGCTATAAACTTACCTGCTTCTATTAGCTCATACTAAGCTTTATAGTCATCTAGAGGGTACCAGATTATGGGGCATATGTAACAACATCCAAGCCATTTGGGGCCCTCTTCTAGTACCATATGAACATAATCCTATACCCTGCATATTGCATCTTGGAGATTCCTTAAACCGAAGAGTTCTTTGTTCTTGATTTCATTAGATGTTATTTTCCATCTCTGTTCAGTAGCTTGTAAAGATTCCACTCTAATATCCCCAAGATATTCCATCCCTGACTGTAAGACACTATTATGGATAGGTGCCAAGGCAGTAACAACGTTAGGACACTCCATAAACCTCTTGTGTTTAACAAGTTTACATAGAGGGCTTTTTGGTTCCCCTCTAACCCAAATGTCAAGGTCATTCTCCCTTCCTTGGAATGTGTTATAAGCTCTAGACCACTTTATTTTATTTCTGGAAAATGAAAAAAGTGCTTGAAATTGTACATCTCCAATGACAGGAACAAGGTTTTTGTCTATTTGTTCCTCTAAAAAGAAATTGTGCCTATACAATTCACATAAGAAATTATATGTGTTATCATCCGGTTGATGGAAAGACTTAACAAAATCAGAAACATTGTTGAATTCATAAGGTGGTCCAAACCAAACGGCCTTAATATTGAGTAAAAGATACCATTCCAATAAAAAAATGCATAGTTTTTGGATGGACATCTACGGGACACGGCAACATAGTAGATGGAACAAACTTCCTTTGTTTGTTCTTGGGATTTTTCAAGATGAATTTTTACAGTCTTCACCTTTTTTTTCTGTTGCTCTTAATTTATCATAAGTTTCATCCTCACTGATCATCAATTCTTTGTATTTGTGCAACAATTCCTCATGCCCACTTTGGGGAACCACCTCTCTTCAATATCGTGTCGAAGTTTCATGTTGTTCTTCCAGCTTCTTATTTAAAACCTAAATGGTGTCATATACAATTAGAGGAGTGTAAGGAGGTATAGGCCTTTTTTTTTCTTTTGTCAATTAAAAAATGATAATTTTATTTGAGTACTCACCTCAACAATCATCACGTTAATTCTTAATACATCTGGGTCGGTCTGTGTCCATGGGGAAACAACAAGAGTTTCTCAGTGTCTAATTCTTTGTGGAGGAAACAAGGTTTTTTATTTGAGTCTCAATTATTTTGGTTTCTTCCTTTTATTTGTGGTACCTCTAAGCCTTGTTGTTTCTTAATCATTTCCTGAGTTGCTACACTTTTCTTTGCATTTTCTTATTTTCTTTTTAGCAACTCTACTTCATGACTAATTTTCCTTCTTCTTTTTCCAACAATATTTTTGGTCTAGACATCTGAAGAAGAGGGATCGGTAGCGATAACCTTGAGCCTTTCAATGACTACTTTCTTGGTTGAGGTAATAGTTATAGGTTTCTTAAAGCCTTCATTAGTCTAGGGTATAGTAGAAAAATCAACATCAATCCTCTATCCCGTAGGAGATTGTAGAGCTATTCCTTCCAATGAAGAATAGGGTTCCATGATGGTTTCAATGGAGTCTACAGAATGCTCTTGAACAGGGCTATCTTCAGGGTATCTCGAGGGCTCCAGAATGACAGTAGATACTAAATTGGAAGGAGAAATAGGAGAAATAGATGACAAGATTTGTTCTAGTGGATTTTTCGAACAACCTCTCGCTTCCTCGAAATTTATAGAACTTAAAAATATTCCTAATCCTTCCAATACTTGGGATATTTCCATTTCATGTGCTTGGGGAGAACCTTCTTGGTGAGTTTCCTGTATGTTAGGAAGTCTCTGGGATCCACTTTCTTCCATTGGTTTCACAATAGGATCCATGGGACTCATTGTTTTGGCTAGTCTGGAAGACCTTCTTTGTTTAGTAGGTAAAGAGGCAAGAAGGGCAGATGATCTCTTTTCTTCCTTGGTTAGTTGTTGTAGAGCTGAATTTTGGGCCTGTTGCTGTGTAGTTTCTTCCCTCACCATGTTGGCCTCCTCATTCCCTACTGGTTGCTCAGGTTCTATGATAGGTATTCTAATTCCCAATGGGACCTCAGAGTTTCCCACAAATTCTTCCCAACTTAGGTGTACTCATCTCAATTCTCTCACGACTATTAGTTTTATGAGACTATGGTGGCTTAACAATGAAGCTTGGTATTTGGACTTATCAAATATTACAACGGTCTCATGTATAGAAGTTCATTCAACAGGTAAGGTAAGTTTAGAGTTACCTTTTTCTTTAGTATCACCATCAACTTCAAGTGTCAAGGCTTTACCACGTCGTATCGACTGTCGCAAGTGATATATCATTACACAACCCCTGCCAATTCCTTTCAGGGTTTTGGAAATGAAGCAGGGTTGTACCCTTTTCCTTTCCTAATCAATTCTTCTCTGGTGTTCGTGAAAAACAATGTTGCGCTCTGCAATGGGGTATGTTTGTAAACCCACTTTTCACCTTCCATAAGAAGGACTGTAACTTCCAACATGATTGCTTCATTAACCTACACTTTCCCTCCATTACCTACGGTTATCCCATTGCTAAAATTATATAAGAATTCTAGAGAAATCGCATTGTTAAATCCCTACAATTGGGAAAAATATTATGTCTAGCCTACTCACTCCAAAATACTGTGTGCCTGTTCAGAATCTCTCAATTGGGCTAGTTCGTTGTGAACTGAACAACCACCCATCTTGACTATTTATCAAGGAGTGACCTAGAGCTATGTTTAATAGATTTTAGTAGGTAACAAGTGTAAAGAGTAACAACGTACAACAATTACAATTAAATGAATACAGGAGTTAACACATGAAAAACAAAGTTACTGCAATAAATTAAATTTCTTATCATATGTGCGGTAGTAAATGAATGTAAGATTTAGCACATGAAAAACAAAGTTACTACAATAAATTAAATGTCTTATCATATGTGTGGTTCTTCACCCCCCCAAACAATATTAAAGGTCAACCACAACCTTCAATCTTGTGGTGGATGACGGGAATAATTAATCACATAGGAACAAATTAATCGCCATAATGGACGACCTTCAAAACATCAAGATAGCGATGGAGACATGTGACATGACTATAGGGTGCATTGAATGCTGAGATGAGATGATGTGACTAAATTTATGTGAGAACCAAAGCATGGGGATAGAATTGAAGCTCCAATCAGGGCTAAGACGTCCCTTAGAACCAAAATATTACCCTTAGAGAAAAAGAAGTTAAAGGTAGACTTGGCAACATTTTAGAATTGCATTCCTGATATATTAGAATAAATTATTGTTCATACATACTCAACATTACCACCTTCCTGACGTAATAAATTTCCCTATTGGTCTGGTGATCCTCCTTTATTATTTAAAAGGGAAGACAAAATAGAAAAGTGTTTATAATGTGATTTCAAAATATACTCCAATACCATAGGCATGGCCTTTGCTTCTAGCAAGTGTCCATAGCCTCGATAGGGTTGCCTTTCACCCCGTTGATAAGTCAGTATCCCATTCTACTAAAAAGGATTACGTTGATGGTGCTGGACATGCCAACATGTAAGGGGATCTCCCTGGTAAGAAGTCCCAATCATACCTCAGACTATTTGGTGTAGGAGTCCCAGCAGTGGATCATACGGTAATGCCTCGACCACGGTTTCGCATAGAGGCAAGCAAGATGTCCCCGTTGGTAGCAAGAGTGTGATAGTTGCAGTAAGTAAAGGAAGGTGCATGAGAGGTTATAACACTTGAGAGTGAGGTGAGTCTGCCCCTTGGAAACGTGTAATAGTACATGGCTTGGAAGGGAAAACACAAGAAAAGATGCATTATAAGCTGGAAAGCAGGTTAGCGAGCAATCCAAAGTGATGGTTAAACCAACAGCACATTTCAGAAAGATTCATACATACTTATACAGAATAGTCCATACATGCATGTGTGAGAAGACAAATACATATATCATTTAGAGTAAACTAGATAGCATAGAATAGAATACAACATATGTATGAAACATGCTGGCTCTATTATATTAAGAAGTGTAAGTTCCAATCATACAATACATCCATGTCTAACAACTAGTTCTGATAGCGGAACGTTACAGCCACAACTGCCTGCTCCTCCAAAGAGATATACTATCTCTGCGTAGTGGAGAAGCCAAGGCTCGTTACAATATTGTCCAAGCTCTCTCCAAGATAGTCTTATCGAAAGCTTGGCTGACCAAAAGCCTTTACAATGAGTTATGAGGTTATACTTATAGCAAAGGGTGGGGTGACCCTTGACATTCCCCTTTGTGACAGTTCACCTACCCTCATGACTCTTCATCTACTTTATTACTATTACATCCAACTATCGACACTTGAACTTCCACTTGACAAGACGTTACATTACAATGCACATGTGATAATGTGAGACAAAATGGCTTGAGCAAGCCATGCAAGAAATCAATGAAACTTGGTCCGTTGTGATGATACCAACTCTTTGGCATGCTTGTGATAGTGACGGTGGTGAGAAGATGCCAAGCTTGGTCGTCTATGATGGTGTGCATGCGCCCCATGGTGAAATCTTTACGAAGTGAACTCTTGCCTCCGTTGCATTCAGGTGCATTGGTGTGGCTCCTCAATCCAACTCATCTGCTAGCATGCGCATGGTCTTCTGGGTGCAACCAAACCGGAAACATGTTGATGCATAGTGTCTATGCTACTCTCCAGGCATGTGATAGTGGTCGTTCACATCAACTTGTCAAAATACATGTTTAGCTCCAGTTGGACTTGCGTCTTGTCTTCGCCCCGGTGAGTGTGTTGAATGGGTGGGATCACATGAGTGCGCACAATGACATGCATGCTGCTGAATTCCCTTACATGTGATCAACAACACTGTTCACCTTCTCTACTCTATGCTACTTGCTGGGATGGATCTATAACTTGTACTGGGGTAGTTTCATTCATGAGTGCATGTTGTGCCCCCTACTTTACCTATTCCTACTACAACTCATTCTCTCATCTATGCAGCTCATGTTTTGCCTTGAGTTGCTACTTCAGCACATGAAACTCCTTCTCTATTCCATTCTCTGTCTTCACACGATCTTCATATCGCACTGTCACCTCATAGCCCGAGTCTCCAAAGTTGCTTTCATCACAAGTGGATATGCTTGAGCTTGTAACTTTTTTCAGCCTCTACGCTGTCAACAAACTTCCTCTTTCTTCCGTTGCATCCTGGATTCTTCCTTCAGTTGTTGTTGATGGTGTTACTTTCTGTGATGTTGCTGCCATCATATCTTGATGTCCTTGTCTATGAACAACTCGATGTCTTCGTGGGTAGCCAAGTTCATAGACACTTGATCAACTGCATCCCTAAGTGTGCTCTAAACAATGCCTTCAACTCTGCTCTCCTAGAAACCATTGTACCTATGTTGTTAAGAGGAAGATAAACACTTTTGATACCTATAGACATGGAAACACTCATGGAAAGAAATCTGTCAGTTGAAAACCAAAATGAACTTGAGAACTAACTTGCAACATATGTGTGTGACTGATCATGAAGGTTGGGAAATTTTAGCTGGGAGGTCAGGAGACTGAATGAAAGAACTGTGCAAGGCATAGTCCAGGTTGTCAGTAGGTTGACTTACTACTAGAACTATGCAATGCACAGTCCAACCCAACATGCTGAGGACTGAAACTATGAAATGTAAAATTTTAGTCAGTAGTGACATGCAACTAGCAAACTGCATTTTATAATTTCTGGGGCCAGCAAGACATTGCCTCCAAGAATTGCACAATGCAAGCCTAGAGGTTAGTGCCTAGCTAGACTTCCACAATTTCTGGAGGGAAGGTAGATCCTTCGCTTCCGGAAATGCACAGTGCTATCCGAGAAAGGCATAGTCCAGGCCAAGGCAGCCCAGTCCGACCGACAGGTGACTAAAAACATGAGAAGTGTGAATGCATGATGAGATGAGTGCAACCAAGAGTGAATGATCATTCATGCAAACACCAAGTGTGGGATTTGGAAAACAAGAAAGCATGCATGTGTGTGAATAAAGTCACTACAACGGTGACCGTATGTGCAAAACAGTGTCATGCATGCGACAGTAGTGAGATGCAAACGAAAACTAAAATGGTGCTAGTACAAGCTAGTATGCATGCAAATGACAGTAAGCGCTCACTGAAATCAAGCGGAACCCACTCACACAAAGTGAAACACAAAAAGCAACAGAAACACGGCGCAAGTGATGAGCAGTGGGCTTACCCCAAGATGACTGAGTTGAATGTGCTGATGACTCCTAGATGCAATGTGGGATGCTAGAGCTACAAGGTTGATGTGAGCAATGAGATCTGCAGTGTCCAATTGATGAGTTTTGATAAGATCGAGGTTGTGATGTGCATGCCATAAATCTATGAAAAGCAACACTTGGATAGAGGTTTCTGAGATGATCCTTGCATGTAACCTCCAACTGCTAAAAATAGTTCTCTGAATCAAGGGATTCCTTTGCATGTTTCCTTGGGAGGAGCAGTCCATGCATGCAAATCAATTTCGGTCAGTCATGGAGGGAACTGGTCGACTTAACTGCACATGCAATAGTCTGCTTAGCTAGGAGGAAAATATATGCATTTATGGGAGGGAGCTGGGCTGGCTGCCCAGAGGGATTGCACAATTTCTAGGCAGAGCGACTAATTGATGCCAAGGATTGCACAATTTCTGGGCTGTGCAGTCCTACTGGGAGGAATTGTGCAATTTTTCCAGTGAACAATGACAAGCATATTTGCACAATTATGGAGCCCAACAGGCTGCTAAACAAAATTGCACAATTGTTGGAGGTAAGGCTGGTTCCCCTACAGAACTGTGCAATTTCTTGAGGGATTTTCTCAGCCTACAGCTGGACCAAGTCTTGCGAAACAACTTCTGAGGGGGATGCAACAAGTTTTTATGGACATGCCATCATTCTGCGAGAAAAAAATTGCAGCTTGTGTACTTGGCAAGGAAATACATGCTGCTGTGAAAGGTTGGTAGGGAGGCTCAAAAGTGAAGCTAAGGTAAAATCTTGGAGGGTGGTTGTAGCTGCTACAACATTTGGCGACACACTGGTAGAACTACAACTCTCTGAATGGACGTTGTTCGTGAAAAACAAGTCTAACACCTCTAAAGTTATTGTTCAGTTCTTAGTTCATCTTGGTTTCCACACTAGATTGATTGTAATATTCAGCATCTACCAAGCCCTTGGTCAATTGACACACATTCCAAGCCAAGCCAACACAGTTTCTTTGATTGGGGTTGAGGAGTATATGATGCACATGTAGTATAGTCGTCAGAGTCTTAGTTTCATCTCTAGTGTTTCTCTGCTGCCAGTAGGCTTGGATAGTACCCCAATGGAGTCACGCAAGAACACAAGCATGGCTCCGCTACCAATGAGCCTGGTCAGTACCTTGGCGAAGTTACTTGCATCACCTCTGTGTGTAGGAAGCCTTTCTCTTCTTTCGCCTTATTCATTTTCATTTTTTTTTTTTAACTTTTTTCAGTTTTTAATTTTTTTAATTTTTAATCTTCATAACTATGCATAACACTTATTCATTTCAGAGGCAGAAGAGGTTGTTCCTTCAGAGAATTAGTTTATGTATACCTATGACGTGCTTGTTAAGGTTTTCTGTTGGGTCCCTATAATACTAGTGATTACCCCATTACTATTGTAGTTATACCCCTTACTAATATTGTTGTGCCCCTATTGCCCCCATATTGTTATTATTGTGCCCCATAGAATCCCTCTATTGTTATTTTTGTGGCTTTATATTATTATTGTTAGGCCGGCTGGATTATATTGTGACTCCTTAGACTCCTATATAAAGAAAGGAGGTTTTTTCATTTGAATCCTCCAAGAATTGTTCATTTATGTAATGTAAAGGAGGTTTCCCCCTCGAAGAGGCTTAATTCTAAGGCTTTGATCTATCTTTTCTATCTTTTCTTGAGCTGGTTTCATAACATTTGGTATTAGAGCTTTGGATTCTAGGGTTTCGCTACTCCAAACAAGTCATCGTGGCATTTTCGCTATAACCTTTTTTTTTGATGTTTTAGAAGTTGCAAAAGAAACCCATTTGAGAAGAAACCGTGTTGAACCTCAGGTCTAAAATTCAGAGATTTTCGCACTATATTTGTGGAGATATGGTCTGAGGAAGTTGGTCTTTTTGCAGACTCTTGAATTACATTCCAAACAGGTGACCTGGGGAAAATCGTCATAACTTTCTCTCTGGGGATCATATTGAAATTTCGTAAGACGTTATAGAAAGAGGATGGAATGTAGTTTCCCGTATGCATTTTTCAGATCCAAAGGTCGAAACAGTGACTGGTGGCACGTCGTACAAGTTCGCTCTACTGAACTAGTCTATAATTAAGTCACTGTGGGAGATTTCGCATAACTCTTCCTTGGAGAATCCAATTTGGGTCAGACTTGTGGCAATGGAAAGAGGACACAAAGGGCTACTGCAGGTCACCAATTCAAAACTAGATGATCGGAAAGTACAGAGATACATTAGAGTCAATATCGAGCTCCTACAAAGTGAAAAAAGGTGTGTAGATTTTCCTAAATTTTTGCTTAAGCTTGGTTTGAAAATTTATTTTGAAGGAATTCAAAGGGCATAATAGAGCATTATTATCGTTAACTGATGCCCCGAGGAAAGAAAATGCAAACACCTAGTAAGGAACCTGAAAGCTCTAGGATGACTCATGAAGAAGAAGAAGAAATGCTATATGATATATCAAAATTACCGGAACAAGTGCAACAAGTGTCACTTGCACAAAAAGAAACAGAATCTAAGATGGATGGTTTAAGGAAAGATGTAGAAGATAAGATGGATGGTTTAAAGAAAGGTGTAGAAGCTAAGATGGATTGTTTAAAGAAAGACGTAGAAGCTAAAATTGATGGCATGGATGATAAGATGGAAGAATTGAAGATAAATATGAATAAGTTGCTACAAGAAATGGTCACTAAGGGTGAAAGGGTACTAAAGGAAACTCATGATGAGAACAAAAGAAATGTTAATCATGATTCCATAGACTCTAATGTTGGATCGAAGACTCACCATATTCCAAAAATCGATATGAGGAAGTTTGATGGAAAGGATCCCGCCACATGGATATTACAGATGGAGCAATTCTTTGATCTCAATAATGTGCAAAACACACAAAAGGTACGTATGGCAGCTTTATATTTGGAACCAAATCAGTTTGTATGGTATCAATGGCTTTGCTCTCGTAAACAATTTATCACTTGGGCAATTTTTACGGAAGAATTGATAGCACATTATGAGGATACAAAAAGCAACCCTTTTTTAGCCAATTGATAAGTCTCAAACAAAAGGGTTCAATAATGAAGCACATTGAGGAGTTCCAAAAATTGAACATAAGGGTAAAAGATATTCCAGAGGAGCATAGGATTGATGTGTTCATAGGGTCTTTAAAGGATAATATCCAACATGATGTTCGCTTTTGGGAACCTGATTCATTAGAGAAGGCATTCAGGTTAGCAAGAAAAATGGAAAGAAAAATTATGGCAACCAGGAAGCATACCACTCACAACTATAAAGACGGAAGTGTTGTTGCCCCTAGTCTTCCACAACCTATAAGGTTGACACCACAACAATTGGAAGAAAAAAGAGAAAAAGGGCTTTGTTACAGTTGTGATAGAAAATACACTAAAGGTCATAAGTGTGCTGAGAAGAAATTATTTTACATAGATTGTGAAGAGGAAGAAGAAAAGGAGCAAGAAAGGTCAAAAGAAGAGGATATACTTTAGGAACAAAGCCTAGATGAAGAACAAATAAATCCGACCATATCTTGTAATGCATTGGCATGAATTACCACTCCTCAAACCATCAAGATAGAAGGACAAATCAAGAAGAAAAAGGTAATAGTGTTGATTGATTCAAGAAGCACCCACAATTTTATTCATTGTAAGGTAGCAAAAGAATTGAATTGCTTCCTATATCCAGCACCAGAGTGTCAAGTGATGATTGCAAATGGAGGAACAATAAATTGGTCTAGAAAGTGCCATAATATCAACCTATCCATGGGAGAATATGTATTGACTAGCCCAATGCTTTCCATTCCAATGGGAGGTGTTGATATTGTACTAGGAGTCCAATGGCTACAATCCTTGGGTACAATAGCTTTTAATTTTCAAGAACTTTTCATCAAATTTTCTACGGAAGGAAAGGAAGTTGAATTAAGGGGTATTGCAGGGAAACCAGGAAAGATAAATCAGCTCTAATGGTATGACAAAGCTTCTAAAAAAGGAGCAAAGAGGTGTAATTGCACAATTATGTTCGCTAGATGTTTCCAGATCTTCAAAAAGTCTTGGACAATCATTCCAAGGTATTTGAGACTCCCAAAGGTCTCCCACCTATTCGTGATCATGATCATGCTATTCATCTGATTCCAGGAAGTGTTCCTCCAAACATCAGGCCGTACAGATATCCCTATGTCCAAAAGAGTGAAATTGAACGTATGGTTGCAGAAATGCTAGAGGCTAGTATAATTCAACCGAGTCAAAGTTCTTTCTCTGCTCCAGTAGTATTGGTGCACAAGAAGGATGGATCATGGCGCATGTGTCCGGATTATAGGGAGCTCAACAAGCTCACTATTAAAGATAAGTTCCCCATTCCTGTCATTGATGAATTACTAGATGAATTGCATGGATCAATTTACTTCACCAAGTTGGATCTTGTTCAGGATATCATCAAATCAGAATGAAGACTGAAGACATTCTGAAAACAACATTTAGAACTCATGAGGGTCATTATGAATTTTTGGTCATGCCTTTTGGCCTTACCAATGCACCTTCAACATTTCAAGGTTTGATGAATTCAATTTTCAAACCATTCCTTAAAAATTTGTGTTAGTATTTTTTGATGATATACTAATCTACAGCAAGTCTTGGAAGGATCATGTTGAACATGTTGACAGGGTGCTACAACTATTGGAGGAGAAACAATTATATGCAAAAAGATCCAAATGTTTCTTTGGAGTCCAGGAGGTGGAATATATGGGTCATATTGTATCTCATGAAGGAGTTAAGGTAGACCCTAGCAAATTTAAAGCCATTAAGGAATGGAAAATCCCCACATCCATAAAGCATCTACGAGGATTTCTCTGGTTGACAGGGTATTATCGCAAGTTTGTTAAGAATTATGGGAGAATAGCAGCACCTCTAACAACATTATTGAAGAAAGATGAATTTTCATGGACTCTGGAAGCAACAAAGGCCTTTGAACATCTTAAAGAGGCAATGTGCCAAGCACCGGTCTTAGCTACACCAGACTTCACAAAAACCTTTATTGTGGAATGTGATGCTTTAGGAAATGGAATTGGTGTTGTTCTAATGCAAGATGAAAGACCCATTGCTTTTGAAAGTCGTCCAATCAAGGGAAAGTTTTTAAGCAAAGCTATTTATGAGAAGGAAATGTTGGCAATACTCCATGCACTTAAGAAATGGTGACCCTACCTAATGGGAAGACACTTCAAGGTAAAAACGGATCATGATAGCCTTAAATAATTTTTATATCAAAGATTATCCTCTGAAGAGCAACAAAAGTGGGTCACAAAGATGTTGGGTTATGACTTTGAAATCATCTACAAAAAAGGGAAGCAAAATGTGGTGGCAGAAGCACTCTCAAGAAAGGATGAGGATGTGGAAGCATTGTTGTGTGCCATTTCTATTATCCAACCAGATTGGATAAACAAAGCAAGGGAGGAATGGAAGAATGACGAAGAAGTGTGGGCACTTATTTGAAAGTTACAACAAGATTCCAGTATGTCTGATACATTTAGCTGGCAAAATGATTCATTATGGTACAAAGATCGCTTATACCTCTATAAGAATTCCTAGCTAAAACAAAAGATTCTTATGGAATTGCACACTTCTCCCTTAGGAGGGCACTCAAGATTTTTAAAAACTTACTATAGGGTTAAGAAGGAATTTTTTTGGGATGGGTTTAAATCAGATATTCAAAAGTTTGTGGTGGAATGTTTGATTTGCCAACAAAATAAATTTGAAACAATTAAGACATTGGGTCTATTACAACCTTTATCCATTCCAAGCCAACATTGGGAGGAGGTTTCAATGAATTTTATCACAGGTTTACCCAAGTCTGATGGAAAGAGTGTCATCATGGTGGTAGTTGACAGACTTACCAAGTATGCACACTTTTTTGCATTATCACATCCATTTAAAGCCATTACAGTTTCTACTGCATTTATGGAAACAATTCAAAAGCTACATGGAAACCCATGTATTATTGTAAGTGACAGAGATCCCATTTTCACTGGAAATTTTTGGACAAAATTATTTTCCTCTCTTGGTACTCAGTTAGATCATAGCTCATCTTATGTTGACACCTAATCCTCAACGGATGGGTGAACTGGAAAGTGAACAGTCATCAAGAAGATGAACTGTTCCGTCTCCTTTTTTGTATATAAACAATAGTTCTCTAATGAAATGATATATCAATTTTTCTTCCGCTCATTCTGGAGTTACCCTGGCCTGACATGGTATCAGAGCACAGGTCCCAGTCCTAAGAATAGTCGTAACTCCTTTTCTCTGCGCATGAATACCTGAGCGCTGCCTCTGTCATGCGTTTCATTCTCTGCGCTGAATACCTGAGCGCTACCTCTGTCCTGCGTGTCATTGGGTCTCTGCGCATCGGTTAAAAATCATTGATTGTCCTGCGGCCTGCTCTCGCTCTCCTCCCCTTCCGCGTTATTCATCTCCCCTTCTTCATTATTCAACTCTTCCGCATGCTCTATATTGGCTTCTCCAACCCCGTCGAAGGTTTCCAAAAGCCGATCCATGTTGGCTGCAACCATTTCCTCTTCTAAGAAATCGGCTTCTTTCGGTATTTGGTCCATGACAGCCCTCCTTTAGCTACATCTTGTGCTTTTCTTGACAGAGAATCCGCTTCCGTATTCTGGTTCTCTACACCAGGGAAGTCAAGAGCAGAGCCTCTGCCTGAGGTGTTGCGACTTGGACATTCTCAATATACGCGCCTCAGCTGTATCCATTCATTTGATCTCTGTTTCTTTGGAGCGGTATTAAGAGAGCACGTTGGAGCCGTTTTTTAATCAAAGTCTTTGGACAATCCCGCATAAATTATGAGGAGGCTAAGAGAAGTCGATGCTGTGCCGGAATTTCTGCTTCATCTGTTAAAATCGAAGGCTTAGCGGAATCGGCTCTTCGTGACTTTTAAGCTGGTGGTCGTTTTATCCGAATTGGTGGAGATTTGGGGATCCTTTAAAGGTTCTACTTATACGGAAACCTATAAAATTATGTTATTAATTATCTCGGAAACCTGCGATCGACATTTGTTCTGGTGAAGATTACAAGCTGCTGGACGGACTACATTGTGGTGAATTCTGCAGTAATCTATTAAATTATGTTATTAGTTAACTTGGAACCTGCTATAGACGTCCGTTCAAGTGAACATTACAAGCAACTGGACGGACTGCATTAGTGTTTGGTATCGATTTACTTAGTGATTTAAAATCCATTTATGTTGTGGCATGTGAGTTTGCTATGTGCTTCTTGGGAGCTTGCTGTTAACACCCACAGGGTGTTGGCATTATGTTTCTGGTATGGCTATACGTTACAGATGTTGTACTTGATGGCAACTCCCGTGGCAAGGCTCTCAATTTGTTGAAAATTAAGAAGTACGCAGGAAAGCAGTTCAGAAGGTGCGTACCCGCAGGTACACCATGCAGGGACCGCGTCCAGATACGCAGGCCAGCCGTTCAGGAGGTGCGTACCCCCAGTGCACACATTTCAAGGCAAAGAAATTCACATGTGGGGTTTTCTTATGTGTTACTCTTGGTATTTAGCCGACGGTATTGGGTTATTATGGTGTCGGCTCGTGGTATTTTTCCATGATTTTAGGAGGAGCTTGCCTATATAAAGCAAAGGAGATCACTTGGCTAAGCATCTTTTGCAATTGAATATCTTTAGATCTGAAATATTGGGTTATGGTCTTAAAAGCTTGATCTATATGAAAGGGAAGTTGAAGGCGAATCTGTGAAGGGTGATCTCTCGAGCGCATGATCAGATCTGAGCAACTGTGCCACTCTGGTGGACTGCCTATTCGGCCCTAATTAGAAGGACGTAGGTGTTTAACAAAAGAGCTGCGTGGGTACGCAGTGCAGAAACAGAATAGCTGCGTGGGTACACAGTGCAGAAACAGGAGATCTGCGTCGGTACGCAGTGCAGAAACAGGAGATCTGTGTCGGTACGCAGAGCAGAAACAGGAGACCTGTGTCGGTACGCAGAGTAGAAGAAGGAGAGCTGCGTGGGTACGCAGAGCGACTAAGGTTCAGGTGCGTCCGCATAGTAAAAGTACGCGGCGCGATAGTATTTTTGGGTGCGTACCTGCAGTAACAGTACGTGGCGCGATAATGTCTCTGGGTGCGTCCCTGCAGTAATAGTACGCAGCTCGGTTCAAGGAACAGTGCGTGGGCACGCAGTTCGGCAGAAGGATCCCTGCGGGTATACGCAGGAAAGCAGAAGGTGAACTGCGTAGCGACGCAGGCCACAGAAGGGAAAACTGCGTATCTGTCTTAAAATGTTCTGTTGACTGAATTTTTCTGTTGATAAGGTGTTCTGGGTTAGTTCTGTTATTGCTGATCTGATAACTGTAGTGGACTGTAACTTTTATGTAAAGAAGTAGGGGGTTGTAGCTCCCTTCCAGGAGAGACTGGAAAACGAGAGAGAGAGAGTTGTAGCTCTCTGCAGGTTGCAGCCTGCGTACTGGTAAAGGACTGCACCAGTACAAAACCATTGTAAAAGGAGTTTCTAATTTGAAAGAAGATAGAGACATATTGCAGCAGGTGGTTTTCACCCACATTGGGTTTCCACCTTACATCTTGTGTTCTTTGGTGTGACTATCTGTTTTCTTTGTTTATGCTCATTATTTTATGGTACTGACATGCAAAACTAATTCAAAGAACAAATAAGGAAGATGTATTAAAAGTGTTAGATAATACTGATTCACCCCCCCTCTCAGTATTATTTCCAACAATTGGTATCAGAGCAGGTCCTTCAGAGAAGCTTGATCGCTTGAAGGTAGATCGTTCATCATGAGCAACTACGAGAGAGAAGCATCAATCAGGCCACCGGTTTTTGATGGGACAAACTTCAATTATTGGAAGGTAAGAGTTACTGCCTATCTTCAATCTCTTGGTACAGAAGTTTGGGACATAGTAGAGATAGGCTACGCTTTTCCTTCAGCTACTCCTACAGATGCAGCCGAGAAAAAGAAGTATGAAACAAATGCGAAAGCAGTCAGCACTCTATTAGGATGTATATTTCAATCAGAATTCATGAAGGTAATGCACTATAAATCCGCAAAAGAGATATGGGACAAAATTGTCACGGGCTATGAAGGAGATGAACAGGTAAAGCGTGCTAAACTTCAAACTCTCAGAATTCAGTATGAGACTCTCAAAATGTATAATGATGAAAGTGTGGCTAACTATTTTCTTCGGGTAGATGAGGTTGTTAATTGTATGAAAAATTTGGGTGAAGAAATAAAAGAGGCTATTGTGGTTGAAAAGGTTCTAAGATCATTGTCCCCCAAGTTTGAATCTAAAGTATCTGCAATAGAAGAAAAGGAAAATCTACGAATTCTTACTATGTCTCAGCTACATGGAATTCTAACTGCTTATGAAATGAGAAAGGGAGGTCCATCAGACAGAAGAGAAGCTGCTTTCAAGGCATCAGGCAAAGGAGATTATTATGAAGCAAGCCACGTCCCAGAAGAAGAAGAAGAATAAAATTTTGTCAGAAATCTTCAAAGGGGTTCTGGAAGGTTCAGAGGTAAGTTACCTTTTAAATGCTTTGCTTGTGGAAGAGTAGGTCATTATGCTGCAAAATGTCTTTATAAGGATAAAGGAAAGGAACCTGCTAGATGGAACAAGAAACAAAATGCAAATAAGAAAAGCTACTACACTCATGAAGATAGTGATGGTCTATCAAACAGTGATGAAGATGAACAAGGTAATGAATATAAGTTGTTATGGCATTTGAAGATGATGATTATATGGATGCTATAGATGTGGATAACCTTTATGATGAAATTACTAGACTCAAGAGATGTATAGAAGAAAAGAACATGATCATTAATACTCTACAATTTCAAATTGATGAAAAGGAAAAACATCTTGAAAAATTAGAAGGTGAAATTGTTGGTCTTAGAAAAGAGATTGAGAAAACAAAAGCTATTAATCTCAAGTTTGTCAAAGGATCTGAAACTTTGGATGAGATTATCAATGTGCAGCGGTCTCCACTAAACAAGACAGGTCTGGGCTATAATGGAGAAACTTCTCAAGCATCCACCTCAAAAAGTTATCTTGATGCAGCAAGAAGAAATGAGCAAAAGCAAAATGAAGATCATCAGGTAAAGCAGGGACGAATTACAAATAGAAACTATCAGGGGCAATCCATCTTAAGGGTGAACAAAAGCTACAACCAGCCACAGGTAAAATCTTCTCAATTTGGTTCAAGAATGGATGACAATAGAAATTACAATCATTTGGCCGGTAGATTTGATAACCGCAGAAGTTTCTTCAATGGACAATGCTTTTCTTGCCATAACTTTGGTCACAAAGCAGCTCAATGTGTTGCATATAAAACAATCATGACTAGGGAAGCTCAAAAACAAAGAAGTATGACCAGGATTACAAAAAGGACCTATAACAACTTTTCGGTTCTTGAAAATGAAGTTGAATGTTCTATTTGCAATAACTTTGGTCATGAAGACTCTGAATGCAGGAGCAGGTTTCAGCAGAAAAAGGAACAAGCCTCAAGCACCAAAACATGGAGAATAAAGGAACCTCAAACAGAAAGATGTGGGATAGCCTTTTATGCAGAGGGACAGGAAAATCTATGGTACATTGACAGTGGATGTTCGAAGCATATGACAGGTGATAAAGAAAAACTTGAGTCTTATTCTGCTCTAGAAAAGGGAAAGAAAGTATCTTTTGGAAATGATACTCCTGCAACTATAAAAGGAAAGGACATTGCTCAGTTAAAAGAAAAGGTCAAGGCTGGAAATGTTTTATATGTTGATGGATTAAAGCATAATCTTCTAAGTGTCAGCCAGATGTGTGATCAAAGAACCGAAGTTATATTCAGATCAAATGGATGTCTTGTTCGTGATCTTGACACAGGTAAAACAGTGATCAAAGGCAAAAGAACTCCAAATAATCTGTACATATTTGAAGAAGGACAACAACAATGCTATCTGAGCAAGGATGATGAGCACTGGTTATGGCATCGGAGGTTGGGGCATCTAAGCTTTTCACAAATAAGGAAAGCATGCAAATATCAGGCAGTTCGCAATCTTCCAGATATCAAAATTCCTAACAAGACCATATTCAAATCATGTCAGTTTGGAAAACAAACCAGAACTAACTTTCCAGAGAAGGAAGGATCGGCTAGCATGCCTCTTGAGCTAGTACATACAGATACATGCGGTCCATTCAGGAAAAGAACACCTAGAGGAGAAGAATATTTGATATTATTCATTGACGATTTCTCCAGGTTTGTCTGGCTAGGACTTATGAAGCACAAAGATGAAGCATTCGAAAAATTCAAATCCTTCAAAGCCTTGGTTGAAAATGAATCAGGTCACAAAATTAAGTGCCTCAGATCCGACAGAGGTGGGGAATTTACTTCAAATGAATTCTTCGATTTCTGTGAAGAACATGGGATAAGAAGAGAATTCTCTACAGCAAGAACCCCTCAGCAAAATGGAGTTGTGGAAAGAATGAATAGAACAGTCCAACAAATGGCTCGTGCTATGCTTGATGCGTCAGGAACTCCCGCAACTTTCTGGGGTGAAGCTGCACATGCTGCGGTTGTTATTCTTAACAAAACAAATGTCCGGGTGAACAGCACTCAAACTCCTCATGAGCTCTGGAGTGGTAAGACTCCTTCGGTAAAGCACTTCAAAATCTTTGGGAGCAAATGCTATATCAAGAATACTGATGAGCAGCTTGGCAAACTTGAACCTAGAGCAGATGAAGGCATTCTTCTTGGTTACTCTCCACATAGCAAAGCATACAAATGCTACAATAAAAGACTTGGCAGAATTGTTGACAGCATTGACGTAGTGGTTGATGAGAAGGGATACATTCCTAGGCAAGTACATCATGAAGACATCGAAGAAGATGAAGGCTACCCTCAAAGACAAAATGATGAAGAAGAAGAACCTCAAGAAGAACCAGAGGAGCAGACAAGAATAGAAGAAAAGACTCCATCCAGATATGTTCAGAAGAATCATCCAGAATCTCAGATTATGGGAGAGAAAGAAGCAGGTGTACAAACAAGAAGAACAGTTGCAGAAGCTTCAAGCTATTTGGCATTACTCTCCTCTACTGAACCACAAAGTGTGAAAGAGGCATGCAAAGATGAATGTTGGGTGAAAGCAATGGATGAAGAACTTGAGCAAATCGAAAATAACAACACTTGGGAGCTGGTTCCTAGACCAAAGGATAAGAATGTTATCGGAACAAAATGGGTCTTCAAAAACAAATTGAATGAAAATGGAGAAGTAATTAGAAACAAAGCCATACTTGTTTGTAAAGGGTATGCGCAGCAAGAAGGAATAGACTTTGAAGAAACCTTTGCTCCGGTTGCAAGACTTGAGGCCATCCGAATGTTCCTTGCTCTCTCAAGTTTTCAAAACTTCAAAGTATTTCAAATGGACATGAAATCAGCCTTTCTGAATGGAGACCTGGAAGAAGAAGTATACATTGAACAGCCAGATGGGTTCATTCTTGGAAATGATCCAAATCTTGTATGTAGATTGAAAAAGGCTCTCTATGGTCTCAAACAAGCTCCAAGGGCTTGGTACTACCGTTTGGACAAATATCTTCATCAACAAGGTTTTTCAAAAGGATCAGCAGATAGCAATCTTTATATAAAAGTTGAAAATGACAAATTGCTAATACTGGTTGTGTATGTAGATGACATTATTTTTGGGAGCAATGAAGAAGCTATGAGTCAAAGCTTTGCCTCGGTAATGCAGAAAGAATTTGAAATGTCTTTGCTAGGAGAACTGACATATTTCCTTGGTTTGCAAATCCAACAAAAAGAAGGAGGAATCTTTTTATCTCAAACCAAGTATCTCAAACAGATTTTGAAGAAATATGGTATGGAAGATGCAAAACCAGTATGTACACCCATGGTCACAGGATGTAGCCTCAGTGCAAATGATGAATCTGCAGCAGTACATCAACCAACCTACAGATCTATGATTGGAAGCTTACTTTATTTGACAGGTACCCGACCGGACATCATGCATGCAGTTGGAATAGTTGGAAGATTTCAGGCAAATCCGAAGGAGACTCATCTTCAGGCAGTGAAGAGAATTTTCAAATATCTTCAAGGGACTCAAAATTATGGCTTATGGTATCCTAGAGATACAGATCTTACACTTCATGCTTATACAGATGCAAATTGGGCCGGAAGCGTGGATGACAGGAAAAGCACAAGTGGTGGTGCGTTCTTTATGGGTTCCAGACTGGTATCTTGGTTCAGCAAGAAACAGAGTTCGATTGCCTTGTCTACAGCTGAAGCGGAATATGTTGCTGCTGCATCTTGTTGCACTCAACTCCTTTGGATGATGTAGACTTTGCAGGATTTTCAAATCACTTGTACTCCACCTATCCCCATCTTATGTGATAACACAAGTGCAATCAGCATCTCAAAGAATCCGGTTATGCATTCAAAAACCAAGCACATACCAATCAAGTACCATTTTCTCCGGGAACAAGTACTTGAACAGAAGGTCAAGTTGGAGTATGTTCCTTCTAAGGAACAAGTTGCTGATATTCTCACCAAACCATTGCCCAGGGACACTTTTGAATACCTCAGGCAAAAGCTGGGAGTTGTTGATGCATCATCTTATTGTTGAACCTTTTCTGATTGATGGTACAGGTTCAGGGGGAGCATATAATGCATTGTTGGAATTATGGAGGATGGTCAGAAGGAGATCTTGGAAATAGCTGCAATATGTCTCTATCTCTTTCATGGTGGATTATGGTTCTTTGTTGCAGATCTGGGGGAGCATACCCCTTTGCCCTTGATGTCAAAGGGGGAGAATGAAGCTGAAGTTTGTGAGGTTGCCATCAAGTCCAAAGGGGGAGATTGTTGGCATTATGTTTCTGGTATGGCTATATGTTACAGATGTTGTACTTGATGGCAATTCCCGTGGCAAGGCTCTCAATTTGTTGAAAATTAAGAAGTACGCAGGAAAGCAGTTCAGAAGGTGCGTACCCGCAGGTACACCATGCAGGGACCACGTCCAAATACGCAAGCCAGCCGTTCAGGAGGTGCGTACCCCCAGTGCACACATTTCAAGGCAAAGAAATTCACATGTGGGGTTTTCTTATGTGTTACTCTTGGTATTTAGCCGACGGTATTGGGTTATTATGGTGTCGGCTCGTGGTATTGTTCCATGATTTTAGGAGGAGCTTGCCTA
Source organism: Pinus tabuliformis (assembly GCA_031772625.1). Classification (NCBI taxonomy): domain Eukaryota; kingdom Viridiplantae; phylum Streptophyta; class Pinopsida; order Pinales; family Pinaceae; genus Pinus; species Pinus tabuliformis. Next base: position 814,960,874 of record CM062819.1, on the reverse strand, counting down.
TATAAAGCAAAGGAGATCACTTGGCTAAGCATCTTTTGCAATTGAATATCTTTAGATCTGAAATATTGGGTTATGGTCTTAAAAGCTTGATCTATATGAAAGGGAAGTTGAAGGTGAATCTGTGAAGGGTGATCTCTCGAGCGCATGATCAGATCTGAGCAACTGTGCCACTCTAGTGGACTGCCTATTCGGCCCTAATCAGAAGGACGTAGGTGTTTAACAGAAGAGCTGCGTGGGTACGCAGTGCAGAAACAGAATAGCTGCGTGGGTACGCAGTGCAGAAACAGGAGATCTGCGTCGGTACGCAGTGCAGAAACAGGAGATCTGCGTCGGTACGCAGAGCAGAAACAGGAGACCTACGTCGGTACGCAGAGCAGAAGAAGGAGAGCTGCGTGGGTACGCAGAGCGACTAAGATTCAGGTGCGTCTGCATAGTAAAAGTACGCGGCGTGATAGTATTTTTGGGTGCGTACCTGCAGTAACAGTACGCGGCGCGATAATGTCTCTGGGTGCGTCCCTGCAGTAATAGTACGCAGCTTGGTTCAAGGAACAGTGCGTGGGCATGCAGTTCGGCAGAAGGATCCCTGTGGGTATACGCAGGAAAGCAGAAGGTGAACTGCGTAGCGACGCAGGCCACAGAAGGGAAAACTGCGTATCTGTCTTAAAATGTTCTGTTGACTGAATTTTTCTGTTGATAAGGTGTTCTGGGTTAGTTTTGTTATTGCTGATCTGATAACTGTAGTGGACTGTAACTTTTATGTAAAGAAGTAGGGGGTTGTAGCTCCCTTCCAGGAGAGACTGGAAAACGAGAGAGAGAGAGTTGTAGCTCTCTGCAGGTTACAGCCTGCGTACTGGTAAAGGACTGCACCAGTACAAAACCATTGTAAAAGGAGTTTCTAATTTGAAAGAAGATAGAGACATATTGCAGCAGGTGGTTTTCACCCACATTGGGTTTCCGCCTTACATCTTGTGTTCTTTGGTGTGACTATCTGTTTTCTTTGTTCATGCTCATTATTTTATGGTACTGACATGCAAAACTAATTCAAAGAACAAATAAGGAAGATGTATTAAAAGTGTTAGATAATACTGATTCACCCCCCCTCTCAGTATTATTTCCAACACAGGGATGGTTTGCATTGAACGTTTTTTAGTGAGTACATCATTTATGAGTGTAATCTGACATTATTCCATAATGCGGGGGTTTTTGTAAGGGCTGAGAGTCAATCTGGTTATGGGCTGAGGTCTAGAGAATCAAAGGGATTTATGGTGATTTTTTAGTCTTTTCAGTGAACTTTGAAATTGTAATACCGTTGTTGCTCGAACTTTGTAGAGCTCGCGGTTAATACCGTTGCTGCTCCAACTTTGTAGAGCTCGCGGTGAATGACTGATTATTTTTAAACAACCAAAGTTATTTCCCACTGAAATCGTTTGAGTACAATTTCACTGTACATCAGTAAAAGTTTTTTATATCAGCAGAAATTTCTTATCAGCAGAAGTTTTTTTAGCAGAAGTATTTTTTTTTACAGACTGCATTCAATCATTTCTATGGTAGGAATAGTTCTCACTGGCAAGGAGAACTATTCTGAATGGTCTCGGATGGTAAAACACACCCTCATCTACAATGAGTTGTGGAAAGGAGTGTGTGTCAGAGAAGAAGACAAAGACCCTGTGCAGCCTACATCAGATAAAGAACTTGTCATTTGGGAAAACAAGAACAGCAAAGCCTATGCATTGATCGCAGCATCTGTAAATGAAGAAGTAAGTCGTCATATTTCATCCTATTCCACTGCCTTTGAAGCTTTACAAAAGCTGAAAGAAATCTATGATTCACATTCTGCACTTGAAGTTGTTCAGCTCATGATTAAACTCTTCACTCTTGAACTGAAAAATAATGATCCCCTTGCTCTTGCATCTGAAATAAAGTCTATAATGCATGATATTAAATCCACTAAGGTTGAGCTGGATATCTCTCTTATTGCCTTTCTCAAGGCACTCTATCCTACCTACTCCAATTATCTTGAGTCTTTACAAGCAAATGGAAATCTTAAAGACATAACCTTTGAGTCTCTTGTGAAAAAGTTTGCTAAAAGAGAGAAAGCCTTTGGAAAGAAAACAGTCCCTGAATCTTCTGAAGAGACTGTTTGCCTTGCTCATAAAGAAAAGCATCCTGCTCAAGATTCTACAAGAGGAAGAGGTGGACGAAGAGGAAGAGGAAGATACTTCAGAGGCAGGGGGGCAGACATTCTCAAGCAGAAAAGGCAGATCTGCATTGAATTCGCTGCAAACGAAATGGATCACATGATGCTTCTACATGCAAGCTAGCATGGGACAAAATTGAGCAGAGAAGAAATCAACAGAAAGGTAAAACTGATGACACAGACAATGGTAAAGCACCTGAATCCGCTCACTATATTGAGGCACAATGTAACATTGGAGTAAATGAAGATTTGTTTAATGCTTCACTTGCTTCTTCGAAAAATGACTGGTTGCTTGATTCAGGAGCAACCTGTCATATGACTCATAGGAAAGATTTTTTTGAAGATTTCACTGACAATGTTGATGGAGCAGTATACTTTGCAGATCAGTCAAAAATCAAGCCATCAGGCCTTGGCACAATCAGGCTTACACTGCCTAGTCTTCCAGACTTTCTTCTGGACCATGTTCTATATCTCCCACAGCTCAATTGAAATTTGCTGTCCCTAGTCCACATCCGCCAGCAAGGTCACTCCATTCATATGTTTGATGGCAAGCTTGAGGTAAGAAAGGAATCTGACCACTCACTTGTCATGAGGGGTATAGAAGAAGAAAGACTTCTTAAACTGCAAGTAACTTCTGCTCATGCACAACATTTCTCATATATTTCTCATCATGAAGAAGGTACACTTCCATCAAGTTTATTATGGCATGCTAGATTTGGACATTTAAACTATGACAGTCTCCGCTTATTAAAGAAAAATGGTGTTGTTGGTTTGCCTACAATTCCTAGAAAACATAAGCAATGTGATGCTTGCATTCTAGGAAAGCATAGCAAACAGTCTTTTCATGATTCACATTCAAGAGCACATAGGAAGCTTGAACTCATTCATTCAGATTTATGTGGTCCAATGCATGTTCCTTCTGCAAATGGAAATAAATATATCATGACATTTATTGATGATTACACCAGAATGTGTTGGGTTTATTTATTGAAGAACAAATCTGATGCTTTTCAAACATTCAAGAATTTTCATAAATGGATTGAAAATGATGCACAATCTCATATTGGGTCTATTCGCACTGATAATGGAAAAGAATATACATCAAATGAATTTGAACACTATCTTCGCCAACATGGGATTAAACATCAAACAACTATGCCTTATAATCCTCAACAGAATGGTGTAGCTGAAAGAATGAACAGAACAATCTTGAATATGGTACGATCCATGCTTTTCTTCAAAAATGTAAAGATAATGTTTTGGGCTGATGTTCTTCTATGTGCTACATATATAAAGAATAGATGTCCATCTAGTGCTATAAGAAACAAGACTCCTTATGAATTGTGGTATGGACATGTTCCTTCGGTAAAACATCTCAGGATTTTTGGTTCCACCTGTTATGCTTTAATACCAAAGGTACATAGAAACAAACTTGGTGCTAGAAGTCGTAAGTGTATCTTCCTGGGGTATTCAAACACCTCTAAAGCATACCGTCTCTATGATGAAGTAAATAAAAAGTTTGTTGTATCTAGAGATGTCATTTTTCTTGAATCATCCAAATCTGACAATGTTGTTGAGCGGCAACTTGATTGCTTGGATAGATTCACAAAAACAAAATCATTTCAAGAGTTTGATAATTAGATTCCACATCTTGAAGGGGGGATTCTTATACTAGACCAACATGTGGAATCTTCTTCTGAAGAACAATCTCCTCTGCATGAAACTCCAACAACGGATGATGCTTTAAGTGATGTAATTGATAGAATTGGGAGACTCAAACTTGATTCAGTCCCAACTCAATCAACAGAGCAGCCTGGACCATCTCAGAAAGGTCCCCCAAAGTGGCTGACAAAGACACTTGAAAGTGTTCATCCTGATGAAATTGGAAAAACAGGAACCAGAAATACAAACCGACAAGATGGAGGTGATGTAGATAATTCTAATTCACCTGTTGATATGGATGTTACTTATGATTGTGAATTGAACTTTTCTACAGATTTTGAACCAACTTCCTTCAAAGAAGCTTCTTCTCATGATGAATGGAAAGAAGCGATGCAGAAGGAGTATGATGCCCTCATAAAGAATGGCACTTGGAAGCTGGTTGATCCTCCATTTGGAACCAAACCAATTGGCTGCAAGTGGGTCTACAAGAACAAGTACAAGTACAAAGCTGATGGCTCACTTGACAAGCAAAAAGCTAGGCTTGTGGCAAAAGGTTTTGCACAGAAGGAAGGGGTCGATTATGAGGAAACTTTTTCCCCCACAGCAAAATGGGCCACCATCCGGACACTCTTTGCACTAGCTGCTCAGAACGGTTGGAAAGTCCATCAAATGGATGTAAAAACTGCATTCTTGAATGGAGATCTAAAAGAGAATGTTTTTATGTCCTAGCCTGAAGGATTTGCTGTGAAAGGACATGAACAGAAAGTATGCAAAATTGTGAAGTCCTTGTATGGCCTCAAACAAGCACCACGAGCCTGGTATGAAAAACTAACTGAGCATCTTCTGAAACTCAACTTCAAACATTTTGATCTTGATGATGCAACTTTATTTGTCAAGAAAGTTGGAAAAACAGTTGTATATCTTGTGGTATATGTAGATGATCTTTTAATGACAGGGAACAATGAAAGATATATTGCATCCATAAAGAAAGAATTAGGAAAAAGCTTTGAAATGACTGATTTGGGCTATGTTCATTACTATCTTGGCATTGAAGTAACCCAACATCCAACATCCATATTTCTTTCTCAAAAGAAATACATTGGAGATTTGTTAAACAGATTTGGCATGACAGAGTGCAATCCTCTTTCTACTCCAATGGAACAAAACTTGAAGCTCACATCTATTGAAGGAAAGGAATTTGAGGATGCAACAAAGTATAGACAGCTTGTAGGAAGTCTCATCTACCTCACTACTACCAGACCAGACAATTCATTTGCTGTTGGAATCCTCTCCAGGTTTATGCAAAAGCCTTGTGAGGGACATTGGTCTGCTGCAAAAAGAGTTCTAAGGTACTTGAAGGGAACTCAAGACCTTGGAATCAAGTATACACAGGTGGACGACTTCAACTTGATTGGATACTCTGATTCAGACTTCGATGGAGACAAAGAAATTGGGGTATCTACTTCAGGATATGCTATGAGTCTTGGATCAGGAGCTGTCTCCTGGAGATCACGCAAACAATCAGTACCAGCAGATTCCACAATAGAAGCATAATACGTGGCAGCAGCTGAAGCAACGAAAGAAATTGTGTGGCTCAGGAAAATTCTTGAAGATTTGCAGGTAAAACAAATACAATAAACTCCACTCATGATTGATAACACCTCTGCAATAAAGTTGGCCAAGAACCCAAAGTTCCATGATCGTACTAAGCACATCAATACTAAATATCATCTGATCTGACATCATGTTGGGGCCAAAACAATCCATCTCCGTCATTGTTCCACAAACGAGCAAATTGCAGACATCTTCACCAAAGCGCTTGGAAGAGAAAAGCTTGAAAGATTTAGAACGATGCTTGGACTCACCAACATCCCTTCAGATTAAGGGGGGAAATGTTGAAACCTAATCCTCAACGGATGGGTGAACTGGAACGTGAACAGTCATCAAGAAGATGAATTGTTCCGTCTCCTTTTTTGTATATAAACAATAGTTCTCTAATGAAATGATATATCAGTTTTTCTTCCACTCATTCTGGAGTTACCCTGGCCTGACACCTTATCATCCTCAATCTGATGGGCAAACTAAGATAGTAAACAAATGTTTGGAAGGATATCTTCGTTGCTTTGTATCTGATAAACAGAAACAATGGGTCAAATGGTTGCCTCTGTCTAAATGGTGGTATAACACTTCCTTCCATATAGCAACAAAAATGACCCCATTTATGGCACTTTATGGGTATCAACCACCATCCATCACATCATATTTAAGAGAAAATTCTAAGGTTCAGGCAGTGGAACATCACATAGAACATCAACAACAATTCCTCCAACTCTTAAAGGATAACCTCGTGTTGGCACAAAATAGAATGAAACAACAGGCAGATCAACATCGCAGTGAAAGAAGTTTTGATGTAGGTGATTGGGTATTCCTACGGCTACAACCATATAAGCAAATGTCCCTCAAGCAAGCTAAGAAGGATAATAAATTATCACCAAAGTATTATGGTTCGTACAAGGTGTTGCAAAAGATTGGTACTATGGCATACAAATTGAAGCTTCCTGCAGCTTCTTGATTGCACCTAGTTTTCCATGTTTCAGGTTTAAAGAAGGTTATAGGTGACAAGCTCCCAGTTCAAACAATATTGCCAGAACTTGACGAGGACAAAAAAATTATATTGGAACCGGAAGTAGTCACAGAAACAAGAACTCGATAGCTATGAAATCGATCAATTTCAGAGTATCTTATCAAGTGGAAGAACTTATCCGCTGAAGATTCCACATGGGAGGATGAGAATTTTATGCAGAAGTATCCAGAACTACTCAAGCGTTGAGGACAACACCTTTTTGAAGGAGAGGGGCATGTTGGGTCCCTATAATACTAGTGATTACCCCATTACTATTTTATTTATATGCCTTATTAATATTGTTGTGCCCCTATTGCCCCCATATTGTTATTACTGTGCCCCATAGAATCCCTCTATTGTTATTTTTGTGGCTTTATATTATTATTGTTAGGTCGGCTGGATTATATTGTGACTCCTTAGACTCCTATATATAGAAAGGAGGTTTTGTCATTTGAATCATCCAAGAATTGTTCATTTATGTAATGTAAAGGAGGTTGCCCCCTCGAAGAGGCTGAATTCTAAGGCATTGATCTATCTTTTCTATCTTTTCTTGAGCTGGTTTCATAACATTTTCCCCCTCACTTTACTCTACTTGACTGACCTGACAGGGATTAACCCAAAAACAACCAACTAGAGTAGGTGATACTAGTTAGCGCGCAAGCATTGTGTTTTCACCAAGGTTCACTTCGAACAGTACGTATTTTCGATCGACCTATCATGGAATAAATGTAACAAGTTATTCACACAGAGTTAGGATGACAGATAACCAAGTAGTGATAGATGTACAAGTCCTCTTGTACTTTACCTTGCTTGCTCCAAGATTCATGCATAGTTTCATGTGAAACTAACCTACCAATGAAAACAAGCAAACAAATAGAAAACAAAATAAGAAGCATAAGTAAATGCAAAAGAAAAGTGAGTAAGAAAATAAGCGAGCAAACAAACAAGCATGCAAGCAAGCAAACTGAAAGAAAATACTACTCCTACTCCTAAGCTAACGGTGCATGGGTCTGATCAAATGAAGTGATATTTCCATTGCAGCCATTAACGCATTGGTTGACCCATGTTGGTGAAGGCATGGTTTGTGAACAAGAAAACTATGTGAACCAACAAACAAGAATGATATAATAGTGAATACAAACACACTCCGAATTTACAAGCATCCACAGAACAAAAATGAGTGAAAGCACATGACATGCACTCTGTGGACTTGCCATGGTGTTGTGCTACACTACATGCAGATGTTGAGTGTATGCATTCTCTTGACTGTGATATAGAAAACATGAGAAAGGTAGACCACTTGCGTTGTGCAAGTGTGCTTGCTATGTAAGATTCCTCCAGTGTGTGAGCGATGGGATCGTGTAGTTCGAGTGGAAGAAATGAAATCTGCATGTTTGGTTGATCTTGAAAGAAAAATAGAGAGTGATGAGGAGCCTTGATTGTTTCAACAATTTCCTGACTGGAAGTGAAACCAACCTCAAGACAGTGAGGGCCTGACATAACCATCATCTTGGGCTGAAGTGCCTTGACATTCTGCGAGGCTTCGACTTCGTTGACAGATAGATCATCGTAGACTAGTGTCTTAGATAGATTAACAATGATTGAAGCAACATCATGATTAGATGAAGAAATGGAGAGATCAAAACAACCAATATTAGAAAACCCAAAATGTTTGCCGACATCCTCATGATTTGATGAATCATGTAGAGGGGTAGATGAGAAGTAAGCATGTTCACCCTCTGTGTTTTCAAAAATGATAGATGATAGATTGGATGGATTTTTAGAGGAATATGTTTCCTCTCTGCAATGTAATGACAGAATGGCATCTGATGTGTCTTGTGAATGATCAGAAGTAGAAATATAAAGAAATGAGTTTTCACAGGGGAAATCAACAGTGGCAGAATCACAAGGGATGTCGAGATAAAGTGGATGAGGCGTGACTGGAAGGGAGTCATCCTTCACCGCAGGTTTTTCTTTAGATTCTCGCACACACTCATCATGAATGATGACGTAGTTTTGCTACATAACACCAACTCTGTTAACAACTTGATCGTCATTTGCAGGAGGTGAGGAGTCTGGAATGGAAGAACACAAGACAGTACAATCTAGAGGATCAACGAAACATGGGGATAGAGTTTGAGGGAATGAATCCATGTGACAACCAACAAGCTTGCAAGCCAAATCCGCGTAGGTTTTAAGAGCACTTGGGGTCAGAGGATGTGACAGTTTAACAGATGTGTGTGCATGATCTCCCACATCACTCCGCGGTGGTGGGGATGTTTGATGAGGTGAAGGCAGACAATCACTTGTGACAACAACTATGTTTGCCTATGATTACACAGCTCCATCACCGAAGTGTGTTGACTGGGGCTTGGATATGTGAATAAGATTCAAACCTTCCATAAAGAAATTCCCAATCAATTTCATCTCCAAGAAATCGATATGCAAGATTACAAAAGTGTGTGTAAAACTTATCAATGGATTCATCATGTGCTTTTCATAATTTCATAATCTCTTGATCGAGTGCTTTATGGTTAAAATGATTGGAAGTGCGGTCTATCTCCACGACCAGATGAGCAAGAGAATGAATAGATTTTTTAGGCATCGTGGAACACCAATGCAATGGGTGCCCTCGAAGTGTGTAGATGAACAACACGCAGGTCATGTATTCTTCAAAGATTCCATGTCTTTTGCATGAGCCTACAATGCCAACCACATTCCTAACCAAGGCTATGTGGCCTCCATCATCGTATGCTTTAAGTGACAAGTTATCTGAGAGCTCTTTTGATATTATGAAGTCAGTTCCATAATACATACACTCCTGAAGAGCAACTTTGTAGTTAGTGATGATAAATATGTAGAGATTCAAAACAGATGTGAGGACTCAGCTTGTCATCTGGACCTCCTTCTAGTGCAAAAACGTTGACGGTTTTGGAACTGCCAACATGTAAGGGGATCTCCCAAGTAAGAATTCCCAATTAGACCTCAGACCGTTTGGTGTAGGAGTCCCAGCAGTGGGTCGAACAGTAATGCCTTGATCATGATTTTTCATAGAGGCAAGTAAGATTTCCCTGTTGGTAGCAAGGGTGTGACAACTGCAGTAAGTCAAGGAGGTGCATGAGAGGTTCTAACACCTGAGGGTGAAGTGAGTGTGACCCTTGGAAACCTGTAATAGTATGTGGCTTGAAAGGGAACACACAAGCGAAGATGCATCACAGGCTAGAAAGGAATTTAGCGAGCAATCCAAAGTGATGGTTAAACCAACAACACATTTCAGAAAGATTCATACATACTTATACAGAATATTCCATACATGCATGAATGAGAAAACAAATACATATGTCATTTAGAGTAAACGAGATAGAAAATAATACAATACAACATATGCATGAAATGCACTGGCTCTATTATATTAAGAAGTGTAAGTTCCAGTCATACAATATGTCCATGTCTAACCACTAGTTCCAATAGCAAAATGTTATAGCCACAACCGCCTGCTCCTCCAAAGAGAGACACTACCTCTGCGTAGTGGAGAATCCAAGGCTCGTTACAATACTATCCAAGCTCTCTCCAAGATAGTCTTATAGGAAGCTTGGCTGATCAAAAGCCTTTACAATGAGTTATGGGGTTCTATTTATAGCAAAGGGTGGGGTGACCCTTGACATTCCCCTTTGTGCAGTTCATCTAACCTCATGACTCTTCATCTACTCTATGACTGTTACATCCAACTATTGACACTTGAAATTCCACTTGACAAGAAGTTACATTACAATAAACATGTGCTCATGTGAGACAAAATGTCTTGAAAAATCTATGCAAGACATCACTGATACTTAGTCTGTTGTGATGAGATCAACTCTTTGACATGCTTGTGATAGTGAAGGTGGTGAGCTAATGCCAAGCTTGGTCGTCTGTGATGGTGTGAATGCACCCCATGGTGAAATCTTACTAAAGTGAACTCTTGCCTCTGTTGCATTCAGGTGCATTGGTGTGGCTCCTCAATCCAACTCATCCGCTATCATGTGCATGGTCTTCTGGGTGCAACCAGACTAGAAACATGTTGATGCATAGTTTCTACGCTGCTCTCCAGGCATGTGATGGTGTACATGCACATCAACTTGTCAAAATACATGTTCAGCTCCAGTTGGACTTGCTTCTTTTCTTCACCTCGGTTAGTGTGCTAAATGGGTAGGATCGCATGAGTGCGCACAATGACATGCATGTTGCTGAATTCCCTTACATGAGATCAAAAATAGTACTCACCTTGTCTGCTCCATGTCAACTGCTGGGATGGATCTATAACTTGTACGGGTGTAGTTTCCTCTGTAAGTGCATGTTGTGCCCCCTGCTATACCTGTTCCTATTACAACTCATTCTCTTATCTATGCAACTCATGTTCTTCCTTGATTTGTTGCTTCAACACATGAAACTGCTTCTCTGTTCCATTCTCTGCCTTCACAAAATCTTCATGCCTCGCCATCACCTCATAGACTAAGTCTCCAAAGTTGCTTTCATCACAAGTGGATCTGCTTGAGCTTGCAACTTTGTTCTACCTCTGTGTTGTCAATAAAATTTTTCTTGCATTCATTGCATCCGGTATGCTGCCTTCAACTACTATTGATGTTGTTTCTTGGTGTGATGTTGTTGTCGTCATATCTTGATGTCCTTGTCTATGAACAACTCAATGTTCATAGAAAATTGATCGACTGCATTCCCAAGTGTGCTCTGAATGGTGTCTTCAACTTTGCTCTCCTAGAAACCATTGTACGTATGTTACTGAGAGGCAGATGAAAACTTGTGATACCTGGATACATCACAACACTCACGGAAAGCAATCTGTCAGTAGAAAAGTAAAACGAACTTAAGAACTGACTTGCAACATACTTGTGTGATTGATCATGAAGTTTGTGTAATTTCCATTGCGAGGTCAGGAGACTGACTGCCAAAACTGCGCAAGGCACAATCTGGGCTATCAGTAAGTAGAATGACTACTAGAACTGCACAATGTACAGTCTAGCCTGGCCTGCTGATGTATGAAACTGTGAAATGCACAATTTCAATCAGCAGTGACATGCAACCATCAAACTACATTGTGCAATTATGCAGTGCTTGTCGGGCAAGGCACAGTCCAGGGAAAGTCAGCCCAGTTTGGCCAACGGGTGACTGAAAATAGGAGAAGTTTGAATGCATGATGAGATGAGTGAAAACAAGATTGAATTATCATTCATTCAAATAGCAAGTGTAGGCTTTAGAAAACGGGAAAGCACGCATGTTTGTGAAGCGAGTTTCCGCAACGATGACCGCCTATGTAAAACAGTGTCATGCATGTGAAAACAGTGAGATGCAAATGAAAAATGAAACAGTGCTTGTACAAGCTAGTATGCATGCAAACGACAACAAGCACTCACTAAAATCAAGCAGACAACTCTCACACAAAGCGAAACATAAAAAGTAACAGAAACGTGGCGCAAGTCATGAGTAGCAGGCTTACCCCAACACAACTAAGATGAATGTGCCGATGACTACTAGATGCAATGTGGGATGCCAGAGGTACAAGTTTGATGTGAGGAATGAGATCTATAGTGTCCAGTTGATGAGTTTTGATAAGATCGAGGTTGTGACGAGCATGCCACAAATCTAGGAAAAGCGACACTCTGCGTGAGGTTTCTGAGATGATCCTTGCATGTAACCTCCAGCTGCTAAAAGTAGATCCCTAAATCAAGGGATGCCTTTGCATGTTGCCTTGGGAGGAGTAGTCCATGCATGCAAATCAATTTTTCTTGGTCCCGGAAGGAACTAGTCGACTCAAGTACACATGCAACAGTCTGCTCAGCTAGGAGGAAAAAATGTGCATTTCTAGGATGGAGCTAGGTTGGCTACCTAGAGGTATTGTGCAATATTTGGGAGGAGCAGATGACTATTGCCCAAGATAGCACAATTTCTGGGCTGAGCAGTCCTACTCGGAGGAATTGCATAGTTTTTCTAGTGAATAGGGATAAGAATATTTGTATAATTCTGGAGCCCAGCAGGCTGCCAAATAGAATTGCACAATTTTTGGAGGGAAGGTTGGTTCTCCTCCATAATTGCGCAATTTATTGAGGGAGCTACTTAGCTTGTAGCTGGACCAAGTATATTGAAACAACCTATGAGGGGGATGCAACAAGCTTTGATGGACAGGCTATCATTCTGCGAGAAAAAGACTGGAGCTTGTGTACTTGGCAAGGAAATACATGCTTCTATGAAAGGTTGGTAGGGAGGCTCCAAAATGAAGCTAAGGTAAAATTTTGGAGGGTGGTTGTAGCTGCTACAATAGATTCATAACTTAATTTTGCTGATTATTACGAAAAGGCCATTGTTCTGTCATGGTGACTAGCTAGTAACAATTCTATTTACCAGATCTTAATGAGAAAAAAATAATGTCTCGTGATGAGACCTCTTGTCCTTGAACTGAAGTGTTGAAGACCATTACCCTGGCTTGGTGACTAGAATGGTAATTCTACCTTATTAAGTCCTATGATCATTGTAGGTTAGCTCGTAATGAGACCTCCTACCCTTTTGGTATGATTTTCTTCTTTTACTTTGATTTATTAGGAGTTTTATCATGTTATTATGATAATATATTAGTGAATGGTGTGGCACATCAACTCCTTAGGAGTTAGGGATGGCGTAAAAAGTATTGTAATAATTATCCTTTTAGTTTGTTATTTTCTTCCCAAAATGTTATTTTTTAAGGTGATCACATGATTATAAGGAAGAAAAAGAAACTCCTATGGTAGTAATTGAAGATATATATTATGAACAGTTTATGTACTTACAATATCAGGATTGTTAAATTTTTGATGAAGTTGAAATGTCAAATAAAATATTCTCTTATGTTAATCATTAGAATGACATAATTTTGTCACCATGATATTAGAAAAGTGCTTCAAAATTGGAATAATTTTCACACAAAAATTGGTTATAACTAAGAAAATAACAATCATAAGGGAACAACAATTGTGACTAAGGGAACAACAACTATGTCAAAAGGGAACATCATGTTCGACCAAAGGGAAGAGTGAGATGTGATGAAAAGGGACAACAATTGCAACTAATGGGAACAATAGGAACAATAGTTGTGACCAAAGGAATGAGGACTGTGATAAAAGGAGACAACAAGCTGTGACAAAAGGGAACAATGGCTGCAACTACTGGGAACATCGGTGAAGCAACGAAAGCTGTGACCAAAGGAACAATGACTCTGACAAAAGGGAATAACAAGCTATGACGAAAGGGAACAACATATGCAACTAAGGGAACAACCATGAAGGAACAACAATTGTGACCAAAGGAACAACAACTGTGATAAAAGGAATAATGACCCTTTCCTTTTATTTCATTATTATTATTAATTATTATTTTTTTTACAAAAGATAAATTTCATGAAAATATATACATTATGTACAAAATGAAAGGAGTTTTGAAAAAAATCAGTTAGATGTAGCTGTTGGGTTATCTCCCCAATCAACTACGATCTACAAATTGGAATCATTACCTATCTGATGGAAAAAAGACTCTCATGTAAGCGACTGAAGGTATAGGTAGAGTTGACGTCCATTAGAAAGAAAAGAAATGCCAGAACTGTCAATGGTAGTCAAGGTCAGTGTACCGTTGTCATGGACTTCGGTAATCTCATATGGTCCTAACCATCTCGTCTGAAGTTTTCCTGGAAAATCTTGAAACCTAGGATCATACAACAACACCCAGTCGCCTTTCTGAAAGGTTTTCCTTTTAATAAGGCGATCATGCCATTTGGCCCTTTTCTATGGAATAATAGTTGTATCTTGTAGAGCCAATATGCACATCTCAACCTGTTCATTAAGCTATTGTAAATTTTGTTTTTGTGCTTCTGTGAACTCCAATCCAACTTCTCTTACAATATTGAGATCTTAATCTTGAATTCAATATAAATGTGCTCCTTACTGAAAACAAGGTGGTATGGTGAATAGACAATAGTATTATGCCACATTTTTTGATAGGCCTATAAGGCCTCATGGCATTTAGTTTCCTAGTCTTGGTGATTCACAGATACTTTTTTAGTCAAGATTTCCTCCAAAACCTTATTGATACTTTCCACCTATCTATTTGCTAGAGGATGGTAAGGAGAAGTGACTCTGTGCTTAATGTGGTACTTCTATATAGTAGAATCAATTTTATGAGCAGTGAATTATGACCCCTGATCTGTTACTATTTCTCGAGGCAATCCATATTACACAAGTAGTTCAAATAAGAAACTAATGACCGCTTCTTTTGTAGTTTTTAGGAGAGCTACTACTTCCATCCATTTAGTCACGTAGTTTGTACAAACCAAGAGATATGCCTTCTGATTCGATGGTGGGTTAAAGGGTCCTACGAAATCTAATGGCCATCTTTCCAAAGGGTTCTATTACAAATTGCGGCTGCAGGGGCATCTCATCATCTTGAATGGGATGAACCATTCTCCGAAAGCTAATATAACTCTAGACATACTTCTTTTCATATTTGAATATCGTGGTCCAATAATATCCCATCTGGAGTACTTTATGCCCAATCCTGCGATTAGTGAAATGTCCACCACAGGGTCCATCACGGCAGGCCCCGAGAATGTGGTAAATCTTGTCTTCTCTAATGCATCTACAGATTTCAAGGTCAAACGTTGTATGAAAGAGGTAGCCGTTTATCCAGGAGAACTGTGCACTACACTAAAAAATAAGTTTCCTATCCCGGGGTGGCAAATGATTGGAAGTTTTTTTGCTACTAGGTAATTGGCCACATCAACATACCAAGGTGTCTTGATTGTTACAACAAATAGGTTTTCATATGGAAATTGATCTTCCATTAGTAAAGGGTTAGTTGTTTTAGGTACTCTAGATAGAAAATCTACAACGAAATTTTCCTTTCCTGGGTGATCCTTTATATTAATGTCAAACTCCTGTAATAACAATAACCATCGAGTTATTCGACCATCGGTAATAGGTTTATTAGCTAGATATATAATGGCATAATGATTAGTATACAGGAAGGTTGGATAGCATGTATAGTGACGAAATTTATTAATAAAATACACAATAGTTAAAAACTATTTTTTCGTCATTTTATAATTTAGCTATGCCGGCGTGATATTCTTGCTAATATAATAAATGGCATAAGGCTTTTTGTACTCTTCCTATCCAAGGACAACTCCTATCATTGTTTCAGGTGCATCTGATGAAGTCTAGAAAGGTAAATTCCATTTTGGACCCCTTAACACAGGAGTTATTGAGACAAATCTTTTAAGTTCCACAAAACAAACAATAGATCTGTAAGTCCATTCAAATTCAACATTTTCTGTCAAAACATACAGTGTTGCTGCTATATTTGAAAATTTTTCTATAAATTTGCGATAATAACCAGGATAGAAAAGGAAACCATGTACCTCAGTAGGTCTACGAGTAGTACACAACGTAATAATTACCTCAATCTTTGTTGGGTGCACTTGAATACCTATAACAGAAATGTAGTGTCCCAAAACTACGCCTTCATCCATCATCATATGACATTTTTCATGTCTAAGGCATAATCTGGTAGCAATGCATCATTCAAGAATTTTTTCTAAATTCTATAAGGCTTGGTCAAACTCGTTACCATATGGAGTAAAATCATCCATGTACAACTCAATTCTTTCACTAATTAAATAAAAAAAGATACTTAAAATTGCCCTCTTGAAGGTGGTTGGTGCATTTCACAATCCAAATGGTAAAACTCTATATGCAGACATTCCCCAAAGGCAGGTGCATGGTCTTATCCTGGTCTTCGAGAGAAAATTGAATTTGATTATAACCACTAAAACTGTCCAGAAAGGAGAAGATTTTTTTTCTAAAAAGAGTGTCATGGACCTAATCTACAAATGGAAAGGGGGAAATGGTCTTTCTGCGTAACCTTGTTCAATTCTCTATAGTCCACACAATTTCTCCATTTACCGCTTTTCTTAGGGATGACAACTAATGGTGAAACACACTGACTCTTTGAAATAGGATATATAAAACTAACATCTAGAAGCTTTTGCAACTATTGTTTTACTACACCTCAAAGGTCTGGATTTAACCTTCTCTGAGGCTACCAAATAGCATGGGCATATTTTTGCAGATACATGTTATGGATACATAGTTGTGGATCCATGCCAATCATGTCAGAATATTCTGAAGCAAAAGCCTTCTTATATCTTTGGAGAATTTGAATTAACTCTTTACATTACTGATCATTCAAATTGGCATTAATATTCAAAGCTTTACTAGGTTCAATTTTGATGGGAATGCTATTATGGACAACATTTGTAGGTATATGGTTATTATTCAAAACCTCTAGTGGATCTTCTTGGGCTTCATTATCAAGCATGGATTTTAGCATTTGACATGTTGGATTCCCAAAAACAGAAGGTTTGTTAATAAATACATTAATTATATCATCCTTGGTTTGGCTTTCAAATGTAAGGGACTCATCCAAGGTATGAGGAGAATGCAGGTTTTCGTTCTAATATTTGGGCAGAAATAATTGGTAATTTTTGATAGATAGGCTAGGTTTAGCAGACGGGTATAAGACAACATTTTTTACAACAATTACTTTTGTAATTGTCATATTCCCTGTCCAACATCCTATATATACATCTGCAGTTGCCAACCATGGTCTCTCTAATATCAGAGGATGCCCATCCAATCTATTTCTTGGATTGATAACAAGAAAGTCTAGTGGGTACTTCCAGGAATATACAAAAATGATAACATCTTCTATAGTACCCTCTGGTTTGACTACCGATCAGTCAGCTAGCTCGAACATAGTGGAAGTCAGTTTTAAGGTTGTGATCCCAAGGAGCCATAGGTTTCTATAGTCAAAATGTTTATAGTATCTCCTAACTCCATCAAGGTAAATTGCGATCCTGAATTTGAACAGTGACTACTGGATTCCTAGGGTAATTATATTTTGATGGGTATATGTTTCCCTAAGATAAGATCAGAGGGTGTCCCTAAGACATGGAATGTAGGAGGGTCTTTGGTTTCCTCCCAGACTTTTTGACATACAATTCTTTAATCGTTTTAGCATAAATTGGAACATCCCGTATAGCCTGGAGGAGTGCAATTTTTATGCATAAGTTTTTTAATTCCCCTACAAGATCAAAGTTAGAATAGATTAGTGGTTTAATAATTGTGAGTCTTTCGGGGAATGGAGGAGCAACAAATCTACTTTAACGAGGTCTTGTTGTTTAGTCGACAAATCAGGTGCCTCTGTCTTAGGAACAACTACAATAAGAGAAATGTGTTCTATTAAAAGTTGTTATTCGAAGGTATTTTCATTATCTTCCTATACTTGATTGAATTTATTATATTTTGGGAAGAAAAATTGTAGTTGCAACTCATTACACTAAAGAGAGTTGGGTTCACGATCTGAAATTTCAACAATCTCCAAATATTGGACAGGTCTATTATTTAGATTGGGATTCGGCTAAGCAGGTAATTGAGGATGGAGTGGAGGTTGAGGATTTTGGGGAAACTGAAATGGATCTTGTAGCGATGGATTTGACTGGGGTAGTGTTCTGATTGATGGGTTGATTGGTCCAACAGGACACTGCCGAATTTGAGGCTAGATTGGTCCTTGTGCAGATGAATTTGCCCATGGTGAAGGATATGGATTGTTTGTTGAATTTTTCCATAAAGGTGTAGAATAATGTTAATTTTTCCACACAAATTCATTGAATGTTTGATTTGCCCAGGGCGATGCAGAGTATGGCTGAGATTTCCAAGTGGCATTAAAATATTGTTGGCCCTACCATGTAGATCTAGGAATCTGATGTTGAGCATAATGTCTAGAATAAAACAGAGAAGGGTCTTGCATTATACCTGAATGGAGAGTCTCCCATTGAAATCATTATTTCATAAGATATACTATTTCCAGATCTTCCTCGTCTTCTTTGATACAAATTTTAATCTGGGGAGTTAGGGACATCGCTCTGTCAAATGATCTTTAGTGGAAATAGTGCATGTTTCAGTCATATCTAGTGGACACTCTTTGCGATTGTGCTTCTTTCGACAGAGAGGATAGAAAATAATGAGTGATTTCTCTCCTTAAACTTGTTTTTACTTAACCTATAGGAAATCCAACTGTGTAGTTAATGTGCTCAAAATATCATTTCTAAAATATTCTAAAAGACTATCGATCTCTTCTCAAATTATATCTCCACCTGCAGTGTTGTTGGTCCTACTGAGAGGATCTCAAATTCCATATCTGTTTCATGTACTTCGTCATGAGCACCTGATACATAGTTTAATAATATTATCATAATCTTCCTTGGAAATATCACCTTTCCCCATTATATTAATTGTTTCTATCCAATCATCTTTCATGCCCTTAATTAAAGCAATTTTCAACACTTCTTTGGGTAAAGTGGTGTAAAGATATATTTGCAAGTTATATTGAAATCTTTCAACATATTCTTCTAAAGTATCATCATCTTTTGCCATAATTTTAGAAATTTCCTCTCTTAAGTCCCTAGATCAGCAATAATCTTGATATTTGGTAAGGAAATAATTTTTCATTTCATCCCATGAATTTATAATACCACGACATAGTCCCATAAACCAATGTAGAGCCACTACCTTCATGGTAGAAGGAAACATTTTCAGTTTTTATGGGTCAGTAGCATAATCATAACCTTGGCATAGGACATCAAACTCAAATAAGAATGCATCAGGGTCTTTGGAGGTCATTCCATTAAAATTTGGGATATTTTGTAATGGAATGGATTCATTTGTGAATTGGCTAGAGGATCGATTATAGGGTATTCTATGGTCAAGGCTTTTGTTCATGGTGCTGCGTTTTCCATTTGGTCAAAAAAATTCCAGTAGTCCTTATGGATTTTGTGATTAGGAGGCACTATCTGAGTAGAAGGACTTTGGCTAATTTTCAACCCTTGAATGGGTCTCAAAGCACTATTCAAGTCAGGGATTTCATGTGCTTTCCCTATAGCAGGGATTGCAATAGGTTCATGTTTGACAAATTGCAGGTCCAGTTTGCTTGTTTCACCTTCCCCCTCCTTTGAATTACAAGAATTCCCCTCAAAGTTATTGTTGGATAGTTGGCATTATCTGGATGGCCAGTGACCTAGTGAAGATATCTGCAAGTGTGTTCGCATCGATGTCAAAAGTCAAGCTGGGGAAATGTTTTTTGAAATGGGAATTTCCTAACTATTTCCATTGATTCTAACGAGACTAGCATGGATATTTTTCATAGAATATGTAGGCAGAGATGGCCAAGGATAAATCCCATAGTTGATATAGTGCTCTATAGAGAATCATCACAACAGCAGGCTTACTGCAAAAGCCATAAAATGATGACTACTGTGTTGGTCAAGATGGAATCCTATTGTAGATTTAGGATTCATGTAGTGAATCATCACAACATTAGGCTTACTGGAGGAGCCATAAAATAATGACTATTGCAGTTGTAAGTTCAGGACACCAGACACAAGAAAAAGTATCAAGCAACAAAGAGAGGAAGAGATTTTGCAGCAATTTTTTATGTGGAATATGAACTTAAAGCCTACATCGAGCCCTTTTCACAGGAAATTGCTCTAAAATAGATTTCTAACATTGTGTGGAAGTAAAAAAATGGACTCATAGATCAAAATATATGGTTTTCCAAAGTCAAGGGACTTGATGCCTTAACAAGGATGAAAGATTGGAATATTAGAGGTCATCATATCGGCGCATCGAAATATCAGAGGTTAGCATATCAGTGCATCAGTATATTGGAGGTCTGAGCACATCAAGACCTGATATAAAAACTCTAGAGAAAGCTATATCAAAGGCCAGAGCTATATCGAAGGCCAGCATATTGGTGCATTGGCATATCACAGATCTGGATAGTAGAACTCAATGGATCAGAATGTGGGAAGTGAACATACCAACACATCGAAACATTGGAGGTCAAAGCATATCAAATATCGGAGTAGTTTGCATCATAGGTTGGAGAATATCGAAACCCCAAAATGTAGGGCCATAGGAGGATCGAAGGATGATAATGGAAAATTTCAAGATCTTGGAGCAGGTCATATTGAAATATCGAAGGTTTGCGACATCAGAGTATCAAAACTTCTTAACTGAGGTACTTTAAGACATCCCAATGTCTAGCAGTTGTGATAGGCATTAAAAAGTGTCAAGTATTTCCAAAGAATATTAATAAAGGATTCCATTGCAAAACCAAAGGTTGATGGGTCCTCTTCTTTGTCCTTTGATAGGACAGATGGTGGAATGATATTGGCTCTGATAAGCTACAGTGGCATTTGATGTCAGGATGACGTGGCATTACGACATGACACATGGTAGGAATATTCAACCTTATTGGGTAGTCTAATGGGCCAAAACTAGGTGACATGTGTCACCACTAAGGAGTCTCCACATGGAGTGATGACATCATATCGGAGGTTGACATTTTGGAGGATGAAGATCTTGTAACTTTGGAGTTTGGAAAGGGTCCGATAAAGGGGACTTTAGATATTGGGTTGGCACTTGGTCATGTGAATCCAAAATAAACAAGGATGTAGAGCAGAAGCAAAGGAATATTGGTCCCCAACAACAGTCTAAAGGCTTGGCACGTATGTGCTACATTGGTGGTCAAAGGCAGTAGTTCTATGATGAGAAATATAGTGAGGGCTAAGAACAAGAAGCTAAGACATAATCAAAACTTCGCATATGTTACAGTTCAAAGGGGGCTATGATATGGCATTAAGCTGATGGTCATGGGCCTGGTCATATGAGATAGTAAACGCTCAAGGAGATAAGCACCAAGGGGTTGAGGATATCATAACTAAGTGATATCATAACATCCCTCTTGTATGAGTTACGATATGTTGTGGCTCTGATATGACAATACAAAGGTGTATAGAATATGGATGAGTTAGCAGCAAGGATGAACGTCTTTCATAGGAGTTGGTATCAGGAGTAATGGTGACTGTCAAATGTCACTGGCTCATGGAAGCTAGGACCGCGATTTATAGAGAAGAGTGTTGGATCTATCTTAAGATGATAACAACCAGATTTGTGCTCTGGTGTATGCCTCAGTGAGTTAAGAGAATGAATGGGCTGATGGCTGAAGATAAATATAGATCAACAGAGTTGGTTTAAGAAGTCATATGCATATGTAGAAAGAATTGAGACAAGTAACCAGGATGACAGTCCATAGAGAAGCCATGTTGAAGTACATGCAAGATTTGTGAAACCATGAATAATTGTGGAAAGAATCAGTGATAGCATAATTTTTTTATAGAAAGGATAGTGTCTGGTTGGAGTGTGCAGGTGGACTAAGAATTGATACTAAGTGTGAAGAAATAGTCAGGTGCCCATTCTCATTGTTAATGTAGTGTCAAAGACTAAGTCAGACACAAGAGAGAAATGAAAAATTCATGTCAAATTATACTCGTACAGTGTGAATACAAGGCAAGAGTGACAACATCGATAAGTGGGTAGCGGAGGAACAAAACCTATAAGATCATATGAGCAATGTGGGGGAAAGCAGTATCATCATTAAAGAGATAAGGGAAAAACGTTTTGTGTATGTGGGGGCGTTGTTGTTTGTGCGGATTTGTGAGCTTGTTCTACAGAGAAAGGTAGAGAGTGCCTATGCAGAGGTAAGAGACCCCGAGTGAAGTTGTGATGTTGTGAGAAAGGTCGAAGGTGCCTCTGTTGTGTGAGAAAGACCGAAGGTTCCTGTGGAGAAAAAGAAGGCCAAGAGTTGAGTGTGTGTTGTTGAGAGCAGACGGCTGAGAGCTAAGTGCAGGCTGATGAAGGGTAGAGAACAGAGAGTTGTGTGGACTATGAGGATTGACTTTTATTGAGAAGATCAATGTTCTGAGTGATCAGAATAAGCAGAGTGAGTAGAGAACATATTTGAGATTAGGCAGAGTGGCTTCCATAGTCAGAGAACATTAAGTTCCTATTTGAGTGTGGGTTGGGGCCTACATACAGGAAGTTGGCACTTCCATCTCTAGTGGGTTCTTGAGAATGCTTGGGGGTTGGCGCCTCCTACAAGTTGGTGCTTGCATAAATCCAAGGAGCTGCATGATGGTGCTTGCAAGAAATCCGTGAATTTGGTGCTTCACATGGTGCTTCTGGTAAGTTGGATGGGTTTCTACAAAATGAGGGAGTTGATGCTTCCTACCAGTGGGTGCTAGCAAACAATCAAACGAAGTGGGTTCTTCCTGTGAGTTTGGTTCACAAAATAGATTAATGTAATAGAGTAGGTGCTCTTATTTTACATCAATAACAACAACAAGCTTTGGTGGTTTTTTCCCCAAAAATTTTCCACGTAAAAGCTTGTGTCTCATATGTATGATGCTCATGGTGTTTGCTTGTATGTTGATTTCATATTGCTACCATATTATGTGTTGTTGTTGATTATATGGATGGTTGCCAAGTTTGTATAAGAAAATCTAACTAGCATAAAGAGTTTATAAATTAGCCTTAATATTGATTCAACCCCCTCTCTGTATTGACATTTTTACCAAGAATTGGTATCAGAGCCAGGTTCCTTCAGAAATAGCTTAATTGCTAGAAGGTATATCAAAGGGAAACAATGGATAATCGAGTTTGGCTAACGGAAGAAGGAGTTCCATTTTTAAATGGACCAGACTACGAAATTTGGAAGGATGGAAAGGTAGCCTATTTAATGGCCTTGGGTGTTCATAAGTGGCTCTCCATATTGAATGGAGAAAAGAATGAGCATGATGAAGAAGCCCATAAGATTATCATGAAAGGGATATCTAAGTTAGATGCTGATAAATTGAGGTATTGTGAGTCAAAAAAGGAAGAGCTGTGTAGAATAGAATGTTTGTATGAAGGAGATAACCATGTGTCTCAAGAGAAGGATGAAGAACCTTGTTGCTTTAGCAATGAGTCAAAGCATGCAAAAGTTGATGCTATTCACACTCACGTTGATGATGAAGAAGTCTGAGAAGGGAGATCATGCTTCTCAGAAGGTATGCTATTTCTTTGTGATAAATGTAAAAGAATAGGCTACTCATTATCTAGATGTTCATGTGAATCACTTGAAGATAGAGAGAGCAATGCATCTAGTAGTTTTAATAAAGATAGATGCATTTTCGTAGCAATATAAAATGAGGGATCCTCTGAAGGAGAACATATTATATCACGTGGAAAGAATAGGGGTATCACTGAAAGTGATGAAGATTTATGAGTCTTTCTCTAAATAGAAATGCCTGAGTTATTTATGAGATAATCTTTAGTTATCTAGAGTACACTAGTTTGATGCATGCATGCATTAACTGACTGAACTCACAATTAGTTCCTCAAACTGTTTGGAGCTAATTTAACTGGACATAACTCAGTTAACTAAGCTAAATAATTACAACTCAATTATAACTCATCCTTATCTCCTTAGTTAATGGATAATTTCCTTAATTCAAGGGATAACTATTGTGTGACTTCACAAAGACTTCTAGCTTGAATTTCTCCAGCTAATTAACTCAAGATGAACTAATTAACTATTTTTCAAGCAGCAAGTGAGACTAAATTCGAATTTTAATTCTCAATTTTAATTCAAGGACAAATTAAAATTGGAATATTCTTGTTGCCACATTTCAGCACTCCCTCTCAACAAGAAAGGGATTATCTACCACCCCGATCCTGTCTCTATGGAACTTGAATTTACACTTTGACGATGCCTTTGTCAAAATGTCAGCATCTTGCTCCTTGGTCGAAATATACTACAACAACATGATCCTCCTCGCTACAAAATCTTTGAGATGATGATACTGGATGTCGATGTGCTTGGACCTATCACAAAATGCTAGATTCTTAGAGAGTTTGATACAACTCTGATTATCTCAATAGATCACAGCTGGATCCATCCTCTGATCAAAGAAACCAACTAGAATTTTCCACATCCAGATGGCCTCACATGCTGCCTAACTTACGGCCATGTATTTAACCTCTGCCGACCTAAGTTGAATCGACCTATGTTTCCTACTGTACCAAGAAACTACAGCTGGCTCAATCTGCATCCGTGAAGCCCTATAGCTTCACTCCCTCTGTCCGTTTGTACGATAATCCATACTGAGATGTGCCTCTGAGGTATCTCAAAACATGCTTTGCAACCTTCCAAAACATCTTGGTAGGCTAAACCATAGCCTGACTCAGCTGGTTCATGGCATAGCACAAATATGGTCGTGTGTTCACTAAGTACATCAGTGAACCCACAATTTTCCTGTACACAGTGGCATCTACTACTTCTCCTGAAGTAGCATCCTCGTTCCTCTAGTTACTTGCTAGAGGAGTCTGCATGGGCTTGCACTTCTCCATGTGGAATATCGTGAGTATGTCATTGGCATACTTGCCCTGAGACACAAACAAATCCCCATCCTTCTGCCATACTTCCATGACAAGTAAGTACTTCATGAGACCCATGTCTTTCATCTCAAATTCCCTTGCAAGGTCCTCCTTGCAAAACATGATCAACAGATCATCACCTGTCAATATGAGATCATCAACATAAATTAAAATGATCAACTACTTACCTTTCACCATGATGTGGTACAGGTTCGCATCTGCTTCACTCTTTGTGAAGCCCAACCCAGTAAAGTAGTTGTTGATCCTGTTGTACCAAGCAAGAGGTGCTTGCTTCAGACCGTAAAAGGCTCTCTTGAGTCAGCACACATGTGAGTCATGATCGAAGGTCTCAAAACCTTTTGGCTACTCTATGTACACCTCTTCCTCAATCTTGACATTGATGAATGTAGTCTTCACATCCATCTGATGGATCTCCCAACCCATCTATGTTGATAGTGCCAACATCAATCTGATAGATGAGTACCTTGCGACAGGTGAAAGAGTCTCATCATAGGCAATCCCTTCAACCTGAGAAAAGCCACGAGCAACAAATCTTACCTTATGCTTCTCCACACTACCATCAGTAGCTTGCTTTACCTTATAAAGCCAACGGTAACTCACAACTGACTTGTTCTCCAGTCTTGGAACCACAACCCAAACATTGTTATGAACTATGGAGTCATACTCCACCATAGCATCAACCCAAATTGGCTGCTGCACTGCTTCCTCAAAGGAAGATGGCTTGGTCTCAAAACATTCCCCAACAAGGGCCATGTATCCAATGTACCTCTCAGGTGACCTCCTCTTTCTGCACCGAGAAGATGGTTCTCCCACATTCTCTCTCGCGTCCAATAATAATCTGTTAGCTTCTCTCATGTGCTTATGTCCATCTCTGGAAGACTCTGCTTGAGTGGATGTCTCCACTACTGGAACCTCTACATGCGACTGCTCTGCATCAGTCTGAGGCTCCTCCTCCTTAGGAACCAACATTCCTCCACTGCCTCTAGTTGGAGCTCCCTCTCAAGGGAAACTCACATGGCCTTATTCTCATCAAACATGAGATCTCTGTGAACCACTATCCTTCAACTGGTAGGAAAGTACACTCCATAGTTGTGGGGTGTATCAGTGTACCCCACAAGTATCCCCAACTTAGCTGTCGGCTCAAGCTTCTTCTATGCATCCTTTGTCACATGGAAATATACGGATGAGCCAAAGATCCTGAAGTGACCCACATGTACTCTCTTACCGGAGAAAGGTTCCTCTAGTGTTTTCATCCCAAGTATGCGATGTGGGCTTCTATTCTGCAAATAGACCACTGTGTTGCATGCCTCAGCCCACAAATGAAGTGGTAGGCCTTGGTCATGCAGCATCACCTGTGCTGCCCCTACAATTGTTTTGTTCTTCCTCTCGGCCACCCCATTCTACTGTGGGTTATGAGGTGCTATCAACTCCCATTTAATTCGTTCCGCTGCACAGAAGTACTTAAAATCTTGAGAGACATTCTCCACCATTGTTGCTTCTCAAGGCCTTGATCTTCTTCCCTGATTCTTTCTCAACGAAAGCTTTGAACTCAAAAAACTTTGAGAAGGTTTGATCCTTCTTCTGGATGAAATAAATTCAGCATTTACAAGAATAATCATCAATGAAAATCACATAGTACCTTTTCTTCACGTGGATGCCGTCGAGAATGGTCCATACAACTCAATATGAACTCACTCTGAGATTGCTTCTGCTTGGCTGGCTTGATCATGAAAGGAAGACTTGGCATAATTTCCCAAGGTACAACCTTTGCATGTGTCAACTTGCTCAAGTTTACCTTTGGGAAGTCCTGTAGATGTCTTCTACATTATCTTCAAGGCCCAATGATGAAAATGGCCCAACTACCTATGCCATAACTGGACATTGTCTTGGCTTTGCACCAATTCTTCTTTTGAACTCAATGCAACACAGTCATCTACCTCTAGTTTATAGAGATTCTTTACTCAAATCCTGATCCTCTTGGTCTGACCCATGGCTATGTGTCTTAGGAATGCCTTTCCTTTACTGAAGACAACATTGTAGCCTTTGTCCTCTGACATCACGACCGATACCAAGATCTTCTTCAGTCCAGGCACATATTTCACATCTGTCACGGTGAGAGGAGCTCCATGCTACCTCTTAAAAGCAACCGTGCCCACTCCTAAAACACCCTACTTTCCGTCATCACCCACCTCTATGTGCATCTTGAGGTCTTTCTCCTCCATGGTACTAAATAAACTTCTATCGTCGATCATGTGGAATGAGGCTCCATTGTCAAGATACCAAAGACAACCCACCATCGATGAAACCATACATGCGAGGAGGGTAAAGTCCATTTCGAACTGAGAGGCTAATGCCTCACCTTACGATCCTTTTGTGGATCCCTTATTGGACTTCTTCGATGGGAAATTAGTTGCATACTGCCCCATCTCGTGATAATTAAAGCATCTCACTTTGGATTCTTCACCCTTCATCCCTCCATGACAAGAATTAAATTTGGAATGGCAAGCCTTCCCTTTCCCTTTCCTTGCCTTACTTGCTAAGGTCAGATTTTCTTCATCATCATTCTTTGATGAAGAACCATCTCGAGTGCTCCTCCTGATCTCCTCCTGCATGAGATCCGACCACAGTCGTTCCCAATCTGACAGTTTCTCTCTTCCATTCACATAGCCCTGGTATTTATTCTAGCTCTTTGGAAGACCAAGGAGAGCAAGGCTCACCATATAATCATTGGCAGTAGTTATTCCCACACTACCAAGTTCATCTTTACAGGTGGTGAGCTTGTTCAGATATGTAGAAATAGTACCGCCCTTCTCCATCTTGATTTTTTGAAGCTTATCCTTGAGCACCAGTTTCCTCTGGTCGCTACTATTTTGATAGAGGTCCTTCACTGTCTTCCACATAAAATGGAGTATACTTCCCATGGAGACTCGAGACAATATGGTCTCGAACTCCCTCCAGAAGAATCTGTCTTGCCTTCATCACACACTTCTTCAATTCAACCAATTCTTGTGCATTAGCTGCAGTTGGCTTGGGGATTTCTTGATCAATGAAATCATTCAAAACGTTGTCTTCTAATACAACTTCCATTCTGTCTTTCCATGCTATGTAATTTGAGCTACCTTCCAATGCATACTCGAGTCTCAAGCCATAGAATGCCATTGAACACCCTGAAGTGTGAGATGAATTCGATTTGTACGTGTAATCTCGAACTTCAGACTTCGAATTCTCTTCTCCATATACTGTTCATAGCCCTGACCTTTGCTCTGATACCATGTAGAAATTCTGACTGTAGATTAACCTGATAATGCAATATAACTAAAGCAAAATAATTTAATCTACTTCTACAATCAAACTTGTGGAAGCTTAATAGATTTGAGTAATATAAGCATAACACATATAACCAGAAGTAGAATCAATGCACATGATACACATAAGAATACTCTGGGGGAAGCCTAAGCTGAAAACCCCACTATCTATATTATCATACAAGTGGGAATATATCAGGATTACACAAAGCTTTAGCTCTCACAGCTATCCAAATCTTAGTACAATCCCTCACTGATGCTCACAAACAAAATAGACTTCTCATATGCCTTCTCCTCTACCCTCCAAGCTCCTATTTCCTTCCACAGTTTCTCTTGGGTGATCCAGCTATTACCAAGTGTAACACTGATCACTCACACTGATCTTACACCCTGTAAAGCTATGAAAATCTCAAGGAATGAATTCCTTATGCATGCAAGATTTTTCCTTATAGGAAAATTCTTGCAATTGATAGTAAATTATCCCTGTCTTTAATCTCAACTGGGTCTTTCTGTAAATAGACATGCATGAGTTATTTATGAGAGAATATTTAGTTATCTGGAGTACACTAGTTTGATTCATGCATGCATTAACTGACTAAACTCACAATTGGTTCCTCAAATTGTTTGGAACTAATTTAACTGGACATAACTTAGTTAACTGAGCTAACTAATTACAACTCAATTATAACTCATCCTTGTCTCCTTAATTAAGGTATAATTTCCTTAATTTAAGGGATAAGTGTTGCATGACTTCACAAAGACTTCTAGCTTGAATTTCTCCAACTAATTAACTCAAGATGAATTAATTAATTATTTTTCAAGCAGCTACTGAGACTTCGGGTTTTAATTCTCCATTTTAATTCAAGGACAAATTAAAATTGGAATATTCTTGTTGCCACATTTCAACACTACAAAATGAGGTAGTCTCATTGAGACATAACTTAGAAAAGTAAAAATAGAGTTGTCTCAATATCAGAATCTTGAGGGGAGAACAAAGGCCTTGGATAAGATTCTTGTTAAGCAGAGATCCTCACTCATCAAGGTTGGTTTGGATTTCAAGGAAAAAACAATCTTCAAGATTGTGAAGGTTGAAAGGTGCAATATATAAGTAAAGGTGGTTGAAGCTTCCAACAACAAAAAAGAAAGAAAGGTTGTTGGATAGCAGCCACAACATGGAAATTAGTAGCAACGAAAGAAGGAAAGGCAATAGGAGAAGGCTAAGAAGTGGCAATCGCTAGTGCAACAGAATAGTGCTAGGCAGCTGCAAGAAAGAGTACATGGTAGCAATGCAATATGTCATGGAAGGAACATGAAGATCCAATAGGGGACCCTTGCTTCTCAAGAAAAGAGCCTTCAAAGAATAGGTAACCTCTAACAACAGAAGCCTTTTTATGGGTATTGTTTTCCTTGCAATAATTTGATACATAAATCCATAGACTGTAGATGGCATGTAAGGAAACAAGATGTGTTAGGTAGAAGCAACCCAAGAATGCGTAAAGAGGCTAGGAGAAGGCATGTTGGATATGATAGGAGTTTTGGAAAGAATGTTGTCAAAAGAGTAACTCCTCTACCCTAATATTAAGCCAAATAGAATGCTACAATTGTGACAATATTGAGCACAACAAAGCATGGTGCAAATATAGAAAGAAATGGAATACTTCTTAGCATATGCATGCAAATTTAACAGCTTGGGATTTGAAGACAAGGATAAACAATGGAGTTGAGAGATACAAATTTGTCTTCAATATTCTGTACCAAAAGAGAAAAACAAAAAGAGGAGGGATAAATAAAAATAATGATCCTCCTACTCTTGTAGCAGACCCAACTATAAGGTAAAAGGGCATCAAGAGGATTTGGGTGAAGAAAGAGGAGTTGAAAGAGAAGTTTCCTTTATCGATGTGTAGCCAAAAGAAAAACCAAACACGAGCAAAGAAGAAGTTGGAGAGTAATTCTTCTGTCAGGACTCAACCATTGAAAGTCTCAAAGAAGGAGGAATATCTGCTAAGGTGGAGGAGATTCTCAGTTTCTCTTCAATAAAGAGAGAGAATGGCCTCAAGGGAGGCTGAATAAGTCAGATGCAGGAAATTAAAACAAAAGCTAAATTTGATTGATGGAGGTGTGGTTGTGTTGTCTTACTGATTACATAAATAAATTAGTTTATTTTGAATGTGTCAACATTGAAAAGTAGAGGAGGAATGTAGTTAGCATGAGTTCAGGTAGAGTACAAAACAATATCTTATGTTGTGGTAAGAAGAAAATAAGCTGGAGTCAGAGAGTGGAATGATAGGAAGGGTGCAGGAAAGTTAGGTCCATGGGATCAGTGCCCACATAGAGACAAGAAAGCAAATGCAAGAGATGAAAGATCATTGGCTCAGGGGGAGCTACCATTATGGGAATTTTGAGGTGTAAAATGGGCCTCCTAAAGAAATTAGAAAATAATATTGGAAATAATAAAATAAGGTTAGAGTACATGATCAAATTTTAGAGGGAACAAAGAGAAAACTAATTTTTTAACTCATATTTTCAACTTATCTATTTATGGGTTTACTCAAATTTTGAGTGGGATCACTCGCTGAATGCATAATTTGATTCCTCATCCAAGGATTACCCATGTTGCACATTTTCGATGGACCGTGCTACAGGAAAAATAAGAAAGACATAAAAAAACATTATTGCAATCACGTGTTTTGATGTATTCCTCATTTTTCATGTAGGAGGCAAGAGTTCGCTTTATCAAGATGTCACCATAAGGTGCATACACACCACCACAGATGACCAAGCTTGGCATCGACTCACCACCTTCACTGTCACAAGCATGTCAAGGAGTTGGTCTCATCACGTTCGACTAAGTGTCGATGATGTCTTGAAAGGCTTGCTCAAGCCGTGTTGTCTCAAATGAGTACATGTGCATTGTAATGTTGAGTCATGTCAGGTGTAATTCAAGTGGAGATGGTTGGATGTAACAATCATAGAGTAGGTGAAGAGTCATGAGGGTAGTTGAACTGTCACAAAGGGGAATGTCAAGGGTCACCCCACCCTTTGTTATAAATAGTCCCTCATAACTCATTGTAGAGGCTTTTGGTCAGCCAAGCTTCTATTAAGACTATCCTGAAGAAGGCTTGGATAGTATTGTAATGCGCATTGGCTTCTCCAATGCACGGAGCTAGGACATCTCTTTGGAGGAGTAGGTGGATGTGGTTGTAACATTCCACTGTTGGGTCTAGCAGGATTACATGGATTTATTGTATGATTGTGACTTACACTTCTTTATATAACAAGGGACAAGACATTTTCATGCATATGTTGTTATTGTAGTTGGACTGCTCTGGTTGCTTTAATGATATGTGTTGTTTAACTTACATACCTGTGTATGAACTAATTCACATGCAATTATATGAATCTTGTTGTTAATGTGTTGCATATGTTGTTAGTGCTGTCACCGTCCATGTTGACTGCTCTGTCAGACATTAGACAGACCTTTCACTTGAACCTTGCTATAACAACCGTCACATTCGTCTCACACTAATCTGTGAGTGTTGTACATGTTACCTTACCTTGTATGATGTGATTGCCACATTCGAGTGGACTACTTCACCAAAAGTTGTGCATGTCCTTTGTGTTGTGTGTTCCTAGCTGAGTTGGGATTGATCCCTTTCAACTTGGAGCTCACCTTCACCCCTTCCCTTTTTGAAGTGTTGGAACCTCTCATACACCTTCCTTGACTCATTGCATCAGTCACACCCTTGTTGTTGATAGAGTTATTCTACTTGCCTCTGTGTGACACCATGGTCAAGGCATTACCTTACGACCCACTTTTGGGACTCCTACACCAAATGGTCTAAGGTCTAATTGGGACTTCTTACTGGGGAGATCCACTTGACATGTTGGCAGGTCTAGCAATGTCAGCATTTCTGGCACTAGAAGGAGAGCCTGATGACAAGCTGTGTCATCTCATCCAGTTTTGAACCTTTGCATATCTTTCATGGGGTATTGCAATCTTCTTCCCCTGAGGTGTTTTTGAATCGCGAATATGTCTCCATCTCAGGGAATATTTTCAATCTCTTTTCCAATCACATGTATGATGGTGAAGGCGAAGTGGCCTAGCCTGAGCACTTATATAAATTTCTTTTCATGATTTATGAGGAAGACGAGTTTTTTGACAAATAGACCGGTTTGCTGCTTACATACACACTTCACGAATCTCCATTTCGTTGGGTGCTCAACCTAACAACTAATACCATGAACTCATTTGAGCACTTCTATGATCTCATTGAAGACACTTTCTATCATTTTGATTCAGACTATCTTTACCGGAAACTGTTACCAAAACAAAGAATTCTGCATGAATCTGTGATTGATTTTTGGTTGCGCTTCTGTGACTTGACATTTAAAGCTCTGAAGAGCTAGATGGAATTTTCTTATATTTGGGACCAGTTTGAGTATTTCCTTAAGAAATATGCCCATCCCAAGAGAAATTTTGAGATCAAGCCTCTCTCAACATTCTTCGTTGATGGAGCTGCACAATCTTATGTCGAAACGGGTACTGTGTCAACTGACTGTCCACCTTTCTCTTATTCAACATCTCCACCACTACCCAGTGATGTTGAGGATCATGATCACACACCTGTTCATCCTTCACACTCTCCCAACATCACTCCTCTCGATTTTCGCATAGATTTGGTTGTGAGTCCTTCGAGTTCTCATATGCATTATTTTCTTCGACCTTCATCTTTGCACTCAGGTGTTCTTCCAGATGATGTTGTCTTGTGTTTATCCATTCCAAAGTCTCCACTTGTTGTGAACGAGGAACAACCCACACGTGCTATCATTCATGAAGAGTATGAGTGGGAGCTTTAACACCAACACTCGATGAAGGATGGATCCCTTCTCTCTAAGTCCCGTTTGTTCTTTCCTAACCACTTTGGTGAACCTAACATCCATGATTTTGCATGTGTATCTTCATACATGGATGCACCTATTATTGATCACTCACAGGACTCACTGGATGTTATTCCATCATTCAACAATGAGGAGGATAAGTTACTCATTGAAAATCCACTTGATCCTTCATTTGTCTTTTTCGTAAATATGGGGGATGAGTTTGTTCGCTTTTAATCTACCCCTCCATGTGATTCATCCAACCATGAGGATGCCGACCAACATCCTGAATTTTTTGATCTTGGTTGTCGTGATCTCTTCACCTCATCATTTGATCACGATGTTGATTCACTCATTGTTAATTTGTCTAAGCCACTAGTCTATGAAGATCCATCTGTCAATGAAGTCAAAACCCCATTAACCATCGAGGCACTTTAGTTTGAGCTAATGGTTATGTCAGGCCCTTGTTGTCTTGAGTTTGGTTTCGCTTTCGATCAAGAAATTGTTCAAACACTCAAGGCTCCTCATCACTCATCTATATGCACTCAATATCAATCTAACACTCATATTTTACTTCCTCCACTCGAACTACATGATCCCATTGCTCATGCATTGGAGGAGTCTTACATTACAAGCACTTGTGCGCGACGCAAGTTATCTTTCTTTCTTTCATTTTCTTGCATGTCATAGTCAAGAATGTGCTTGTGCTTCAAAGTTGCACGTAGTGTCACACAGCACAATGATAAGTTCGTGAACTGCCTGTTATGCACATGCACTCACTTATGTCCCATGGGCACCTTGAATCACGAAGTGTGGTTGTCTTCATTGTTATATCTTTCTTGCTTGATGGTTCACACAACTGGGTTGCTCACGGACCAAGCCTTCACCAACATGGGTCTACCAATGCATCGGTGGCTGCATTGGAAGTATCACTTCACGTGATTAGGTCCATGTACCATTAATGTAGATGTAGGAGTAGTGTTTCCTTTCTGTTGTTTTCTTTCATGATTGTTTGCTTACCTGCTTTGTTTGCTTGTTTGTTTGTTTTCTTGTTTATTTAATTGCTTCAGTTTCATTTTTTCCTCTACTCTTACTTTTCTTTATTGATTGTTAGTTTGTTCGCTTATTTCATTCAAGGTTAGTTTTGGATGAAACCATGTATAACTCTTTAAGTGAGCTAGGTAAAGTACAAGAGGGCTTGTACAACTATCACTACTTGGTTATATATCATCTTGCCTCTGTATGATGAGCTTGTTACTTTTAGTCCATGATACATTGAAGGAAAATACGTACTGTTTGAGGTGAACATTTGTGTAAACACAATGCTTGTGCACTAACTAGTATCACCTTCTCTAGTCGATTATTTTTGGGTTAACCCTTGTCAGCTCAGTCAAGTAGAGTAAGGTAAGGGGGAAAACCTTAATGGTCACATCAGAGATACATTAAACTACTTCGCTGGTGGAACAACGTCTTATGCTCTCAATAAGTTGGGATCTCTCTTCCGCCTCTGAAATGAATAAATGATATGCATAGTGAAAATTGGAAAAATGAAAAGTCAAAAATTCAAAATGAAAAATGAATAAGGAGAAAGAAGAGAAAGGATTCTTATGTAGGGAGGTGATGAGAGTAACTCCGCTAG
This sequence comes from Pinus tabuliformis, assembly GCA_031772625.1. NCBI lineage: Eukaryota > Viridiplantae > Streptophyta > Pinopsida > Pinales > Pinaceae > Pinus > Pinus tabuliformis. The sequence goes on along the minus strand of CM062819.1, from coordinate 814,926,160 downwards.
GGTACTGACCAGGCTCGCTAGAAGTGGAGCCATGCTTGTGTTCCTATGTGACTCCACCGGGGTACTGTCTAGGCCTGCTGACAGTGGAGCAACAAAAGAGATGAAACTAAGACTTTGAAGATTGTACTACTTGTGCACCTATGTACCCCTCAACCCCAATCGGAGCAGCTGTGTTTCCTTGGCTTGGAATGTGTGTCAATCGACCAAGTGTTTGGTAGATGCTACTTCTTACAATCAAGTTAGTGTGACACCAAGTTGAGCTAAGAATTGAAAAATACTTCTAGAGGTGTTAGACTTTCTTTTCACAAACAAGGTCTATGTAGAGAGCTGGAGTTCTACCAGTGTGTCACCAAGTGTTGTAGCATCTACAACCACCCTCCAAAATTTTTCCTTAGCCTATTTTGGAGCCTCCCTACCAACCTTACACAACACTTTGTCTTGCTTCATCAAGTACTCAAGATTCAGTCTTTTCCTTGCGCAAAGGCAACCTGTCGATCACAATTGATCCATTCCCCTCACAGGTTTCTCACCCGAACTTGGTCCAGCTGTAGGCTGAGCAACTTCCCCTTGAAAATTGTGCATTACTGGAGGGCAACTAGCTGTCCCTCCAAGAATTGTGCAATCTTCTCTGACAGCCTACTGGGCTCCAGGATTGCACAATCCTGCCAGCCAACCCTCCCAGCAAGATTTGTGCAAATTTTCCCAACAGTAGGTTGTTCAGTCTAGGATTTGTGCAAATTTTGGTAGCAGTCAGCTTCTCTGCCCAGAAATTGCACAAATCTCCTAGGCAACCAACCCAGCTCCCAGCCAGAAATGCACATTTTTCTACAACAGTCGAGTAGTCTCTTGCATGTGCAACTGAGTTGACCGTTTCCCTCCAGGACTGAGAAAAATAGACTTGCAATCATGGGCTTCTTTTCCCAAGGCAACATGCAAAGGTATCCCTTGTTTCAAGGATATATGTTTAGCAGTTTGAGGTTGCATGCAAGGAGAAATTCCGAAACCTCCCACCAAGTGTCTCTTCCCCTAGATTCGTGGCATGCTTGTCACAACCTCAATGTTATCAAAACAAATCAACCGGATGCTACAGAGCTCATTCCTCACGTCAAACTTGAAGCTATGATATCCCACATCACATCCAGGAGCAGTAGACACATTCAACTCAACTGTTTTGGGGTATTCCCGCTTCCCATGCCTTGTGCTGCATTTATGTTGCTTTTTGTGTTTTTGCATGTAGGAGTACCATTTTCTTGATTTCTTTGAACGATTGTTTTCATTTAAATATAAACTAGCTTTTCATAGGTTTGTTTTAGTTTTCGTTTCTACGTCACTGTTGTCGCATCCATGAAACTATTATGCACGGAGTATTGCCCAACCGGCGAACTGCCTCACCCACATGCATGTTGATCTATTTGCTGAATCTTTCATTCATGTTTTGCATGCATTGTTAATCACTTCTGCTATCACTTAGTGTCACCATGCATTCAATGACTTACCTGCTTTCAGTTGTCCACCGGTGAGTCAGGCCAACCTTGTCTTGGGCTCTACCTTCACCAAGGCTGCATTGCGCAATCTAGGGAAGGAAGGCTTACCTTCCTCTCTATATTTGCACATTCCTGCTCAGCACTGCCCTCCAGGATTATTTCGCTCATTTCTAGAGGACAGTGGCTGCTTGGCCTAAGAAATTGTGCAAATATGTCTCTGGGCTAGTAGTCCTTCCCAGTTAGAATTGCGCATTGCTCAATCCCAATAGTTAGCAGGTAGACTGGACTGTGTATTGCATAGTTCCAATAGTCATTTAGTCTCCCAGTGATCCAGGACGATCCATTGATTCAAATTATACATGTGTTCAAGTGTCATTCAGTGTCATCATTGCCTCAGTTTAGCTTTGACAGACAGACAGTGTTGGTTGTGGATCAGGTTGTTCAGGTAATGTTATAGTTTCATGGCATTTATTTTATATGGGTTTAGTGCCTAGTTGTGGACTTGAGTTCATCGATAGTTCCCTAGGGTATGGTCGACGACATGTGTCTTGTCATTCGACTCGTAGAGTTAGTGTCGACATGGGTGTCATCATGGCAAAGGATCGATGTCATCATTTGTCGATGATATGCATGGGTTTATTTCCATCATGTGATGAATGTCATGAATCTCACATTGTGACAATGTTTTACATATCGGTTTCTAAAACTACATATAAACCCTAATCTATGTATTAATCATATGCTAAAACCCTAAAGACCTAAATCCTTACCTATCACACTCAACAAACATAAGAAATATGTGTTAATACAAATCAAAAGACAATGTATTAATCCATTACCAAACCTAGTCCTAAACCTATCACATCAAACTATTCTAAAACCTAAGTCTCGGGCTATTTGTTTTAATAAAACAAAAACATTACAAAATACAAAACACAGTCCCTAACTGTGTGCTAGATGGCAACAGAGCCGTGTATGTGACTAGAGACACGGTTACAATAAGGGTTCGAAACCGTGATCATAAGCCTTTAGTTCTAAACCATGGCAGGGTGGCATGTGAAAAAGGTTTGGGAACTTCACCGCATATTAAACAATGACCGTCGGAGCTAACCACAGATCCATACTGCAGCGGAAACTATAACTGTTATTGCAACCGTTGAGGTTTACCATAACACAGGTCAGCTGAACCACCACCATTGAAACCATGGGTGAGTTAAGTGCTCACATGCACTGTCTTCTCCTCCACATGGTTAGCAAATAGCTAACAGTTTCCAGGATATTATATGGTCGAAATTTGGGTTTTATATTAAATTTTTAGATATTTAATCACACCTAGGTGCCTAATGTCATAATGTGACATAATATCTTTAACTAAACTGTAATTTAAACTTTCAAATTAGCTCATTCACCTCAAATTCAGTCAGGGATGTTTTAATGTACTTGCAGGGATATAAGAGGCTGTTTTTATTCATGAAGGAGGAATATTGGTGGTTTTGGGTTTTTGTATGTAGATTTTGAAGGTGAGAGGCTATTTTGTTTTCAGTGTTTCGGGAGCATCAGGGGTTGGATTTGGAAATCGTAAGTGGCGTTGGAAAGATGGTTCAGAGGGCTATCTAATGACAGAGGTCAAAATTTCTTGTGTGGAAGTTCAGTCTGTCTAATTCACTGTGTAATCGATTCCTTCCTTCTCATTCCTAATAAAAACGGTCGTGCATCTTGAAAGCGGACCCGGAGACGTAGTCCATGAGGGATGAACTCCATAATAAATCTTGTTGTCTAGTATATCTATGTATTTTTTGTTTTCACTTCCATTTTGCATCTTACTTATGGTTTCTCAGCTGTTGTAAAGTGTTATGTTCAAGCAGTTTACATCGATTTTCGTGATTTTAGTTAACATTCAACTCATTAATGGCTAATCAATTCTACATACGTATTGAGTTTATGATCATTTTAGATCATATAATTTGGTATCAAAGCAGGTTGCATTTGTAGAATGTGCCATTGAATGTTAACTAGGTCTAAGTCGCAACGAGGAGAAGGAATCCTTGAGCAGATCGATCCAAAGATTGGAAAGCGACGAGTCGTTCAGAAATCGACCATGTCAGGACCTGATGCAGGTGAAAACAATGAAACTAATATGAGTGAAGAATAGTTTGAGTAGGAATTTTTAACTATGCAGTAGATGTTGGGAGAATTGTACGAAGACAAGAAGGTGAGAGATGCTTCTTCTTCAAAGGCATTAGAGAAGGACAAAGGTAAAGGCATGGCTGATAAACCACCTTCACCTCCATCATCTCCATCATCCTCTTCTTCTTCTTTTTCTTCTTCCAGTGCAGAATCTGAAACAGAAAAAACCTAAGGAAACATCTCTTTTGAAACTTGATGTTAAATTTGAGTTACTTGTTTATGATGGCGAAATGAATCCTGAAAAGCTAGATAACTAGATAAAGCAGTTAGAAGTGTATTGTCACATTCATAACATTTCTAGATATAAAACTAAAATTCAGTTAGCTACACTTACAATGGGGGGAACAAATTTAATCTGGTGGGAAAGAAAAACTTAGATAGATATAAAGCGTAAAGGAAAAGTCATCTCTTCATGGTCTAAGTTTTTAAAAGCTCTTAGGAAACAGTTCTATCCTTTAGGATACATGTAGCAAGATGTTATTGATTGGCAGAATCTGAGGCAAGGTAAAGGGAAGAGTGTTCAAGAGTTTACTCACAAGTTCAGAAAGAAAGCATTGGCACTTAGTATTTCGTTGGATACACGTGAAACTTTGTTAAAATACATCGATAGTTTACATTCATATTTGGAACATACTTTTTGATGTTTAATCCTGATGATTTTGATGAGGTGTGTGTTCAAGCCATACATATTGGATCGGGCGGTATACCATTCAAGTTTTCATCTCAGTCATCTAAAGAGTTGGAAGCCAAAGATTCCATTGATAGTAAGGGGAAGAACATTTCGAAGAGAAAGAAATCAGTGATCGTTCATAAGGAAATACCTACTTGTTCTCATTGCCAAAGAATCAGTCATGATGAATCAAACTACTGGAAGCTTCATCCAAAACTTAAGCCCAAAAAGTTCCTTAAGGCAAAGGATGAAAAGAAGGCCATTGCAGCAGTCCAGCAAGATCTAGGTTTACATTCAGGGGATGAAAGCAGGATAACCGCCATGGTTACGACAGGTAAAACTTCTGATATTGGTTCAAGTTCGAACTAATGTATCTTCTTCAAACATAAATCCTTCACATAAGAATAAAAGAGTTGAACTCTTCCACATAAGGATAACTTCTAAGCATACAAATATTGACACAATGTTTGACAGTGGATCACAAGCAAATTTAATATCTGAACATATAGTTAATCAATTGGGCTTCGAGACACAGAATCATCAAAGACCATACCCATTAGGTTCGATTGATAAATGAACTCAGACACATGTCACAAACTAGTGTCGGTTAAAATTTGCAATTACATCTAAGTACATTGATTATGTGGAGTTAGATGTGGTCCCAATAGACATATGTGGAGTTGTTTTAGGAAGTCCTTATCTTTATGATAGAGATGCAGTGTTTTATAGAAGAGGACATAAATATCACCTGAAGAAAGAAGGGGCTGAATTTATTGTTAGGGCACATAAAGTCAAATCAAACTTTGATTTAATTATTACAAATAAAGTTAAGCAGTTAATAAGTTCAAGTAAATATGTACTCCTGTTTATTAAGGAACAACATAAGGATGATTATTCAAAATGTGAGATTCAGTTTATAGATCAATTGGTCAAGGTGGTTAATTCTTTTCCAAGAAATCTTATTCATAAATAGGATAAGAAACATGAGATACATTTAATGTCCTATGAACATCTTCTTAAAGAGAGAATGAATCTCAACTCATTCATTCAACTGAATTATAGAAACTATCATCATCATTAGGGTATTGCAAGGAATGGTACATGTGAGTCTAATCAGAGAATTGTTTCAGATGGTATGTTTATTTTCAGTTTCAGGGGTGCAGGGCAGTATTGGGGAAGTTAGTGTTACATTTCTTTGGTATTACATCATCATTTCATGCTTTAAAAAGTAATGAAGCGTTTTTCAAGTGGAGAGGAAGTCTATAATTTTTCATGAAAAAGCATTTTCGAAAGAAGATCTTAAGTTTCCTTATCGTGATTTGAAAACTAATGCATTAAGTGAAAGTGTTAGTAAATGGATATATAAGTTAATAGATGAAGAAATAGTGTTATAGACATTTTTGGGCCCTACAACCCCAAGCATGAAATTTCCATAAACCAAGGGCTCGTAAGTCCCTAAAAGTGTTGTTCTAACCCCTAAAGGAACAAGGTCAACAGATTACAGCTTCTCCCAGAAGTTCTCCATGAAAAACTGCTCAGAATTGGTCAAAACAGGATCATTTCAGCTGCTCCACTGGCTAAGTGCATTGCATCTCACCTAAATACACTGTGTGGGTGCGTTGCATTTCAAAAATCCCTTCTGTGGGGTGCGATGGGCGAGAAATGACAAATGGCAGTGTCATTCCGCGAGGTGGAGAGGCAATGTAAGCTTCCATAATCTTCTCCTGTGACAATTGCCTCACTGAATTCAACCAAGGATAAGTAAGAGACCATCAATCTCCAAGTGGAAGCAAGAACTATCAGAGGGAAGACACTAATCAAATCTTGAGTTGACTCATCTCCATTACAAACATCTATATATGGATCCCTCATCCCAGAGATCCAGAGGCTGGAATTTTGCATATTGTAAGGAATTGCTGTTGGTTTCTTGAGACAAACATCAGATTGTTGGGTGATCTAAGCTTTCTTTGAGGTGAAGAGGGGCTTCTTTTCTGGGAGGTTGATGCTAGGTTAGAACAACTGGTTGTAACTCCTCTTGGCTCTTTTCTTGTTTATCAATAAAAGTTATTCAAGTTTTCCTCCATGCTTTTGTGTCATTGATGCTTGCTACATTTGTATGGTCAATTTACATCTGATCCTAGATTGTTTATGATTATAGATCCATGTCTTTGTATAGTGCTATGCTTCTGTGCTCTTACAGGTACTTTGTGAAGCTGGGCGTGCAAGGGAGCAGGTAGCTGAAGACTATCAAAGAAGAGAGGGACCAAATCAGGAGATTAGCACAAGACAGAGGTTGGTCTTTCTGTTCTTCTCTATTTATAATTCATAAAGGAAAAACGAAAGTAGCTTTTCTCTGTTTGTTTCTAAGGCATCTGTCACACCTTAGTGGGATAGAGCAGTTCTATATAGACACTTTTCCCTGTAACAAAATGGCGACTCCGCTGGGGAGCTAATTAGTTTGTTTGTTTATCATTCTTTGTTGTTTGTTTCATAAACTTAAAAGTAGCATTCGAACTGCATTTGCCATAACAAATGCAAAGTAGATAACTGCTACTTCAATCCATCTACTGGATCTGTTTATGATTTAAACAACTGATTCACAAACTATCTGATTGCCCTTGCGATAGCTTTTAGATCCTCCTTAGATCTACCCCTGATTGTTGCATTACTGATTGCTTTTTGCTCGGCCAAAACCCAAGAACTGAACTGCAAACTGTGACCCGAAACCCGAACAGACTCTCCTTTCTGGCCCAGCGTAGGTACTGCTCAGAGATTTTGAATTTCAGCTCACTTCCCAAGTGGACAAGCTGCGTTGCATTTCAAATTCTCTGTGCTACAGGTGAGCTGATCAGACTAGCTCTGTGCAGTTGTGGCTTCTGTGGTTCATTCTTTCCAGTTCTATTCCCGAATTTTGCTGCCTGTGATCAGTATATGTCTGTTTGGAACCCCTTTTCCTTGCTATTATTCCGCCTCCTTTGTACAAAGGAACTGCAGATGTTTTTATGTGTTTGTTGATTCATTTACAGTTCTCCTTTGCAAAAGTAGCATAATCGTATTGTCGTCCTTTGATTTGAAACTGTTGCAAGTGTCGATTTCAATTGTAGGAAAGAGTTTGATTGTTGTTGATGGTCGATTATCCTGTTACTGTTGCTTTTGGTCTGGATTTGTAATTTTCTAGTGTCTAGAACAAGTATTCATTTCAAAATCGTAAGGTGTTGTGATCATCTCCATTTTTGATTTCGAAAAGAAACTTGTTGATATTTGTAGCTTGAAAAGAAATTCAGATTTGTGCATCAACTTTATTTTTAGCATTCATATACTAAGAAAGTCGAAAACAAATACATGCATGTGCATTTGCATATAGACAGTCTGATTGGCTTGATTTAGGAAAGTGCATTAAGAGTGTGCTCTTTGCTCTTTGTGAAAAGATTCTGTCTTTCTTTTCCTTAGTAGCTAGGATTTTCATTGCACAAAGGAGATAAAAAGTTTTTTTATCATCTTAGATTGCATTTTAGGAATTACATCTACATCTCGTGGTGAACCTGAAAGGAAAACTTCATAAACAAGATCAACTTAAAATAAATTCAATGAATTTAACAACGCTTTGGAACTTAACGCACAACATTTAGAAGTCTAGGCTAGAGACGTATTCCAACGTCGTAAAACCTGGTAACTGTTGTTCTCACTGATGGTTGGGTGATTCCTCCACTTTGAGACGATAAGTGCCAGTACGGACTTGTGCTCCCGTGTACCATTGAGTATATTTTGGGAGACCCCAATAGCCTTAATCCTTTATCCATAGGAAGCCGTGTCTGCCGCCCTATCGATCACAATGCACTGAACACAACATTCGAGAAGATTGACTGTCGTACCGTAAAAAGTATTCTGTAGTTTTGCGATTGGTTTGGTAATCCCTCTACCTAGATTTCCAAAGCAGTCCCTTTCGTTCCTTTTCAGACTCCTTAACAAAAAAGGTCCATCCGAGAACTTGTCACTTCAGGCTCATTAAAAATCGAAGGAGACTAGAGTCATCTTTTGTTTTTTCTCGACTCTTAAAAATTGAAAAAACAAGTTGTGTCAAAGCGTCTAAAATTTATTTTAAACGGAATATTCATTACCCTTTCCTACGTTGATCTTGGGTTGAGAAAAATGGAATCCACCAACCAAGGAATTCCCCTTGGAGGAAATCCTAGTCCCTTCTCCTCTTGGGGAGATGTTGGTGCACCCCATATGGCCACATTGTCACTTCCAGGACTGAAAATTGGTTTGCCTGTATGGCCCTTCTCAACCTTTGTCGTTCAGAACACCGCAATTCCTGAACAATCGAATCAGCAACTAGACGAGTCCATAGTTACCCACCAACCTTCTACTTCCTCTAATTCTTCCTCTCCTCCTTCCTATTCGCTTGATGGGGCTGGTAAAGCCAAAAGTCAAGTACCTAAGGAGAAGAAGGAAAAGAAGAAGAAAGAGAAGAAGAAGAAGGATCCAAAAGCGAATGGGGGCAAACGAGTGTCGTCTAGCGAAAATCCACACACTGCATTGACCAGGCCTAAATCACCATGTGTCATTTGCAAAGGAGACCATTATCACAGAGATTGTCCTTGCATCCCTCGGATCTTAAGGGACTGGTCTCCTCATTTGCACAACCCGGTGTCGTCAACCTCTGATGGTCATGTTGAAAACACACCGTCAACTACTGAAAGTGAAGCCCCAGGACAAAAAGGAAAATATAGATTTCCTTGTAAACTGTGCGAAGGCGATCATGCCGTCCACCATTGTCCCTTCTTAGACGAAGCTAAAAGAGTTTTGGACGATCGTCCGGTTTCACCGTTACGACTTCCTCCTGGATATAAAAACTCTTGCTGAGTCCGTCACTAGTTGAAAATCCGGCTGGCCCGTTCAGGTGGTCGGCCGAAGCATCTATCATTGAAGATAAACCATCTGAACCCATACCAGACGAAAGTCAAAAGGTCGAGGCGGCAGTTGACCCGGTCATGCCTTCAGAGGTTCCAGCTTCAGATGATACAGTCACTGAAGAGAACAAGGATGACACCGTCCAAATTCTTTTCATAAGCATAGACTCCAACGAACATGGGGACAATTTACCCGTTCCTTTACTGCAAGAAGGAAGTTCGTCAGAGTCGTACCCGGCCGTCTATTCGGTCCCACCTCCAAGCAACCTAGTTCTCCTTCGACTGGAATCAACTAGGCAGACCTCGTTTACCAGCTAGTATACCATTCCGAATCATTGTTCAAATATCTAGAATGGTTATGGCTGGTACCGTCATAGATGAGGGGGCTTCTGTGAGTATCCTTTCCTCAACTGCTTGGAAAGCACTTGGTTCACCATTTCTTTTGCCTGAGATGAGAAATCTAACAGGTTTTGATAAAGGAACCAGTCGACCGTTAGGGATCCTTCCCAATGTGCCCATAACATTGAGAGGGAAAACCGTTCACATGAACGTAATGGTAGTTCAAGGACCCCTGGATTAAAATCTACTCCTTGCACAAGACTATATTTATTGCATGAGAGCCATTGTCTCATCACTCTTTAGAGTGATGTGTTTTCCGCACAAAGGAAGAGTGGTCAAGCTTGTAGACCAGCTTTCATTTCCCGGATCACGCATAACAAATAGTCATACACCATCCCTAAATGGTCTTTTCATGCAAGAAATGTCTCAATCTCCAGTCCGTCCACCCGATGAGCACGAGTGATTCGGGGGGACATGACTGAAACCTAGGGGGCATGCGCCCTGGTTTGCTTCGGCCGGAAAACTTTGGGTATAGAGTAGGTTTCCGCGAGAGAATATGACTAGTCTGTACTCCCGTCCATGATTGGAAGAGGCGGTTATTCTAGAACAAGATTCTCTTGTCAAAGTTACGTGAGTGGAGTAGCCTCCTTCACTCACCTTTGTCTATTTCGGTAAACATCGCTGAAGAAGTGTTTTGTTTGCACTGTGAATAAAACAATCTTTGGGTAACCCGTAAGAGGTAGGCCTCTCTCGGTAAAGCAAATGTTTTAACGGACTAAAGTAGGGGTAACCTTGAAACTCTGTTTTATGCCTGAGGGCATGCAAACCTTTTGGCTTGCAAGCAAAGAGAGACTATTTATTTTTTTAAATTTGTAGGTCCTCTAACCCTTTAAACTCGTAGGATTGGTCGTTTCCTAACTTGCATATAGAAAGGATGTGGGGCAAAACTCTAAAAGTTGTCGTTTTATATGAGACATTCTTATCACACGACTGGATTCAATCGAGCAGTGTTACCGCAAGGTTCAAGCTCGTTAAAAAATAAACCCGCATCGAGCAGTTTTAGCACATAGTTCAAGCTCGTTAAAAAATAAACATAAGCCATGAGCAAATGTTTCCTCCCGCGTTTAAGCTCGTTAAAAAATGAACTATTCCCTGGTAAATAACTAGCGTGAATGTAGTACTTCAGCCATTAAAGCCTTGGTCGTGTTTGCACCGTCACCTCCACTTTTTCATTGGCCGATCACTCACTCCCATTTGATTGTTTACCCATTTTGAGGAACAGATGCGAAGAGTGATCTCACTAGCCATCCTTGTGACACTGCCGTGATTGGAAAATTCCAAACCTTACCTGGAATTAGCTGCTACCCATTTTATCACTCGTTCCTCAAAAGACGAGTCTCCTTTAATCTCTTTTCAACTGACTCGTAAAATATGAAAAGATTGCCAAGCCATTGGCCTCTCCAGCTCGTTAAAGGGACAGGAAGTGCTATCCCTCCTCTAGATTTTAATCTTTTTGGACCTGAGGGATTATTACACAAAAAGATCGAGCGCTTGTTTTGTTCGGCTCGTTAAAAGTATCGAAAATTCATCCCTTCTGTATTGTTTTATACTTTTTCGGACTTAAGGGATTAGATGACGAAAAAGGAATTTTGGAGTTAACTTTACGTTCCTTTTCAGACTCTCTAAAATTGAAAAGGACCGAGTTATCTTTGTCGTCAAACTCGTTAAAAGTGTAATAGTGACAAACTTGTCTATGGACGAGAACGAGTTTCACTATCGCTAGGCTCGTTAAAACATAGCGATGGGTTTGCCCGAAGGGCAAATTATAAAACAAGAATATGTTATCCTCCTCAAGCTTGACAAAAATAAAGAGGTATTGGTCAGCAATGACTGGGGAAACTTGGGAAGAAAACTTGAAGAAACCTTGTTGGTAGCAAGTCGCTCTTGAACATGACACTTCCACTCTGTGTCCGAGTCGGGTTGGGTTGTTTCATTCACCGGTCACATCACCATGGTCCCATCATACCATCCACATTTGGGGTTAATGCTACCAATCCATCACAATAGTGTCGCTGATATGTTCAAGAGAAGTCATCAGAGAATTCACCTGTGTCTCACCCACTACCATACATTATACTCCATTCTTTCATGACCGCCACCGTGAACCTTATATCACCAGATCGTTTTCACCATTCATTAAAATCATTTGCTCCATTCCATGTCATTGATGTGGGATTCATTAAGGCCCTCCTGTGACAGACCACTTCTTGTCGACATCAGCTCATTATCCAAGAAGTTGAACTAGGAACACCCCATTCAGTACTTTGAAGCTTGCATGCCTCAATGACAAGTTTCTCACTTCCGACGACATGTTTACATCAACGGCCTTCGACCGAAAGATTTTGTGTGGTGTTCGATGCCAAGTCCTTTATTCACACCATGTAAATTGTACTGCAGTACCTTGAGGGTCATTATCATTATCGGTGATTCCTCTCGCGCTTGTTAACAGTTTACATTATTGGCTGGTAATCAAGCGATGTCTTTCCATGTTCGACTTCAGAACATTTCTCACATGGATCGACTTGTACTCCAAGTGAAGATCGAACGAGATTGAAGACCCCAGATCTAGTTTCATCCATCCGGGCTGCGATATACATTCAAGGAAAATAAAGACATCAAATGCACATCATTGCTGCGTAGATAATCATCCAATCAAAAGGATGATGGCTCTATCAGAATCATCAGTCTACACTCAGACGATTGTCTGTCCTATGTACATGAAAATGAATTTATAAAGCTGAGCATGGGAATGCCCACCTCAACTAGATCATGAAAATATTATGAAGATAATGTATTGCATTGTATCTTATTACAGGTCTCCTCCCAGCATTGAAAGAACTTCGGATCCTCATAATAAAGCATTTCACCCAACATCAAAAGATTAACGGCCTCATGCTTTAGGGGGCAACTGTTATAGACATTTTTGGGCCCTACAACCCCAAGCATGAAATGTCCATAAACCAAGGGTTCCTAAGTCCTTAAAAGTGTTGTTCTAACCCCTAAAGGAACAAGGTCAACATATTACAGCTTCTCCCAGAAGTTCTCCATGAAAAACTGCTCAGAATTGGTCAAAACAGGATCATTTCAGCTGCTCCACTGGCTAAGTGCGTTGCATCTCACCTAAATACACTGTGTGGGTGCGTTGCATTTCAAAAATCCCTTCTGTGGGGTGCGATGGGCGAGAAATGACAAATGGCAGTGTCATTCTGCGAGGTGGAGAGGCAACGGAAGCTTCCAAAATCTTCTCCTGTGACACTTGCCTCACTGAATTCGACCAAGGATAAGTAAGAGACCATCAATATCCAAGTGGAAGCAAGAACTATCAGATGGAAGACACTAATCAAATCTTGAGCTGACTCATCTCCATTACAAATATCTATATATGGATCCCTCATCCCAGAGATCCAGAGGCTGGAATTTTGCATATTGTAAGGAATTGATGTTGGTTTCTTGAGACAAACATCAGATTGTTGGGTGATCTAAGCTTTCTTTGAGGTGAAGAGGGGCTTCTTTGCTGGGAGGTTGATGATGGGTCAGAACAACTGGTTGTAACTCCTCTTGGCTCTTTTCTTGTTTATCAATAAACGCTATTCAAGTTTTCGTCCATCCTTTTGTGTCATTGATGCTTGCTACATTTGTATGGTCAATTTACATTTGATCCTAGATTGTTTATGATTATAGATCCATGTCTTTGTATAGTGCTATGCTTTTGTGATCTTACAGGTACTTTGTGAAGCTGGGCATGCAAGGGAGTAGGTAGCTGAAGACTATCAAAGAAGAGAGGGACCAAATCAGGAGATTAGCGCAAGACAGAGGTTGGTCTTTCTGTTCCTCTCTATCTATAATTCATAAAGGAAAAACGAAAGTAGATTTTCTCTATTTGTTTCTAAGGCAGCTGTCACACCTTAGTGGGATAGAGCAGTTCTACATAGACACTTTTCCCTGTAACAAATAGTGATTCAAGTAAATCAACAATTACTTAGATACTCTCAAAGTCAAACTAAGTTGCAGCAGTCTTTACATCAAAGCTGGATGAGTTCTATGCAGCAAGATCACTTAGTAATCAGTCAACAGGAAAGTAAATCAAGTCAAGTAATTGATATGAAGTCAAAATCAAAGGAGTATTTGAATATTTCAGTTATTCTAGAAAGTAGATTGTTAATACCCATAAGATGTATTGAACAAAGTTCTACAAATATTGTTTTCAAAGATGTTTTTGAATCACTAACTCATGATTCTTCGTGGAAAGAATTCAATTTCCATGTTGATAATAGGTTATTTTCCCATCGTCAAAAGTGGTTCATATTGCGGATGGAAGAAAAATGTTACCAACTCAAAACATACCATGGTCAGCATCATCAAGGTCATCACTTGCAGGTGATTGATCGAATGCATTGGTACATCGTCAGTTCAAGATGGAAAGAGAGGGAGTTCTACCCTCATCGACTAATTGTTTAGTCAAAGTTTTGTGGTCCAAAAGCTTTCAAGTGGAGAGGAATGATCTAGGAGGATCCATTGATTCAAAATATGTGGGTGTTCAAGTGTCATTCAGTGCCATCGTTGCTTCGGTTCAGCTTCGACAGATCGACAGTGCTGGTTGTGGATCAGGTTGTTTAGGTAATGTTATGGTTTCATCGTGTTCAGTTGATATGGGTTTAGCGCATGGTTGTTGACTTGATTTCATCGACAGTTCCCTAGGGTTTGGTCGATGACATGTGTTTTGTCGTTCGACTCATAGAGTTAGTGTCGACATTGGTATCATTGTGGCAAAGGATCGATATCATCGTTTTTCAATGATAGGCATGGGTTTATTGCCATCATGTGACGAAACTTGTGAACATCACATTGTGACAATATTTTACATATGGGTTTATAAAACTACATATAAACCTTAATCTCTATATTAATCCTATGCTAAAACCCTTAAGAGCTAAATCCCTACCTATCACACTCAACAAACATAAGAAAAATGTGTTAATACAAATAAAAAAACAATGTGTTAATCCACTACCAAACCTAGTCCTAAACCTATGGCATCAAAACTATGCTAAAACCTAAGTCTCGGGCTATATGTTTTAATAAAACAAAACATTACAAAATACAAAACACAGTTCCTAACTGCGTGCTAGACTGCAGTGGAACCGTGGTGTATGTGACCGGAGACATGGTTACATTAAGGGTTTGGAACCACATCATAAGCCATCAGTTCTAAACCACAGTGAGGTGGCATGTGAAAAAGGTTTGGGAACTTCACCGCATATTAAATAGTGACCACTGGAGCTAATCGGGTATCCATACCACAGCGGGAACTGTAATTGTTATTGGAACCGTTAGGGCTTACCATAGCACAGGTTAGCAGAACCACCGCCATTCAAACCATGGGTTAGTGAAGTGCTCGCATGCGCTGTCTTCTCCTCTACATGGTTAGCGAACATCTAGTGGTTTCCAGGATATTATATGGTCGAAATTTTGGTTTTATATTAAAATTTTAGATATTTAATTACACCTAGATGCCCAATGTCATAATGTGACATAATATCTTTAACTAAACCCTAATTTAAGCCTTCAAGTCAGCTCATTCACCTCAAATATAGTCAGGGAGGTTTTAATGTACTTGCAGGGCTATAAGAGGCAGTTTTTATTCATGAAGGAGGAAGATTGGTGGTTTTGGGTTTTTGTATGCAGATTCTAGAGGTTAGAGGTTGTTTTGTTTTCAGTGTTTTGGCAGCATCGAGAGTCAGATTTGGAAACCGTAAGCGGCGTTGGAAAGATGGATCAGAGGGATATCTGATGATAGAGGTTAGAATTGCTTGTGTGCAAGTTCAGTCTGTCTAGTTCACTGAGTAATCGACTCCTTCCTTCTCATTCCTAATAAAAATGCTCGCCCATATTGAAAGCGCACCTGGAAACGTATTCCATCAGGGACGAACTCCATAATCAGTATTGTTATCTGCTATATCTATGTATTTGCTATTTTCACTTCTGTTTTAAGTCTTACTTATGGTTTATCAGATGTCGTAAAGTTTTCTGTTCAAGCAGTTTACCTCGATTTCTGTGCTTTTAGTTAACATTCAACTCATTAATGGCTAATCAATTATACATCAGTATTTATTTTATGATCATTTCAGATCACCCAGCAGCCCAAGATGTGCCTTGTGCAGTCTTGGAAGTCAGACTCCTAACCTCCCAACCGAAATTGCGCAACGTTCATGATCATTCACCCGGGTATGTTGCAAGTCAATTCTCATGTTCATTTTGGTTTTCGACTGACAGATTGCTTGCCATGAGCATTTCTCTGTCTCTAGGTATCACAAGTGTTCATCTACCTCTCAAAATTATAGGTACAATGGTTTCGAGGAGAGCAGAGACAGAGACACTATTTAGAGCACACTTGGGGATGTAGTCAATCAAGTGTCCCTGGACTTTCGTCCCCCCCAATACATCAAGTTGTTCATAGACAAGGACATCAAGATATGAAAACAGCAACATCATAGTGAGGAGCATCATGAACAACACCTGAAGACAACATACCAAATCCAATGAATGGAAGAGGATGGTTGTTGACAACATAGAGGCGGAGCAAGGTTACAAGGTCAAGAAAATCCATTGATGATGAAAGAAACTTTGGAGACTCCGGCTATGAGGTGACGGCACAACATGAATATTATGTGAAGACAGAGAATGGAACAAAGAAGGACTTGCATGTGATGAAGTAGCAACTGAAGGAAGAACATGAAGATGCACAGATAGACAAATGAGTTGCAGTAGGATCAAGAACAATAGTGGGCGCATCATGCACTCACAGATGAAACTATGCCCGTACAAGTTAAAGATCCATCCCAGCAGCTAACACAGAGAAGACATGGTGAGTAGTGTTGGTGATCGCATGCAAGGGATTCAACAACATGCATGTCATTGTGCATACCAATGCAATCCAACACATTCAACACACTCACTAAGGCGAAGATAAGAAGCAAGTCCAATTGGAGCTGAACATTTACTTCGGCAAGTTGATGCGCATGATCACTAGCACACACTTGAATATTGGCATGGACACTATGCATCAGTGTGTTGTCGGTTCAGCTACACCCAAGAAGGCCATGCTAATGTTAGTATACAAGTTGGATGAAGGGAATAAACTAATGAACCGGTTGAAATGGAGGCAAGAGTGCACTTCAACAAGATGTCACCATGGGGCGCATACACACCACCACAGATGACCAAACTTGGCATCAGCTCACCATCTTCACTATCCAAATCATGTTAAGGAGTTGGTCTCATCACAACAGACCAAGTGTCAATAATGTCTTGCAAGGCTTTCTCAATCCATGTTGTCTCACATGAGTACATGTGCATTGTAATGTTGAGTCATGTCAAGTGTCAATGGTTGGATGTAACAATCATAGAGTAGGTGAAGATTCATGAAGGTAGTTGAATTGTCACAAAGGGGAATGTCAAGGGTCACCCCACCCTTTGCTATACAAAGTCCCTCATAACTCATTATAGAGGCTTTTGGTCAGCCAAGCTTCTACTAAGACTATCTTGAAGAAGGTTTGGACAATATTGTAATGTGCCTTGTCTTCTCCACTGCATAGAGCTAGTACATCTCTTTGGAGGATCAGGCAGATATGGTTGTAACATTCCATTGTTGGGGCTAGCAGGTTTACATGGATGTATTGTATGATTGTGACTTACACTTCTTTATATAATAAGAGTGAACACATTTTCATGAATATGCTTTTATTGTATTTGGACTGCTCTGTTTGCTTTAACGATATGTGTTGTTTAACTTACGTACTTGTGTATGAATTGATTCACATGCAATTATATGAATCTTGTTGTTAATGTGTTGCATATGTTGTTAATGCTATCACCGTCCATGTTGACTGCTCTGTCGAACATCAGAAAAACCTTTGAATTGAACCTTTCTATAATAACTGTCACACTCATCTTGGACTGATCCATGAGTGTTGTATGTGTTATCTTACCTTATATGTTGTGACTACCACATCCGAGTGGACTGCTCTGCCAGAAGTTGTGCATGTCCTTTGCTCTATGTGTTCCTAGCCGAGTTAGGACTAATCCCTTTCAACCTGGAACTCAACTTCAACTCCTTCACCTTTCGAAGTCTTGGAAACTCTCATACACATTCCTTGACTCACTGCATTAGTCACACCCTTGCTGCTGATAGAGTTATTCTACTTGCCTCTATGCGACGCCGCGGTCAAGGCATTACCTTACGACCCACTGCTAGGACTCCTACATCAAATAGTCTATGGTCTAATTGGGATTTCTTACTAGAGAGATCCCCTTAACATGTTGGTGGGTCAAGCACCATCAACACATCAATGCCAACATGGGTTATTGTTGGACAGTTGCCATTGTTAGGATGACCAGTGACCTAGTGAAGATATCTGCAAGTGTGTTGGAATTGATGTCAATAGTCATGCTCGGGAAATGTGTTGGGTAGTTGGCATTGCCTAATTGATTCCATTGATGTCAACTATACTATCATGGATACTTGTCGTAGCAGATCTTGGAAGAGATGGTTGACGACAAATCCCATGGTTACTATAACTTTCTATGTAGAGAATCATCACAGTAGCAAGCTTATTAGAAAATCCATAAAATGATGACTATTGTGTTTGTCAAGATGGAACCCTATGGTAGCTGCAAGATTCATGTAGAGAATCATCATAGTAGTAGGCTTACTGGAGAAGCCATAAAATGATGACGATGGTGATTGGAAGTTTTGATTTCAGACACAAGAAGAAGTATCAAGGAGAAAAGGGTGTCAGATATTTTGTAGCAATTTTTTAGGTAGAAGATGGGCCTAAAGCTTACATCAAACCCTTTTCATTGTAAACTGCTCTAAAAGAGATTTCAACCAGTATGTGGAAGTCAAAAAATGGAGTCCTCGATCAAAATATGTGGTCTGCCGAAGTCAAGGGACTTGATGCCTTGAGGAGGATGAAATATCAGAATATCGAAGGTCATAAGATTGACGCATCGAAATATCAAAGGTCAATATATAGGTGGATTGGTATATCGGAGCTCTGAGCACATCGAGACTTGATATCAGAACACTGTGGAAGGCTATATCGAAGGTTAGTTTATTGGAGCATTGGCATATTGGAGATCTGGATACCAGAACATCGGGATCAGAATGTCAGAGGTCAACATACCATCCCATCATAATATCGTAGGTCAAAGCGTATTAGATATCATAGCAGGCTACATTAGATGTTAGAGAATGTCGGAACCCTAGAGCATAGGGCCATAGGAGCATCAGAAGGCTGATAACGGAGAATATTAGGACCTCTAAGCAGGTCATATTTGAATATCGAAGGTTTGAGACATTAGAGTATCAGAACTTCTTAACTAAGGTACTTTAAGAAGTCCCAAAGTCTAGCAATTTAGATGACCATTAAAAAGTGTCGAGTATTGCCAAAGAAGATTAATAAAGGATTCTGTTGCAAAACCAACAATTGACAAGTCCTGTTCTCTCTCCTTTGGTAGGAGACATAGAAGGATTATATTGGCTCCGATAAGCTATAGTGGAATCTGACATTAGAATGATGTGGAAGTACAATAGGACATGTGGTAGGCATATTCAACCTTATTGGGTAGTCTAATGGGCCAAAACTGAGTGACACGTGTCACCACTAAGGAGTCGCCACATGGATTAATGATGTCATATTGGAGGTTGGCATTTTGAAGGATGAATATCTCATAATTTTGGAGTTTCAAAATGGTCCAATAAAGGGGACTTTAAATACGAGGTTGACATTTGGTCATGTGAATCTAAAAGAACCAAGGGCGTAGAGTAGAAGCAAATGAATACTCCCCCCCGGTAGGATTCTGAAGACTTAGAACCTATGTGCTACAATGGTGGTCATAGGCAACGATCGTATGATGAGAAATGTAGTGAGGGATAGGAAGAAGGAGCTACGATACAATCAAAACTTCGTAGAAGTTACGATACAAAGAGGGCTCCAACCTGGCATTAACATGATGGTCACAGGCTTGGTCATATGAGACAGTA
Source organism: Pinus tabuliformis (assembly GCA_031772625.1). Taxonomy (NCBI): domain Eukaryota; kingdom Viridiplantae; phylum Streptophyta; class Pinopsida; order Pinales; family Pinaceae; genus Pinus; species Pinus tabuliformis. The sequence goes on along the minus strand of CM062819.1, from coordinate 814,906,462 downwards.
AATGCTCAGGGAGCTAAACACCAAGGGGCTAAGTATATGGGGACTAAGTGATATCATAACATCCCTCTTATATGATTTATGATATGTCTTAGCTCTAATATGATAGTAAAAAGGTGTATGGAACATGGGTCGAAAGAAAGGACCACAATATGGCATAGGAGTTGGTCTCAGGAGTGATGGTGACTATCAAAGATGAGTGGCTCATGGAATCTAGGGCCATGATTTACAGAGAAGAGTGTTGGGTATGCCTTGAGATGAGACAAGCCATATCTGTGCTCCGATGTATGCCTCAATGAGTTAAAAGAATGAATGGGTCATTGGCTGAAGATAAAATCCAGATGGAAAGAGTTGATTTAAGAAGTCATATTGATCTGCAGAAAGTGTTAAGACAAGGTAACGAGGATGACGTTCCATAGGGAAGCCATGCCAAAGTACAGTCAAGTTGTGTGAAACCGTGACTAATCATTAAAAGACTCAGTGAGAGCAGAATTGTTTACATAAAGGAAATTTCCCAGTTGGAATGCGTAGGTGGACTGAGAATTAATTATCAATGTGAAGAATAGCCAGGTTCCCATTCTCATGGTTAATGCAGTGGCAAAGATCAAGTCAGATGCAACAATAGAATGGAAAATTCATGTCAAGGTACACTCGTGCAATGTGAATAAAGGACAATAGCGAAAAGATTAATAAGTGGGTAGCAGAGGAACAAAACCTATGAGCTCAGATGAGAATTTTGGGGGAAAGCAGTATCGTCACTAGAGAGTTAAGGGAAAAAATCTTTGTGTATGTAGCCATGATATTTTACATGTGGCTAAGTGAGCCTATTCTCCAAAGAAAGGTAGAGAGTTCCTATGCGGAGGAAAGATTCTCTGAGAGAAGTTGTGTTGCTGTGAGAAACGTTGATGGTGCCTGAGCTATAGTAAGAATGCTGAAGGTTTCTTTGCTATGTGGGAAAGGTCGAAGGTGCCTATCTAGAGAAATAAGGCCAAGAGCTCAGTGTGTGTCTTTCAGAGTAGAAGGTTGAGAGATAAGCACAGGATGATGAAGAGAAGAGAACATAGAGCTGTGTAGACTCCTAAGAGTGACTGTTGTTGAGAAGATCAGTGCGTTGAGTTAGTAGAGTAATCATAGTGAGAAGAGAATAGAGCAGAGATAAGGGAGAGTGGTTTCCATAGTCAGAGAACATTGAGTTCCTATTTGAGTGTGGGTTGGAGCCTACATATAAGAAGTTGGCACTTCCATCTCTAGTGAATGCTTGAGAAGGCCTGGGGGTTCGTGCCTCCTACATTTTTTTTCTTGCATAAATCCAAGGAGTTACAATTTGGTGCTTGCAATAAATACATGAAGTTGGTGCTTCACATGGTGCTTCTGGTAAGCTAGATAGGTGTCTAGAAAATGAGGGAGTTGGTGATTCCTTCTAGTAGGTGCTAGAAAACAATAAAAGGGATTGGACGTTTCCTATGGGTGGTGTCTCACAAAACAGATTGATGTAATAGAGTAGGTTCTCTTATTTTACATTAATAACAAAAAAAAGTTTGGTGATTTTTTTTCTGAAAGGTTTTCCACGTAAAACCTCGTGTCTCATGTGTATGATGCTCACGGTGTGTGCTTGTATGTTGATTTCATATTTCTGCCATATTATATGTTTTTGTTGATTATATGGATGGTTTCCAAGTTTGAATAAGAAAAATTAAGTGGCATAAAGAGTTTAAAAATTAGCCTTAATACTGATTCACCCCCCTCTCAGTATTAACATTGTTTCCAACAATTATTAGAAGGACTCAGATGTCTAATGGGTATGACTTGAAAAATTCATTCAGATCCTTCATTCTTATCATGAATATTACCATGAGCTATAGTAAATGATTATGCCACTTGAGGGGAAATAGTGGAGCCCTTCTTGGATATTGTTCGGGGACTTACCGATGCTTGAGATTTAGATTTGCAAATGATTTCGTCTATAAAGGTTGATATTTCAAGGCCACAATGACCTTGATTTTTGGTGGTTTTTGATTTTTTTTTTGGATATATAACTTCCTAATTTATAGTCCTATGAGTTTTGCTAGTCATCCACACTAAACAATTCTAAAAAGTATCGGTTGAGGGCAGACATTGGCACAATATTTTTACTTGGTGCATGCATAGGTTCTTACCTTCCATCTTTAATACCCAATACTATAGGGATACATCTACACACTTCTTTGACAATCTCCCCTGCAATGACACAAAAATGGTGGGCACTAAGTTGTTCCTAAAGAATCAACTTAAACCTCTACACATTAGATTGTCAACCTGGGATTTCGTCTTTTTGTTGCAAGGTTGTCCGCACAGTTGGTGCAAGGGTAGAATTTAGATTACCTTATTTTGAGTGAGACTAATAGGAAGAAGAGACTGAGAAATGAAAGGAACAACAAAAGCTTCACTGAAAGAATACTTGATTTCTACCTCTAAACTACAATCAATATAATAAAGAAAATAAATTGTGAAGTCCCTATGGAGAAATCATAAAGCAATTCAAGTTGTTTCTTAGGGAATGATAACCATGATAAAGGAATTGAGATGCATTTACAAGTAAAATGATAAATATTCGAACCTAACAATTCACACTTGTTGCGCAAAACAATAACAAAATAAAATGCTATAAAGGAAATCTCATTTACATTACTCACTACAATTGCTAGTAAAGAGTAACAATACATCTAGCAAACGGTGATTTGATCTAAGAAATGATTAATAATTCAAAATTTGAAAGTAATATGTAATAATAATACATAGGAAAAAAATATTCATCTTAGGATTGGGCCCACGGTCATTGGAATTTAACCGTCTTTTAGTTAACTCAATGTACTAGATTAAAACTGAATCGTTGAAATCTTCATTAACATGCAACAATAAATTACAAGGGAAGTTCGTAAAAAATCACAACAATCTGTCTCTTCAGTCTCGTCTTATAATTCAAAGGGATAATTAACTACTTTACTAGAGTTTAATCCTACTTTTTATATTACAAAATAATTCTAAATTCAAAATGGTAAAGCTATCGAGAAATTAAGAGATTCTCAGGATGCTTTAATTGAAGTTGTGAAATTTACAATGCCTTCCTTATAATAGTAGGTCATGATCCTCTTTCAAACCATCTCATGCATATAAGACGTTGAACCATGGTTAGCAAGTGAACAATAGTCCAAACAATTTCCTTGTGTATCAGCCTTCCTCAACTACTCAAGGAACAACAATCAACATGGAATATTTCATGTCCAAATATCAAACCAAATCGTGAGTTAATGACATATTCAAGATTTAAATCGATTCACTAATGAGGTAAAATAAAAAAATAGTTGGTACTCCATTCTAGAACTCAGTATCATTCCAAATTATTATATTTTATGCTTGGAATGTTTGAAAAACTAACTATAAACTAAGCAAATAAGGTGAATAATTATACCAATTCCAAGCACCAACAATACCCCCCCACCCATTAATCAGTAAGGGACTCTAGAGATCAATGTATCCACTCTTTAGTCAGAAAGGGACTCCAGATATTAATGTCTCCACTCTTTAGGCAATAGGGATTCTAGAGATCAATGTCTTAACCCTCTAGAAAACAAGGATTCTAGAGATATTGTCTCCACCCTAACTTTACTTGGGTTTTCTATCCCCACCCAAAGACCAGTACTAGTTTATAGCTCAGTCTATCCCTTTAATCCATCCCATTTAAGAATTCCATGTTTCTTTCTAATCTCTACTACATAAATAACTCGGTACATAGCCTAACATAAAAATACCACCAAATAAAACAACACCAATTCCATTGAACCACACACTTTATGAGGTTGGTTCATGATAAAGTAAGTGCATATGGGGAAATAATTTGGGGTAAGTAGCCCAAAATATGAGCAAGGGATTGAAGCACTGGAAAAGTTAGCTGAGAATATCCTAGGTAACCTCACACATGAGAAACCTATATATGATATCTATGATATAAATTATCTCAACTTATATATTCCCTTTCTGGCATTTTTGGAACTTATGTAGCCCTTTGTGACCTAATGATAGGTCCACTTGGGAATTTCAATCCTGAAGCATTGACTATTCGGTCCTTGATTGGCTATTACATTTATCATTATATGCACTTCAAATTTTAGAGCTCATTATCTATGGGGGCTATGATTTTGTAGGCATAACTCTTTCTGTTTTGAGATAGATGGTTTGGAATGACTCTTTCTATTTTCTAAAGCCTTACACATACCTGTGCATGGGAATTTTCTTGGTGGAGACCATGAAGAACACCCTATATGTTGAGGCTAGGAGTTATCTACCCCCACACAATATGATATGCAAAGAATAAAATATTGTAGGTATAGGGTTAATTAACACCACACAATCTTATATTCAAATAGCAACATATATTTAATAGCAAGGGATTCAGTACAACAACAAGGAAATTTGTTAGGCAAACAACACAACTGCAGGGGATCAAGTACAATAGCAAGGAAATTTAATGTGAAAATGGCACAATATATGCAACACCATGGGAACTAGTTACATACTTATTGATAAAATCCTTGCCTAAAATAACACGTAAAGACAACAATAACAAAGAGAGTTTATTGCTCTAAATTTTCTAGAGGTTTCTGATATTATCTTGTGGCAATATATATATCTACTTTGTTGTATCCCTCCTAATGATGTCTTAGAAATACCAGGCTCTCACCCTTCTACAACCAATTTCGCAACTTCTTCCCTCAGCTAGTAATTCTCTCCTTGCATTACCTATGTTTCTCTTCCTTTTTGGCTTTTCCCCCGTACTCTTTTGTTTCCTCTCCCTTTTCTACTACTTTCTCTATGTTTATGGTTAGTTAGGGCCAGGCTAACTAGAATTTTCCTTTCTTTCCATTTGGCCTCCTTTTATGTTATTGACCATGTGTGATTCACCTTCGAAATATTTGTTTTCCCTAGTGAACCGACTCACAAATTGGAGAGAAGCTCAACAATGTCTGATACCCTCATTCAATGACCTCATTTTTTGACCTCCAGTATTGGTGTTATAACTATAGCAGAAACCACCACTAATTCAGGTGGATATTGGTGGTCACCCACCTATTCCACCTAGACCCTCCAGTCAATTTCATCTATTTTCTTAATTGTAGCACAATTTACTATTTTTGGCAGTTTTTTAGGTCCTGAACTTCCAGAGCCATTTTGAGGCCCTAAATGACGTTTTTTAAGTAAAATTCCTTTGGTGATTGCTGTGGAAATCACATCAACAACTATAGTCCCTAGAAAGATATTTCCAATGAGGCATAATACACATCGAATAGAGATAATATGACCAAGTTACAACCTCGAGAAGTTGGCTTCCCAACTAACCCCAATGGGACCCATAAACTCTTGGTGTTAGATCTCTTCATGTTAGGGTTTTGGCTATTTATGGTTTTCCCTTGTTATTCAATAATAAAAATTCCCTTAAGCCTCATTGTAACTTAGTTGAGAGGCATGTATCCACCACATCGCTTCTCAAGGATAAGCTACCATTTCCCGAGTTATCTTATTTCCATTCTGTTTGTAAGCATAGTTCAATATTTTTATATTAATGAAATGAAGTGTTTTTTGGCTGCATCTCTATGTTTATGATTATATCTGCAAGTTGTTTCATTCCTATTTAAGTTCAGATCAGTGGTATCAGAGTTGTTTTCTCTTTCCCCACTTTTCTTTTCATGTCCTGAACTAGGTCAGGGTATAAGGAGTTAGGGCTAGATCTAGTTGAACCATTGTAGGATTAGCCTCACAAAACCCGACGACCTGCCATGGCAGAAGAAAAGAAAGATGAGGGGATAGGAGATCCTTTCAAAATGTTGCTTGAGGAAGCCCTCGAATGATAGCGGAATGCGATGATGGATAAATTTTCTTAGATCCTTCGATGACTACCCACAGGGGATGCATTTTCATCTAGCAACCACTCTAGAGGTGCCACTCCTTTTAAGATACAAGTTAACCTCGATATTCCCATATTCGAAGGCCTACTATATGTATATTCCATAGATAAACGGTTAATTCTATTGGAAGGATATTTTTTAGTTCATGACTTTTTCAATCGGGAAAAGATTACGTTTGCACTCCTCAAAGTCACCCCACAAGTTAAGGACTGGTGGGAAACCTACTGTGAACAAAAGGATGAGAGTGAACCCTCATTCTTTTCAGCTGCATCCACTTGGAATTCTTTCCGAGACTCCATCAAGGACCATTATTACTCTGTCATGAGCTATGAAGATAAAAACATAAAGTAGACCATGCTATAGCAGGGAAGTGACAAAGATGTCTCAAATTTCACAAATATTTTTCATACCCTTTGCACAAAGTTGGGTATCAAGGATACTGAGTGGAATTTGGTGCTCAAGTACCATGACTGTCTACACAAGTACATCCAAGATGAGATAGAGTTCCTAGACATTCCCTCACTTGGTACAACATATTGGTATGCTGTAAAGATTGAGCAGAAGTTTAAACAGAAGAAGCAGGACTTTGGATCTATGAATCCAAAAGAAAGGAAAAGGAAACCCCAAACCACAAAACAAGGAACCAAGCCAAGGCGGGGCTACCCAGAACAACCCATAAAAGCCACAAGAAAAGAACAACACCACGAAGACAAAGAAGGACATGAGAAAATGGTGTGAGTTCCATAAGAGCTCCACTCACAATACAAGTGAGTGTTAGTCCATGCAGTCATTGGTGGATGAGTTGAAGGCTTCTGAATCAGTTGCAGGTTCCTACTCTGAATCAAAACCCGATAAGGGGGCTGACAAAGGGAAGCAGATCATTGACATGGAACCCAGTGCCAACGTGGCCACCAAAAATATCTAGAAAATTGAGCTTGAAGATACAGAGGAGGGGGAATGCCTCTTCCACTCATAGATGTGGGTGAAGGGTTCTCCACTGTAGTTCATTGTCCACAGTGAGAGCCAAAATAACCTCATTTCAGTAGAGTTCATGAAGCAATTGGGTTGGAAGACTATAACACATCCACATATGTACACCATCAGGTGGCTTCACCAAGGACGAGATCTTCGTGTCAGCTAGTAGTGTTGCCTTCCCTACAACATCAAACCCTTCATGGATGAGGTATTGTGTGACGTTGCTCCTCTTGAAGTTTTTGATGTATTGTTAGGACAACCATACTTATGGAAGAGACATGTTTTATATGAGTCTAGACCTTGCTATGTGATTATTACTTTGGATAATAAGTTGTACAAGATACTAGAGGTAGCCCCTCCTACCTCCATCTCTTTGATCACTACAAAGCAATGTAGTAAGATCTTTTCCCATACCAGGAAATTCATTTTCCTTATGATCTGCCCCCAAGGAAAGAAGAACTTTGTGAACACAACTTCCAGGAAAGGATCCTCTGCACAACAAGAGTAGATGGACAAGGTCGTGGAGGAGTATAGGGACATTTTCGCCTCACTCACAGGGGCACATCTACACTGTCAGGTCAAACACTCAATTGATCTGACCCCAAGTGCCCCACTACCCAATGGACCGATCTATCGATGCTTTGTTTTGGAGAACGATGAGATCAAGAGGCAGATTTAGGAACTACTATAGAAAGGACACATCAGGCCAAGCTCATCACCCTGCGAGAGCCTGATTGTATTGGTACAAAAGAAGGATGGGACCTGGAGGCTCTTTATTGACTATCAGGTAGTAAACAAGACCACTGTCTGGAATAGGTACCCAATCTCGTGGATTGATGACCTTCTAGACCAGCTCAATGGGAGTAAATATTTTAGCAAGATTGACTTGAAGTCAGGTTATCACTAGGTGCCTATCAAACACTGAGATGTGTGGAAGATTTCCTTCAAATCCAAGGAGAACCTTTTCGAATGATTAGTCATGCCATTTGGATTGAAAAATGCCCTTGCATCCTTCATGAAACTAAGGGATGACATCCTGCGGCCCTTCACCAATGCATTCATGGTGGTGTATCTAGATGACATCTTGATCTTCAGCCAGAGTTGGGAATAACACCTCCACCAAATTTGAAAGGAACTTCAAACCCTTCGACAACACAACTTGTGTGATAACTTAGAGAATTGCACCTTTGTCCTAACCCAGGTTTAATATATGGGGTACATCATTGATGAGCAGGGTGTACGTGTGGACTCATCCAAGATACAAGTCATTTGGGATTGGCCAGCTCCAACCACTCTAACAGAGCTCTACAACTTTTTGGGTCTTGCTAATTTCTATCGTAGGTTCGTGTTGGGGTTCTCTAATATCACTTGGCCTTTAAGTCAAGTCACCAAGGGTGGAGGGAAAGAAAAATTATTTTTGGGCAGAAACCCAACATCGAGCATTCTCTGAGTTGAAGAATCACTTCTCTTTTGCATGAGTGCTCACATTACTAGACCTACAAAAACCATTTGAGATTAAGACAGATGCCTCTGGCTATGCTATTGGTACAGTTCTTACTCAACATGGGCATCCAGTGTCATACCATAGTGAGAGACTTTCAGAGACAGTCTGAAAGTACCCTACTTACGATAAAGAAATGTATTCCATTGTGCAGGCTTGTTGTTAATGGAAGCATTACGTTCTAGGGAAGGAAATGGTCATCCACATAGACCACCGGCCTCTACAGTTCATATAGAGAAAAGGGAAGTTGCAGAATGATCACCATTAGAAATGGTCCACCTATTTGCAACAGTTCCACTTGAACATTAACTATAAGAAGGGAAGTACCAATAATGTCAGTGATTGCGTCAGCCGACCACCAGTCATGGAACTTATCATTGTGCTCGACTCATATGGGCATGAGACATTAGGATGGCCACATCTTTACAGGAGCAATCCGGAATTCGGTAGCATATACCATACACTCCTGGAAGGGAACAAAGTTCCAAATTTTCACCTTCAGGATGCACTCTTATGCCACTTGGAACACATATCTGTTTCTTTAAGTCATTGTGCCAAGATGATTTTGGAGGCACACTACAGTCGAGTCGCTAGAAATTTCAGAGTAGATAAAATCGTGGCAATATTGCAGAAGTATTTTTATTAGTCGAAACTTCGTTAGGATGTTAGGAAGTAAATTAGATGTTTCACCACCTATGTCATTGCCAAACTAGCCATCAAGAAGCAAGGCATGTATACTCCTCTACCTACTCCTAGGTGGCCGTGGGAATATTCTCCATGGATTATATGTTGGGCCTTCCTTCTACTAAGCACAAAAACAATTTCCTTTTCATGGTTGTCAACAGATTCTCTAAGATGGCCATCATGGTAGCCTGCAAGAAGAGTATCACAGCAAAGGCTGTTGCTAAGCTCTTCTTTGAGCGAGTGTGGGTACACTTTGGGATCCCATAGTCCATTATCTCAGATCAGGACAACATATTCCTGACTGCATTTTGGTCAAGTATTTGGTCGATGCTGGATACAAAACTCAATAAGTCCACAACTTTCCATCCCCAAACTGATGGCAAAATAGAGGTTGTCAATAGGATGATCATACCCATTCTGTGCATGTACAACTTGAAGCATCCACACACATGGGATGAAAGTCTACCCTATGTCTAACATAGTTACAACAAAACTCTCCACAACTCAATAGTCCATATCCCCTTTCAAGTAGGGCTGGAATTTCAGGCATTATGCCCCATTGATGTGGACATACCACTTGCAACCACTCAGGTAGATTCAGCTCATGTACAGTCTAAAGATGAAAGGGATAACAACTTCATTGAGCGCATTCAACACATTCGCCAATAGGTCCATGATATATTGGATACATACAATGCTAAGTACAAGTACCGCCATGATCAACATCGAGTGTCGCACAAGCTCTATGTGGGCAACAAAGTTTAGCTTCATTTGTAGAAAGAGCGCCTTGATGGACCCCACCGCAAGCTTCACCCACTCTAAAATGGGTCATACACCATCACCAAGGCCTTCAGTGACAATTCCTTTGAACTATTCATACCACCATTCCTTTTTCTTCATCTAGTGTTCAATGTAGATTGCCTTCAGCCATACTTCCCACCATTGTTGGACACATTTGACATTGGAGAACAACTCACACCAATAGATATCAACCTAGACTGCATGGAATAGGCCACAACTGATCATATCATGGGAACAAAGATCAAGAACACTCAGCAGTAGAGGATATAACTATATCGAGTTGTCAAATCATGCCAACTCCATCACTAGGGCAAGTGGTTCACCAGGGACCAGGTTCAACAGAAATTTCCTCAATTCATGGAGGCTCTCCACGCAATGGGGACCATTAATTCCTAAGGGGGGAGGAATGATTTAGGTGGATATTGGTGTCCCTAGTCAATTTCATCTATTTCATTAATTGTAGCACAATTTACTATTTTTGGCAGTTTTTCAAGTCGTGAACTTCAGGAGTCGTTTTGCGGCCCTAAACGACGTTTTTTTGGCAAAATTGCTCCAACGAATGATATGGAAAAATTCATTCAACAATTTCTATGGAAATCATGTTAGCATATGTAGTCCTCAGAAAGATATTTCCAACAAGGAATCATACACATCAAACAAAGATAATATGACCAAGTTACGACCCAAGGAAGTTAGTTACCCAACTAACCCCAACAAGGCCCATAAATTCTTGGTGTTACATCTCCTTGAGTTAGGATGTTGGTTGTTTAGGGTTTTCCCTTATTGTTCAATAATAAAAAGGCCCTTGATCCTCATTGTCACTTATTTGAGAGGCATGTACCCACCACATCTCTTCTCAAAGATAAGCCACCATCGCCCAAGCTATCTTATTTCCATTCTGTTTGTAAGAATATTTCAATATCTTTCTTTTAATGAAATGAAGTGTTTTTTAGCTGCATCTCTATTCTTATGACTATATCTGTAAGTTGTTGTGTCCCTGTTTAAGTTCGGATCAACCAGGATAAAATTTCAAAATACCCCTTATGAATTCAATTAAAATCATTTAAACTTATGTTGTCAAAACCCCTCATCATGGATAACCATCAATATGAAGGAAGCATGTTATATCATGTATATCCTTGTTTTATATACTTTCATGTGACCAAACCTTTTGTTTGCTAGTCATATTCTCTTACTTTATTAATTTTGGGTAAGGACACTTAATTGGCGAGGTAGGGGTGTTACCTATAAGATATGACTTGTGTATTAATTGTTTACATGTTCACTCTTAACTTTTGAATGTATTTTGGACATTATGTTGAGGTTTATTATTACAATGGCAGGATAATGAAATTGGCATTGGATGAACACTCTTTTGGTTGGAGTGAGGACACTAATCTAGTAAGAAGATTCATTTCTTTATAAATTGTCTCCTAAAACGTTTGCTCAAGAAATTCTTATTCAAGTTATCACACTTTTGTTATTCGACTTTACATTCAGTGTGATGAATTTTTTGATTGGTTTCTACATTTTTTGTGTCCTTAATATCAAGGGTCTTATTTTCTCTTCAGTTTATGTTGTAGCTACTAGAACAGCTTCAAAATTTATTGACACTTTAAAAATTTTGGGACACCCCATATTGATTTCTTATCTCCCTTTGCCTTTGGTTTCCTAGGGTAAGATGATTGATGGAAAAGTACACAGGTATATAGCTAAATGACCACATAATTTATACAAATCCTTATTTAAATCATTTAATGTTGAAGAAATTATTGATTTATTATGTTGCCAAGTAGAGTAGGGAAATGGTGAAGACAAAATGGATAGTGGAGGGAGTGGTGGTGCTTGAAGACATTATAAAAGGGGATGATATGCAAGGAACTCATGTCTGTAGAATAAAGAGCCTATGATTGACCTTTTTCTAAGAGCATTGTTTGGGATTGTCTCCTTTAGATTGTAGATGTTGGAGCTTGAAATTTTTTGTGACTGTTCAGGTCAATGAAGCCAGGGATTCCACCCATGTACATATGGTTGTTGTTCCTATTTTGTTTGTCTGCACCTAACTCAATCACCCTCAACATCTATATCTAATGGTGGGTTTATTTTCTTGTGAGGGAGAAAGTTCAAGCACAATGCAGAGAGTGGTTGCGCTTAAATCCTTAAAGACATTATAAAAAGGGATGATACAGAAGGTGTAACATCCATGGTGAAAATTTCATGTAATAAAAGTTAATAAAGGAAAAATAAGACCACGGTTAAGGGACACTTATTCCAAGATGAATGTTGGGTAAAGATATCCTAATGGGAATCACTGGATGTGTTTATGGCCAAAGGAAATTAGAAAAGGAATTAAAAAGGAAAAAAGGAATTTTTGTCAAAATTATTTATGAAATTAAACGAAAATAGGAGAAAAGGGAGGTGAAAGGTCACAGGTTACATATGAGAAGTAAAATAATGGAAATTGAAGAAAATAGAGCCCTGATTTATAAAAACGGTTTTGAGGATCAGTTGGCAAGCTTGGTCAGTTCAGTTTTGGAGTTCTCTCATGATTCTCTCTCTCACTCTTGGATACTTAGAGTTTTCTTGGAGTACTCTAGCTTTGGAGCAAGGAAGGAAAAGAAAGAAAAATGGAATGAAGGAAAGCAAGGATCAAGCAAGGAAGAACAAGATCAAGAAAATTTAGCATGAATACTTGCAGGTAACATGTTGGATGTGTTATTTCCTAGCTGGTTTTGACGTGCATGGCTTTTCATATTGGTGTATCATTCTCTTATTATTGATGGCATGGTTTTGTCAGGTTATGGTAGTGGTTTTTAGCCTAGCCTTTCTTTTTCGAGATACCATGGTATGTTGGGATGTTTATCTTATTTTTGAGCTTTCAAATTTCCAGATGGATTTCACAATCTGAGGAGGAGGTGGTCTCAACGTTCATTCCCAAAGGCATAGGAATCCCTTGACTAATTTTGGCGGGATACATGATAAAGCCTGAGGGAGGAATCTTGGTTTAGGTCTTAGTGATTCGGTGTGGATTGCGATAAATCTTGAGAGGTTGGTGTCTTAGTTTAGGGCCTAGTGATTCGGGATTGGATTGTAGTAAATCCTAAGCTACAAGGAGACAGAAAATTCCTCAAGGATAGTGATGGATTCTCTATGTCATTCCAAGTTCGGTTCGATTTTGTGATCAGAGCACCGATTTTGGTGTGATCACGGTTTAGTGAGGGTGGAGATGGTTTAACTTCTAGATTCCCTTGGTTGTTTTTGGATTGGTTTATCCATGAGATCCCACATTCATGCTTGGAATATGGCACGAGGGTGACTGGATGAAAGCAATATTTGGTTCAGGCATGTCTATGATTGAGTGGTACGTGGATGTCCCAAACCTGGTCAAATTTCCCTATGGTTAATAAAAGTTAAGTTCTCATCTTTTGTACTTGTTTATATGGCGATTTAATGGTTGTTATATCACTATTATTTCCATGGTTTTATGCTAGTTATAAGCATGGTTAATTGACAGGTACATGTCATGGTTGCTACATGTATTTACTTGTAATGGTTAAAATGATGGATGCAATACCTAATTGATGTTATAATAGTTCAAGGGAGGAGGTGGATGATCCTTCTTACAATGTTTCATAATATTTTGTAGTCATTCGTGTTCTATCTTGTATCCTAGACTTGTAGACTGCATTGATGCCAAGTGTTTGACATAATATCAGTCTTGGTTGGGGACGATTAGACCTAGTCTTGAAGTTTATTTTTGCTTTATTAGTATTTTCATCATGTTTTTAATGGATTCTGGAAATTACAACAAGTTCTGCGCAGTGGCTAGAATTCTAGGCTAGAAAAGTGTCTTAAATTCCACAGATGCTGGCACAGGTCTACTGAGAAAAGTCCATGGACGTAGGCATGTAGCCTTGTGCGAGCATCCAGAGGTCCATGGCCGTTGGCATGCCCATAGCATGAGAGTGTCCAGAGAACAAGAGACCTGAAAACTCAATGGGACCTAGGGGCATGATGCCTGAGTCAATCAATGGCCTCCTGGCATTGTTGCTGATGTGGAAGGTATGGTTGATGTGTTTCTATCAATTTGATTTCCTTAAGGTCACCAAGAAGGTTGAATCCTATCATGGTATCCTTTCGTCAAATGTTTACCCCAGTTGAACGGTTACTTGGGTATATGTGGGAGGAGGGTGTTACAAAGTTGTATCAAAGTAGGTTACACTCTCTTTATGTCATATATAATATCATAAAGTGGTATCATAGCATGGTTCACCCCTTGGACTAGATCTGTTTTGTAGTGGTCACGCATTCATGTCGGTTTCATATGTGTTTCTTGTGTTGTAAGACCAATGGCTTGTTGCATTTGCATGGTGTTGATCACAGTTGTAGTGATGTTGCCATGTGAAGGTTGATGATGTTGTTGTTGGGATGTTTTAGTAATGAATGAATTCTAGTTGTATATGCATTTTTTATGCATGTCAGTGTCCATATGTTGTTATGCATGCATTGTCATGGTTATGTTTATGGTTATGCATGAATGGTTCGTCAAACATGCATTGTGAAATCATTGTATGCAATTAGGTCATCATGATGATATTGTTATGTTATGATGCTAATGTGTTGGCTGAGATAGAGCATGATATGTAGATCATTAAAGTGAAGTTGTAGCATTGGACCAATAGGGAAGAGCATGTCGTCCTATACGTTTGGATGTTGGGCATGTAGGTATGTTAGTTAATGGATTTTTATATGCATTAGGGTTATATACATTAGGTTTATATACATGTCTATTGAGGTTATGGTTACATACATGATAGATGCTAGTTTGTTAGTGTAGTCATATGCACATGTGTCAGATAGTTATGAGTGGTTGTAAACTATGGTTGTATGCATTTCTCTTGTTGTTTTATGTTAGATAACTTGATGATTATGTTATATGTTTTTTATGAACATGATATATAAATTGTTCTTGTTATATTGTAATAACTTGATTATTAGGGTTATTACATTAAGTTCTGATGTTATATATATCATGCTAAATTGAATTGGCCTATGCAGATGGTTAGGGTTATGACATTTAGGTATGAGTGGACTTGTTGGTGACATTGTGTTGTACTAATCTAGATTGATAATACATATGTGAATTTTATGCATGAATGACAAATGTTTATGATCTTATGATGTTGAGACGTTAGTTAGTTACTATTATGGATATCGTGATCTTATTTGTGTTTGAGTTGATGTGTTGTGATGTTATATCATGCTAATCTAGATTGATTGTGTAGAAAATATAGCCTCCCCTGGGATAGATTAAGGTATGAGATTTCTTATTTCATCTACTTTGTGCTTGAATTTTTTATTATGTAGTTTAATTGGTGTTTGAGTGTTGGTGTCTATTATGCCGCGTATTTGTTGTCTGAATGTTTGATTACTTGCATGATATGCATATGTGTCTATAAGATTTCCTGAATGAACGATCTTGTTTTAAGATGATTGTACTAGCACATATGTGTCGAGATCGCTGACATGCACTTGAGTGTAATAGGTGAAAGTTGTAGTATTATGTCTAATGACTATGAGTTGACTATGAATTATGACATGATTGCTAGTCTTGGTAAAGGTTGATTTCAAATTGATAGATATGATTGTCTTGATATTTGGAACATGTGTTTGACATTTGTAAACAGTGTAGGAAAGATTATTGGTATTAGCATGACAAGGTAATAGTTCACGTGTTTATATAACTAATAGTTGGGTGATGTGACAATGCATAGTAACACTCATTTACAACAAGGAAAAGGTGAAAGAAAGGAATTGGGAAATAATTCTTTTGGCTATGTTTGGAAGCCCTAATACCAAATGAATGAGTGCTTTGCATATAGGAAGCCTTATTAACCTTAATCTTGTTTGAGATTATGTGGATATGTGCTAGATTCATGAACTTGCATTTGACTGGTATATTAGCTATCTCTAGTTATAGATGGATATGTCAATGGAATTGGAGTCCCTTGAGAGATTGTGTGGATGTGTTCAGTTGCAAGAAACATGCTTGGCACAAAAAGATAAGGTAACCAGTGAATTGTTATGTTTATTTAAGCACTGAAAGTTATGTGTTGATGGAAGTATGATGCAAGGAATTGCATGAAAAAGAAATTTCCATGGAATCTTGAAGAAGGATCAGGTTGAGAATTCCCTTGGAAGCATTGGGAACCATGGGGATTAAGTCATGGTGTCTGTTGTTAGTATTTCTCTTTTGGTATTTTGGTGATTTGTTGTGCTTGATTGAGGTTTTATTTGCGTCTTGTGCATGGCCATGCCACTTTTTTATGGTGTCGTATTGTTGTTGGTTTTCCATGATTTTCTTCCTGTTTTTGTTTTTTCTGGCCTTTTATGTCTTGAGGGTCTTGTGAATTGGTTGGGAAAGAGGAAAGTTAATGGAGCTCAGGGAGAGATGAAATAAGCCTAACAAGTAATGTAAGAACTGAATGAAGCTCGGTGCATGAGTAAGGGAAGTTGAAGCTAATAATATGATAATTGGTTGGATTGGTTCGGTCCATTTGTGTAAATGAATTGTGGCAATAGAGTCATGAGAAATGTAACAAGAAAGGTGAAATAAATGGATCTGAGGCATCATATGCCTTAGCTACATTGGTATTTGTTTTTCTCGATGTCGCACATGTGTTGCACAGATAAAGGAAGTTATCTTAACCTTGACCTTATGATATTTGGTAATTATGTTGTGATCATGATTGTGTCGATGTATATATTTGTATACATGTATGTATGTAGGCATGTCATTTTCTGACGATATCATGATTGTTTTGTGCTAATGTTATATATATGTATGTTTCTATCTATCTTTGTCACTGTCTAACATTGTCATAAAGAATCATTCTTGTGGAGGAATGATTACTTATGGAGGTGAATGGCATGAAGAGATTCTTGGTTCATGAGGAATCAAGTGGGAAGAGTAGCCTGACAGATCTCTAAGGTTAGTATCATGTGGATATGAATTGATATTATGTGATTATACTTTGTCTATGTTTATGTTATGGACAGGCTAATGCTAAGAGAAACACCAACCAAATGAAAACAACGTGATGCACAACATGCTAGGATAAGCATGGATGGTAGAGAGACACTCGAAGTAAGGTTACTTGGTAGAGACATTGTGGTTTTGGATGTGTGGTACTATTGTTGCAAATATATTGTATATGTTGTACATGTTGTGTCTATGTGTTGCGCGCATGTGGTTCTGTGTATATATAGCGTGTGTACATGTTGTTATGCAATGTTATGTATATGGTGGTATAGATAGTGTTGTGTGCATATTGCATATGTAGTGTTGGGCATAAAGGGTGCTATGTACATGTTGGATATGCAGAGTTGTGTGTATATGGTTCTATGTGCATGTTGGAAATGCAGTGATGTGTACATATGATTCTATGTACATGTCAGATATGCAGTTCTATGTACATTTCGTTTTGTGTGCATGTTGTACATGTGGTGCTATGTACATATGGTGTTGTGTGCATGATTGTACAAATGGTTCTCTAATCATGTGGTGTTGTGTACATGTTGTGGATATGGTGTTGTGTGTAAGTTGTGTTGTGTACATGTCATGCATATGGTATTGTGTACATGTGGTGTCATGTACATGTCGTGCATGTGGTGTTGTGTACGTCTAGTGATGTGTACATGTGTACAGGTGGTATAATGTACATTTGGCATTGTGTACACATTGTACAAGTGGTGCTATGTACATGTGACGATGTGTACACATTATGCAAGTGGTGTTGTGTATAGGTAGTATTATGTACATGTGGTACTGGTGTACATGCAGTATTATGTGCATGTCACACATATTGTGTTGTGTACATGTGGTATTATGTATGTGCATGGTGTAGTTGTGGTATCATGACATGTGTATTCTTTTTGTTGTACTTTGTGTACGTATATTTATTGTGTTGTGTTGTACACTTGGTGTATTTGTATGTGTTGTATGTCATGTATAGGTGCATGTATTGCATGGTATTGTATGTCATGTGTGGTTGTATTTGTGTGATGTACACTATGTACGAAATAAGGACAAAGGTAGAAGCTAAATATTGATTAAACGATAAATATCAGTAAAGTAAAAGTGAAATAAAATATTGATACTTATCCTTAGATTTTGATCCATAATTAGATTTATGATTTTGAGAGATGATGGTCATGTTTTGAGCTAACCTAATGCGATATATTTATACATGATAATCTTGTCAAAGATACTAGTCTGACTGGTTGGGACAGGAAATAAAGTGGATTGCAAGTGTACCTTATTGATGAGCTACCAATGAGGTACGATTTGAAGTTATTTCAATTTATTTTAAATCTAATGGAAGTTATGTGCTTGGTACAGGAAGAATGGAAATGCGTGGTTGGGTGGTTGAAACTGATGGAAACCATTAGCAACAATGAAAATAGGAATTTGAACATGTAGCAGTATGTTCATAAAGCACTTCAGGAGCAGGAGCATTGTGGGACACTGGTTCCCAATAGTGTCCATTGATTGCCATGATCATGCTATGACCGGTATCATGGTTTGAGGAAGGTATATGCCTTGGTTGTTTGACTTTCTGATGCGAGGAATCCTTGCCAAGGGATGGATTACTCGGGATAGGGGATGTCAGGGAACTTTGAAGGTGAGTGACTACATGGAAGGAGTGACCAGATTTCCTGACGGACTATGTAGCAGATAAGGAAAGGTCGGGATATATTTGTTTTGGTCATGAACATTGCTAGATGGAATCAAATGCACATTGGGAGTTCTCCTTGGAATAATCAGCCAGTAACTGCTCGTTGAGAGGACAAGTGGCATAGGATTATAGCACTAGACATTATATGCATTTTGACTATGGCAATGGATTCTGGATTTCCTGGGAAGGAAGTGAATCTTGGTATTACTTTGAGGATGGAGGTGTGAGTCTCTAGATTCCCTTGTTGTGAATGCATGCATTGTGTCCTTTTATTTGTTGGTTTAGAAAATGTGCATATGTTTATATGTGGTTATTGTAAATACCACAATGAGCTATGTTATAAAGCTCCAGTATGTGGTATGTTGTCATGTTGTCATGATGTTTTTATTTTGAGCAAGTGGTCATTGTACATATTGAAATGAAGTAAGTTATCAATCTCCATGGGAAATATGTTATCTTTTTCAGTGGTTTTTCTGAGGTATTGGTGTGGCTTAACATCGAGGATGGTGTTCCCTAAGAAGGAGGGTTCTGTAATATCCCTGGTGAAATTTTCATGTAATAAAAGTTAATAAAGGAAAAATAAGACCACAGTTAAGGGACACCTATTCCAAGATGAATGTCGAGCAAAGATATCCTAGTGGGCATAATTGGATGTGTTTATGGCTAAAGGAAATTGGCAAAGGAAAAGGCATTAAAAAGGAAAAAAGGAATTTTTGGCACACATATTTATGAAAATAAAGGAAAATAGGATAAAAGGGAGGTGAAAGGTCACAGGTTGCATGTGAGGAGGAAAATGAAAGAAAATAATGGAAATTGAAGAAAATAGAGGCCTGATTGACAAAAATGGTTCTGAGGGTCAATTGGAAAGCTTGGTCAATTCAGTTTTGGAGCTCTCTCATGATTCTCGCACTCTCTCTCACTCCGGGACACTTAGATTTTTCTTGGAGCACTCTAGCTTTGGAGAAAGGAAGGAAAAACAAGCAAAAGGGAAGGAAGGAAAGCAAGGATCAAGGAAGGAAGAGCAAGATGAAGCAGCTTCAACAGGAATACTTGCAGGTAACATTTCTCATGTGTTATTTCCTTGTTGGTTTTGAGATGCATGGCTTTTCATGTTGGTGTATGGTTCTCTTGTTTTCGGTGCCATGGTTTTTCCAGGTTATGAAAGTGGCTTTAAGCCTAGCCTTGCCTTTTCAAAATGCCGTGGTGTGTTGGGATGTTTATCTTAGTTTTGAGCTTTGGAATTGCTGAATGGATTTCAGAATTTGGGGCAGATGTGGTATCAAGGTTCATTCATAAAGGCCTAGGAATCCCTTGACTAGTTTTGCCGGGATACACGGTAAAGCCCGAGGGAGGAGTCTTGGTTTAGGGCTTAATGATCTAGGATTGGATTGCGGTAAATCCTGAGAGAAAAAGACATAAAAAATTCCGCAAGGATATTGATGGATTCTGGATGGCATTCCAAGTTTATTTCGGTTTTTTTATCGAAGCGCCGATTTTTTTGTGACCATAGTTTGGTGAGGGTGGAGGTGGTTTAACCTCTGGATCCCCTTGGTTATTTTTGATTGGTTAATCCATGAGATCCCACATTCATGCTTGGAATATGGCATGGGGGTGACTTCCTGAAAGAAATATTTGGTTCAGGCGTGTCTACAGTCAGGTTGTACATGGAAGTCTCGAACCTCGTCAGATTTTCCTATGGTGAATAAGAAATAATTTATTTTCATTTGTACTTGTTTATATGTGGATTTAATGGTTGTTATCTCACTGCCATTTCCATGGTTTTATGTTAGTTATAAGCATGGTTAATTTACTAGTTCATGTCATTGTTACTTCATGTATTTACTTGTAATGGTTAAAATAATGGATGAAAGACCTAATTGATGGCATAATAGTTCAAGAGAGAAGGCGATGATCCTTGTCATTTTTAATAAGAGTTTTCAGTAATTCATGTTTTGTCTTGTATCCTAGACCCGCAGATTGCATTGGTGCCAAGTGTTTGACAGAATGTTAGTCCCGATCGGGGATGGTCAGACCTAGTCCTAAAGTTGATTTTTGGTTTATTAATCTTGTCATCATGTGTTTAATGGATTATGGAAATTACAACAAGTTTTGGGTAGTGGCCGGAATTATGGGCTGGAAAAGTGACTTAAATTTTGTGAACGTTGGTGCAAGTCTACTAGAAAAAGTCCCTGGATGCAGGCATGTAGGCTTGTGGGAGCATCTAGAGGTCAAGAGGCCTAAAAATACAGTGGGACCCAAGGGTAGGATGCCTGAGTGGTTGGGTTGCCTCCGTGGAATGTTGTTGCTGATGTGGAAGATATGGTTGATGTGTTTCGGTTAATTCCATTTCCTTAAGGTCACCAAAGAGGTTGAATTATATCATAGTAGCCTCTCATCACATGTTTATACCAGTTGGTCAGTTACTTGGGTAGATGTGGGAGGAGGGTGGTTACACAAGGAGCTCATGCCTGTAGAATGAACAGTAAATATATCTTGTGCACTTCCCTTGAGAAGGAAGTGATGTTATTTTACTTTGCCTAGTTGGCTTGGATTCTTGATGATGCATTCTACAAAATTAAAAGGCATTTCTAAGTGATGTCAAAGGACATGTTTCTCTATTTTCTAGGGAAGTGATAGCTTTTGGTGAACAACATTCACATTCAAAGGTAGAATGAACAGTAAGTAGATCTTGTGCACTGCCCTTGAGAAGGATGTGATGGTATTATATTCTGCCTATTGGCTTGGATTCTTGATGATGGAAGCTATGAATATTAAATTTAAGGTGTTTGTGAGTGATGGCAGGGGACATTTTTTTGTATTTTCTAGGGAAGTGACAACATTTTGTGAACAACATTCACATTCAAAGGAAAAATTAAACTCTTAAAGAAGGAATATTTCTTATTACTTGCATGGGTAAGAGTCAAGAACTTGTGCTTTTTGGAAAAAACATTCTGGCATATTTGAATGAGTGGTGTTGCTTGGGTTGGGACCATGTTGTCCTTCTTTTCCATCAGACGTTTGGGTTTGTGCATGTAGAGTCTCTTTCCACTTTCACAGGGAAGAGTAGTAACATGTTTTTTGATGTTCTCATGCTGCATATAGAAGAGCTTTGTGTGCCTTCCAAATGAACTTCCTTTATTAGAGGTAGTGTATATGTCTTGATATGGAAGCTATCTGTTCTTTAATTGTTGTCGTCCAAAGATTGAGATTTGACAATCATCACACTAATAAGGCGGCTTGTTTAAGAATTGGAAGTCTTATAACCTCCACTGTAGCAATCTTTCTGGTAGTAAGGGATGAGAAGGTCTAATTCAGCCCATTCAGTGGCCTTTCTACTCATCCAGTAAATATTAGTTATAGTTGTTTTGGATCTATAGAGTATATTTCCTTGTGTAGATATTTTAAATAAGAGGGTAATGTTTTCCATCTCATTGACCCCCTCACTCAAGTATCTTCTAAGATGTCTAAGAAAATACCTTCCATATTGTGATGAATATGTTGGTGATTCTTAGACATGCCAAGTTCCACTATATTATTATGCCCTAGGTTGGAAAGGTTCTTCTCCATGAGTGAATGCCCATGTCCCAAATGAGAATGGCTATGTTCCAAATGAGAATGTGTGTGTCCTTAATGAAAATTTCTATGCTCTGAATGAGAATACTTGTGTCTCGAATGAGAATGGCTATGCTCCAAATGAGAATTTTCGTGTCCAGAATGAGAATGGGTATGTAAATGGTTGTTTTCACAATGTTGATGATTTTCACTGGTGTTGCCAACATGGTGAGACATACAGGCATATTTTGTTTCTGAACTCTTTAGAGCACCATTTTTTTTTTCGCTAAATCATTCTACTATTGCATAATTAACCTCATATTCACATTCTGAATTTCAGTTTACCTTTACTATTTTTAATGTGAATGCTACCATTCTTGATCATCATCTAATATCTAAGTTTAACTGTGTCTCCTAGTGTCATCTCTGTTGTTGGAATTCATGTCATTTGGCTCACCTTTTCTTTCATTTGAGTTTTGTGGTGTTGTAGGAAGTACATGATCTTGTGTAGTAACCCCACCCTCCTTTTTCCACAAGAAAGACGACATGAATTGCCATTATTTTTGGCTTGAAGGAACGATGGTGGACTCAAGGGCAAAATTATCTTGTGATAAACCAATTCCTCTTTCATATAAAATATTCCTATCGTCTTAGGTTTTCCTAACTCAGAATCTCAATTAAAATGGATTCTTCATAGAGCTAGAGCTCTGTAGTAAATGCAAGAGGAATACCTTCTTTGGAGCTCTGAGAGGAATACCTTGTCTAAAGCTTTGTAGTAAATGCTAGAGGAATACCATGTCTAGAGCTTTGTAGTAAAAGCAAGAGGAATAATTCCTTCCATTTTGCTTCGTAACAAGACAAATCAGGTTGTCATGCTTTACATTTGAAGCAATACATAGAAAATGGAATGTGTGAGAACATTCCACAGTGACTAATGCATGGTGTGAAAATAAAATAGGGCAATGAAAAAATTCTAATGTAAATGCAAAAATAAGGGTTTAACATGGATCAATAAAATTTAACCTCTCTGTGAATGTCATAAAACCCACTAAGGTTGAAGATTGGGGTTTGTGTAAATTCAAAAAACCAAACCCACTTTCACTTTAGGACCATTGTTGTGAAAAGAAAAATAAAACAATGATCAAAAATAGATGTGAACGTAACAATCCTAGTTTAACATGGATCAATAAAATTTAACCTCTATGTATATGTCATAAAACCCACCAAGGTTAAAGATTGGTCTATGTAAATTGAAAAAATGAAGTGATAAATTTCACTTGAAAGAAATCCACTGCTAAGAAATTAGCCCATCAGTTTCTTGTGGCCTGGTGACACATGCTCAGAATGTTTAAGAGTGCATCAGAAATTTCTACATAGGATTTGGGTACATTGGGTTGATCCGAGAATAAATTTTTGAGAAGCAACGACGAGGATTTTATGCTTATATTCTTCAATTCAGTGCGATTAGTGCTATATCTTTCTACCAAACCAACATCCCCATCTACCAAAATAGTTTCTCATCAATCCCTCCATATACATCATTAAAGGCATGGGATAGGTTTTGTAAAACTTACATTGATTTTCCACCACATAGTTCCACTGATAAGAAATTCCCTCTGAGGCCTCTTTGGAAGCTATTGAGGTGAATATTATAAGGCAATAGTTTTTCACAACCATGTCGCTCACAATGGGCCAATCACTACCATATTTGGGCATGGAAGACACTGGGTACTAGTACTTCATCAAATCAGCTTCAGTGAAGACTTTGGTCAAACCTTTGGTAGCTTTGACATAGTCCTTGATGAATATGGTGATGATTTCAGAGGGATTGGCTGCTAGAAATGCTTGAATCTCCTTCAATGTATTCACAACTGGCATTTGTAATAGAACCATATTCCAAATAAACAAAATATTTAAATATTGGTTTAGTTAAATTTAAACAGGGTTGACAAAATCTATAATCAGTTGTAATCTATCAATGTATTTAATGCTTGACATGGCTAGGTTCAAATATCTTAAATGAAATAGACCTCAATATGAGTCAGACTGGTTTAACTTTACATCCAAGGCTTTAGTTTCACTGGTTACCATCAATATTATTGAGCATTTGGGTAAATTCAAATCTCTTGAATAATGTGGACTTGGAGGTATGGTGCATTGATTTACAGCGAAAAATAATACCCTAACAACCCGAATAGCACTTCAAATGTGGAAAATTATGCCCGAAAGTACTTAATTTAACAATAAAAAAAAAAATTTACAATAGCTACTCAAGGGACTTGGGATTTTAACCTACAAAATTTGTGAAATTGTAGCAATTTCCTCTAAAGGAATGATAGAGCCAAACATCATTCTCATAATCATACATGTCCAACATTATCCCTCTAGCACCATTCTACAAAAAATTCCCCAAATTAAATACCCTAATTGCTTGAAGTCTCAGCTAAATTCCCAATGATTCAAATACCCTAATTGCCTTGAAATATTTTACAGGCCATACATACATTTAACTGATTTGTAACGTTAACTTGTTAGTTATTGTAAGTGAATATTTGGACACCCGTCTACAATTATTCTCCAACGATTGCATAATAATTGTGGGTTGTCCACATGAGTATTTATTGAAAGGTAGGTCACCCACCTAAACAAAAATAAAAGAAAATGTCAATGATTTGCAAAGAAATTAAATGAAAATCAATCAGAATATTTCAAAGTTGAGAATGATGCCTTTAAAGTTGGATTTGTAGTATTAGTCCTGGTGCATCTGTAACTTGAGTCACCCATTGAACTACACAATATGCATTGAAGACCTGTGACACAATCATTGTCCTTTGTACAAATATCATGGACCTGTTGGGAAAAAAAGGGAGAAACGAATGAGAATACCCTCTTATTTCCCTGATTGATTCTAAGATTATTACAACCAAAATAGTAAATGTGGGCTATGCGATTTGATCCCACGACCTGACAACTCCCACTGGAAAAAGTTGTTCTTGCACCATCATGGGAAAGAGAACAATTGTTGCCATGAACAAGATGATGCATCATCTACAAACACATTGCACATGTACTTATGGAAATCCTAATACCAGTCCTCAGCATGCTTAATCTAGAGCAGGGAGATGATGGAACCAAACCTTTAGTCAAGGGAACATTTTCAATATTCCTCACCCTTGGGCTCGCACTAGTGTTGAATTGCAACTGTGGGTTGCACTGAGACTAAGAACACATCCTGGGACTCAGAATTGAGACAACTAATGAAAGAGAAGACTAAAATTAGAGATTAGAGATGAAATCTGGGAGTTGCAAGATCTTGCCATGTGGTAAAAATTGATTTGACAGAGGAGGACAAAAATTGAATGTTGTGATTGGCCAAATCTGCCTAGACAAAGCCCGTAGAGGAACACCTTCGGTGTAATTATAGATTTAGAATGTGGTAATTATATTGTAATTGTTTTGAAATGAAATTATCTCTAATTTATTACTTTTATGTATTTTTTAATATAATTTCCAGATAAATATACATTAAATTAAATACTTAAAAATTAGTTAAAATTATTCTAACTTTTCAAAATGTGATATTTTAATTTTATAACTAATTAAAAAATATATATAATTAGCATATCTTAACTTTATATTGAAAAATAATTTATAAGAGAATGAGCTCTGCTAGGGTTTCAACATGCCAACCCTGAAAAATTTTCTGCAGTTTTAGTTCTTACAACCCTAGACATAATCTCCATTCAGTGAATTTTGATAGTCTGGATTAGTGAGACAGCTGGGAGGGGAGAGATCCCCTCCTACCGTAATGTTGTAGTTTAAGAATCAAGCAACAAGGGAGGGGCCTAAAAAACGACCAGAAATGAGGGTAGAACCAAATGAAATATAGTAATGGGGGCTTAGTGGAAAGTGCAGATGAGGGGCCAATGCTTGCCACAAGAAACTAAAAAACCAAGATTTGTGATTCCAATCAATAAAATTGAAAATTACCGCAAGTTCATAAAGGAAAATGCCCTGATCTGTAAATTTATCGGCATTTGGCCCTCAGAGAGAGATCTCATCAAATGGATCTAGCTAATATGGTAGCCAAAAGAGCATATTTACCTGAAATTAGGTGCTCGAGGCTTTTTCATAGTGATCTTCACCAACCTAGAGCATAAGGAGAGGGTTTTTAAAATGGACCATATTTCTTTTATAATGCTAGTCTCTTCGATTTAGAAGAATGTTATAACCCAGATAAGGAAAAATTCATGGCAACCCTAGTTTGGGTGAGATTGTTTGCTCTTCCAGTTGAATTTTTGGATCCAAAAATACTGGAAGGAATTGGTGATTCCATTTGAAAATTTGTTAAAGTAGTTGATTCCACTCGTCGAGGTTGCTACACCTCATATGCTCGAATTTATGTCTATATGAACATCAGAGAACCCCTCCCTGGATTCATCGAGCTGGACTATCAAGATGAGATATGGTAAAAACCCTTGGATTATGAGCATATACAGTTTCTTTATAAAAAATGCGATGAATATAGACATTTGTTTAAATATTTCCGTTTGAATCAAATGGGAACAAGGGACTTGGAAAATCTCAAAGCCAACCCTAAGTGATCCTAAATGGATACTAAATCAAGAAGAAAAGGTATTACAGACTCATGTGCAGGAATGCCTATATTATTTAGTGCAATGGATTGAATAGATTGCGAATAATATAGACAATGAATAGTTATAAAACATAATAAACACACATCAACACAGTTAGATAATCAAGGAGTTCACGAGACTTCCTGGCTACGTCTCTTGGTCTAGCTTTCAGTGTCGACCTCTATATTATGTCTTCAAGAACAAAGTTTACAGGTGTGAGCTCAATCAGAGACATAACACAACAACAATGATATTACACAGGGATTTCACTCGAAAAACCTTGAGTCTAAAGAGTGCATAGACTCTCCCTCTTAGTGCCTTTGATCAATTGTTCGTAGCTGTGTGTTTTCTATGACTCTTTGTCTCCCCTCTATCTCTGAAATTTGACTTGTCCCCATTTTGTTTATGGGATAGCTTTTTAAGCTTATTAGCACTATCTGTTCACCTCCATTTCGGGCTCTTTGGCTCCCGGACGCTATCCCTTCATCTCCCTGCTGAGCGTTTAAACAATCATTGTAAAACGCTTAAGGTATTGGGGCACACGGCAACTAATAGGCGAAAAGGTAGGTGGGCACAGGTGGGACCAACCATTTGGCCTTCCCCTGGCACAAATCATCAAAACAACATATTTTTAGTTCCCAAAGGAAATACACAGAAAACATAAAAAATTTGACAAAACGCCAAAGTCGGACCTCAAACGATATAGAGTCTGCCTTATAATCCTCTCATGTCCGCATTTTATCACTATCATAAGCCCTTTGTATTCCACACCATTGATCTACCTTAAATATGACATTTCGCATCCAACCTGATCATCCAACTAGCTTGTGCCTTCTTCACCGTCTGATCCATGATCGCTAATCCAATGAATCTCGACCATTTCTGGTGGCCCACTTGCATGGAGATTACCCGCCCAAAAAAGTAGTTTTCTCTCTCCTACGACGTGCTACGTGTCAGCTAGTGTATGGAATCGAATGAATCCTCTACAATACTGCTTACTGCCTAAAGCCCACCCAAAATACCGTTTTTCCATGAAACTCAAATTATATAAAGTCGCATTTGTAAACCCTTTCGGGTCTGCGCATTTCACATAGTATTTGGCCTGTGGTAAGTCCTCCATTTGGCAAATCTGCAATGCGATATGTAATCTCTGCCATTGATCTGCGTGCTCGATCAATGGTCCACATTGTATCATCAATTGTTGTCACATTTCCCTTAGGGCCACCTCCGATACACTCTGCTAGCCTCCGCCGATGCGATATTGATGATTTAATCTCATCTGTTGATCCCTTGGATCCAATGGCTCCTGTGCAGTGAGACTTTACTCTCTACTTTACTCTGTTTTCCACCATTCCTTAGTGTTTTCCGCTGCGATAGTGTTTTCTGATAGTTAATATATATGAAGACTTAGAGTTAGAGGTTTGATACAAGATCCATTTTGGATCATGCCTTCCCACTGAAAAGCCTTTGGACCACCAAAAGTTGGTTTTAGGCATCAATCAAGTGAGGATACTACTCCTTCACCTGTCCAATTTCTATCCATCATGATTTGCTTGGATTTGAACCTTTGACTCCTACTCTCAGGTACTCAACATCTTCTTGATGTGTAGTTATTACCTTCCTGTCTAGAACTGTATCCTCCTGTAACTCATTGAGATATTCAGGAAACAAATCCTCAATAGAAGGAAATTGACTTTGCTCTTCTGGGTCCTCAATCGATGAAGGTCCATACAATCTCAAGTTTTATGCATTAACGACTGAATAGATCTGCATATAAGTTAGCAAATCAAGGCGAAAATCATTTTCACCAATTTTATCAAGTATCTTGAAAGGTCCATACCATATTGGTTTTAGCTTCTTACCTTCACCCTGCATTCTGTCTTTGCTAATGTACAACCAGACTTGATCACCAACTTGAAAACTATGCTCAACTCGATTCTTATCATGTCTTGCCTTGTACTCGGCTTGACTTCTTTCTAGCTGTTCCTGTACTGCCTGGTGAGTTTCCTAGATTTGTTTAATGAACGTGGTTGCTTTGTCCACATCATTGTGTCCATCAACTGCTATGTCTTTACCAAAGACAAAATCCAAGGGAGAATTTCGTATAAAACCAAAACAAGTATCAAAAGGAGATCTCTGAGTAGAAGAGTGCTTGGCACAGTTGTAAGCATGCTGCACATAACCCAAATGCTCATCCCAAATCTTGGGATGCTTGCTGAAATAGCCTCTAAGCAACTGGATCACTGTCCTATTGACCACTTCTGTTTGACCATCTATTTGTGGATGAAATGTTATAGACATTTTCGTGCCTTGCATCACTGAGCATGAAATGTCAATAATCAAGGGATCCAAAGTCCCTAAACATGTTGTTCCTACCCCTAGAGGAACAAGGCCAGCAAACCACAGCAATTCACAAAAGTTCTCCACCTGAAAACACTCAAAAACAAGGCAATTCTGGATCATGTCAATTGCTCCACTGAGCATCTGCGCTGAATGTCAACTGCTCCACTGTCTACCTGCGTTGAATGTCAACTGCAACAAAGGCTACCTGCGTTGAGCGTAACTGGACAAGTGGTAGGCTCATTTCTCAATGTGTCAATGCCCAGGAAGCTTCCAAAATGACACTTGGATCAGGGAATTCGACTGGTGATGAGTAAGAGGTTCCAAATCTCCAAGTGGAAGAAAGAACCTCCAAGTGGACTCAAGAACTGAAGAGGGAGAGGACACTAGTCAGTTTCATACGAGCCTCAAGCTAACTCATCCTCTCTCCAAAAACTCCTATATATAGATCTCTCCTCCATGAGATCAGAAGGCTGGAATTTTGTTATTGCAAAGAATTTCTGTTGGTTTGAGGTTGGATCATTGGGTGTTTATGCTTTGAAGGGAACTGAAGAAGGAATTCCATTCTGCTGGGAAGGAGATGCTGGGTTGGAGCCCTATGGGTTGTATCTCTTCCTGAACCTTGTTATCAATCAATAAAGCTTCTTGGTTCTTTCCTATATGCTGGTGTATTTTGTATGATTTGCATTAGTATATTTGATTTACTTCTAATCCTGAATCATTTATGAATATGTATATTTGCCTTTGTGTTGTGTTCTTCTCTTGTCGCAAGTAGCTGTTCTCTTGTCACAGGTAGCTGTTCTCTTGTGATCTCGTGGAAATCAAGTAGCTGTTCTCTTGAGCAAGCGAGGAGGCAAGTAGCTGTGGACACCCAAAGAGAAGAGGATCTAGATCGAGGGACAACCAGAAGACAACGGTAAGTCTACCAATCTCCCCTCTTTCACATTTCATAAAGGAAGAAACCGAAGTAGCTGTATTCGTTTGTTGCTAAGGTACTGTCACACCTTAGGTGGATAGGATCGTCCTGCATAGGCATTTTTCCCCACAACAAATTGGCGACTCCACTGGGGACATTTGTTTTAGTCATTTTGTTTGTGTTTACATCATTGTTTACTTCATAGACTCAACGACAACAATCGAACTGCTTTGCAAAGTAGAATGTTGCTGCCTTGATCCTTCACTGGATTTTTGTCTATGATCTCAACAATGGACTCACAAATGACTTGATGATCCTTTGTGATAGTCTTTAGTACCCTCTCAAAGCATCCCTCTGTTTATACCTTGCTTGTGTTTCTGATTTGGCCTAAAACAGTTGATTTTTGAGCATTTTGTGACCCGGAACCCAAGGGAAACGAGAGTTTCTCTTTCAGCGCAGACACTGTGAAAGCAGTCTGCATTTCAACGTAGGTCCCGTGAAGGCTACCTGCGCTGAATGTCAAACTGACAGTGTTGGGCTTGCGCTGAACCAGTGTGGCCTTGTGCAGCTGGGGTTCTTTGCTGTCTTTTGCCCTGTTTTGATCTCTGTTTTTGTAGCCTTTAACCAGCATAGGTACCAGTCTGATAACCCCTTTTCTTTGCTTGAATTCCGCCTCATTTTTGTACAAAAAGACTGTAAGTGTTTTTATGTGTTTGTGGCGTCATTTACAGTTTTCCTTTGCATAAGCAAAATAATCATCCTGTAGCCTTTGATTCAGATCTGATTGATTGATTGATTGTGATCTTAGGAGAGAGTTCATTGGCTGTTTGCAGTTTGATTATACGTTTGCTTTTGCTTATTGGTTTGAATTTGTCACTTTTAAGTGTCGAAATGAGTATTCCTTTCGAAAAATCGCAAAGTGATTTTAATCTCTTCTACCCTTGTTGATTTTGGAAAAAGTAAACTTGTTTATTTCATTCATTTAAAAGCAAATTCAAAGTTGTACAAAAAGCTTTCTTTGTAGGCATTTATACTAAGAAAGTGGAAAACAAAGACCTGCATTGTGCATTTGCATTTTGATAAGTTTGCATGCTTGATTTAGGAAGAGTGCATTAGAGTGTGCTGATTGCTCTTTGAGAAAAGATAGTCGCTCTCTTTTCCCTTAGTAGCTAGGATTTTCAAAGTTGAAAGATTATAAAGCTTGCTTATCATCTTAGACTGCATTTAGGAATTGTACCATACATCTCGTGGTGATCCTGAAAGACAAACTTTAAAAAGATCAACTTAAAATAAACTGAATGAACCTAACAACGCTTTGCAACATAACGCACAACATAGAGGTCTAGGCTAGAGACGTGTTCTGGTGTCGTTAAGCCTAGTGACTGTCGATCTCGTGGAAGGTGGGTGATTCCTCCTGAGGGACGATAGCGCTAGTACGGACTTGTGCTCCCACGTACCGTCGCGTATATATTGGGAGACCCCTATAGGCATATATCCTTTATCCTTAGGAAGCCGTGTCGGCCGCCCTACTGATCGCAATGCAGTGAAGACAGCATTCATGAAGATCGACCACCCGTACCGTAAAAAGTATTCTGTGGTTTTGCGAAAAGTTTGGCACACCCTCTGCCTAGATCTCCAGAGCAGTTTCTTTTGGCCTTTTTCAGACTCTATAACAGAAAAGGTCCATCCGAGCATTTGTCACTTCGGGCTCATTAAAACATCGAAGGAGACTAGAGTCATCTTTAGCTTTTTCTCGACTCTTTAAAACTGAAAAAGCAAGTTGTGTCTAAAGCGTCGTTAACAATTTATTTTAAACGGAACAATCACCCATTATTCCCGTGTTGATATTTAGGTTGAAAAGATGGAGCACACCAACTAAGGAGTTCCCCTTGGTGGAAATCCTAGTCCCTTCTCCTCTTGGGGAGATGTTGGTGCGCCCCACATGGCCACATTGTCGCTTCCAGGACTGACAATTGGCCTACCAGTTTGGCTCTTTTCAACCAATGTCGTTCAGAATACCACCATTCCTGAACAGTCGAGTCAACAGTTAGATCAGACAAGAGTTGCCTCCCAGCCTTCTACTTCATCTTCCTCTCCTCCTTCCTCTTCACTTGACGGAACTGGTCGGTTAAAGAACCGGGTTCCTAAGGAGAAGAAGGAGAAGAAGAAGAAAGAAAAGGAGCAGAAGGAGCCTAAGGCGACTGGGGGCAAACAAGTGTCATCTAACAAAAATCCACACAAAGCACTCGTAAGGCCTAAATCGCCATGCGTCATATGCAAGGGAGACCACTTCCATAGAGATTGTCCCTGTATCCCCCGGATACTAAGAGACTGGTCCCCCCGTTTGCACAATTCGGTAGCATCAAATTCTAATAGCCATGTCGACTGTTCACCGTCAACTAGTGAGAGTGAAGCCCTAGGACAGAGCGGGAAAGCTAAATTTACCTGCAGACTGTGTGAAGGCGATCACGCCATCCACCGTTGTCCCTTCTTAGACGAGGCAAAAAGAGTTCTGGAAGATCGCTCGATTTTACGAGCGCATCTCCCTCCTGGATATCAAAGACTCCTGACAAGTCCCTCGCTAGTTGAGAATCCGGTTGACCCGCCCAGGCGGTCAGCCGAAGCACCTGTCATTGAAGATGAACCGTCTGAATCCATACCTGACGAAAGTCTAAAGGTTGAAACGGTAGTTGACCTTATTTTTCCTTCAGAGGCTCTATCTTCGAATGACACCATCACAGAGGAGAATAAAGACGACACCGTCCAAGTTCTCTTCATCAGCACTGACTCTGATGATCAAGGGGGCAATGCCCCAATTCCTTTATCGCAGGAAGGAAGTTCATCAGAGCGCTATCCGGCCGTTTACCCGGTCCCACCACCAAGCAACCTGGTTGTGTCCTTTGACTGGAACCAACTAGGCAGACCTCGCTTGCCAGCTAGCATACCATTCAAAATTATTGTCCAAATATACAGAATGGTAATGGTTGGTACAGTTATTGATGAAGGGGCATCTGTGAGTATCCTTTCCTCTATTTCTTGGAAAGCGCTTGGTTCGCCAGCGCTTTTGCCTGAAATGAGAAATCTATCAGGCTTTGATAAGGGAACCAGTCGCCCTTTAGGGATCCTCCCCAATGTGCCGATAACATTGAAAGGGAAGACCGTTCAAATGAACGTGATGGTCGTTCAAGGACCCTTGGATTATAACCTACTCCTTGGACGAGACTATATATATTGCATGGGAGCCATAGTCTTCTCACTCTTTAGAGTAATGTGTTTTCCGCATGAAGGAAGAATGGTCAAGCTCGTGGACCAACTTTCGTTTCCCGGATCACACATCGCAAATAGTCATATACCATCCCTAAATGTTCTATTCACGAAAGAAGTGTCTCAACCCACGGTCCATCCTCCTGATGAGCGCGAGTAATCCGGGAGGATATGACTGGAACCCAGGGGGCATGCGTCCTGGTCTGCTTCGGCAGAGAACTTTGGGTATAAGATAGGTTTCCGCGGGAGAATATGACTAGTCCGTACCCCGTCCGTAGAGGAAAGAGGGTTGTTCTAGAACAAGATTCTTTTGTCAAAGTTATGTGAGTGGAATAATCTGCTTTTCACTCACCTTTGTCTATTTCGGTAGGCATTGCCGAGGAAGTGTTTTGTTTAAACTGCTAACGAGACAATCTTTGGGTAACCTGAAAGAGGTAAGCCTCTCCCGGTAAAACGAAATTTTTAGTGGAAAAGAAGTAGAGGTAACCTTGAAATTCTGTCTTATGCCTGGGGGCATGCAAACCTATTTTTTAAATTTTTAGGTCCTTCCCTTTAAACCTGTAGGTCTAACCCTTTAAACTCGTAGGATTAGTCGTTTCCAAGCTTGCATAAAGAAAGGATGTAGAGCAAAGCGTAGTGAGATGAAGCTCCAGGAAAAAATAGCAATCTCACATGAGACACTCTTATCATATGACTGGTATAATCGAGCAGTTTTACCGCGGAATTTATGCTCGTTAAAAAATAGAAAAGCGAGATCTGAGCAGTTTTAGCACATAGTTCATGCTCGTTAAAAAATAAACATAAGATTGAGCAGTGTTTTGGCGCATTCAAGCTCGTTAAAAAATGAACCCATCCCGGTAAATAACCATTGAGTATGTAACCTGATCAACCATAAAAAAAGACCTTGGTCGTGTTTTGTGCACCGTCACCTCCACCATTCATTTGGCCGATCGTTTACCTCGATATGATTGTTTACCCATTTTGAGGAACAACTGCGAAGAGTGATTTCACCTAGCCATCCTTGTGACACTGCCGTGATTGGAAAATTCCAACCTGTACCTGGAATCAGCTGCTAACCCTGTTCATCACTCGTTCCTCAAAAGACGAGTCTTCTTTAAGCTCTTTTCAATTGACTCGTAAAATATGAAAATATTGCCGAGTTTTGGCCTTCCAGCTCGTTAAACGACCGGAAGTGCTATCCCTCCTCTAGATTTTAATCTTTTTGGACCTGAGGGATTATTGCACAAAAAGATCGAGCGCTTGTTTTGTTCGGCTCGTTAAAAATACCGAAAACTCATCCCTTCTGTATTGTTTTATACTTTTTCGGACTTAAGGGATTAGATGACGAAAAAGGAATTTTGGAGTTAACTTTATGTACCTTTTCAGACTCTCTAAAAATGAAAAGGGCTGAGTTTTCCTTGTCGTTAGACTCGTTAAAATCACTAAATAGGGACAAACTTGTCTTTAGACGAGAACGAGTTTCACTATCGCTAGGCTCATTAAAACATAGCGATGGGCTTGCCCGAAGGGCAGGTTATAGAACAAGCATATGTTATCCTCCTCAAGCTTGAAAAAAATAAAGAGGTACTGGTTAGAAATGACTGGGGAAAAATTGGGAAAAAATCAAGAAAACTTTGATGGTAGCAGGTCGCTCTTGAACATGACACTTTTCCTCCGTAACACAATCGGGTTGGGTTGTTTCATTCACCGGTCACATCACCATGGTCTCGCCATACCATCCATACTTGGGGTAATGCTACCAATCCATCGCATCAGTGTCGCCATATGTTCAAGAGAAGTCGTTCAGAAAGAGTCAACCGGGTCCCATCCACTGCCATACATTATCCTTCATCCATTCATGACCGCCACCCTGAATCATATGTCACAGATTGTTTTCACCTCCATTAAAATCATTAGCTCCGTTCCGTGTCACTGATGTGGGATTCATTAAGGCCCTCCTTTGACGGATCGCTTCTTGTCGACATCAGCTCATTATCCAAGAAGTTGATCTAGGAACAACCCCTTCAGTACTTTGAAGCTTGCATGCCTCAATGGCAAGTTTCTCACTTCCGGCGATAGGTATACATCAATGACCTTCGACCAGAAGATTTTGCGTGGTGTTCGACGCCAAGTCCTTTATTCACACCACGTGAATTGTACTGCAGTACCTTGAGGGTCATTATCATTATCGGTGATTCCTCTCGCTCTTGTTAACGGTTTACATCATTGACCGGTAATCAAGCGATGTATTTCCATGTTCGACTTTAGCGCAATTCTCACATGGATCGACTTGTACTTAGAGTGAAGATCGAACGAGTTTTGAAGACCCCGATCTAGTTTCATCCATCCGGGCAGCAGATGATCATCCTACTCAAAGGATGATAGTTTCGCCAGAATTATCAGTCTACCATCAGACGATTGTCTGTTCTATGTACCAAAATGAATTTATAAAGCTGAGCATGGGAATGCCCGCCTCAGCTAGATCATGAAAGCAGTATGAATCATAATGTATTGTATTGTATCTTATTACAGGTCTCCTCCCAGGAAATGGATGAACTTCGGACTCTCCTGGATAAATCATTTCACCCGATAAACGGCCTCATACTTTAGGGGGAAACTGTTATAGACATTTTTGTGCCTTGCATCACTGAGCATGAAATGTCAATAATCAAGGGATCCAAAGTCCCTAAACATGTTGTTCCTACCCCTAGAGGAACAAGGCCAGCAAACCATAGCAATTCACAAAAGTTCTCCACCTGAAAACACTCAAAAACAGGGCAATTCTGGATCATGTCAACTGCTCCATTGAGCATCTGCGCTGAATGTCAACTGCTCCACTGTCTACCTGCGTTGAATGTCAACTGCAACAAAGGCTACCTGCGCTGAGCATAACTGGACAAGTGGCAGGCTCATTTCTCAATGTGTCAATGCCCAGGAAGCTTCCAAAATGACACTTGGATCAGGGAATTCGACTGGTGATGAGTAAGAGGTTCCAAATCTCCAAGTGGAAGCAAGAACCTCCAAGTGGACTCAAGAACTGAAGAGGGAGAGGACACTAGTCAGTTTCATACCAGCCTCAAGCTGACTCATCCTCTCTCCAAAAACTCCTATATATAGATCTCTCCTCCATGAGATCAAAAGGCTGGAATTTTGTTATTGCAAAGAATTGCTGTTGGTTTGCGGTTGGATCATTGGGTGTTTATGCTTTGAAGGGAACTGAAGAAGGAATTCCATTCTGCTGGGAAGGAGATGCTGGGTTGGAGCCCTATGGGTTGTATCTCTTCCTGAACCTTGTTATCAATCAATAAAGCTTCTTGGTTCTTTCCTATATGCTGGTGTATTTTGTATGATTTGCATTAGTATATTTGATTTACTTCTAATCCTGAATCATTTATGAATATGTATATTTGCCTTTGTGTTGTGTTCTTCTCTTGTCGCAAGTAGCTATTCTCTTGTCACAGGTAGCTGTTCTCTTGTGATCTCGTGGAAATCAAGTAGCTGTTCTCTTGAGCAAGCGAGGAGGCAAGTAGCTGTGGACACCCAAAGAGAAGAGGATCTAGATCGAGGGACAACCGGAAGACAACGGTAAGTCTACCAATCTCCCCTCTTTCACATTTCATAAAGGAAGAAACCGAAGTAGCTGTATTCGTTTGTTGCTAAGGTATTGTCACACCTTAGGTGGATAGGATCGTCCTGCATAGGTATTTTTCCCCACAACATGAAATGATGCGCTCTTCTTCAACCTGGTGTCCGTCAACTCCCTTAGATTTGACCAAAACTTCCCAACAAATCGAGAATCTCGTTCAGATGCAATAGAAGTGGGTAACCCAAAATGAACCCATACATTATAAAAGAAAATTTTTTCCATTTGTTCAGCTGTAACTTGCTTGTTACATGGTATCAAAATACACATTTTACTGAACCTATCCACAACAACATACAAATAATCATGACCTTTCCTAGATTTTGGCAATCCCCCAACAAAATCCATGGAAACACTTTCCCAAGGACGAGAAGGAATTGGAAGTGGAGTGTACAAGGTTAATTTTCTATTACTTGGTTTCCTTGTAGCACACATTGTACATCCTTTGATATATCTAGAAACTATCTCATGCATTCTCAGCCAATAATAGAATCTTTGCAATTGTGCAACTGTTTTACTTACACCAAAATGACCTGATATGAGAGAAGTATGTGCTTCTCGAATTATGTTAACTCTTTCAGTTTGTGGAATGTATAACTTTCCCAAATGATATAAGAGTTTTTCCTTTACATAATAATCCAATTCTTCTACTTTCTTGCCATGACTTAAAGTTACGTATACATCTTTTAAATCTACATCTTGAGCATATTGTTCAATGTAACTTTCATGCATTACTAAGTTATGCTTAAGTATAGTAGATGCATTTATGATTGGTCTTGATAACATGTCTGCAACCTTATTGTGTATGCCCTTCTTATATCTTATGACAAGATGAAATTTCTATAGAAAACCCGTCGACTTA
This sequence comes from Pinus tabuliformis, assembly GCA_031772625.1. Lineage (NCBI taxonomy): Eukaryota > Viridiplantae > Streptophyta > Pinopsida > Pinales > Pinaceae > Pinus > Pinus tabuliformis. The sequence continues at coordinate 814,868,613 of CM062819.1, read as the reverse complement.
TAATGTCTTGATTGCTGCAATTTAGCTTGTGAGTGCAAATATTGAAGTGGTTGATGATCTGCATGTATGATTGTTTCTTTACCCATTAGGTAATGTTTCCACTTTTTCACACTTTATACTAATACATACAATTATTTATCATATGCAGAAGTAAATGTCTCAGAATGATAGCATATGGGTTTTCCGTGTTGCATCAACACTGCTCCCATGGCATAGTCACTGGCATCTGTGTCAGTCTCAAATGGATGTTGAAGATCTGGCAGTGCTAGTAATGGTGTTGTACTGATTTTCTCTTTTAAGGTGTCGAAGGCTTTCTGTTGTTTGCCTCCCCACTTAAACACTTGTTTCAATCTTGTTAAAGCATGTAATGGAGTTGCAATCAATGAGAAGTTAGCAATAAACTGTCTCTAGTATTGTGATGCCCATAGGAAACTCCTAACCTCTGTAGCAGATTTTAGTTTAGGCCAGTCCATAATGACTTCAACCTTAGAGGGATATATCTTCAATTCACCACCCCCTACAATATAACCCAAATAATTTAAAGATGTTCTACCAAATTCACATTTTGACAGTTTTATATAGATATTTTCTCTTTTTAAAACATCTAAAGTCTGCCTCACATGCTTTACATGGTATTCCCATGTCTTACTAAAAACAAGAATGTCATCTAAATAAACAATTACAAAACCATCAATAAATGGTCTGAGTACATCATTCATGACTGTTAGGTCCCTATACTACTAGTGTAACCCCTTATTGTTATTAGTAGAACCCCCTTATTATATTTTTATGCCCATGTAGTCCCCATATTGTTATTATTGTGCCCCATAGAAGCCCACTATTGTTATTATTGTGCCCTTACATTATTATTGTTATGTTGGCTCTAATTATATTATGACCCCTTAAACTCCTATATATAGAAAGGAGGTCTTGTCATTCGTATCATCGAAGAATTGTTCATTTGTGTAATGTAAAGGAGGTTTCCCCCTCTAAGAGGCTTATTTATAAGGCGTTGATCTATCTTTTCTATCTTTTTTTGAGTTGGTTTCATAACATTTGGTATTAGAGCTTTGGATTCTAGGGTTTCGCTGCTCCAAACAGGTCATCGTGGTATTGTCGCTATAACTTTTTTCTGCAACATTTCAGAAGCTCAAAGACAAAACCATTTGAGAAAGAATCTTGCTAAACCACACATCTTAATTTTAGATCTTGTCTCGCTATATTTTTGGAGATATGATATGAGGAAGTTCAGGTTTTTGAAAGCTCCATAATTTCATCTAAAATAGGTCATCATGGTATTTTCGCTATAACCATTTCTCTACGAAGTTTTAGAAGCTGAAGAAAAAACCCATTTGAGAAAAAATCGTTCTGAATCTCGGGTCCAAATTTCAGATCTTTTCTCACTATATTTTCAGGTATATGATCTGAGGAAGTTAGGGTTTTTGTAGACTCCCGAATTACATCCTAAATAGGTGACCTTGGAAAAATCGTCATAACTTTCTCTGTGAGAAACAAATTGAAATTTCGTAAGTTATAGAAAGAGGACAAATAGTAGCTTTCTATGCATAGTTTTCAGATCTGAAGGTTGAAACAGTGACACATGGCATGTCGTACAAGTTCGCTCTACTGAGACATTATATAATTAGGTCATCTTAGGAGATTGGGCATAGCTCTTTCTTGGAGAATCAAATTTTGATCAGACTTGCGGGGTTAGAAAGAGGACTCAGAGGGCTACCGCAAGAGAAAATTTTAGAACTTTGAGATATGAAAGTATAGAGTTACAACCATTTCAAGATCAAGCTCCTAAAATCAAGAAAAGGCGATATGAGGAAGTTTGATGGCAAGGATTCGGTAAATTTGATACTACAAATGGAGCAATATTTTGATCTACATGGTCTGCCATTGTTACAAAAGGTATGTATTGCATCTTCATATTTAGAACCAGATCAATTTTTATGGTATAAAGGGCTTTGTTCTCGTAAAAAACTTATTACGTGATCAATTTTCATGGAGGAAATGATAACACATTATGAGGATACAAAGAGCAACACCTTCTTTAGAGCAACACCACAACAATTGGAAGAAAAAAGAGAAAAGGGCTTTGTTACAAAGTGGAAAGCAAAATTATGGCAACAAGGAAGTCTAGCCCTCACAACTATAAAGATGGAAGTGTTGTTTCTCCTAGCCTTCCACAACCTACAAGAGTTACACCACAACAATTGGAAGAAAAAAGAGAAAAAGGGCTTTGTTACAATTTTGATAACAAATACATTAAAGGTCATAACTGTGCTAAGAAGAAATTATTTTACATTGATTGTGGAGAGGAGGAAGAAAAGGATCAAGAAATGTCAAAAGAAAAGTATATACACCAGGAACCAACCCCAGAGAAAGAAGAAATGAATCCAATCATATCTTGTAAAGCATTGGAAAGAATTAACACTCCTAAAACTCTTAATATGGAAGGACATATCAAGAAGAAAAAGCTTCAAGAAGTGAAAGATCACATCGAGGAAGAAGAAATGAATTCGACCATATCTTGTAATGCATTGGATGGAATTACCACTCCTCAAACTATGAATATAGAAGGACATATCAAGAAGAAAAATATTCAAGAATTGAAAGATCACATCGAGTCTCAAGAAATCAATCTGACCATATCTTGTAATGCATTGGAAGAAATTACCACTCCTCAAACTATCAAGATAGAAGGACATATCAAGAATAAAAGGGTAAGAGTGTTGATTGATTTGGGCAGTACCCATCATTTTATTGATTGTAAGATAGCAAAGGAATTGAATTGCTTCCTATATCCAGCACTAGAGTGTCAAGTGATGGTTGCAAGTGGAGGAACCATAAATTGCTCTGGAAAGTGCCACAATATGAAGCTATCCATGGGAGAATATGTGTTGAATAGCCCAATTCTTTCCATTCCAATGGGTGGTGTTGATGTTTTACTAGGAGTCCAATGGCTACAATCTTTGGGTACGATAGCTTTTAATTTTCAAGAACTTTTCTTGAATTCTTTTGGGAAGGAAAGGATGTTGAATTGAGGGGTATCGAAGGAAAACCTGGAAATATAGTCAACTCTAACAGCATGACAAAGCTTCTAAATAAATAACAATGGGGTGTAATTGCACAATTATGTTCACTAGAGGATCCCACATCGAAATCATGTATTTCTCCATATCTCCAAAACGTTTTGGACAATCATTCCAAGGTATTTGAGACTCCCAAAGGCCTCCCACCTATTCGTGATCATGATCATGCTATTCATTTGATTCCATGAAGTGTTCCTCCAAACATCAGGCCTTAGATATATCCATATACCCAAAGGAGTAGGAACTCATTCAAAAGTTGTAGAAGATCCCAGTTCAAACAGTATTGTGAGAACTTGACAAGGAAGGAAAAATCATATTGGAACCTGAAGCAGTCATATAACCGAGAAATCGAAAGCTACAAAATAGATCAATTTCAGAGTATCTCATCAAGTGGAAGAACTTACCCACTGAAGATTCCACATGGGAGGACAAGAATTTATACAGAAACATCAAGAACTACTCAAGCATTGAGGACAACAGTTTTTGAAGGAGAGGGGCATGTTAGGTCCCTATACTACTAGTGTAACCCCTTATTGTTATTATTACAACCCCCTTATTATATTGTTGTGCCCATATAGTCCCCATATTGTTATTATTGTGCCCCATAGAAGCCCACTATTGTTATTATTGTGTCCTTACATTATTAATGTTATGTCGACTCTGATTATATTATGACCCCTTAGACTCCTATATATAGAAGGGAGGTCTTGTCATTTGTATCATCAAAGAATTGTTCATTTGTGTAATATAAAGGAGGTTTCCCCCTTGAAAAGGCTTATTTATAAGGCATTGATCTATCTTTTCTATCATTTTGTGAGCTGATTTCATAACAATGACTCTCATAAATGCAGCAGGAGAATTAGATAAGCCGAAAGGCATAACCAACCATTCATACAATCCTTGCTTTGTCTTGAAAGCAGTCTTCCATGCATCTTGTTCTGCAACTTAGAAAAGTAAACTACTTCTTTTAATTGATCTAATAAATCATCAATACGAGGAAGAGGATAACCATTCTTGATCGTTATTTTATTTAGTGCTCTACAATCAATGCACATTCTCCACGAACCATCTTTCTTTCTCACCAATACGATTGGAGATTCACATGGTGATGTGTTTGGTCATATAAACCGTTTATCGTGCAACTCCTTTACTTGCTTCTTTATCTCTGTATTCTCTAAAGCTGACAACCTATACATTCCAATGTTAGGTAATGGAGCATCTTGCTACAAATAAATATCATGTACTATTTCTCACTTGAGTGGCAGACCTTTTGGTTCTTGAAATAGAACATCATACTCTGAAACAACTTTAACTAAATCATCTTTTTGTCTAGAATCACAGCCTTCAAATGCATTGGACCTATCAGGATCCTTTTCCTTTACAACCATTAGTAAAAATTGCTTACTTGAGTTCACAATTCTTTTCATTTTCCCTGAATTTATGAGAGAATAGTTACCTTTGAGTTTATGAGCTCTTACAATATATTCTATTCCATCTTTAGTGATTTGATACTTATTCTCAGCTCTATAGAAAATAGCTTTCCTATCATACAAGTATGGACTTCCCAAAAAAATACCACATCTATCAAATGGAACTATATCTAACTCAACCTAATCTACAAATGTTGATCCAATACCAAACCTAAGTTAACATTGTCTCGTTACTTTTAGCTTTGTTTTATCACACACCCAACCTAATGGATATGGCTTCTCATGAGGTTTTGTTTGTAATCCCAACTTCTTTACAATTGTTTCAGAAATCAAATTTACTTGTGATCCACTATAAAATAAAGTATCAATATTATTATGCTTGGAAATTACTCTAATACAAAAAAGCTCATTTATTTCCATCTTATTATTTTCATTATCAATAGACTGTGCAGAATTACTTGTGGATGCTTCAAAATCTTTACCTTTAATACTTGTGGCTGTAACTGTTGTTTCATCGCCTGAATCTGATCCCAAGTCCTGCTAAATAGCAGTAGCATTCTTCTTCTCCTTTCCACCAAACTTTTTGGGTTTCCGTTCTGGATGCAAAGACCAGCAGTGTGCCTCATCGTGTCCTTCTTTCTTGCAATGAGTGCATGAAGGTTTATCCTTCTTTACAATGTTTGCTTTCCTCTCCTTCCATTTCAATTTCTTCTTTTCCTTGCTCTTGCTTATAGAATATTTAGATGATCTCCCAACCTCTGGGTTTACATTCTTACCTCTAGCTTCTAGATGTGTGGCTTGAACTGATACATCATCTAAGCTAGTGGGATTAAACATGAGAATAGTATGATTTAAATAGATATGAAGACCACCTATATACTTCAATAAAGTCTCAGGTGAGTCTAATGATATATCTAGAGTTAAAGCTGTCTTTCTGAATTCCTGAGTATAACTCTGTACACTTTGACCCTTCAACTGACGAAGAGTTTGCCAACTCATCATTGCCTGCTGCATGTAAGCTAAAGGTTAGAATTGATTTTTGATAGCATAAACAAATTCATTCTAGGTAGAAATGATTTTACCATGTTTTTGCAGATCAACTTGTGTCTTGCCTTCCCACCATACTAGTGCAATTCCTCCAAGTCAAAGGCTAGCCCGCTGAATCTTCTTCCTTTCTAAATCATTGTTCTATACCCTGCAATATACATCAATTTGTCTTATCCAATTATCTATCTTTTCTGCATTGAGTTCTGCATCATAAATTGGCAAATCAAACTTCACATCTAATTTGATTAAGGACATTTTCTTCTTCTTCTTAGAAGAGCTAGAAGATGATGATGACGAGGATGATGATGGAGGACATGGTGGAGGAGATGGTGGAGGAGTCATTCCTCCTTTTCCTTTGCCTTCTAGAGGGGTAACTAGAAAAGGTTCCTCTGCTCCTTTGTCTAGTTTAGGTGTTGAAGTGCTTCCACCTCGATCCTTCTTAAATTCCAGATACATTTCTTCCACCATGGCTTGGAGTGTCTTAAAACTCTCTATAAACTGAGATTTTGATCCCAATGGATCTTCTTCTGCCATTCTCCTCTGAGAATAGACTCTTCCATTCTTTGGATTAGCCTCAACTAGTTTTCCTTCTCCTAGTCTAAACTTTAATCTAGTTAGCATTCACAATCCAGCACAAGTTTGTCTAACATTAATAAAACCAAAACCAAATGCTCTGATACCACTCGATCAGAAATGGATACTAAATCAAGAAGAAAAGGTGTTACAGAATCATGTGCAGGAATGCCTAAATTATTTAGTGCAACGGATCGAAAAGATTGTGAATAATAAAGACAATGAATAGTTATAAAACATAGTAAACACACATCAACATAGTCAGAATAATCAAGGAGTTCACCAGACTTCCTGGCTATGTCTCCTGGTCCAGCTTTCAGTGTCAACCTCTATACTATGTCTTCAAGAACGAAGTTTATAGGTGTGATCTCAATCAGAGCCATAAAACAACAACAATGATATTACACAGGGATTTCACTCAAAAAACCTTGAGTCTAAAGAGTGCATAGACTCTCCCTTGTTAGTGCCTCTGATCAACTATTCGTAGCTATGTGTTTTCTCTAACTCTTTGTCTCCCATCTGTCTCTAAACTTTGACTTGTCCCTCTTCTTTTTATGGGATGAATTTTTAAGCTTATCGGCACTGTCTATTTGCCTCCATTTCGGGTTCTCTGGCTCCCAACCGCTATCCCTTCATCTCGATGCTGAGTGTTTAAACAATAACTGTAAAATCCTTAAGGCATTGGGGCACAATGTAGCTAACAAGCGGAAAGGCGGGCAAGCACAGGTGGAAAGAACCATTTGGAATTCCCCTCACACAAATCCTCAAAACAATGTATTTTTAGTTTGCAAAGGAAATACATAGAAAACATAGAAAATCCGACAAAACGCCAAAGCCGGACTTCAAATGATATAGAGTCCACCATATAATCCTCTCGGGTCTGTCACAAGCCCTTTGTATTCCACACCATTGATTTGCCTTCAATCCGACGGTTATCATCCAACCCAATCATCCAACTAGCTCGTGCCTTCTTCACCATCTGATCCATGATCGCTAATCCAACGACTGATGGCCATTTCAAGTGGCCCGGTTGCACAGAGATTACCCGCCCGAAATAGTGGTTTTCTCTCTCTTGTGGCATGCTACGTGTCAACCAGTGTATGGAATCAGGTGGAGCCTCTCCAATACTGCTTACTACTTGAAGCCCGCCCGAAATACCGTTTACCACGGAACTAAAATTATATGAAGCCACATTTGTCAACCCTTTCAGGTCCACGCATATTGCATAGCCTTTGGCCTGCAGTAAGTCCTCCCTTTGGAAAATCTGTGACGTGATATGTAATATCCACCGTTGATCTGCGCGCTTGATCAATGGTCCATGTTGTCTCGCCAATCGCAGTCCCATTTCCCTTAGGGACACCTCTGATACACTCTGCTGGGCTCCGCCGATGCGATATCACTGATTTAATCTCATCCATTGATCCCATGAATCCAACGGCTCCTGTGCAGTGAGACTTTATTCTTCGCTTTACTATGTTTTCCGCCATTCCTCAGTGTTTTCCTTTGTGATAGTGTTTTTCAATAGTTAATATATATGAAGACTTAGAATTAGAGGTTTGATACAAGATCCATTTTGGATCACTAAGACCCAACATGATCAAGAGGGTTTTCAAGAGGTTACCAACAAAAAGAGGATCACAAAATCGTCGCTAGAAAATGTTCAAAAAATGTTGCGGAAAAATAAAGCCAATAACAACAGATGTGAAGTATTGATGGAAGATAGTGAGATTCCAAGGGGTCCAAGCCAACAGAATAACACTAAAAATGTCAGGGTTCCACCAAAAGGAACCAATAAACCTAAAAGGAAAGCTTGTGAAGAGCCCTCGCATCGGGAGGACAATGGAATACCCAAGGACCAGGAAAACATGGAGATCGATGGAACAAGAGAGGAGCTAAGCACAAAATAACAAGTTATTGAAGTCTCTTGAATGAATGAGAGAGTTTGGATGAAATATTTATTCGATAAGATTAAAAAAAAAAACTTTATAGATATATTTTTCAGCAATATTAAGCCAAGCAAAGACATATTTCCATGGATTAGCCAAAGCACCTTGGATCCCAACCAGGAAATAGCCCAGATCAAGGTGTACAAGGGAAAGGAGGAAAGAAATGAGGTCAGAATAATTTGTAGGAATCGATCCAGATGGTTGGGGATCTATTGTTAAATTCAAGAAGGGCAGTATTTCTCTTAGAGGTATTCCACCAAATTAATAAATCTTCTCATTGATAATCATCTCTTGGAATGTGCGCGGCCTCAAAAGCTGAGGAAAGCAAAGATATCTTATGGAAATAATAAAACATGAAAGATCGGGCATTATGATGCTTCAGGAAACTAAAGTATCTAAGGATTGGTTGAAAGCAATTGTTCGAGGAATAAAGCCTCATTATGAGGTTATGGCCTTAGATTCCAGAGGAGTTTTGGGAGGTCTGGCTATCCTCTCGAATTCAACAGAGATAATCTTTGACAATTGGGTTAGCCTTCCTCAAATCCTCTGGGGAAGATTCAGGCATATAAGAACCAGAGACTCAGTGTTATTATCGGCTTTTTATGGCCCCCACATTCCAAGAGAAAAAGAGGCTTTCCTTTAGAATATAAGAAATCTTTGAAGTCTATGCTCAGAGGAGCTTTGGATAATTGGCGATGAGTTTAACCTAATTTCCTTGGCTGAGGAGAAAAAGGGAAGGATAAGTAGAATGGATTCAAAGATGGAAGCATTAAGAGACCTGATTATGGAGCTAAAGTTGGTAGATATTCAAACCATTAATGGGATATCCACATGGAATAATCGACAAGGAGACTCTCATCAGATTACTTCGTGCCTCAACAAATTTCTAGTTTCAAAGCAACTCATAAGTATGGATATCTTTTTTGAATCTTCAATCCTTGTTTGGTGTCAAATCTTTGGCTGATTAGGTTAGAAATGGACCTAAATTTGGATCTTGGAAGCAATCTTTTCTTATTTGAATCCTTAAAATCAAGGACCCTTGTTTTAAGGTTAGAATGGAAATTTCATGGAGGCCTAGAAGAACGCAAGGAAGGAACCATATGCATACTTTCTAGCTCAAATTAAAATACCTCAAACAACAAATAAAATGTTGGAACTGGTTGAAGTTTGGAAATATTATGAAGGAGAAATGACGTCTTTAAGAGAGAATGCAAGGGATCCAATAATGTATAATCATAGATGGCCAGTCAGAGGAATTGTTAGTGGAATAAGGTCAGGTCTTGAATCAGATCGAGGAAAGGAGGAAAGAGGAGGAAATCCTATAGAAACATAAATCTAGAGTCCAGTGGCTTAGGAAAGATGAGAGGAATACAAGATTCTTCCACAAGGGCATGATTCAACATCGACAGGATAATAAAATATTCTCCTTGAAGGACGCTATAGGAAATCGCCTTGCTCGACATGAAGAGATGGAAGACCTTTTGATGGATCACTTCCATTCCCTTCTTTCAGAACTTGTTCCTGATCAATCATAGGTTATTCAAATAATAAACCGACATATTCCTCACATGGTCAGTAGGGATCATAACCTTTCTTTGATGAGGGTGGTGACATTAGAGGAAATAGAGGAAGTGGTTAAAGGTATGGCCAGAAATAAATCCCTGGGACCAGATGGATTCACAACAAAATTCTTTCAAGCTTAATTTAGATTAATAGGGAGATATATCCTAGACATGGTGGAAGAATCCTAAAGGACACAAAAGTTATATCAAGTTCTCAATTCTACTTTTATTTTGTTAGTTCCTAAATCAACCCATTCTGAGGATTCGTAGGGTTTCAGACCTATTTCCATTTTTAATTTAATTTATAAAATTATCTCCACCATTATGGTGAAAAGGATAAAAACTATTTTTTTGAGTCTCATATCTTCCAAACAAACTGGTTTTGTTAAAGGCCGCCAAATTCTAGATGGATTCAACACTTCCCAGAAAGTTTTCCACTCTCTTAAAGAACTTAAAATTCCTGGTATGTTGATCAAGCTAGGCTCATCCAAAGCATATGATCACCTTAGTTGGTCCTCCCTCCTGAGTATCCTGAAGGCTTATGGTTTTGATTTTATATGGATCAGGTCTCCTCCCTCATTTCTTCACTTGTGTTTTTGATCTTGATCAATGGATCCCCTTCCAAAACCTTTAATATATCTAGAGGTATTAGGAAAGGAGACCCCATTTCTCCCTTTCTTTTCATCCTCACTACATAAGGCTTGGGAAGATATATCAAATCGTCATCCCAATCCTCTCATCTCAAAGGCCTTCGTATATGGGGTAACGATCTCCCTATCACTCACCAATAATTTGTGGATGACATCATGCTGTTTTGTAAAGTTCCCCTCCATGAAGTTAGAAATTTAAAATATATCCTTCATGAGTTTATGCAAGCCTCTAGAACCCTGATAAATAATGATAAATTGAACATTTTCTTTTTCAATACCCCTATTCCCATCTAAACCTTCCTAGCTCACTCCCTAGGCTTTAGTATTGGATCCCTTCCAATCAAATATTTGGGTATGCCTTTGGTTATAAATTCCTTAAGACCTTCCTATTAGAAAGATATTCCTCAGAAAATCAAATCGAAGCTCAATGGGTGGGCTTTTAGGCACCTAAATCTAGCTGGAAAACTGATTCTTATAAAATCTATTGTGCAATCCACTTTGATTTACCAACTCTCGGGCATGGCAGCTCCCAAATTATCATGTATTTCCATGACATAGATTTTCAAAAACTTTATCTGTAGAGGAGCAGGAGGTTTAGGTCTCAGAAATCCATTGATCCTAAATCAAGTTCTGGGGACTAAATTGTGGTGAAAATGGTTAAAGGGTGGCTCTGACTTGTGGAAGAATATATGGGCTAGAAAACATAGAATGTCGAGCTCATTAGAAGGAAAATTAAGAAAATGGAATACCTCAAAGGGCTCATCAACTTGGAATTTGGCATCAAATAATAAATATCTCATGAGACACCATATATTCTGGGAGATCAGAGATGGGAAAAGCACCCCTTTTTGGAAAGAATCATGGCCAAACTACCTCTAGGTGAGTCGAACACGAGGTCAATTTTACAATTATGCTATGGTTGTGTGCCTTCCAACCTAATAGATATTACATCACAAATACCAGTCCCCACATATGACACACCTTAATGGCTTAGAGTTTTTTTAGACAAGTGGAACACCATCTGAATTAACAATTAATTTTGGTACGGAATCATTGCAAGCACCATTTGAGTTCCAAAATAGATTTATGGCACTATATTCGGTGAGGAATAAATAATGTAGATATTAACAAGATCTTTACTTATGCTTGAGAAGATACTGCAGCTCGAAAATGGAGTTTTCGGCACTAATTCTGTTTTTAATTGTGTTAGTGGTTCTTGTCATATTGAATTTCAATAACCTATTCCACAAGACCAAACAATTTTGGAAATAGAAGAAAATGATCGTTACCTATATACTTATATTATCAAAGCAAAAATGAGGATTTTAGTTCTTGCTAACACAATGGATGAATTAAGAAATCCTCAACGAGTGATTATGCATGATAATTCAAAATTTAAAGAAACCTACCCAACCGTGGTAATGCATCAAACAAGAAATTCTCAATGAGTAAGTATGCATGAAAATTCACAGTTTAAAGAAACCATACCAAACACAACCATCATAATGCATTGAACAAGAAATTCTCAATGAGTGATTATGCATGAGAATTCATGGTTTAAAGAAACCCTACCCAACACAACAGTGGTAATACCTCAATAAAAAAAACCCTCTAGAGTGATTATGCATGATAATTCACAGAAACATTACCCAACAATGGTGATATAACAAGTGGCGTGTGTGGATTATGGTTTTGTGTGCTACTAGTTTTTATGAAAATATGAATAAACTTCAAATCAAAAGTGGGCCAAGTTTACATTTGTATTTCCCAAGGATGCTTTCAGTTCCTCCCAAATGAAGGATTTAATTAATGTTGGAAAGATAGAGGAGCTAAAACAAAAATTTCACACACAAAAGACACGAGTTCCAACTCTTCTATTGATGACACAAAACTTGATGATAACAATGAACCCGATGAAGGGTATTTAAACATTTTCGACTAGTGACTCACCTAAAATAACTTGACATGAAACCACACACTAAATTTGACTCGACTATGAATTAACTCGACTTGACTTGACTTGAATTGACTCCCTAAATTTAGCCAAATCTTCATGCATGAGTAATCAACTTATTCTAACACCCCCCCTTAATTACGACCACTAAACTAACACTGACTCATAGAAACTCAAACATGCTTTTTGGTCTATGTCTCAACTAGTCTTACAACACCCAAGTTTGTTGTATGAAACTCAAACACATCTTTTGTTAATGACTTAATAAATATATCAACAAATTGATCACTAGATTTACAAGGCTTTAAGTGATCTTCTCCATTGCTCACAAGTGCTCTAGTAAAGTGATATCTAGTATCAATATGCTTGCTCTTTTGATGAAACACATTATTCCTGGGTAGTGCAATCACTAAGGTGTTCTCATAATAGATTGTTTTTTATCCTTGTTGTTTCTGCTTGAGTCCACCAAATACTCTTCTTAACCACACTACTTTTGGTGTTTTTGCTACATATTATGGTTTTACTGATGATAGTGTTAAAATAGGCTACTTCTTAGATACCCATGAAATCACACCTGAACCAAGATGGAACACATAAACAGAAGTGCTCTTCCTATCATCCAAACTACTGGTAAAATCACTATCGGTGTATCCAATCAAATCCTTATTTTTTGTGCTTGCATACATTATGCCACAATCTCTAGTTCCTACTATGCATCTCAAAATTCTTTTTCCTACTCTCCAATTTCTGTCTTTTGGAGTCTGCATAAATATGGAAATAAAAGTCACTCCTTGCATAATATATGGTATTATAGCTGTGAAATACATGAGGCTGTCAATCCATATTTTGAATAGAGTTGGATTGGCATCTGATCCTTCATCATCATAACTTAACTTTTTACTTGTTGCAACCGATGTAGGGACAAGTTTGCAATTGTCCATCTTGAATCTTTTCAACAAATAACCTAGTTACCGATCAAACGAGAAAGTGAACTAGTACCTATTTTTTGAGGTAGCAAAAAAACACCTGATTTTGAAAAGTGGTGATGCCTATATATATATATATATATATATATATATATATATATATATATATATATATATATATATATATATATATATATATATATATATATATATATATATATATATATATATATATATATATATATATATATAACTTAACTTTTTACTTGTTGCAACCGATGTAGGGACAACTTTGCAATTGTCCATCTTGAATCTCTTCAACAAATAACCTAGTTACCGATCAAACAAGAAAGTGAACTAGTACCTATTTTTTGAGGTAGCAAAAAAACACCTAATTTTGAAAAGTGGTGATGCCTATATAGATATATATATATATATATATATATATATATATATATATATCATATTTTTGGCACTTTAAATTTTCTTATGTATCAAATATGAACATTTTGTTTTCGATGTTAGTGATTTTCATGCTGGTTTTGAAAAGTAATGATGCAACATCAACTCCTGTTTTTTAGAGGGTTGATTTTTGACACTTTAATTTTTTATATAGCAAGTATGAATATCTTTTTTAAATGTTAGTGATTTTCATCTTGATTTTGAAAGGGGTTGATGTAGCACCAACCCTTTTTGCTTAGAGGGCTTATTTTTTACACTTTAAATTTTGTAATGTATTAAGTGTGGATTTTTTTTTTTATGTTTGTGATTTTCATGTTCATAAAAAAAATGACCAAAAGAACTCAAATAATAAAAAAATATATAAGAAAACTAAAAAAACACCCATAAAAATGTAAAAATAAAACAAAGTTCAATTGTCAAAAAAAATATATATATATATATATTAAAAAATAAATAAAAGAAAGGAAAATATTTTGAAAAAACATAAAATTTAAAGAAAAAGTTTGAATATTAACAAAAAAAATACATCCATAAAAAAAAATTTAAGTTAAAAAAAAAATACAATCACATAATAATAATAATAAAACCTAAACAAAATTATAAAAAAACAAAAAATTTCAAAAAAGAAATTATATATTTAAATTAAAAAAAAATTATATTAAAAAAAATTGATTTTTTTTTAAATTAAAACAAAAAGTTAACAAAAATAAAATATTTAATATATATATATATATATATATATATATATATATATATATATATATATTAGACTTTATTCTTCTCTGATTCATGATATATTGTTAAGATCTTCCGGAAAAATCACAAAAGAATAGAGGGTCGACGTGTTTCCAACTCAAATGTAGGTTCATCATCAGGACCAAGATGAGGAAAAAGATTAAATAACCGAAATATATAAATCTCACAGATGAAACGGTAAATTCCAATGGTTAAAACAAGTGAATGTTATAGGATCAAAGTCAAAGTTAAATCATTTAATTTTTATTTCTATTTTCGTCTATTTTATTTTAAAATAGCTTCTAACAAATTATATATTATAATTTATTTAAATATATATAACTACAATAATAATAATAATAACAACAACAATAAATTTTTTTTTGTAAGTGTAGGTAGTTCCTTTCTTTTCTATTTATGATAAACAAGGAGACCAGATACATCGTTTTGGTGGTCTCAACCTGCCCCTAAGGGAAACCAGGTCTGTAGGCCACCTTATTTTGCTATAATCATTCCAAAAACAAAATTTAAAGAGTCTTTCCATACTGGCTATATGCACTATACAACTGAAACTATCTATTAAACTACTAACATACATGATACTATGAAAATAAGAAGTTCAAAAAAACACATTTGAGCCTCAAGAGGATCATTCCTTTCTAGGGCCTGTGTTCTGGTCCATGTCCATGGGAGTATCCCTTTTTTCCTCCTGACTTGGGTTAGTACGAACCATCCGGGACAGCAGATGATGCATCTCCTCCATTTTGTTGTTCTACTTGATCATTATGACTTGGAAGTTTTTCATTTCTTTATGTAAATTTGGCATACCATTTGCGGTTTCTTCCATTTCCTTTGCTACATGTTCCAGTGCCTTTGCCAGGAGGTGTTTGAGTACCCAGTAGATATGTAGAGACTGCCTGTACAGAGTCAGCCTTCCTCGTGTATTCCCTGGATCTCTAAGCATTTCCACCCATTCTTCCGTCTTAGAATCAGACTGTTCCTCCAGCATGTTGGTTTCCATGTCTTAGATGATTCGGCTGATATCCTCATTTGTGCCTTCCTGCTACGCTCTTGCCACTTCCTGAACTACTATCAGGGTAGACCTTCTCTCTCTGTTCTGGTTACTTAGGTCTTCTATTGACCTTCTCCCCTGGTTCCCTTGCCTTGGTCGACCTCTGCCTCCACGTCCTCTGTCGCGTCCCGGGTGCGCCATCGTGTTATCTACCCTCTCCTATTGACAATTATCAATCACAAGTATCATATTTTTAAGTCTCTTATCAATGTCTTCCACTAAAGTTTTCCTTTTGGGTATTACTCTGATCCTATTGTAGTCATCATCATTTTTTTTGGTTTGACATTGATCACCATTATCCAAATTCAAGAGGTGTATAAGACCCTCTGTCATGTGGATCAACTGGTGGGCTAAGGGCATAATTTTTTAAACCTCGCTTTCAGAATTCCCCTCTACTTTTGCAATAAATTCCTTGCCATAGTTTCCCTGGTTACTCCCCGGACTGTGCTCCCAGCTACAATTTCTCCATGCATCAAGGATCCCCTCCCAATTTTGATCTGGAATCCCCTCACAAAGTATTGCAAATGGGTAGGTGAACTCACTCAAAACCTTTTCAGCTTTGGGTCCTTCACATGAATTAAACTTATCCATTCTACTTACTATGACAGGGAAAAGGCATGCAGGGGTTTCAAGTTTCACATACTCGGAATTGCTAACCTCCCTGGTGGCTCCTCCTGGCTGTGCTACGCTCTGCTCCACTTTCATCCCACATAGATTGCCCCTTCTCTTACCCTCCGCCACCTTCATATAATTCCTCTTCGACAACCTTCTCACTCCTCCATTACCGCTGCCACTACTACTAATCATCTGCAATCCACCTCCCCCACTCCAGTTTCTTGAGACTTTTGTTGACCTACTATTCATTGTTTTGGCTGGAAGGGCGGTTTCGTACATGTCGTTGTGTCCTGTCGTCCTTCCATAATCATAAACATTCCTGCCACCTTCACCTAGCTTCTTTCGCATCCCGATCGGGAGCCATCTGTCTGTGTTTCCTTTGATTCATGTCTTCATGATTGTGCTAGTTGAGGATCATTCTCAGCTGTTCTAATTCTAAATCTTCTGAGTACATAGACCATATATTATCCATTTTCCTTCCTTGTTCCTGGAAACCCCAGTTCACAAGAAAATCTGATGCTCTGTTAGCCTCTCTTCTAACATGCTTAATGATCATATATTCAAATATTCTTAGGATAATTTCCAATTCTTGGATTAGATTGACCATTCTCCAGCTCTACATAACCTTTTCCCATGCGGTCCCATTATTAATTTTTTTGAGAACTTGTATAACCATTTGGGAATCTCCCTCCACTTCTAGGTTATTATATCCATTTCTGATTGCTATCTTTAATCCTTGACGTATTGCCATCAATTCAGCCTCATTGTTACTCATAATGCCTTTGTTATCTGCGTAGATCCATTTCGTTCTCCCTTGATCATCCCTAAATAGACCTCCAATCCCTGCTAGGCCTGGGTTTCCTTTAGAGGCTCCGTCGAAGTTAAAATTTACAAATACAACCGAGGGGTGGGAGAAATGCAGGGTGTCATTATATCCTATCATGGGTTCTTTCCACATCTATGGAGCCACCATCCCTTTATGCAGGTTTAGCTTCCTTAAATATTCTATTCTTCCGGTGTCGTTTCCCAGTCCTCACTGTTCCACTTATCCGCAAGTATAGTCTCACGAATATGGCTCAAGGTTTTTCCCCAGATTTGGTCTTTTTTCATCTCTCTATTTTGGAAAGTTCTTCTTTTTCTTTCTTTCCAGATCACCCACATATTCATTCCTACTATAAGGCTCCAAGCTCGTCTGACCACCAGGCTTGTAAATTGTCCACTTCCCCAAATTTTGATAGTGTTTTTAATCCTCTGTTGATCTCTATGGGTTTTTCCAAAGAGCATCCTGACCTCTTCCCACTGTTTCTGAGCTTCTTTACATGAGTTTAGGAGGTGTTCTTGCTTTTCTTGTTCTTGTTTGCATAGAATACATCTGGGGGGGCCCTGTATGCCTCTCTTTTGGAGTTGATCCTAGGTCAGGATACGACCTTTGGTAACCAACCATATGAAATGTGCCACTTTCAGCCACCAGTTACTATTCCAAATTTGTTTCCATGTGACTTTCATAACCTCTGGTTCTCTAGGAGATAGAAGATGATAAGCTTCTTTGATTGAAAAGTTTCCTTTTATTGTATGTCCCCACCTCAGAATGTCCAGTCCAAATCTTATAGGTATTCTCCTTGTCTGCATTTCCTTTTGATATAACTCTTTTTGCTCTCCAACTATTTGATCCATCCATTCTTCCGGGTTCTTCCAAATTCTCCATACTTCATCTTGGCTCTCCATCTTCCAGAAGTCCCTTACTAAATTCATTCCATTCTCAGCTGCTTTTTGGCCTATGTCTATTAAGGCTTGCAATCCATTCAATCTTTCTCTTTGCTTCCAGGTCTCCTCCCAAAACCTTGCTGAGCCACCATCCCTGATTTCCCAAAAATCATGCCTAGTTATTATTATTTGTTGAGACTGGCTAGATTCTAGATTGTCGACCCTTTCAGAGTATCCCTTATTCTTAACATTTCCTTTGGTTTTGTAGGCATATTATATTTTTTTTTCCATATTATTTTCCATAGGTCTTTTCCTCCATTCAGCCACCGCCACCATAGCTTAGCACCCATTGCATGATTCAGGATATAGGGGTCTCTAAGACCTAATCCTCCCTCCATTTTGCTTCTCACTAAATCCTTCCATGATACTAAAGACCATTTTCTTTGATCCTTCTGACCTCCCCATATGAACTTTTTGAAGATCTCTTTCATCTTTCCACACGCTCCTTTTGGGGCTACCATTGCCGATAATTGATATATTGGGATTGATTGAAGGATTGCCTTAACTAAAACAGTTTTGCCCGCAAAATTCCGAGTTCTAAAAGACCAATTTGCTAGCTTTTTAGGAATTTTCTCAATGGTTTGCTTCCAATTTGACATCCTCAGGGGGTTCAGGGCTAACGGTGTTCCGAGGTATCTTGTTGGGAGTTCTCATGAATGGAATCCTAGAGTTCTTGTCAAAAAGTTTTTTATATTTCCAACAGTGTTGAAAAGGTATGTGCAAGACTTGTCATTGTTGATTTGCGTACATGAAGCTATGATAAAAAGGTCCAGAATTTCTTTGATTCTACGGGCTTCTCTGAGGGACACTTTACACAACAACATAATGTCGTCTACAAATTGCTGATGGGTAATGGGAAGGTTGTTTCCCCAAATTTGGATTCCCTTGAGCTTTCTTTCTCTTACTTCTTTTTTGATGTATCTTCCTAGGCCTTCAACAACTATGATGAACAGGAAAGGAGACAGAGGATCCTCCTGTCACAGGCCTCTAGACGCTTGAAAACACTAGGAGGGGGTTCCATTCACAAGGATGGAGAAGTTGGTAGATGATATCATGTTACAAATCCATTCAATCCATCTATTGCAAAAGCCAAAAACCCTTAAAACTTCTTTCAAGTACTTCCAATTTAGACGGTCATAAGCTTTTGAGAGGTCAAGTTTAATCATCATACCTACTTCCTTTTTTACTCTCAAAGAGTGCATTACTTCCTGGGATACCACAAGTCCATCCAGGATTTTCCGACCTTCAACGAAGCCAATTTGTTCCAAGGAAATAATGCTAGATAAGATAGGCTCGAGTCTCTTAGCCATTAAAGTAGCTATTATATTATATATCACATGACAGAGGGAAATAGGTCAAAATCCCTGGGGGAGTTCAGACTTAGCTTCTTTAGGAATTAGAGATAAGAGAGTTGAGTTTAGGCTTTTACTAACCTTCTTGTTCCTTCTTGATTCTTCCACGAAATCCAGTATGTCTTGGCCCAAGAAGTCCCATGTTGCTTGATAGAATTCCGCTATGAATCCATTAGGGCCTGGGGCTTTATTCTTTTTCAATCCTTTCACTATCTCCTCTACTTCTTCCAAAGTGGCTACCCTCATCAAGGCTAGGTTTTGTTCTCTAGTGATCCTGCTCGGGATCTCTTTACAGATTCTTTCAATAGCTTCTCCGTGGACTACATTGGGTTTCGTGAGGAGATCCTTGAAATGCTTCACCAAGACTTGTTCTATTTCCTCATGCTGTGTAACTCTTGTCCCTGCTTCATCTTTAATAGAAAAAATTCTATTTCTTTGCCTTCTTTGAATCATTGCTTGGTGGAAGAACTTTGTATACTGTTCCCCTTCTCTTAACCAATTTACCCTGGATTTTTTCCTCCACAAGATTTCTTCTTGTTTTGGTCTCTCTTCCAATTTCCCTATCAGGATCCCTTCCTCTCTGGCCAGTTCATTGCTTCTACCTATATTTATTATTTCTTGTTGGATTTGCTTCATTTTCTGGTCTAGCAGCTACTGATCTTTGAGTATATGTCTAAATTCCTCCTTGTTCCATTTCTTGATGTTTCCTTTCAGTTCTTTTAGTTTCATTTGGAATGTCCACATTCTGTTTCTTCCTCTCTGACTACTTTGTTTCCACCATTCTTCTACTTTCTTCATGAAATTTTTATCCCTGAGCCAGAAGGCTTCGAACCTAAAGGGTTTTCTCTTAGGGCTAGCTTTAATGTCTAGTTCAACTTTAATCAGCCAATGATCTGATCCCATTCCTGGAAGAATCACAGCTTCAATGAAAATGTCCCAATTTATGATCTGTTCTGACATTAGGAATCGATCTAGTCTGGAGGCAATCTGGTGTCTGCCTCCCCTCCTGTTATTCCATGTATAGATTTCGTTTGTTGTCTGTATGTCTACAAGCCTTTGTTTTGTTATCCAATCTCCAAAGGCTTTCATGTCTGCCTCTGTTCTTCTGAGCCCACCCTTTTTTTCGTTTAATGATTTTATCATATTGAAGTCTCCTCCCACTATCCAAGGTAAAGCTGGATACAGGGATCGCATGACAACTAGGTTTTGAAGGAACGCCCTACGTTCACTCTATATATGAGGTCCATATAGATTAGATAAGAGGATCCATTCTTGAGAGCCTAGGATTTTTAATCTACCTGAGAGGATGCGCGGTATGCTGGTCCAGCCTTCAAATTGGACTTCCTCTGGGTCCCAGAGGATTGCTACTCCTCTTGCACTACTTGTCGCATCTTGTCCAATGATCTCATAATGCGGCTTAAAATTGCACATCACCTCTTTTAGTTTGCTTTCTTGTAATTTTGTTTCTTGGATTAGCATTATATTTGGTTTATCTCTTTTGAGTCTCTCTTTCAGATATCTTTGTTTTCCCTTACTGTTCAGCCCTCTGATATTCCAGGTTGTAATAATCATTTCAATAGTTTGAGGGGTTGTTGGAAAACCTCCCACAAAGGTACAACTTTTCTTGAGTTCACCAGCATGTCTCCTACCATTTGAATGGCCTCACTCATAGGTCTCCTTCCTCTTTTCCTTCCCCCCTTCCCTATGATTCCCATTTCTGTGTTCCGTTCTCCTTCTGATCCAAGTTGCTCTGGTTGCTTTGCTGTCCATCTCCCTCGTTTTTCTTTGTATCTTTGGAACATGTCTTTGTAGAGTTGTTTCTAGTCACTTGGTATGAACTGTTCATCTAGATGCTTCCATTCCTATAGGATTATTCTCATGATTTGTTCATCCTCTCCTTCTTGTTCCTGCTGGGAATCTACATCCACTTGGATTTGTTCTTGCTCCCGATCTCCTTTCTCTCCCTCTTTTTCCAGTTCTATGTTATTCAATTCCTTGTTTTCATTTTTATTTTCTTTCTGGATTTCTCCTATTTCTTCTTCCTCTTTTTCACCTTCCGCTTCCATTTCTAGATCTCGTAGGACCTCAAACTGGTTTTGGCTTATCTAGTTACCTTCAGAATAAGAAGGATTTAGTTTGGTTTTTCCTTTTTGGGATCTCTTTCTTCTCTGTACTTCTATAAACCCTCCCCTGTTTCCTTCATTCATCTTCTTTTCCTGCTCTGTATTTCTCTTTTCGACCCCTTGATTTATTGGATTACTAGCTTCATTCATCGGACAATGTTTAAACAAATGGTGATTGCACTATCTACACCTGAAAGGAATGTGTTCGTAATCGACTGGCTGTTGCCAAACCTCATCATGATATTCTATTTCAATATGATCCAGCAATGGTTCTGTGATATTCATGTAGACGCAGATCCTGGCGTATGATGTATATCTGCCTCTCTTAGTAGTTTCTGCTACCTTCACAAAGGTCCCTATTGAGTTCCCAATTCCTTCTAAAATCTCTGGTTCACAGAAATCTATCGGGAGTCCAAAAATTCTGACCCAAAGTGGTGCTGCTAACATTTTTTCCTTTTCCAGATTGTAGCACTCTTCCCATTGCCTCATGAATAGCCCTGTGTTATTGAAAAAATATGGACCCTCTTCAAATATCCTCTCCTTATCCTCCAGATTTGCGAATATTACTATAAAAAAACCCTTAGCCCCTAATTTAAGATCTATATGCCCTTTGGGTTTCCACTTCTGTTGTATCCATTTCATTAAATCTTTCTCCGACGGCCATGTTCCTACAAACTTGCAAATAAGTGCATGGTCTTTCATATATCCTCTGTCTAATTTATTGTTTGGAACTACGAACCTGGGTTTTTTGGTTGCCCTTGTTAGGCACTTGTTCCCTATCCTCGCTTGCCAAATTTCTCCCATCACCAGCGCATCCTTGCCGTGGTTTCCAGGCCCGCCATTTGTACTGCTTCGACTTGATTCCCTTGTTGTGATCTCCTTGTAGGAGGGGATCTCTCCCCCCGCTTTCTTCGATCATTCCCTCATAGTCCAGCCTGATCTCAGTGGCTTCTTCCCTGATTTTCACTAACAAAGTATTGTTGTATGATTCTGTAGGTGGGTACGGGATCTGCTGCACCTGGCCAAGAGCAGATCTGCCTAGGGGTGCCTATTCCTGAGCCCTAACCCTAGTTTCCCATCACTTTTCATAACAACAACAACAACAACAACAATAATAATAATTAATTAATTTAATTAGATTCTAATTTTCTTATTTATTTTTTAAAAACTTCATTTAAAAAAAGGGTTAAAATATATAAAAGCAAAATCAAGATTTAAAAATATATTTTTATATATCAAATAAAGGAATAAATAAAATGATAGATTAAAAAAAAATAAAAAGTCAACATATAAAATATATTTATGTATTAAAAAAAATCAAGATTTAAAAATATATTTTTATATATCAAATAAAGGAATAACTAAATTGATAGATTAAAAAAAAAAAAACTAACAAGGGAGAGAACAAAGAGAAGGGACCCGTGAGCTATTTAACTTCCATCCATCAATCCTATTAAGGGTTTTTCTCTTCTTTTCAATTTCAAATAGATTCTCTTAAAAAAAAACACAGAACAAAAAAATTAAAAGTAAAAAAAAAAGAAGAGTATAAAAAAAATAAAAAACAAAAAACAAAATTATGATGACCCCAGGGCAAGGTTGGTCATGGGCGCAGACAAGGAGGCGGCAACATGCAACCCCGCGTCCTTGCCCGTGCCCGCGACCAAACCCTCTTGGGGTGTGGTGAAAATTTGTTTAATTTTTATTTTTTTAAATAATTTTTTTTTTAATTGTTTTTTTATTTATTTTTAATTTAGTTATATATTGTTTTATTTTGATTTTGATTTTTTTTAAGTTTTTTGTATTTTAATTTTTTTTTTGTTTTATTATGGCTATTTTGTTTTGATTTTTTTTTAATTGTTCTTTTTAAATTTTATTTATTGTTTTTTAATTCAATCTAACTTTTTAGCTATGTATTATTTTTTTATGTTTTTTTTATTAATTAAAGGTGTTTTATTTAAAAAAAATTAATTAAAAAAAATATTTTTATGCTCATTTTGTTAAATTAATTTTTTTTAGTTTTTAGTTTTACTTATTTATGATATTTTTAATTTTTTAATTTTTTTTTCTAATTTCTTATATTTATAAGTTTATTTTATTTTATTTTTTATTTTTTTTTAGGTTTATGTTTTTGTTTTTTTTTTATATGTGATTTTTTTGTCGTCTTTTTTTTTATATGCCTTATTTCTTATTATTATTATTAAAAAATGTTTTTTTTTCTTTATTTTTTTCTATATTTGAACTTTTTGTGATTTTATATTAATTTGTGTGTTTATTTACTGTTTTGAAATTTTTATAATTTTTTTTTCTTTTGTATCTTTTTTTGTGTTTTTTTATTGTTTTTATTTTTTTTCAATATTTAAAATTTGCTTTCTTTTTATTATTTTTTGTGTTTTTTTTCCATTGTTTTTCTTTCTATCAATATTAAAAAAAAAACTGTTTGTATTATTTTTTTTGTGTTTTTTTTTATTGTTTTTATTTTTCTTTAATATTTGAATTTTTGTTTTCTTTTGAATTTTTCATTTTTATTTCTTTATACATTTATTTTTTTAATTTTGTTTTTATTTTCATTTTTTTTCTACAGGGTCTGTGTCGATGCTCATCTAACGACCTGATCCCATTATGGGCAATTTGATAGTTGCTTTTAAAATTTTCGTTATAATAAATCAAGTGTGCCCCCACAATGTATCAATTTCATGGTTGGTGTTTAAGTTTCCATTACAATGGGTCGAGTTCACCTACACCGCTTGTCAATTTGATGGTTGATTTATAATTTTTTGTTTCAATGTATCGAGTTGTTTTAGTCTAAGATTTTAAAATCGCTATATATTTTGCATTTAAAAAAATAAATTACCATTGAGATTTAATTTTTAAAGTATTTTGTCATAAAAAAATTTCATAATGTTATGCTTGAAATATTTTGAAAACATGAGATTTTTTTGTAGTCATAATCTTCAGTTTTAATTGCATGGTTGAAAAATAATCAGGATTTTAGTGTTTTTCTAAGTCATGATATTTTATCTTTAATGCTATGGTTGCAAACAATTACAATTTCAAGGTTGTTTAGAGTCAAGATATTTTATCTTTAACAACATGGATGGAAATAGTTGGAATTATCAGGATTCGAGACATGATAGTTTATCTTTAACATCATGTCCGAGAATTGTTGGAATTTTAGTGTTTTTCAAAGTCTGGATATTTTCTCTTTAACTCCATTGCTAAAAAAATGTCAAAATTGTAACCCGATTTTTTTTGTTATTCTAGAATAACAAATCTTTTCTAGGGTGTTTTTTTCATCCATTGTTCAAAAAAAAAAAGGTTTTTACTTCCATTTAATAAAATGTTGAAAATTTATCCTAAAAAAACACCGTTCTGGACTAAACAAATTTCATTTTTGGGTTGTTTTTTCATGTTTTTTTGGGGTTTTAGGGCTCGGCTACCCATTTTGAGGTAATAGTTTCCCTTTCATCCGTAACTATGTGAAATATCTAGCATATTTATTTTGAAATATAAAAATTCTTTTTTTAGATTTCTCAACTTCTATGCCATTAAAATATTTCATGGGATTACGATCTGTCATCTCAAATTCTTTCAATCTAACTTCTTTAAATTCATCTAAATCAGAATCACGTGTATAAACCATGTCATCAACATATAAGAAAATAATTAAAATTTGTCCATGCTCATTTATCTTTGTGTACAAGGTATGCTCAATGCTACTTTTGCATAACCCATTCTTCATCATGTAGCCTTCAATTTTTCTATGGCAAGCTCTAGGTATTTTCTCGAGTTCATAGAGTGCTTTCTTCAACCTGTAAACTTTATCTTCTTTACCTTCAAATTCATTACCTGGAGACTGCTGCACATAAATTTGTTCTTCTAGAATTCCACTCAATAAGGCAGCTTTCACATCCATCTTATATGCTTTCCACTTGTTCTAAGTTTTTATGGCTAGAACTGCTCTTACATTATCCAATCTGGCTACAGGAGCAAACATTTCTCCAAAGACTATTCCCAGTTGCTGCAAGAAACTTTTTGATACAAGTCATTCTTTAAATCTATCAATTTCACCTTTCTCATTCAACTATGTCTTCTACACCCATTTCACACCAATGAGATTTTTTTCCTTTGGAAAATCAACCAAATCCCATGTATCATTCTTTTCAATAGCTTCAATTTCTTCATTCATGGATTGCACTCAATTTTCATCTCTAATTGCTTCTTCAAACAAAGAAGGCTGAAAAGAAAACAATGCAAAATTTGAACTAACATCCAAATTATCATAAATATCTTTAAGACTTCTCATCTTTCTATTATCACCTCATTGATTGCCGCGAGAATTCTGGTCTGTTGATATGTTTGAAGATCCTTGCTGCTTAGAAAATATTGGAGTCCTTGTTGGTGTGTCTTTTTTTGGTGTCTTCACCTGTGATTCTTGTTGCTCATTTTCTGCTACATCATCTTCTTCCATTAATGGCATTGTGCATCAACTGTTTTTTCTGGAGTGCCATTCCATGACTCTTGTTCTATGAACACAACATCTCTACTAATTATGGTCTTCTTGGTGATAGGGTTATACAATTTGTAAGCTTTTGATTTCTCAATAACCAGTAATTATGAATATTTTCAATTTTATCATCAATTTGCCTCTTATCTCTTTAGGAACATGTGCATAAGCTACACATCCAAACACTTAGAGATGAGATATGCTGCAATACATACTTGACCATGCTTTTTCTAGTACCTTTTTCATCACACACTTTGTAGAGTTTCTGTTTATCACATAAATAGCAGATGTAATTGCTTCTACCCAATACTCATTAAAAACTTTCTTCCTTTCAACATGCTCCTTGCCATGTTCATAATGTTTGTTTCTTTATGTCTACTGTGGTATGTACCTTGTTGTAAACTATCCTCTGATTCCATGTTGTTTGCAGTAATCATGGAATGCCTTTAAATCATATTCTCCACCACGATTTGACCTCATTACCTTGAGGTGTCGATCACTTTGGTTCTCTGGTAAGGCTTTGAATTCTTAGAACTTTTAAAAATTTTCAGACTTCTTTTCAAGAAGTAAACCTAAGTATTTTTGCTACAATCATCAAAAAACGTGAGGAAGTAACAACTTCCACCAATCGACTATGTCATCATAGGTCCACACAAGTCTGTATGCACTAGCTCAAGAGGTTTATTTTCATTGTACGCAACTCCCTTTGGAAAATTTTCATGATGTTTCTTTCCCAAGATGCAACACTCACAAGTACTAGTAGGTTCTTTAATCGGAGATAATCCTCTGACCATTTGTTTTGTTGCAACAATCTTAAATCAGAAAATTGCAATTCTCCAAATCGAAAGTGTCATAACCAATAATCATTAGAACTTGCAATTGTAAACAAATTGAGCTGATCATTGTAATTCATGATTCAAGGAAAGATTTTGTTCCTCATCATCTGCATCTTTGCTATCATCTGCTTGATTGGGGGCTTGTCATATATAACACATTCTTGTCCTTGAAATATAACTTTGCATCCGTTCTGTGTTAGTTGACCAACAATTATCAAATTATATTTGAGACCATGGACATAATATACCTTTGAGATTGTCTTCGGCTCCACCTATTTGGTTAGAATGTTGACCACTCCTTTTCGATCTACATCCACAGTTTTTTCGGTCCCCAACTTTACCTCCGTCTTAACAAATTGATCCAAATTTTCAACCAAATTATTGTTTCATGTCGTGCGGTTAGTGCAACCAATATTTAATAGTTGCATATTATCAGAAGGTTCATGGATGGTATGGGAATATAGGAACATTGAGTTAGTACTCTCTGTAGTGATCTCTGGTTTCATTGATCAACGATCCTCTTCCTGCAATCACGGGTATAGTGACCAAATTTATTGCAATAATTACTTCTCAACTTTGATTTGACAGCTCTTTAATTATTGTTGAAGGTTCTATAGTTTCTTCCACTTTCATGTTCATGCTCTGCTCGACCATCTCTCTGACCACCATGTATTTCACCTCGTTCTCTACCTCTCGATATACTTCTGCCTTGACCTCTGTCTCTTGAAATAGAAACCTAACTTTTGAAAGAGGTTTCTAAAGTGGAATCCTTATTTCTGTCTATCCTTGTCTTATGTGATAGAAGTGATCCCATTAACTCATCAACTGTCAATGATGTAAAATCATTGGATTATTCTATGGTTGCTACCACAACATCAAATTTGGTAGAAAAATATATGAGGGCCTTCTCAACCACTATTTGATCTTTAATTTCCTCACCATAAATTTTTAACTAATTTATGAGAGTCATGACCCGATTCAGGAAAGGATCGATGTCCTTTGTCTCCTTCATCTGCGGAATTTCAAAATCTGTTATGGTATTCTGCAACTTAACAATATTGATTTTGGCCATACCTTTATAGCTTGTCACTGAGGTCTCTCATGTTTCCTTTGCTGAAGATGAGATCATAATTTTCTGGAACACTTCTCGGTCAACTCCTTGCTGGATAAGCTACAACGCTTGTGTGTTCTTCTTTCTATGTTTCTTCCATAGATATCTCTCTTCATTAGTGAGAACTCGTTCTTTTGCTTCATCCTTAGGTTCTAAAAACCCAAACTGGGCATAATGTCAAACATCATGAGCCTACAACATCATCACCATCTTAGTGGCCCATACATCATAATCCTTCCCTGTAAATGATTGAAACTGGGGTTGGAAATTTGAGAAAGCTCTCTTTCCTCAAAAAAAATCTCTTATAAAAACCTAAATTTCTCCTTTTATAAATTTTGCAAAACTTTTTTTCAAACCACTCATTATAAATAAACTCATTTTAATAAAACTCTTGATATTTTTTATATAAAAAAAATTAAAAATAAAAATTGTATATAAAAAAACCTTTATATTAAATCATAGACCTTTATAAACCTTTCACGCACCTTTATAAAAATCCTTTAATAAACTCCACTCGTGTTTTCAAAAAAATATCGTAAAAAATACTTTTTATAAAATACAGTATAAAAGCCTTTTATGAGCCTCTTTACATGTTCCAAAGATTGAATATATCACGTATGTTTCCAAACACAAATCCACATAATTATGTCTGTTCTAACTCATGGGAACATCCAAAAACGACAACCGACGTGCCTTTTCAAACTTAAAAAAAACATTGAATTTAGTCAAAATAACCTACACAACGCCACCCCTTTCGATAGCCTTTGGAAGTGTTTCATTGCTAACCATAATTAATAGTTATCCATCTCGTTTTTTTTTAAGGAGGAAGGGAACTTAGACAAGGATTTTCTTTTTCTCCCCTCCTATTCATACTAGCCATGGATGTTCTAACCCTCCGTGTCAAAAAAGCAATAATAATAAGTCAGTTTAATGCTTTAAAAATTAGCAGCCAAATTTCAATCTCACACGACTTTTTTGTAGACGATATTCTGTTGATGGGAATGATCAATAAATTCAAATGGCTCACACTATCCCAAATATTTAAGAATTTTCGAAGAGCCACTGACCTCTTTATGAATGAGCTCAAATCCTCCATCCTATATGGATCATGCAATTTAGAAGGCATCTTATAGATTCAGAGGAATTTCGGGGTGGGAGCAGAACCTCTGGATGCAGGCATGAAATACTTAGGATATCACCTAAAGCTAGGAAAATACAAGAATATAGACTGGGTGTGGCTCGTGGATCAATTTCATATGAGAATCAAGGGTTGGGAACATTGGTGCTTATTTCTAGGAGGTCGTATCACCCTCACCCAGTCGGTGCTCATGCAATTGGAAGTCTATTGGGCTCATCTATTTCGAATCCCGCAGCTTATTTTAAACTCTCTCAATCATATAATGGCACAATACATATGGTCTGGGGCTGGAAAAAGTTTCAAATACCATCTGGTCAAACTGGAGAAGATTGTCAGACCGAAAAAGCTTGGAGGATGGGGAGTTATAAATGTCAGACGTCTTGGTTGGGCATTGTTGCTTAAATCATTATGGAGGGGTATTTTTAGTGAAGGCATATGGGGTAAGATAATTCGCTTCAAATATCTTAAGAATAAGGACTTTATTTGCTGGATGAGACAGGGATCTATTGGAAATAAAAAAGGATCAAAGATTTGGTGCAGTTTCAACAAGATAAAAGAATTTTTTCTACAGAACATATCCTGGCTTTTCGGCACTGGACACAGGATTATATTGGGGAAAGATCGTATCCTAGGTATGAGCATTGAATCACCTATTTCAACAGAGTTAATAAATTACCTCAATAGCAAAGGCATGTTTGTCTAGAACCAGGTTATCCGAGAGCAGATTGGTACCATACCAATTTGGATGGAGCCCAACCAATTGGACCTCACCAGACATCTTGAATAGGAATGGATCTGAATCATTAATTTGATGAAGAGAGTTGGCATTTTCTACAACCACAGGGGAGACCAGATTACATGGACCAGGAAAAAAAGAAAACTGGGGAGATAGAAGTAGCAGATTGCTACTTTAATATTTGCATGAAAGAACTACAAATCTCTATTAGGTGCTAGTTCTATAAATTCTGGCATACAAACATTCCTATAAACATAACCATGTTCCTGTGCCTCACATGGCCCAGGGATATACTACCTATGTAGGAATGAAGGCGAGGATAAAAAACCTATATTTCTAGAATGCCCAAGTTTTGTTAGTATGTGGGAGCATTTTACTTCTATTATGAATATCCCATATATCAAATTCAATACCATAAATGACTGCTTAAAATGGTGGAGTACATAATGCCCCAGACAGAGGACGCTATCTCTTGCAATCTTCTGGGAAATTTGGAAATGGTGCAATAAATTTATCTTTGGAAGTAAAAAGTGGAGAGAAGATATGATTTGTGACTACATAGATCGATGGATCAATTTTGGTCAGGAAAATGGAACTCTACAGAAGAATAAGGAAGACAAGGGGATGGCTCCGAGTAATAGTACCCAACAGGATTTTTTGATGGGGCTTCACAAGGAGGGAGATGCGGATGTGGTATTTGGATAAAATATTCTGAAGACCAAGAGTTTTGGATACACTGGTATGCGGGAGAGGGATCGAGTATGAAAGCAAAATCTATTGCTTTGTGGGGGTTAATATGGTTCACTAAATTCATGGATATCCCACAAATGCACATCTATGGAGATTCCCGATGTATTATTGACCATATCATGGGAAAAAACAATATACAATAGAACTCACTTCAAGGCTGGTTAAGTCGAATAGAAAGTTTATGGACCACACTCCAGGATTCCACCATACAACACATCAGCCGAGACTACAACAAAAATGCAGACAGGATGTCAAAGAAGGGGCTACTAGATACACTAGATGGAATGCACATTCAGATAAAAATGATGACAAGGATGATAGAAGCAGGAAGTATCCTCATGCCTGGGTAGAGCACTTCACAAATTTGTCTCCTGAGCATCGGAACAATACAGATAAGTATTTTCTAACATACTTTTTTCTCTACTTTTTGTATATGGTATATATGTAAACAAAGACACATTGATGATTTCTGTACATGGAGATAATTTTAGAAGACAATGTTAGAAAATGAGCACTTTATGGGTAATTTAGAGACATATATTTGGTCAATATTATGGATTGGGCTATTAAAAGTGGCATATAGTTATTATCCCGATCAGCCAGATGTAGACTGATATTTCTGGTATATGATGCTAATATGAAACTGATACAAAACAGGTGTTTTTTTCCTGCTAAAAAAAAAAAACAAAAATAAATAAAAATAAAAATAAAAAATTACGATTTCGTAGCTTTGCCTTAAACAATGCAGGTTATGACAGGGAGAAAATGTGGTGGTCAATTGTCTTTAATTAAGCAAGAAATTTGTTGTATACTTTAATTGTTTGACAATTTCTCTCTTTGAAAATTAAAAAACAAATTATTGATCTTCCTCGCATTTTTTCTTTAGTGGTTTTGCTTGTTCTACGGATCTTTATACTAATTTTGTTTGGAAATAAAGAAGAGCCAAAACACAAATTTTACATACAAAACAAACTAATTGCGAGTTTTCTATTGATCACACAAAACTTAATGATAACAATGAACTCGGGTATTTAAACTTTTTTAACTACTTACTGACATAAAATAACTTGACATCCAACCACACATTAAATTACTATGACTCAACTCAAATAGACCTAACATGACTCCCTAAATTTAAACAACTTTTCATAAATAAGTAATTAAAACTTATTTTAACAATTAAAAAGCTGCTAAACTTTTTTTTCCTTCCATCATTCCATTTCATAATCCAGTATCATATACAAAATTAAAAACCAGAAAGATAAATTAAAGACGGAACAGTTGTCTTTTGGTGAAAACAAACCTGAGGCATTATCAAAATGGATTTATTTATAAATTTAAGATAGATGGATAAGAAACAATCTGAAAAACTATGGAAATTTCAGATGTAAGACCAACAAGGTGACGAGTGGCCACTGGCATTTCGCTCTCTTTTGGAAATGACATTGAGTGAATGCCTTCCGTCATATAAATATGGCTTTTCTTATTCTGCCTCAGTTGATGCTCCCATCGAAACTATGATGCGCTATTGTTTAATCCAATTATCAAATACCTTGCAAGCAGTGACTTTTTGGGAGCACCGAGCTCGTTTGTTTGTTTGGGTTACTCCTTCACATATAGTCCGCGGAGCACCGAGCTCGCTTGCTGTTTTGGGTTACTCCTTGACATATAGTTTTGCACATAGGGAGACTGAACTAAAAGTAATATGGCACTTTGGTTGTGAGTAGATGTAAGGTGTGAGGTAGAATAACCTTTAATGAAACAATTTTGAATGTAATGCCTAATGAATACTATGGATCCTTCTCACTTGAAGGACGACAGAGTGTTTTTTCATTGATAATTATGCCATTAACAATGCTTGTTGCCTATAAAAGCACATTTTCGCAAAGGGAAGTAAAATTAGGAATACGTAGCCTGCAAACCATTTTTTGGTTCAGTGAAAAAGAGCATGGAACAGAAAGGGGCATATCAACCATCGTGGAGTTGTTACATAAGCAACATAGGTTTATTGTTGAAATGAGGGACGAGTAAGTTGAAATTGGAACACTCCATTTCACAAACATACCCACAATTCATGATTAAAAACCACTTTTGATTAATCATCTTCAATAAATTAAAGAGCTAATACATTCTTGTGACATTTATAAATTTCAAAATTTGCAAAATCAAGACGAGAACTGAACTAAGAAATTGAAATCTATTGCTGCTGCATTGTATGCCAAGAATCATCAGACAATTAAGGCTCCCTAGATGGTATTCTGTTTAGTCTCTGTTGTCGCCTCTGTTCCTGAACTCTTGCCTTCCACTCTCCTGAAGTGGATTGGAAAACCACTTCCTGACTCCCAGAATCGAATTCCAATCCGGCTTCCCTAGAGGCAATGGGAATTGTACACTGAACAGGGTCTCACACTTGTGGGAGTTATTACTAGACTCAATCCCCTCAAATTGAGAGACTGTTGTCAGAAGGGATTTTAATACCTTTCATCCAGCATCAAGAAGACCTCGGGGATTGAGGAGGCCAAAAACAGCTGAGAGATAGATTGCCCTTGGGTTCATAGAAGGAGCTTCCTTGCCCTCCACAGATGGTACATAGGGTTCAACCCTTTGAGAAACACCCCCTAAAATAACCTGATCTGGGTTAAACTCCCAAATCTTCTCCTGGAAATGTGGTCAAAAGAGACCCTTACAGAGATAGGAAACTCCATCGGAAGATTTGTCTATGTCAATCCATGGTGTCTCGGGCAGAGAGATAAACATATTGCTTGGATTCTTATTCAAATGGCCTTCAGAGGAGGATTCCCTGACCATATAGAAATAGCATGGAGGGACTTAAAAATCAAACAGCGTCTAGACTTTTGGGGCATTCCCTTCAGGTGTTCTGCCTGCCATAAGACAGGTCATCTCATAAACAACTGCCCTCGTCGACCGGGCATAAACAACGGGCAGCAACATGGAAAGATCTGGGCAGTTTCTCCCCTGTCCACTGAAAAGGAAAAGCTATCTCCAACAGCTAGTTCTAATCCGGCGAATCAGGTCGATGATCTTGAGCTCAATAATTTGGAAAATGATTTCAGGCCATCTCCACAGCAATTCTCTCTAGACCTCTCTCGGAACCTCCGCACCAGACCTGATAGCTTTTCCTTGACTGGCCTTGATGCTGAAAACAATACGCAAATCTTTCATTGTTCGCCCCCGCCGATTCTGCTTGATGATAGACCCATTCCTCCTCCCCCCCCGATCTCCAAACCGAAAATCTCTACCGTGGGCTCCCAAACCATCCACATCCCATCATCATCGCCTTCGCTCGAACAGACCTGGTCTCTTTCTTTAAAAAGCAAGGTACCGGTTATGGTTCAGGATCCAACTTTAAAATGAAAAAACCATTAATTTCTGCCACCCCCGTTAATTCTCTGGCTTCATCCCCAACAAATTTGTTCGACTGTGATTTAGATTTCCTCCTAAACAAGAAATCCCTCGAGCTGGAACCTTTAACCATCCATAAGCCTCGTAATCCTTCGCCTCCTTTCATCAGTCCAAATTCTACTAAAAATATTACAGTGAGGAAAAAAGCCAATAAAGGGAGTAGACATTTTTGGGGGAGGACAAAGGATGCGGACAGAGAAACGAGAGACCTGTCCCTTAGGGATGTTCCAATTTTTGACATGTTAGACTTTCAGCCTCTTAGAGCAAGCTCGGTTGATTTTCCCTCCAAATGACCTTCATCATTTCTATGAACATCCGAGGCCTGGGAGCAGACCTCAAATTTTTGGCGCTTAAAGACCTCTTCTCCTCAGCCAATCCTAAAATCATTCTAGTTCAAGAAACTATGCACAGTAAGCAGGCGACCATTTCTTACTTTAGGAAAATGTACCCAACATGGCACATGTCTGCCTCAGAAGCACAAGGTCTTTCGGGAGGGCTGGCAGTTTTGTGGGATCCTTATTGGATCAAAGCCTACGCCTTCAAATGCTTTGCGGGCATACTCATAACAGCTAAAATCAGAGGATATAGATGCCCCATCAATATTTTAAACATATACGCTCCTTATAAGAACAGGATACAGTTCTGGGATAAATTTTTCGATTCAGAAATCTTTGACATTGACTCATTAATGATTGCAGGTGATTTAAACATTACTCTAAGCACAGAAGAACGTTGGGGCAATTGCAGAAAGAGAGATCCGCTCGCTGATAGAATCAAGTATGAGCTCCTGCACAGGAACCTAGTAGATGTTGTCCCGCCCGAAATTATGCCCACATGGGATAATGGAAGAATTGAAAAGGCCTATATTGCAAAAAGGATAGACAGGTTCCTTGTTCATACAAGCATAATCGACAAAATGGGCATGCCTTTCTCGTCCATTGAGAAGGTATACATCTCCGACCACAGGCCTATCTTTCTCAGCTGGAAGCAAAAAGGGCACAAGAACGGATACTCCTTCAAATTCAACAGAACTTGCTTGGAGCACCCTGAATTCAATGAACTAATTAAAAATACATGGAAAGAGATAACAACAAACCCCCCCCTTTATGACATTTCGAGACAAGCTATCACATATTAGAAAAGTGGTAAAGGAATGGCAGCACGAAAAGAAACAGGCGGACAGAAGGGCTCTACAGGAAGTTCAAAAGGAATTGGACAGTATTTCCAAGCTCTTGGAGGCCAACTCGCTTCCTTTCAGTATAAGATGTCGCCTCAATGAGCTCGAAAGAAAGAAACAAAATCTTCTAAAGCAGGAGGAAACAACTTGGCGTCTAAAAAGTAGAGCAACATGGCTCAAGGAAGGGGAAAAAAACTCTAAATTCTTTCACAAGTATGCAAATGCCAGAAGGGAGAGAAATGCCATTTGGAAGATCAACGACAGAAAGGGGAGGTTCTTTTTCTCACATCAAGATATAACAAAATAAGTTGTGAGACATTTTAAAAATCAATACAAAAGGAAGGAAAACTACAGCTTCCAGGATATCTTATGGGGCCTTGAACTAGTCCCCCAAATGTTCGATGATGAAAAAATGAAAGGCTCTTTCAGCCCATTACAGAGGAAGAGCTTCTTGGAGTTATGAAGGCATTTAAGAAGGATAAATGTCCTCGCCCAGATGGCTGGACAATTGATTTTTTCATTCACTTCTTTGACATCATCAAACTAGATATGCTAAGAATGGTTGAAGCAGCGAGAATATCTGGCAGCATACACCAGAACACTTCTTCCACGTAGATTGCTCTTATCCCAAAGAAACTGGAAGCGGACACCTTCAAGGACTTCAGGCCGATTTCCTTATGCAACATTACTTTTAAAATCATCACCAAAATCATTGCCGAAAGAATGAAATCGACCTTAGCCAACTATTTATCAAAGGACCAGCACACATTCTTAAAGGAGAGGAACATATTGGACGTATTGGCCAACACTCAAGAGAGCCTGTTCTCCATTGTCTCCTACAGAACAGAAGCTGCCATCCTGAAAATCGACTTACAAAAAGCTTTTGACTGCATAGATTGGGGCTTTCTCAAATGTTTATTAGCTAAGATTGGACTGGAATCAAATGCCATAAACTGGATAATGGCATGTGTCGAGAATGTGAACTATTCAATCATTATAAACGGATCTCCATCCCCATTCTTCCTTGTCGAAAGGGGGCTTCGCCAAGGCTGCCCTCTCTCTCCGCTGTTGTTCATCCTAGCCATGAACTCCTTAAGCCTGCATATAAATAAGGCTGTCTCCGAGAACAGATGCAGGGCCGTAAAGATCTGTAGGAACAACTTTATCTCACACAATCTGTTTGTTGACGACGTTCTTATTTTTGCCATGCTGTGCAGGATCTCGTGGACATGTTTATATGACATATTAATTAAGTTTCAAAGCGCCACTGGCTTACAAATAAACAAGTCAAAATCCACTCTCTTCCATAATGAAGACAATATGGAAACAGTGGAATGGATATCTTCACTGTTTGGAGTAGAAGCGAGATCAATAAAGGACTGTATTAAATATCTGGGCTTCAGGCTAAAGGCAAAGGGTTACTCCAAAGATGACTGGCAATGGCTAATTGATAGATTCTATAAAAAGATCACAGCAAGGGAATACAGATTTCTATCACTGGCAGGTAGAATCGTGCTTACACAAGCTATGCTATCGCAACTTGCAATATACTGGGCTCACATCTTCCTTCTTCTCGCTAGCATCACACAAAAAATGAAAAAGGTGATCGTAAACTTCATATGGAGCAGTAAAATGATCAACGACAAATATCATCTCACTAGTCTGAAAATGATCTCACGGCCAAAGTCTGCAGGTGGTTGGGGGCTTATCGACTTGAAGGCCTTTGGGAAAGCTCTGCTTTGCAAATCCCTATGGAGGGGAACATTTGGAAATGGGCCTTGGAGCACCACAATTAAACTTAAATACATGAGAGGCAAGTCGCTGGAATACTAGTTTCGCCTTGGAAGGATTGGCGCCAGGAACAGATCCGCGATATGGCACAGCTTCCGCAAAATAGATAAATACTTTCTTATGAACCTAAAATGGTCCCTCCAATCTGGTACAAACATCCTCATTGGGCTCGACCCCATCATGAGCGGGCGTGATCTCATCTCCATCCCTGAGCGACTACTAATCTTTCTACCAGCAAAAGTTTCTTCACATGGGACAAGCTCATTGATGGTTGGCTAGGCCCCCTCCCTTCATGGAAAACACCCGCTGATCTTTGTATGTTGGATCCTATGGAACACTGTCAGGAATGCCTTAAGATGCTGCGGTTTTCACAAATCAAGGCCACATGATTATCTCATCTGGAAGTCGTCTATGACAGAGGAACAAGTTCGCGTCAAGGAAATATATGCTGACCTGATTGGTTTATCTCCCCAACCATCTCTCCTCATTTTCCCTACAGTCTTCTGGAAAATAGGTTGTGCTC
Organism: Pinus tabuliformis; assembly: GCA_031772625.1. NCBI lineage: Eukaryota > Viridiplantae > Streptophyta > Pinopsida > Pinales > Pinaceae > Pinus > Pinus tabuliformis. The sequence continues at coordinate 814,831,315 of CM062819.1, read as the reverse complement.
CAAAACTCATATATTTCTCATGGCTGGTGTTTGAAAACAAAAATCTTTCCTAGGAGAATATAAGAAAAAGAAAGTGGCAAGGGCCGAGCAGGTGTCTCTTATGTAGAGCAGAAGAAGAAACAAATTTTCACATGTTCTTCAAATGCAATTCCATACTGCATCTTTGGCACGAATTGGCTGGCTTATATGGTTTCCCCCAGGTCAGTCACGCTTCTACACACGATGCTTTCGAATGGTGGAGTGGTCAACGGGATTCATGGCGCTCCCTCTTTATCATTGTCATATGGAGTGCATGGAGGCGGAGGAACCAAGTTATCTTTAAGGAAGCCAAGGAGCCTCTCGGCGATATTCTACATCACATCATTACCATCCACGACTCTGTTCCGATAAAGCCTCCCAATCTAAAAGCAATCAACAGAATTGGTCAAAAATATCTACAAGCCCTCCTCCCAATGGCCTTCTTTGATGGCGCCGCCCAACAGAACACATGTGGCTATGGAGCTCTCATTATCATGGACAAGGATCTTCAGTACAACCTCTCTTGGAATTCTAGAAAGGGCACCAACAACCTGGCTGAAGCAAAAGCCCTTGCTGGTCTTCTTGCTTTTTGAATTTATTTTGATAGTCGCACCATCTCCATCTTCGGGGACTCAAAGATCATGGTCGATCATGTAAATGGAAAATGCCTCATCAACCAACCCCACCTCTCTGCCTAGATGGACAGAATCATGTTCTTTTGCGGCCACTTGAGAGTGTGCACCATCAAGCACATCTACAGGGCACAGAACCTGCTTGCAGATAGCCTGTCCAAGAACGATCTTCATCTTGATCCAGGTTGCTGGTCCTTGGAGGTAAAGTCTGGAGGGGAAGCATTTACCATTTTGGACTTCTCTCTCCCAGGCTTTTGATTATCATTTCTGGTTCTCTTAACCTTTTTTGTTTTCCTTTGCTTTTGTTTGGCATATATATGTTTTTCCGCCGTTTTCCCCTCTGCTTTTTGCACGATGTGTCTCATCTACAAGGATCTGTTTGTATTTGTGATCCATTTCCCCAGCTTATCTGGTCTCATCAGCATGATATGTTTCCATATTGTAACTGTTATATTGTATCTGGTCTCGTCAGTATGATATGTTCCATTTTGTAATAGTTATATTGACTCAATATAATATAATTTAGCTTTTTCTTCCTGAAAAATATATACTATAATGAATATTTCGGATTGAGAAAATTTTAACTATTCAATTAATAAAAAAAACAAAATTCTCCAATCCTTGTGAACTTAGAAATTATAAAAATAAATTTTACAATTATTAATTATAAAATTTTGCTAAATTTATATAAGAATATTGTTTTTATTCTATAATTCTAAATATGCTTCCCGCTAAAACAATGTGACCAATCACAAAAACCATCAATTCATTGTTTTCTATATGTAACCAATCACACAAATTATCAATGCATTGTTCTCTATAGGTAACCAATCACAAAAATCATTAACCCATTTTTTTAATGTAGGGTTGAGATTCTAATTGTTCACTTGTAGGGTTGTGTTAAATTGATTTAAGTAATTTGAATATAGTTAAATTTAATTACACTAGAAAAGCTATATAAATTAATGGTGGGTGAATGTTCATAGATTCATAATAATATCAAAACACTTGTTTTATCAAGCATTGTTCAAATTATTTAAATTACAAATTTATTTAAAATAATAATAACAATTATTATTACTATAAAAATACTAATATATAAGTTAAACATATATACATTTGAAAAAAAAGGTGTAACAAGATTCTTAGAATCTATGATATTCACCCCTATAAATAGGCCTTGTAACAATACAATGGACCAACACTATGATTTATCAATACTACATTCTCAAAAAACTATTGAAAAACTATTGTAAGTGGCTCTGTCCAGTTTCTGCATATGCTTCTAGCATTATGTAATCTTCTTATATGAATATAAGCCTATCTTACTTTTTCTTCCTGAAAAAATTATTCTCAAAAAACTATAACTTATTTCGTATACATTTGTTCATAATTATTAAAAAAAAAAAAAATCTTTAATTTATGTTTACTACTAAAAAAATATTCTAAAATATTTTATAATCGATTTAATAATTATTACTATATTGATAATTAAATTAAATTTTTGTAAAACTTATTTCAAAATAAATATAACAATAAGCCCAATTCAATATTTTAAAATCTATAAATAGAAATTGAACTAATGGTTTCACTTATTCTTATTAATTAAATTCCATAATATTTTCAAAAAAATTCTCTTAGCGAATCGTGTGCCACATCGTTAAAACAGGTTCGGGAATTGTATCTTTTTGTTTTAAAAATCGGCTTCTGCAATCTCGGCACCTGTGGATCACACATATCCTGGATCATTTAAACTACTTCCTTTAATCAGAAGGAAAAGTAGAAAAAGAAGGATATTTTTCGTCACAATAACTAAGAAGGATATTTTTCGTCACAATAACTAAGTACAGTTTGATGCAAACAAACCATTTGAAACCTGAGCTGTTGAGTTCATACCATTATTTTTTTTAATAAATTGATAAAGGACCAATCTTTGATTCTACTCTTGGGATCTTATCAAAATAGATTTATTTATAACTTTATAAACATGCACATTATCAAAATGGATTTAATTATAAATTTAAATGAATTTATTTATAAATTTAAGATAGATGGAGAAGAAAGAATCTGAAAAATTATGGAAGTTTTATGTAAAAATAATTATTTCATGACCGACACCGCCTTGGCTCTTCATTCAGAGGTCATCACCGCCTGCCTCGCCACCTGCAGAATGAAAGGGCAGCACCGCCTGCCTCACCACCTGCAAAGGGCAGCACCGCCTGGGACATGAATATTTTAATTGCTGTAACTGACATTAATTTTGGTATAAATACACATGCTTAGCCGAGGAAGAGTATTTACTCTCAGTTTTTGGTTGTGTAATTTCTTTTGTTCTGTAATAAAGCAGTTGTAGCTGATGTTATCGGAATTTATGTATTCCTGTTTCTTTCATCTGGTATCAGAGCCAGTTTGGACTTTGTTTCAGAAGCCATTGTTGTGTACTTAAAATTTGTTGTCGTGTGAGGTTGAACAGAACTGTTATGCAGTGCAGAGTGTTAGAAACTGAGCCTTTTGAACGTTAAAGCAGTTTCTAATCTTAATGTGACCCGATCTAATCTTAAAGCTTTTAGATCTTATCTTAAAGCAGTTTCTAATCTAAAGCATTAGATCTTAAGCGTTGAATTGGTATATGATGGACGTACCAGATTAGAGTTAAATAATATATAAAGGATTGGGTCCTCTCTCTCCCACACACAAGAGTTGCATTCTTCTCCATCAAGAAGCACATAAAGGAAGTGAGGGCAAGAGGAGATAAACCGAATTCTGAGAAGAAGACAGAAGACAGAAGATGGAAGCCATTACATCTTCCACTGTTAGTCAAGGTATGTCATCTTAAACAACATATTAAGTTTGTCAGTGAAATATTTGGTATTGATAATCTTGGGCTGTTAATGGAAATTTTACATTTGGTATCAGAGGCACAATCAATAACTGAATATTTCCTATGATGTTAATCAAGTCCTGCGCATGCTTCACAATAATAGATTTTGTGCTTTACTCATGATGTTAATCAAGATTCGTGATCCGATTTATCATATCCCCTGGTTTGATTCTTGAGTGCCCCTCACTCCCAAAGCGTGTGAGTGATAATTTTGCTCAGTGAATCGCTGCATGCAAAACGAAGTTGAATCTTCTTTGTTACGAACTCCAGCATGCCACGGGCTTTCTCTCTCCATGACAAACCCGTCCATTGATCGTTCTGTGACAATCATTTCATGTCAATTATTTTAAAATTTTAATAGATTGGTGATAATGCCCCAATGTTGTGTAAAGAAGAGGAGGAATTTGAAAACTGTGTGTTTGATTGAGAGACTTACAAATAGTTTGACAAATTCGCTTTCGCCTCCACCACATGATCATTCATTCTCCAGTCTTAATCATCTAGAAATCCCCCTTGAAATTAGTATGAAAAATTTGTCTTGTTTATTTAAGACTCGAAACAGAGAAGTCAAAATACCCGACACAGCCTGGTCGCTGGAAGAGGGCAAATGAGTGAAATCAGGTGTCGAAGCTTTTCGACTTTCAAGGAAAATAATGGAACGAAATAAGAAGGATATGATTCTCCTGGAACGAGAAGCTGTTATTAAGACTATGAAGTCAAAGATCATCGCGAGATTGGCTTCCCTTGTAGGTAAGTCTATCGCTTTCCTTAAACAGAAAAGAAATTATGTATTCAACGAGGAAAACATATGCAACTCGCTTATCAATTAAAGAGGTCTTATCTTATTTTCTCTAAATTTGATGGAAGTCTTGTGTGAAACTAGCTCACCGTACAGGCAGGTGTCTTGTTTTCTCTGAAGTTAAAGAAAGTAATGGACGATTTACCTTTTGAGGGCCTTAAATTTTTTCTATAAATTTACGAGAAACACACGAGACTTTAATACTGTGCTACTGCTTTAAAAATCTACAGAACTCCTGTAGGAAAGCTACAGTTTCGATTGACGTTTGAAATTTGGGCATAAAAGTAATTGTTCTGTGACTGATTGTTTTGCATAAAGTATGTGTTATAAATCATTTATGCACATGAGATTTATGATTTTGTTAATCACCAAAGTGGTCAAAATCAGAATAATCATTTAGTGCATAAGTGACATAATGATTATTGATAGAAATTGCCAGTTATAATAATACCAATTAAAAACTGGCGTCACTAATGATAGAACCTGAGAACTTACCCAAAGGAAAGTCTTGTTCTATAACTAGTTGACATGATGAGGTTTGATAGATATTTTGATTAAATAAATATTGATCATCCAAAGATGTCAGTTCTATTTAATTGAATATATTTATTTCCTACTTATGTTTTGGTATTTAATTATGTTAAGTATAAGATAGTATCTACCCAAAGGAGTGCTATATTATACTATTATGTCTACATCTGAATCGTGTTAGTTATGAGCTATCTTTCGTATGTTTTGAATCAAATTTAGTTGAAGTTCCTATTAATACATGGTGGCTTGATACTGGTGCTACAACTCATGTTTCCAACAATATGCAGGGATTTCTTACGATCCGAACCATAAATCCAAATGAAGATCGTTTTCTCTTTATGGGAAACGGAATGAAATCTTCAATTGAAGGCATTGGGACTTATCGTCTAATTCTAGAAAGTGGATATGTATTAGACTTATACAGTACCCTTTATGTACCTTCATTATCTAGAAACCTTATTTTCGTAAGTAAGTTGGATAATTCTGGTTTTAGATGTATGTTTGGATCTGGCTGTTTTGATTTATATAAGAATACTGATAATGTTGGTTCTGGTATTCTAATTGATGGTTTATATAAATTGAAACTGAATGACACTTATGCGAATTCCTTGTTGAATGTAGTAAATAATGTTGGATGTAAACGTAGCATGGTGAATGAAAATTTTTCTTTCTTGTGGCATAAAAGACTAGGTCATATATCCAAAGAAAGAATGATGAGACTAGTAAGTAATGAAATTTTGTCAAATTTGGACTTTAGTGATCTAGAATTATGTGTGGATTGTATTAAAGGTAAACAAACCAAACATAATAAGAAAGGAGCCACCAGAAGCAGCCAGCTTCTTGAAATAATACACACTAATATTTGCGGACCTATGGACACTCCAGCCTTTAATGGAGAAAAGTATTTCATCACTTTTATTGACGATTTTTCCCGTTATGGTTATGTCTATTTGCTTCATGAAAAATCTCAATCTGTGAATGTCCTTGAGACGTTTGTAAAGGAATTTGAGAGGTAATTAGATAAAAAGGTGAAAATCATAAGGTCTGATAGAGGTGGTGAATATTATGGTAAATATAATGAGTCAGGCCAGTGTCCAGGTCCATTTGCAAAATTCCTCGAAAGTCATGGCATATGTGCGCAATACACAATGCCAGGTACACCACAGCAAAATGGTGTAGCAGAAAGGCGCAATAGGACGTTAATGGATATGATTAGGAGTATGATGTCAGATTCTACACTACCTAAGAATTTGTGGTCGTATGCTCTCAAAACCGCTAACTATTTGTTGAATAGGGTTCCTAGTAAAGCTGTTCAAAAGACTCCTTTTGAGTTATGGACTAACAGGAAACCTAGCTTAAGACACCTGCATGTTTGGGGTTGTCCAGCGGAAGCGAGAATTTATAATCCACATGAAAAGAAATTAGATTCTCGAACGATCAGTGGGTATTTTTTAGGATACCCTGAGAAATCTAAAGGGTATGTGTTTTACTGTCCTAATCATAGTCCAAGAATTGTAGAAACTGGTAATGCAAGATTCATTGAGAATGGTGAAGTCAATGGGAGTACTAGAAGAGAAATAGTAGAAATAAAGGAAACAAGGGTAAATGTTACATTTCCCAGAATAGTTCCTCCATCTACTATTACTCCAAATGTTGTTCCAGCTGTTGTAGAACAACATGATGATAATGAACAACATATAAATGAAGAAGTACTTCCTGAAGGAAATGACTTACATAATACTGATATGCATGAACCACAACAAGTAGCATTAAGAAGACCTCAAAGAAATCGTAGGTCAGCTATTTCTGATGATTATGTGGTTTATATGCAAGAATCAGATTATGATATTGGAATCAATAAGGATCCAGTTTCATTTTCACATGCTGTAGAAAGTAAAGAGTCAAAGGAATGGATTAATGCCATGAAAGAAGAAATGAAATCCATGCAACATAATGAAGTTTGGGATCTCGTTGAGTTACCACATGGCTGTAAAAGAGTCGGATGCAAATGGGTTTTTAAAACCAAACACGACTCTAGTGGTAATATCGAACGGTATAAAGCTAGACTTGTTGCTAAGGGTTACACTCAGAAAGATGGTGTTGATTACAAGGAGACATTTTCTCCTGTTTCGAAAAAGGACTCACTAAGAATAATAATGGCATTAGTAGCTCATTATGATTTGGAGTTACATCAAATGGATGTGAAAACAGCCTTTCTGAATGGAGATCTTGATGAGGATGTTTATATGGATCAACCTGAGGGTTTTTCTGTAGAAGGTAAAGAACAATTGGTGTGTAAACTTAAGAAGTCAATATATGGGCTTAAACAAGCATCCCGACAATGGTATATTAAGTTCAATACCATTATTACATCTTTTGGTTTTAAGGAAAATACAGTTGATCACTGTATATACCAAAAGATCAGTGGGAGCAAGTTTATTTTTCTGGTCCTTTATGTTGATGACATCTTGCTTGCTGCAAATAATTTAAGTATATTGCATGAGACTAAGGAATTTCTCTCGACGAACTTTGAAATGAAAGATATGGGAGAGGCATCCTATGTGATTGGATATAGCGATTCAGATTTTGCTGGATGCATCGATACTAGAAAATCGACTTTTGGTTACCTGTTTATGTTTGCTCAAGGTGCCATATCATGGAAAAGTGCGAAACAGACTATCGTTGCTTCATCCACTATGGAGGCAGAATTTGTGGCATGTTATGAAGCCACAATTCATGCATTATGGTTGCGGAACTTTATTTCAGGACTTGCGGTTATCAACACCATTAGCAAGCCGCTGAAAATTTATTGTGATAACTCTGCAGCAGTATTTTTCTCAAAGAACGACAAGTACTCTAAAGGTGCCAAACATATAGAACTGAAGTATCTTGTTGTGAAAGATGAGGTTCAGAAACAAAGAATGTCAATCATGCACATCAGGACAGAACTTATGATTACAGACCCTTTGACGAAAGGGTTACAACCAAGACAATTTAAGGAACATGTTCAAAGAATGGGTCTTGGTTGTATTAATAATAATTGATGTGTGACATTCTGAGCTCTTTTATGTGTTTCTGATATACAATCATGTGTTTCTTGTTTTAATGTAGTAATACGTATTTTATGTAATTTTAAACAAGAAAGAGTCTTATAAAGATATTATGTTTAATCATTATGATATAAGACATTATGTGGACCATTATGCTGTTTTATATAAATTATGAGTATGAATTGATGGATTGTTGGTATTGTAGTATATGGAAGGGAATGCATTGAATTAATAGTGCACAACCGCCATAACTCTCAGTAATTTATCATAGTATGATGTTCAACACTTAATATTATGAATAGTCAGGTCAAGTGAGAGAATGTTAGAAACTGCTATTAGAAACAACAAAAGGCTCATTGCTTTTTAACGTTAAAGCAGTTTCTAATCTTAATGTGACCCGATCTAATCTTAAAGCTTTTAGATCTTATCTTAAAGCAGTTTCTAATCTAAAGCATTAGATCTTAAGCGTTGAATTGGTATATGATGGACGTACCAGATTAGAGTTAAATAATATATAAAGGATTGGGTCCTCTCTCTCCCACACACAAGAGTTGCATTCTTCTCCATCAAGAAGCACATAAAGGAAGTGAGGGCAAGAGGAGAGAAACCGAATTCTGAGAAGAAGACAGAAGACAGAAGATGGCAGCCATTACATCTTCCGCCGTTAGTCAAGGTATGTCATCTTAAACAACATATTAAGTTTGTCAGTGAAATATTTGGTATTGATAATCTTGGGCTGTTAATGGAAATTTTACACAGAGTGCTTGTACATGCAGAGTGCTTGTGACTAAAATGGCTGAAGTTCTTTAATGCTGCACTTAATCCGTAATTGTTGTGTAACGCTGGAATCTGAGAGTGAAGCAGAATCTAATTTGTGAGGATCCATTGTTGAGCATGGTCGAATAGAGCTGCAATATTCTGCTGAAGATTTGTGAGGGCAATGTGCAGTGTCTGGATGGGGCAGCTTGAAGTTTGAAGGAAACATAAATAAATCTACCATAAGTCGCAACTACCAATGTTGAAAGGTATTTTGTCATGATATTGCCAGCTTTTTATTGGAAGTAGAATTATTTTTCAAATTCCATGTTTGAAGGGGTTCTGAGAATGTTTTTTAAATTTGGAGAAGTTTCAATTGAGTAGATGGGGACATTTTTTATTTCCAGCAACATATCTACACAGTTGAAGGAAGAAATTTATATTAAATCTCTACTTCCCTTAGCATTGGATATATTTATTTTTCCATCTCAGTATTTCTCTCTCACTATGTGTGGCTGTACTTAGCTTATTAACATGAAATGGTTAATGAGTTAAAGTTTTTTACCATTGTTGGATTGAGTAGGAAGGAGTTTTTTTTCTTTTTTGAGAAATTAAAGTACTTGGTAAACCAAAATAAAATGGCTTCAAATACCAACACTACTTAGTCAATTCCTATTTTAACAAGAAAAATTATGATTCCTGGTTTATTCGAATGAGAACATTGTTGCGTTCTCATGATCTTTGGGGATTTGTTACTGATGGATATCCTGAGCCTGCTAATGAGGCAGCAATGATGGCTCTTACAAATGTTGAACGAACATTGTTGAAAGAAAACAGAAAGAAAGACAATAAAGCTCTTGGCCTTATTCAACAAAGCTTAGATGACGTGATACTTTCAAAAGTATCAAATGCAGAATATTCGAAAGAGGCGTGGGATATCCTTGAATCATGTTATCAGGGTGTAGCGAAAGTAAAGAATGTCAAACTGCAGAATTTGAGAAGAGATTTCGAGAATCTGAAGATGAAAGATAATGAAATTGTGGATGCTTTTATGACTCAAGTCATGAGTGCTATTAATCAATTGCGACAATATGGAGAAGACGTCTCAAACAAGAGGGTCATCTAGAATGTCCTTCGAAGTTTGCCAAAGAAATTTGAAGCGATTGTTGTATCCATAGAAGAGTTCAAGGACAAAAGTCAAATGCAAATTGAAGAGTTTACTGGTTTGTTGATTGCACATGAATCGAGGATGTCAAGATATGATAATAGCTCATCGGAGAATGCCTTCAAAACTCAGCTTCAATTTCATAGAGGAAGAGGCAAAGGAAGATCGAGTAATAGAGGACAAGGCAACAAAGATCAAAGACTTCTGTGAGATAATTCTGATCATGAAGAGAAATCTCAGCAACATCCTCCTAATTTAAGGGGGAGTTACAATAGAACCTGGCATCGAGGAAGTCAAAGGTATGATATTTCTAAAGTTCAATGTTATTATTGTAAAAGATATGGCCATTTTTCTACTAAGTGTTTGAAGAGGCAGGCAGATGTTGGTAAGCAATCTGCACACATCTCAGAGGAATTTGAAGATAGTCAGAAGCCAGTGTTTATGACTTGTAACGTGACTCAAGAATGTTCGAATGATATTTTGTTTTTAGATAGCGGTTGTAGCAATCACATCACTGGAAACAAAGATTTGTTTTCCAATCTAGACACCAGTATTCAGTTTGAAGTCAAGTTGGGTAATGATATTAAGGTATGTGTTAAAGGCAAAGGAATGATTGTTGTTTATACTAGAGATGGTGATAGAAGAACAATTGATGATGTTTATTATGTACCTAGCTTGAAATGAAATTTATTGAGCATTGGACAATTGATAGAGAAAAATTATAGAGTGTTCTTCAAGAATAATGAGTGTATTATCATTGACAAATATCCAAGTAAGCAGCTGATAGCAAGAGTAGAAATGATAAAGAATAGGATGTTTCCACTTATAATGAGAAATGAATTGACTCCATCCTTGAATGCTTACAAAACTAAGAATTTTGACGAGTCATGGTTATGGAATTTAAGATATGGTCATTTATATTTTGGTGGTCTAGATTTGCTGCAGAAGAAATAGATGGTGAAAGGGTTACCCAATATTCAAAAACCAACAAGCTCATATGAAAGTTGTATACTGGAAAAAGGTCATAGACATAAATTTTTATTTCTGGAATTTCATACAGGGCGAGAGTTCCATTGGAGATTGTTCACACAGATTTATGTGGACCAATGCAAACACCTTATTTCACTAGTAATGCTTACTTTTTGACTTTTATTGATGACTACAGTCGAAAAACATGGATTTATCTTCTGAAATAGAAATCTGAAGCATTTTCTGTATTTAAAATATTTAAAGCTATGGTTGAAAAGGAAAGTGGAAATCATATTAAAATTTTGAGATCAGATAGAGGTGGTGAATATATGCTAACAAATTTCATTGAGTTTTGTCAATCACATGGAATCAAGAGGCAGTTTACTACACGTTATACTCCACAGCAAAATGGAATAACTGAAAGGAAGAATCGAACTATTATGAATATGGTTCGAAGTATGTTGAAGGAGAAGCATCTACCAAATGAATATTGGGGAGAAGCAGTAGCTTGTGCTGTTTATATTCTTAACAGAAGTCTGACTAAGAGTGTGAAGGATCGATTTCCTGAAGAAGCATGGAATGGTAAGAGTTGTCATATAGCTCATTTAAGAATTTTTGGTTGCATTGCTTATGCACATGTTCCTAAAGAATTGAGAAAGAAGTTAGATTATAGAAGTGAAAAATGTATATTTATTGGATATAGTGACGAGTCTAAAGCATATAGACTATAATCCCATCACCAAGAAATATATTATCAGTAGAGATGTTGAGTTCAAGGAAGAAGCCTGGGATGGAAGGATAGATAAATCTATTGTAGATACAATTTTATTATCTCATGGATATGATAATGAAGATGAGTGAGAAGCACAGGGTGGAAAACCAATTCCATATACACTTGCTCCAAGCACACCAGTAAGTCGATCACCAAGAGTTATTCCATTACAATTCAGAACATCGAGAAATCATGAACATGGTGAACCATCAGGTTATGGTGGACAATAAATAGCTGGATTAGAGGTAAGTAATGATTCTATTCCTACAATAGATACATTGAAGAATAGATTTAAAGGTTAGAATACTAGAAGTTTAAAGGAATTGTATGAGAAAAATGATGAAATAGATCAAGTTTAAAATTTTTCATTACTTGCATATGATCCAGTAAATTTTGATGAAGCTGTGAAAGAAAAAGTTTGGATACAAGCCATGGATGAAGAAATTGATGCTATAGAAAGAAATAATACTTGGGAACTTGTAAATTTGCCTAAAGGTAAAAATACTATAAGTGTTAAATGGATTTACAAAATTAAAGTGAATGTTGAAGGTGAAATTGAAAAGCATAAACCAAGACTTGTAGCTCAGGGGTTTAGTCAACAACCTGGTATTGATTACAATGAAATTTTTGCACCTGTAGCTAAACTTGACACAGTGAGAATGGTATTAGCTATAGCTGCACAAAATAAATGGAAAATATATCAGATGGATGTTAAGTTTGCATTTTTGAATGGTTTTCTAAAAGAAGAGGTTTATGTGAAACAATTTCATGGATATGAAATTGATGGTCAAGAAGATAAAGTTTACAAATTAAAGAAAGCATTATATGGATTGAAACAAGCACTCCGAGTATGGTATAATAGAATTGATGAATATCTGAACACCAATGGATTCATCAGGAGTCCAAGTGAGCCAACTTTGTGTACAAAAGTAAACGAGAATGGTAAAATTTTGATTGTGTGCTTGTATGTTGATGATTTGATTTTCACTGGAGATCTCTTAATAGATGATTTTAAGATGGAGATGAAAAGCGAATTTGATATCACTGATTTAGGCCTAATGAAATATTTTCTTGGTATTGAAGTAACTCAATCTGAAGATGGTATTTTCATTTGTCAATCTAAGTATGCAAATGATATATTGAAAAGGTACAGGATGCAAAATTGTAAGTCAGTTGTAACCCCAATTGCAATTGGTACAAAACTCAATAAGGATGATCATGGTTAAGATATTGATCCAACCTTGTTTAAACAATTGGTTGGAAGTCTTATGTATTTGACTGCAACAAGACCTGATATAATGTTTGGTGTAAGTTTAATTTCCATATTCATGGAATCTCCAAAGAGTATGCATTGGCTAGTTGGAAAAAGGATTTTAAGATATGTTGCTGGAACAAGAAATTATGGTATCATGTATGCATCTTATTTAAATTTTAAACTATCTGGATATACAGATTGTGATTTTGCAAGCAATATTGATGACAGGAGGAGCACATCTGGGTATGTGTTTAGTTTTGGTTCAGGTGCAGTTTCATGGGCGTCAGTGAAGCAATCGTTTGTGACTCTATCTTCAGCTGAAGCAGAGTGTGTTGCAGCCCTGACAGCAGCATGCCAAATTGTTTGGATGAGAAGAATTTTGAAAGAGTTGTTGCATGAACAGAGAGAACACGCTCATATTTTCTGTGATAACAAATCTGCTATTCCATTATCAAGAAATCATGTTTTCCATAAGAAAAGTAAACATATTGACATGAGGTATCATTTCATTCGAGAATTAGTAAGCAATAATGAAATATATATGGAGTTCTGCAGATCAGAAGACTAGTTTGCAAACATATTTACAAAACCCTTGGGAAAAGAACTCTTTGAAACTCACAAGGAAAACATAGGGGTATGCATCATGTAAGGACATTTTGATGTAATAGCAAAGTTTTTTCATTTTTGTGAAATAATTAAGGGGGAGAATGTAAAAATAATTATTTCACGACCGCCACCACCTTGGCTCTTCTTGCCACCGCCTTGGCTCTTCATGTTTCTAGAGGTGAGCACCGCCTCACCACCTCACCACCTGCAGAAAGAAAGGGCAGCACCGCCTGGGACATGAATATTTTAATTGCTGTAACCAACATTAATTTTTGTATAAATACATATGCTTAGCCGAGGAAGAGTATTCACTCTCGGTTTTTGGTTGTGTAATTTCTTTGGTTTTGTAATAAAGCAGTGGTAGCTGTTGTTATCTGAATTGATGTATTCTTGTTTCTTTCATTTCAAACGTAGGTGGCACCGAGGTGAAGAATGGCCTCTGGCATTTCTCTTGCTTTTGGAAATCATATTGAGTGAATGTTTTTTATCATAAAAATATTATTTTTTTATTTTGTTTTAGTTGATGTTGTAATTGAAATTATAATGTTGTATTTGCTTTGAAAAGTTTATTTTATAGTTTAGTATGATGTGTAACGATGTTTAGTTATCATTAAAGATGCAATATAATATGTAAAAATGTCCTATTATCATCAAAATTGAAATTTTCCTCATGTAAATTAAAATAAAAAAATTAAAATTCTAAAACTAAAAAAATTAAATAACTATATAAAATATTTAAATAATATAAATTCATAAAAAATTAAATCCTACTACACTAATGTTTAATGCATTTATCAAATACCTTGTCGGCATTACTTTTTGACATTAGCGAGCTCGTTTGTTTTTTTGGGTAACTCCATGACATATAGACCTGCATGGGTTACTCCATGACATATAGTCCAGCAGATGTGTAGGGAGACTGAATTAAAAGCAATATGGCACATAGAGAGATTGAATTAAAAGTAATATGGCACTTTGGTTGTGAGTACATGCAAGGTGTGACATAGAATAAGCTTTAATGAACCAATTTTCAATGTAATGCCTATTGAATTCCATGCCATTCTACTCACTTGAAGGAAGGCAGAGTGTTCTTTTCATAATTATGCCATTAATTACGCCGTAAGGTGTTCCCTCTGAAATCAACTCCCCCAGTTTCCGCCGTGTACTTCTCTGAACCATTCGATCCAATGTTAGACGATTGAAAAGTTACATACCATTCGATAAATAGATAATTAAGATAAAAAAAACGTTACAGATTCATGTAATCCGTGAACAAAACATTACAAACTACTGATAACGCAGTTTAAAGTCAGTAGCGATGGGGGTTTCGAGACACCACCTTCCTTTATTTCTCATAATATGATAGAGTAGGTGAAATGCTTGAACTGGAGTGATTTTTATTTAATAATTGGATGAGGAACAGGCACTTTCTTTCAGTGCAACACAATCCATAATTTAATTTCGAAGCGTGATGGGGATCGAACCTAGAAGTATAAAGCTTCTGCTCATCCTCGCAATAGCAGCCATCTTTCACTGCACTTCAGTCCGGTGCATACACACAGAGGAAGAATTCACCGAGGAATTGCTGCTGAAACCCCTGCCAGACCGCAAAGTTTTGGCCCACTTCCACTTCACTAACAGCTTGCCTCCCACGAAGATCCATGGCCGCCACCACAAGCTTTTTCCCAAAGCCATTTACCAGCTGGTAAGTACACGATGCCATTTCTCGGTGCCAAGTTTGAAAGATTTGTAAATGAAACACTTCAGAAAAATTGAAATCATTTGAAAGCATGGTATTGTTCGAGCTAAATTATTGTCCATGCAGTGATGCGATACAACAGAGAAAAAAATTTAGTGATTTTGCTTTAAAGAACTTTTATTTTTTGAGAGGATCTTGATTCTTGCCCTAAGTAAATCTGTAATTTTAAGAAGGATGTATGTTTGGTGTGATATTTTATTGTGTAACGCCCAGCTGGCTTATGTTCTAGCGCTAGGCGGAGCACATTCTGTAATGACTGTTACGACACGGGTTCAAACCTCTTTGGGTTTGCCCCACCGTGTGTTGGCACTGGCCCGTGATAATGCGGGGCAAATGGGCAAGGCAAGGTGTAAGTCCTGGGTGAATTTTGACAGAATAGAAGGCCCTCCGGTGTGGCTGGTTGCTTAATGGACCTGATTTTGATAACGTGCTATCTTGAGGGTAATGCTTCCCCTATTCACCGAGCAAAAGAAAAAAAGTTTGACAGCAAAATTTAGAAACCTTTAAATGCTTGGGTAGATTTTACAGGGAATCTGACAAGATGGATCTTAGTAATTGAAAACTCTTCGAAGTTAGATCTGGGCCTTTTGCCAGAACTCGTTGAACTTTGTGCAGGATTTTCCAGTTTTTTTTCAATAATCCCAAGAAGATATTAGATCTTGGCTTAAGAAGATCTTTGAACTCCTAGGAGGATTTTGTCATAGAAATAGTATTGAATTTTGATAAAGGTTTTTCACCATGAAAACCATTATGTTTTTAGCAAAATGTGAAGGATGAATTTTCATGTGGCTGATGCTTGTCGTCAATTGGAATTTGCATACGCGCAGGTTCAGAAATTTAACATCTGAGAGATGGAACCTTTGGTACGTGAACTTTGAAGCAAAATGCAAAGAAAAAATCACTTGAGACATTGATAAAGAGACTGAGAGAGTTGAGTTGATGTAATGATGAAAATGCTTTATTTATGGAGTTGGAAAATCGTCATTTTGTAGGGTTAATAACCTTGTCTAATAATCATTACTGGAAAAGAGGCCATTGCCTCAATTCTTCTTCTTTCTAAGTTCCTCATTCTATTGTTTTGTAGTCACCATCAATAGTCACAACTGATGTTCTGGTAAAATATTCCTCCTCAAGAGCAATGGAATCTTAGTTAATGGACATTTATAATAGTTTTCTTGTGAAGTGTGGAGGATGGAGAACATTGTACATCAAGATGGGGCTCCATCCATGTATTATCACACTTACAATGTAAGCCTTCCAGGGCCATGCATTCATGATTTTTCCTTTTTATTGTAGAAAATATATCTAAAACAGCTAGGACAACATTTGAAATTCTCAAATTCTCTTCCTTTTTTGGTTCAATCATGTCAGCATTTTTAAATACATGTGAATGAATCTGGACTCCAAGAAATACATCTTGAGTCAGAAAGTCTCGTGGTTTTCTTTATGTTCTTCTACGTTTACATGCTGCTCTGTTCTCTTTTTCTCTTCCAGTATAAAGGACTTACATTCCTAGTTTGTTTTGTCTCCTATATCTTTTACTCTATTTCAGATTTAATAAGCTATACAATATCAATAGCAAAATATCACAGAGGTTCTATCAACCTATATTGTGAGCTATCTGGTGCATTATACTTGTCTACTATCAGAAAATAGTAGCCATATTCCTATTATGTAACATGGAGCTGGCATTTTGTTCCTTTTGATTCAAAAGTTTCAAATTCAACTTGCCATAAGATCTTATCTAATTATTTATTAACCTACATGTTTCAAACCACCATACCCACTATTAAATCCCCTAATGTTGAACACAGTTTCTGTCACTTCTTTGTTGATTTTGCTAGGTGTTTGATTCAAGAGCACATATTTTGAACCTGAGAATTAATTATGAATGAATGAAACGTCTCTACATTGATAAGGATGATTGAATGCCAATGCAAATATATATTACCTTTCTTTGGGATATCAAGTCCTACTTTAGCACTATTGTGAACACATGGTAGAGTGCAAGGAAACCATCTGATGCTTCCCAAAGTTGGACTTTTGCACCAACATTTGTGTATGCATTTCAACTTCCAGGGCTATTGTCCCTCGCTCTCTTGATTTCAGATTAGCCAATACAAAGAGGCTCAGGAAGAGATGAAGCACTCAACCAGGCAAGAATATATTGCGTCTCTCAGGAGGTACATGGTCTTCTTAATGTATTTTATTTATTTAAAACATGTGTATATATTGTCCCATATATTTTGGATATTTTCGATGAGAAAATTTTCATTAATCCACTAAGTTTCACATTTTTTTTTAAGAAGTAATAGGCAGTTGCTTTCATTAATTTTGTAGAAATAGTAGTGGCTTTTCGAGGGGTGCATCAAAATATCCACTGAGTTTCACATTTTTTTAAGAAGTAATAAGCAGTTTCTTTGATTAATTTTGCAGAAATAGTAGTGGCTTCTCAAGGGGTGCATCAGAATATCAGGGAGTAACCAAGTATGCATTTAATTTCATGAAATTTTTGGATTATTGTGTGAACTTATAATCACTAAAGCTTCACTCAATGAAATATCAAAGAAATCGCATAAAATAAACTACATCTTTATATTTCAAACAGAAAGTCATTCTTTTATTTTTCCTCTTAGTGTTAAGAGAAGCTACTCCATGGTATAAGTTGAAGTCTATAAAACAATGAAATCTGCCGATTACAAAGGTAGACATCACATGTCCAACCAAATACCAGTGACTGTTGGATTGCTTCAGAGCTGGAGATTGGTCTTTTTTTTCCTACGTGGCTATGATCAAGAAGAGAAAGCTGCGAGAGCTTATGATATGGAAGCTCTGAATCATTGGGGACTTAGAACAACTACAAACTTTCCTTTATGACTGCTAATGATATGGTAGCTCTCAAACACTGGGGACCTAGAACAATTACAAACTTTCCTGTATGATTTTCTATTAATACTGGATTCAACATAATTGTAAAATAATTAATATTTTTGTTGCTCTAATATATCATACACCATAAAATTTGCCATGTTTAATGTGCTTCAGCCATCCTGTGCATCAAGATATGTATAGCTGAGATTCTTGAGGGATTTTAGGTGCCTTAAAACCTCTTTTAAATTGTTTTTCAGTAGTTGTACGTTTGAATGAAAATAATGTGTTTTTTTGTTCTGCTCTCTTAATTCCCTTGGTGTTGCCTTTTAAGCATAATTATTGAGAAAACCGTCTAAACTAGTTAGTGAGCCTTATGAAAAGTAACAACGCTGAACCATAGAAGCCCGCTTGGTCATATATGAGAGTTGCATTACCCAAATTGCATTTGAAGTTTGTTTGATGCAATATCTATAGGAGTCATGAGTTTTGTCATTTAGTAAATTACTCTAAGTAAGGAGAGTTACAATTGTGGAGCATATGGTTTCCAACATTCATTATTTTCTATTTTTAAATATTTTTTACAAAAATACTTGTACTTTTAAATCCTTTATAAAAATTGAACAATTCTAACTTCATAAGTCTATCGGCCTCTCTTTGTACCTTTTGGGACAATTGCTAGTAATTAGTTTAGGTTAGTTTCTGATGTGTTTTCCGCAAGGTTTTTCCTCTTGCATCAAATCTTGCTGTTAAATCTTGCTGAGCAGGCCACGTCTTTGGGCATCCCACTCTAGGAGCTTGATGATCACCCCAACATTGATCTTGCCACTGACGAAGTCGACCCGGAGCTCAATCTCTCCCAAGACTGCGATTGCGTGTTGCTCTGGAGAAGATGGTGGAGGCTACCTTCGCCAAGGTCATGGTTGTCGTCGATGAATCAAAGCTCGTCAGTGGCCTCGGTGGTAGCGGCTTGGAAATCACTGTGGAGGTGGTGTCCTTCTGCTTCCCTTCTATTGGAAGTACAATGCTTCGAGGTTGCAATACCTCTTTCAGGCTGAGGGCTGCGAGGCGAAGCTCAGGATGGACGGTGACAAGCCGCAGGTTACGCATAATCATCAAGCTACAATAATACCCTGATTCTTATGTTCTTTCCGCAAGGTTTTTCCTGTTGCATCAAATCGTGCTGTTAAATCTTGTTGAGCAGGCCATGCCTCTGGGCATCCCACTCTAGGAGCTTGATGATCACCGCAACATTGATCTCGCCGCTGATGAAGTTTACCCAGAGCTCAATGTTGCCCAGGGCCACGATTGTGCATTGTTATGAGAGAAGATGGTGGAGGTTGCCTCCGTCAAGGTAATTGTCATCATCAATGACTCGAAGCTCGTCAATGGACTCAGTGGTAGCGACCTGGAAATGCCTGTGGAGGTGGTGTCCTTCTGCTTCCCTTCTGCTGGAAGTACAATGCTTCGAGGCTACAATCCCTCTTTGATGCCAAGGGCTGCGAGGCAAAGCTCAAGATGGATGGTGACAAGCCGTAGGTTATGGATAATCATCAAGTTCAATAATAATACCCTGATTCTCCTCAATTTCACAAGCTTCATAAATAATTTATTCAAGCCCTAAATTGATAATTGGCATAGTGTCTTGTTTATCATAATTTCTTGTCTATTACATGGGATAATCTATTTACGTATGCAATTCTCTTCCACTTGTACATTTGTCCACATCTAGCAACTGGTTATTTTATTTCTAAATCTTTTAACAAGTTTACTTGTTTGTCCACATCTAGCAATTGGTTATTTTATTTCTAATCTGTTAAAAAGTTTTCTTCTCAATTACAAGTATAGAATTGTCTTCTTCCTCAATTATGTGAACTAAATTCTGGTGCGATTATGGGTTTATCATTTGTGCAAAAAGAAGAGCTCTGTACTGAGTGCGATATTTTTTTAAGCTCAAACATTTATTTTTGTGCCAGAGAAATTAAAAAAATGTTTTTGAATCTTTAATAGAATTTCTGGGAATACCAAGCTAGAGAAATCCAATAGACAGGTATTACATCTAAGACTTTTTTTTTATCAGAACAAGGAAACCGTATTTTGAAAATTGAAATTTATTGATGGCACCAAAAGGACATTGTCCTGTTCAGATTGTCAAATAACCTATTGTCCTATTCAGCTTGTCAAATAACCAATTTCAGTATACGTGTAGAAGAGAGATCCAGATAAAATAAATAAACGAAAAGGAGAAAGAAATTGGCTTCTTTCCTGAGACAAAGAAAAGAAAAAATACAAGTATTTATGGAGGAAGCTTTTATGGTGGATACTATTTTAAAATAGGTTGAAACTGCACTAATCAAAACAATTCAAAAGTGGTACTACAGTGAGAAACCCCTTAGACTCTGGGTTGAAAATAATTGGGGTGAGACGGTAGGATACTGTTCAAATATCTTCCCTACCAAACTCTGAGAGGGATAAATATTTCAAATCAAATCTTCGGCAACAATATCATAGTCTTTGTTAAGATTGATGAAAAAATATTGAACATAGAGCACACCTATTTTGATAAAAATATCAGTCTTTGTTAATATTGATGAAAAAATATATAGAGCACGCCTATTTTGATAAAATATGTGTAGAGAAATATTTTAGGAGCAGGGTTTCTAGATGGGATTAATATCAAAATTGGGTCTAAGGACCACAGGCAAGTCTTGGACCACTTTAACGTGCTAGGATTAATATCAAATTGTTTGCTTGGAACCAATTTGATTTGAGTTTCCATATGAGCGAGCAAGGTTTTTTCCTTCTAGCCCCTTTGGGATAGATTTTCTGCCTGAAGTTTCTACACATTGCAAGTCCTCCTAGAAATTCTTTGGAAATAAAATTTGATTGGCTTGAGATGATTTGGGCAATGCTGCAATACAAAGTTGTCCAAAGGATCCTCAACATCCTGTATTTGCTTGTTTGGAGGGTAAAGATTTTTTATCCTATATGACTTTGTCGGAGGACTTATATGCCTGGTAATGAAAGGGTCCAGACACCACCTTTGGATCATTTTCATCATTCACATTAGTGCCAAGCAGTTGTGGATTACATTGTATAGGCTAAAATATTGCCAACTATCTAGAAAATATAATATTGACAACATGGGTGAAAATTTAATGGCTGTAGAAATGGTTTTCCCATTATAGAAAGAAGGCCTTAGAGTTGTCATTAGACTTCTGCTTCCTCTAGAGGATGTAGAAGAAGCAGAAGATAGACTTTCACATCATCTATTGTTGTTACCACTAAGTTTGATTCTGTTATGTTTGAGATCATTCCCATGTATATAGTAATTAAGGATGCATATAACTAAAAGAACACCTAGTGTAATCATTCATTAAACCAAAAATACATCAACAAAGAGGATAGGTTTTATATATACAACAAGTAATCACTGTTTGGGACACACAATACTATAACAAAATTTCAAATGTAGAATTGTATACATTGCTTTACCACTTCTATTTGACATAATGGGAAAATATTCCCGTACATTATTTTATTCCAGTT
This sequence comes from Pinus tabuliformis, assembly GCA_031772625.1. Taxonomy (NCBI): domain Eukaryota; kingdom Viridiplantae; phylum Streptophyta; class Pinopsida; order Pinales; family Pinaceae; genus Pinus; species Pinus tabuliformis. Next base: position 814,809,705 of record CM062819.1, on the reverse strand, counting down.
CAATATTTTTTTGGTGCCCATTAGTTTTTCAATTGATTGTGTTCCTAAATCTATTTTGCTACACTTTTCTTTCAATGGATGGGGTTTGAAAGCATGCATTTCCAAAACCTCGGATCAAACATGTAAAGGTAGTAGTGGGTGGTGATCAATACCTTGAGTATGTTAGATATTGATGGCCAACAATCAAGTCTTGGACCACTTTAACGTGTTGGGATTAATATCAAATTGTTTGCTTGGCACCAGGTTGCTTTGAGTTTCCATATGCGTGATCTAGGTTTTTTCCTTCTAGCCCCTTTGGGATAGCTTTTCTGCCTGAAGTTTCTGCACATTGCAAGTCCTCCCATAAATTCTTTGGGAAGAAATTTTATTTGCTTGAGATGATTTGGGCAATGCTGCAATACAAAGTTTTCCAAAGGATCCTCAACATCTTGTATTTGCTTGTTTGGAGGATAAATATTTCTTATCCTATATAACCTTGTCAGAGGAATTATATGCCTAGTAATGAGAGGGTCTAGACACCACCTTTGTATCATTGTCATCTTTCACATTAGTGCCAAGTAGTTTTGGATTACATTGTATCGGATAAAATATTGACAACATCAGTGAAAATTTAGTGGTTGTAGAAATGGTTTTTCCATTATAGAAAGAAGGCCTTGGAGCTGTCATTGGACTTCTGCTTCCTCTAGAGGATGTAGAAGAAGCAAAAGCTAGACTTTGACAAGATCTACTGTTGTTACCGCTAAGTTTGATTATGTTATGTTTGAGACCATTCCTATGTATATAGTAATTAAGGGTGCATATAACTAAAAGAACACCTAGTGTAATCATTCATTAAACCAAAAATATATCAAAAAATAGGTTAGGTTTATATATACATCAAGTAATCACTGTATTTGGGACACACAATAATGTAACAAAATTGCTAATGTAGAATTATGTACATTTCCATACCACTTCTATTTGACATAATGGGAAAATATTCCCGTACATCATTTTATTCTAGTTCAATATTTATTTTGTGCCCATTAGTTTTTCAATTGATTGTGTTCCAAAATCTATTTTCCTACACTTTTCTTTCAATGGCCGGGGTTTGAAAGCATGCATTGCCAAAACCTTAGATCAAAGATGTAAAAGGTAGTAGTGGGTGGCGATCAATACCTTCCGTATGTTAGATATTAATGGCCAAGGGATAAGAGGCTATACAAAGATTCATTTTTGGTAATGTGTCCTCAATACTTTGTTGCCAAATTTCTTAGTATGCTTTCTTGGCATGATAGTGTCAAGTTTTTTTCTGCAGCAACAACTCTAAATCAAGCAGTCTTCTTTCACATTCAGATTGACAAGACAATGCAACCTTCACTTAGGTCCATAGGTCTCCCAGGGTGTGTGCATTACAACAGTCTGTTACATAACTGAATCAAGCATTACATTTTAGCTCAGTCAGTTATAAAATGGTTGGGTTATGGTATTTCTGAGAGTTGCAGGTTTTGTAGTACTAGTCTTGCCCTACTTTAACAACAGACATGCCACTATAACTTAGTTACACAACTTATGCTTCGATCGAAGCGAGAATGTTGGCCTTGGGGTTTTCCCTCTTTTGATCTCAGATACTGCTATAATTAAACTTCACCTAGATTGATCGATCATCAATCTCTCTAATTTCTGTCACCCAGAGCATTTGGTTGTTCCCGTACGCTTAGTGCCTGATTTCACAGTCAGTGCATATGTTCACTTGAACCAATCCCGGACGCTTAGATCGAACCTTCAAGCCATAATGTTTGGCATTGTGTCCGCCAATTTGTGGCCAACTAAATGTGTATTTTATATCTCCCTTAGTGAATCACATGTGATTAGGATTGACGCAATCAAGCTCTCCTAAACTCCAAATTTCGATGATTATGCACTAAATAAATACAACATAGAAAATAACTATTCACATGTGATTAAGATTGATGCAATTGGAACTCTCCTAAACTCCAATTTTCCATGATTATGCACCAGATTAATACAACATAGAAAATAATAGTGAATATCTGGAATACTTTCCCTCTTGGATTTACAAACCTTTAAAAGCACACCCTTCTCTGATCTCCAAGCCCAGATCGATGGGCCCTTGGATGGAAGGAAAGAGACTACTAACCTTTCGGGAAAGATAGACTAGGCTGACTTAAGCCTGTACTTTGCCCTGTTATCTCACCTGAGAAATTTAGATTTAAAGATTTAGTCTGTTGTTAAAGTAGGGAAATATAAACCATAAGCTATATTATATCTATAATCTAATTCCTTCTGGTCTTACTTGTCACTTCAGATTGATTTTAAATTTTATTAATTTGGTATATTCCATATACAATACATGTAGTAAAGCCACTTGGACACAAGGAACAAGATGCCCAAACATTTTCATTATAGGTAACTTGCTATCAATACATTTTATCATCTTCTTGATAGATTTTTGTTGCATCATGCAATCATTACTGCAAAAAGTTTTTGATTCTGCAAGGGTGACCAGAGTCCTGGAACTTGGGCACCCAAGATTGCAAATAGCTAAATAAGTATAGGAGACATTAGAAATGGAAATGGTAATGGACTGCATAGCTTCATGGATAGGGTATATTGTCTTTTAAAGGTTGAAAATGAACAATATATACCCCTTTGTCTAATATAACTTAAATGGCCAATAATTTAAAATTTGATTTATGCCAGTGGTTAGTGATAAATGGTTGTTCATAAATAGCCTTAGACTTTAGTGATAAATGGTTGTGTATAGGAGATGCCTAAACCTGTAACAGACTTCCCTCCCTTGCCGAAGTCTGATGCACAATTCAGTCAGAGTGATGATTGATCTAGAACTCTGACTGTTTCGGATGATCCAGTTTAATTTAAAATTGGGCAAAACAAACCAATGGAATCATTCCACCATAGAGAACTTTGACTGTGCCTGAAATTCCTGCTGGATTCTAGTCAAATTTGTGGTTGGAAAGAGGGTCTAGCTAATTCTATTTTGTTAAACTAGTTGTGTTAATGGACAATCAAATGATTGTTGGTATGAGCATAGCCAGTTAAGATGATTAGGTGTTGAAGACATAACCTACATTATTGTGGAAGTTAATAAGGTCAAGACTCAACAAAGAAAGGATAAATGCATGCCAATCAGAATGGAGATAAACATGTTCAATTCCAGGTTCAATGTTTTGAGGGACATGTGTATGTCTTCATAACACGATAAGAATGGAAAACTAAGATAATTGGATGCATAGAGGGAAATTATTTTACTAAGAACTAAAGTTGACTCCAACAAGTTTACAAATGTGAGTGGAATATTGAATAAGTCAACAATGTGAGTTGCAGGTTTTGTAATACTATTCTTGCCCTACTTTAACAACAAACAACTTGCTTTGAGTTTGCATATGGCGAGCAAGGTTTTTTCCTTCTAGCCCCTTTGGGATAGCTTTTCTGCTTGAAGTTTCTGCACATTGCAATTCCTCCCAGAAATTCTTTGGGAAGAAAATTTGATTGGCTTGAGATGATTTGGGCAATGCTGCAATACAAAGTTTTCCAAAGGATGTTGGCCTTGGGGTTTTCCCTCTTTTGATCTCAAATACTGCTATAATTAAACTTCACCTAGATTGATCGATCATCAATCTCTCTAATTGCTGTCACCCAGAGCATTTGGTTGTTCCCGTACACTTAGTGCCTGATTTCACCATCAGTGCATATGTTCACTTGAACCAATCCCGGACGCTTAGATCAAGCCTTCAAGCCATAATGTTTGGCATTGTGTCCTCCAATTTGTGGCCAACTAAATGTATATTTTATATCTCCCTTAGTGAATCACATGTGATTAGGATTGACGCAATCAAGCTCTCCTAAACTCCAAATTTCGATGATTATGCACTAAATAAATACAACATAGAAAATAACTATTCGCATGTGATTAAGATCGATGCAATTGGAACTCTCCTGAACTCCAATTTTCCATGATTATGCACCAGATTAATACAACATAGAAAATAATAGTGAATATCTGGAATACTTTCCCTCTTGGATTTACAAACCTTTAAAAGCACACCCTTCTCTGATCTCCAAGCCCAGATCGATGGGCCCTTGGATGGAAGGAAAGGGACTACTAACCTTTCGGGAAAGATAGAATAGGCCGACTTAAGCCTGTACTTTTCTCTGTTATCTAACCTGAGAAATTTATATTTAAAGATTTAGTTTGTTATTAAAGTAGGGAAATATAAACCATAAGCTATATTATATCTATAATCTAATTCCTTCTGGTCTTACTTGTCACTTCGGATTGATTTTAAATTTTATTAATTTGGTATATTCCATATACAATACATGCAGTAAAGCCACTTGGACACAAGGAACAAGATGCCCAAACATTTTCATTATAGGTAACTTGCTATCAATACATTTTATCATCTTCTTGATAGATTTTTGTTGCATCATGCAATCATTAGTGCAAAAATGTTTTGATTCTGCAGGGGTGACCAGAGTCCTGGAACTTGGGCACCCAAGATTGCAAACAGCTAAAGAAGTACAGGAGACATTAGAAAAATGGAAAAGGTAATGGACTGCATAGCTTCATGGATAGGGTATATTGTCTTTTAAAGGTTGAAATTGAACAATATATATTCCTTTGTCTAATATAACTTAAATGGCCAATAATTTAAAATTTGATTTATGCCAGTGGTTAGTGATAAATGGTTGTTCATAAATAGCCTTAGACTTTAGTGATAAATGGTTGTGTATAGGAGATGCCTAAACCTGTAACAGACTTCCCTCCCTTGCCGAAGTCTGGTGTACAATTCAGTCAGAGTGATGATTGATCTAGAACTCTAACTATTTCAGATCATCCAGTTTAATTTAAAATTGGGCAAAACAAACCAATGGAATCATTCCACCATAGAGAACTTTGACTGTGCCTGAAATTCCTACTGGATTCTAGTCAAATTTGTGGTTGGAAAGAGGGTCTAGCTAATTCTATTTTGTTAAACTAGTTGTGTTAATGGACAATCAGATGATTTTTGGTGTGAGCACAACCAGTTAAGATGATTAGGTGTTGAAGACATAACCCACATTATTGTGGAAGTTAATAAGGTCAAGACTCAACAAAGAAAGGATAAATGCATGCCAATCAAAATGGAGATAAACATGTTCAATTCTAGGTTCAAGGTTTTCAGGGACATGTGTATGTTGTCATAACACAATAAGAATGGAAAACTAAGATAATTGGATGCATAGAGGGAAATTATTTTACTAAGAATTAAAGTTGACTCCACCAAATTTAAAAATGTGAGTGGAATATTGAATAATTCAACAATGTGAGTTGTAGGTTTTGTAATACTATTATTGCCCTACTTTAACAACAAACAACTTGCTTTGAGTTTGCATATGGCGAACAAGGTTTTTTCCTTCTAGCCCCTTTGGGATATCTTTTCTGCTTAACTTTTCTGCACATTGCAATTCCTCCCAGAAATTCTTTGGGAAGAAAATTTGATTGGCTTGAGATGATTTGGGCAATGCTGCAATACAAAGTTTTCCAAAGGATCCTCAACATCCTGTATTTTCTTGTTTGGAGGATAAAGATTTTTTATCCTATATGACTTTGTCGGAGGAGTTATATGCCTGGTAATGAAAGGGTCCAGACACCACCTTTGTATCATTTTCATCTTTCAAATTAGTGCCAAGCAGTTGTGGATTACATTGGATTGGCGAAAATATTGCCAACTGTCTACAAAATATAATATTGACAACATCGGTGAAAATTTAATGGCTGTAGAAATGGTTTTTCCATTATAGAAAGAAGGCCTTGGAGCTGTCATTGGACTTTTGCTTCCTCTAGAGGATGTAGAAGAAGCAAAAGCTAGACTTTGACATCATCTACTGTTGTTACCTCTAAGTCTGATTCTGTTATGTTTGAGACCATTCCTATGTATATAGTAATTAAGGGTGCATATAACTAAAAGAACACCTAGTGTAATCATTCATTAACCCAAAAATATATCAACAAAGAGGCTAGGTTTTATATATACATCAAGTAATCATTGTATTTGGGACACACAATAATATAACAAAATTGCTAATGTAGAATTGTATACATTGCTTTACCACTTCTATTTGACATAATGGGCAAATATTCTCATACATTATTTTATTTCAGGTCAATATTTCTTTGTTTCCCATTAGTTTTTCAATTGATTGTGTTCCTAAATCTATTTTGCTACACTTTTCTTTCAATGGCTGGGGTTTGAAAGCATGCATTTCCAAAACCTCAGATCAAAGATGTAAAGGTAGTAGTGGGTGGTGATCAATACCTTGAGTATGTTAGATATTAATGGCCAAGGGACAATAGGTTATATAAAGATTCATTTTTGGAAATGCGTCCATAATACTCTGTTGCCAAAGTTCTTAGTATGTTATCCTGGCATGATAGTGTCAAGTTTTTTTTCTACAGCAACAACTCTAGATCAAGCAGTCTTCTTTCACATTCAGATTGACAAGACAATGCAACCTTCACTTAGGTCCATAGGCCTCCCAGGGTGTGTGCATTACAACAATATGTTACGTAACTGAATCAAGCATTACAGTTCATCTCAGTGATTTATAAAATGGCGGGGTTATGGCTAGTCTTTCTTGGTAACACACCGTTCAATGGTAAATAGTTTATTTAATTTTCTTACAGAGATTAAAATGTGGTGGAGATTATTCATTTTCACCCTAATCTCAGTGTTTTGTTGTGAGTTTGCAGGTAATTTCGTTAAGGAATGCCTCAGCCATAGTTTGAAAAACTTGCAAACTTGGTTACAGCTGAAGATTATTCTGAGGTTATTCTGTGCCAAGCATATTCAACACTGCAAAAGCACCCCAACTAATATCGATTTTCTCACGCAAGCTATTGGGTTCCTGCGAAAACCTGACTCTCATGGCAATACTTCTGGGTGACCGCTTGTAGAATGGTTTATGAAATGTAGGCTTTGTTTCTCGGTGATTCAACTTCCAGGAACATTTCTAGACGTTTCTGGACTACCTCATCTCCGGTAACAGTCTTAATCTCCTTTTTGAGTTTTTGTTTAATTTCAATTTCATCCATTTATGAGCCCTTTCCCCAAACCCTAACAATGATTTAATGGTTGCAGGAAGAAGGCTTGTCTTTCTTGGTAACACATTGTTCAAAGGTAAATAGTTAATTTAATTTTCTTACAGAGAAGCAGAAGATTGGTCTTTCTTGGCAATGCACCGTCCAAAGGTAAATAGTTTATTTACTTTTCTTACAGAGATTAAAATGTGGTGGAGATTATTCATTTTCACCGTAATCTAATCTCAGTGTTCTATTGTGAGTTTGCAGATAATTCGAGAGATATTTTTTTGTTTACTAGCCAACACGAGGGATGACTTCTTATTGGGGTTCGTACACGCGACTTCTATTGCGCCAAGTTCTTCGGGAACCCACTTAATGGTGTTTTATGTAGCTTAATAGTTACTAGAACTCTAATTTACCACTCCAATGCAGTGGTATAAGTAGTTTCAAGTTGAATTTGATGTAATATTTGACATAAGGGTTTCCCTGAGTACCCTTGTCATTGATTGTTAAACTTATTGGGACAAATTGGGTTTTCTCTGAAAAACCTGATTTGGAATGTCTTATTGATCATCTTACTATTAACAACACTTGAACTCGACCATTTAATACATGGCTTGGCCTTTGAGTATTCTTATTTATAGCAATAAGAGAGTTTTTATTTATAGCAATAAGTTTTATTGCTCGAATTCTGTGAAATGATTATTTTATGATTCTTTTATGTTTATATACGACAGTCTTGTTTTCCTGATTAGGGTTATGCACTTATAGATAGTTATATACATATATTTATGGAAATAGACCTTCAATCCTCAAGGAATTCCTTGAATTTTGATGAATTTTGACAAAAAGAAGACTCAAGATTAACAAAAGAGTATGCTTTTTTAAATCTAAGATCAGAATCCAAACTGAAAGTTGTGCTCACTTTCAAAGTATTGAAGGGTAAAAAGATGTGCTCACTTTCAAAGAATTGAAGGGTAAAAAGATTACATGAGCAAAATTAAATGATACAGTACACATTATTGAGACTGTAAAATCAAGTCCATACAAATTGGTTGGCTTCCTTCATTTTCAGATTTTGTAAATTGATATCCTATCACTAAAGTGTTTAGTGTTTGAACATGAGATGATACTATTTCTGGGCTGGCATGTTGCCCTGTTCTTGGTCATCTTGTGAGCAAGCATTTTGTATTTATTGACCAAGCATTTTGTATTTATTGTTTGCCTTGTTCTTGGTCATCTTGTGAGCAAGCATTCTGTATTTATTGTTTTTAATACAAGAATAAAGATAAAATATAATATGTTTGTAACTTGGGGAACATATTTGAACTTTTTGAAACTTTGACAAAAATAAATAACAAATGTGATCGATATCTGGACTGCAAAGTCATCAATCCAAACATCTATTTCAAACATATTGGGAGGTTTACTAAGTGAAAAGTAACTAACAAAATTGGAGAAGATGAGTAGGCTACTCCTGTAAAGGCATTTGCCTTCTCCTTCTCCTTCTTTGGCTCAGATTCTCTAGGTATCCTAATCTTAGGAGGTTGATGTGCAGGTTTTTTTAGTGTACATAGGATAAAGATTAATAAATTTTTGAAAGAGAGTCTTTAGTAATGAAACAAAATTGCATAATTTTTTTATTTTTTTCTTCTATGCGATTGTTTCCTATGCTATACCGCCTTACAACGTTTCTTTTGCAACATGTGGTGCAAATGCTAGTTATGCTTATCGTCTATGAAAGCACATTTTTGATGCATTTTTGTAAAAAGAAATAAAATAAGGAATAGGCAGCTTGTAAACCATTTGTTGGTCAGATGAAAAAAACCATGGGACAGCAAAGGGAATATTAAGGTGGAGTTGTTACATAAACAACACGTTTATTGTGAGTGACTTTTAAAATGAAATTAAAACAGTCCGTTTCACAAACTTATCCGCAATCCATGATTAAAAACCACATTTGATAAATCATCTTCAATAAAATAAAGAGGTAATACATCTTTGTGTCATCTATAAATTTTAAAATTTGCAAAATCAAGACTAGAGCTAAATTAAGAAATTGAAAAATTATCTGTAAATCTTTCATTTTTTTTTGTTAAATGATGTATACCATAATGAATATTAGCATGAGAGCAAATATTAATTATTTATTTAATAAAAATTCAAAATTTTCTAATTATTATGTGCCTAAACATTATTTTTACCGTTATTAATTATAAAAAAAATTAAATTTAAATATTAATTTTATTTTACATTTCTAAATGTGCTTCGTGCTAAAACAAGAGGACCATTTACAGAAATCACCAATGCATTGTTCTATATAAGTAGGGTTGAGATTAGAATCGGTGATCTGTACGATTATGTTAACTTAATTTAAGTACCTTGAATATAGTTAAATTTAATTATAATAGAAAAATTATATAAATTAGATGGTTGATGAGTGTTCAGAAATATCATTCTATAATAAGTATCAAAACGCTTACTTCATTATACATTTAAAATTGTTAAAATTAACAGAATTACAAATTCATTTAAAATAATAATTATTATTATTATTATTGAAAAAATTAATAATATATAAATTAAGCATGTGTACATTTGAAAGAAGAAAAAAGTGTGGCAGAACTATAAAAATTCAACATATAAATAAGTTTTATGACAATATCATGGGCCAATACTATAACTTATCAATACCACATTTCCATAAAACCATACCTTATTTCATATCACACATGTTCATAGTTATATAAAAAAAAAAAAACATAATTATTTTGAAAAAAAATTCAAATTTTATATTTATTATTAAAATATATTCTAAAATATTTTATTATCTAATTAATAATTATTATTATATTAATAATTAAACTAAATTAATAATTAAATATTTTACAATTGTTTTAAAATCTAATAAATAAAAAATAAACTAATCATTTCACTTATTCTTATCCATTAAATTCTATAATATTTTCAAACTCTACCATCAACATTTAAAAAAACCACTTAGAAAATAGTCTAGCGCATCGTTGAAACATGTTCATGAATTGTATCTTTTTGTTTTAAAAATCTACCTCTACTTTGTCGGGACTCGTGGGTCACACATACCCTAGATTATTTAAACTACTTCTTTTATTCAGAATTAAAACTAGAAGAAGAATGATATTTCATCACAATCATATTTAAACTACTTCTTTTATTCATAATTAAAACTAGAAAAAGAATGTGAGAGGAAAATTGTTGCCGGTAACGAGAAGAGCGGAAGAGCGGAAAACAAGGGTTGAGGGTTTCTGTGCGGGATTTTCTCCATGGACGAGTGTAGAGGAGGGAGCTCCACTCCCTCCTACAGTGAGGTAGTGGTTAACAAGAGCAAGGCACCTCCAAAATCAAGCAGAGGTAACACGATGGAAGCAGGAAAAAATAGGGAAGAAGAAACAGAAAGTAACAAGGAGAAGGAGAAGGATGGCACAAAGGACAAAGAGGAGAATGACAAAAAACAGGGAACAAAAGACAAGAAACAAAAGGGACTGTGCAAGACCAAAGCTGAAGTCACTCCCAGAGTAATCTTAAATAACCCTGAGTTGCATGCCCACAGGGAGTACATGCAGACTTATGCAATCATATGAAAATTCATGGGACTATGGCCCACCGAAAAGGATTTACAAACGTGGATTAGATACCACTGGAAGCCTAAAGGAAGCATTGATCTTCATCTAGGATCCAAGGGTTTTTTTCACTGTGGTGTTTGCAAACATTGAGGACAAAGACAAAGTGTTTGAAGGTGGGCCCTACTTCTATGCAGCGGTAGGGCTCTACATGCGGTTGTGGATGATGAAATTCGTGCCGGAGCGGGAAAAATTTACCTCAGTCCCGGTTTGGGTAAGACTCTATTCGCTACCTCTGGATTATTGGCAAATAGAATCACTAACAACCATAGGAAATAAATTAGGGAGGTATGTCAAAGCTTCTCAAGCCACAAAAAGGGGAAAATATACCTCCTTTGCTAGGATTTGTGTAGATATGGACCTATTAGGAGAACTTCCAGATGAGGTCATATTGGAGGTTTATGATGAGGAATGGGTGCAGATAGTTGACTACAAGCATATTCCATTTAGATGTCGAAAATGTCATGAACACTGGCATCTTCTTAGAGACTATCCTCTCAGTAAGGCAGAGAACAAAAGAGAACCGAACACAATGAAAGAAACAAATGGCTTTCATAAAGTAGCTCACAAAGGTAAAAAATGGCAAAAAAGGGCCAAAACATCACCAAAGTGGAGACCAAAAAGTGAGGCTAAATCAGTTCCATGTTCTTGAAGAGGAGGAAGACGTAGTAGTTGAAAATCAAGTTTTGAAGGATGGAGATGATAAGCAGGAAAAGGAAGAAGAACAAGATCAGGAACAGGTAAAGGAAAAACAGAAAAAGATCATGATGATTGAATCAGAGATGGATATGGATCAGGAAATGACCCAGAGCGAGATGGAAATGGAAGACAATGAGTTACAAGAGATCCTCAACAGATAAAACCTAGATCTAGAAGGGTTCTTGAGAAAGGGAACAATAGGTGGAGTAGAATCTCTACCACAAGAAGAATGCAATCAAATAAAGCAGTTATTCTTATGGAAAACTCAGACAAAGGGCTTGGCAGAAGATAACAACATTGAAAGACAGGGCAAGCAGGGAATGAAAGCGGTAAAATCAAGTCCAGGATTAGCTGCAAGAAACTCAGGGAAAAAATGGGCAGAAAAAAGCAGAATGAGCTATTAATGGAATGTGGAAAGCTCATGATAGACTCAGGTAAGATGAAAGACCTAACCAATTACTCCTTTACCAATCTATAATTATGGAGCTTACAACTTGGAACATTAGAGGTCTAGGAAGAAAAAGAAGACAGAGAATGCCTAATAATAGAATGAAACAGGTAGCTCCGGATATAATTTTTGTCCAAGAAACGAAATGCTCTATTCAAAAGATAAGAAAAATCCATAGTAAGCGGCTCAGTAGATATGAGTTTATAGAAGTCAAAGTAGAAAATACAGTAGGGGGTATCCTCATCCTATGGAATCCCCAAAAAATAGGTATTATTTATGCTGAGGCCTCAAGGAATTATTTATCAGTTGTTATGCAGCCTGTAGGAGACAGGGACACTTATCTTGTAACGAATGTGTATGGCCCTCAAAGGTTAGATGACAAAATCAAGTTTATTGAGTCCTTAGTGGACCTTCGAAATAGATTTACAGGGCTACCATGGGTTATAGGAGGAGATTTCAACATGATTAGATCTCTCTCAGAGAAAAAGGGGGCACAAGAGCACTAAACAAAGATTCCCTAGCTTTCCAGTGTTTTTCATAAAACATGAAGTTGGTGGACATTGAGACAAATAATGGTCTTTGCAATTGGAACAATAAAATAGGAGGGGATTCCCAGGTAGCTTACATGGTAGATAGCTTCATGATCTCTTAAGAGCTCATGCTTCTATACAAGGAAATAATAGTAGATATTCTTCCTTTTGGAGGTTCAGATCACTGGCGGACTCAAATGGAGATCAAAGGCATTAGTATCCCAAGAAACAAGCCATTTAGGTTTGAAAATATTTGGCTTTCACACTCGGATTCATCAGCAGCATTGGAAAACGGTGGGCTGAAGACCCGCAAATTCAGGGATCATCTATGTTCCTGCTACACAAGAGATTAAAACACGTCAAGAAGAAGCTAAAGGAATGAAACCAAAAGGAATTTGGCAATATTTTCACAAGTAAAAAAATTGTGGAAACCAAAATCCTAGAGCTCAACCAATCTCTGACCAAGAATGGCTTTGATAAAGACAAAAATGATCAAGCAGAGAAATATCACCAAGAATGGGAAATGCTATGTAAACAAGAAGAAATTTTTAAAAATCTAGGGTTCTATGGCTAAAAGAAGGAGAAAGAAATACTAAATATTTCCACAGATCTACCATTGCGAACAAAGCTCACAACAGAATCTCTTCGAACGAGGACGAGAATGGCCAAATTCTTAATCCCATGAGGAGATAGATGCAGTGTTATTAAAGCATTTTCAGGACATTTCCAAAGAAAACTTTTCAGGAAGAGAACCTTTCATTAAGAACTTAATTAAACATATACCTAAACTGGTATCCAGACAGGATAATTGTAATCTCAACAGACCTATAACTGAAAAGGAGATAAGCGAGGTCCACAAGGAAATGCAAAATGGCAAGGGACTAGGTCCGGACGGATTTAATGTGGATTTCTTCAAAGCCTACTGGAATATTGTTAAAAGGTATATTGTCGAGATTGTTGAAGAATCCAGGCGGAACAAGACCATTTTGAAAGATCTCAATACCTCCTTTATTACCCTTATTCCAAAATAGGACAATGCTCAAACACCAGAGAGATACAAGCCCATTGCCTTATGCAATGTTGTCTACAAGATAATTTCCAAGGTTGTGGCTAACAGTCTTAAACCCCTGCTACCCACGCTCATCTTCGGGGAACAAACAGGGTATGTAGAAGGAAGACAAATTATGGACAACATAATTCAAGCTCACGAGGTGGTTCACTGGTTAACATGCAACAAGAGAGCGGGCATGATCATGCAACTAGACATAGCCAAGGCATATGACAAAGTAAATTAGATTTACATCAAAAAAGTGCTCACAACATTTGGTTTTGATCATAATTGGGTCAGATGGGTCATGGCCCTTGTGACTTCTACCAGCTTTTCAATTTTAGTGAATGGCTCTCCTTCTGAACTTTTTCTCCCTTCTAGGGGTCTTAGACAGGGAAATCCACTTTCTCCTTTTCTCTTCATCCTCATGATGGAAGGGTTAGGGTGGTCCATCAAGTATGCAAGAGTAATGAGAAAAATTCAAGGACTCCAACTTTCATAGAATGGGCAAGTTCTGACTCATCAATGATTTGTAGATGATACCATGTTACAGGGAATTCCCATAGTTAAAGAAGCATTTGTTTACAAACAAATTTTGAATGACTTCGCGAAGGCTATAGGTATGGAAGTAAACCTTTCCAAATCAAAAGTTTTTTTCTTTAACACTCATATTTCCATCCAGAGAAATGTCTCCAAAAATTTAGGTTTTCAAAGAGAATCCCTTCGCTTAAAGTATTTGGGAGTTCCTCTCACAGCTAAACCCCGACACAAAAGTATATGGGAACCTCTAGTAACTAAAACGCAAGACAAGGTCAAGAAATGGACAAACAAATCTTTAAATTTAGCTGGTAGACTGGTTCTTACTAAAGTTGTTCTCCAAGTGATCCCAATCTTTATGCTATCAGCCCTCCCAACTCCAATTGGAGTCCTACAACAATTTCGGAATATTCAACGATATTTTCTTTGGGGCAAAGAGGAAACAAGGAAAAAATGGGCCTTAGTCTCTTGGGAAAATATCTGCAAACCCAAGAACCATGGAGGCCTGGGTTTGGACAATCTTGAGATTCTCAACGAGGCTCTTGGAGCCAAACTTTGGTGGAGGTGGGTTAAGGATCCTAAAGCTCAATGGGCAAGCATCTGGAACAAAAAATATGCCAATGCCTGGCCGGCTTCTGAAATCATACGTATGACAGAAACAGTGAAAGGTTCCCCCATACGGAACAAGGCCTGGGAGAATAGAGAAGTGGTTCAAAAAAATAGTTTCTGGGAAATCAGAGAGGGAGATCTGACACTCTTCTGGGAGGACAAATGGCAACAAGAACCGAATCTACTGAAGGAAGAATTTCTTGGCCTCAAGCATGAGACTGACAATCAAGGCTTAGTAAAGTTTATAGACTTTTGGGAGAATCCACCTAATGTTGGAAAATGGAGAATTTGGAAGAAAATTGAGGGTAGAGAGGATAGGACCCTCAACAGTAAAGCAGAGTCCCTGAAGATAACGCTGGATCAGAGAATAATTTTAGTAATGGAAGGGCAGGACCAACTAAGATGGGGTAACAACAAAGAGGGCAACTTTAATATTAAGGCAGCTAAAGGTTTTCTCCTTGATCAGGAACCCCAAGCTCCAAATAAAACTTGGCAGAAGCTTTGGAGATACAAAGGTTGGATGAAAATCAAACTCTTCATGTGGTTAGTTCACCACAGGAAAATTTTAACCTGGGACAACCTTAAAAAAGGGGCATGCTGGGACCCTCAAAATGTCATCTTTGTGAGACTCATGAGGAGACTATCGAGCATCTTCTGAACAGTTGTCAAGGATAATTTTAGGGGCGAATGTTCGCCCTTTGGCGAAATTAAGGGGTTTTAAATTTTTAGTGGGCGAATATTTTGTATCATAGTACATTTTTACAAATCACCTCAAATAGCCCACCTTATTTTAAGGGAGAGGGTAAAAAAGGTAAATTTAGCCCTTGAAATTAGGACTTACAACCTTCCATTCGCCCATTTTCAAGAATAGGTTTTATTTAAGTGAATCCATTCGCCCATTTTCAAGAATAGGTTTTATTTAAGTGAATCCTATGAGCCAAATACCATATTTATAAAAGAGGTATGGTAAATTAATAAAAATATAAATAAATGAGAGGTATGGTAAATAAATAAAACATTTTTTATATTTACTCCATAAGTCACCTTATATACATGTAAGGGTGTAAACAAATAAAAATATAAGTAAAGTGGAGGTATGGTAAATAAATAAAACGTATAAATAAAAATACAAATAAACTAGACGTATCGTAAATAAATAAAACCTCTTTTTATATTTAGTCCATAACGCTCGTTCTATTTATGAAGGCTCAAGAAAGAGGTTTTATTTAAGTGAATCCTATGGGCCAAATACCATATTTGTAAAAGAGGTATGGTAAATTAATAAAAATATAAATAAACGAGAGGTATGGTAAACAAATAAAACATTTTTTTATATTTACTCCATAAGTCACCTTATATTTACGAACACTCAAAAAATGGGTTATATTTAGGTGAAACCTATGGCCAAATTACTATGGGAAAAATACCATGGACTAGATTGTTATTAATACCATGCAAAAAACCATTATTAACCCTAATATTAGAATTAATAAAAATAGAAATGGCACATGATATTGACCCATGGTATTCACCAAAATGGCACATGGTATTGACCCATGGTATTCACTTGGAATGTAGCCTATTTAAATGGGGGAATTAAACCAGCATGTAGCCTATGCTAAGATTCCTATGCTAAGATTCACTAGGACTTTACAAAGCTTTATTATTTAGTGAAAGACTCGCCAAGATCTTACAAGATTTTATAATTGAGTAAAATATTCTAATAAAAATAAAAATGGCACATGGTATTGACCCATGGTATTCACCTGGAATGTAGCCTATTTAAATGGGGGAATTAAACCAGCATGTAGCCTATGCTAAGATTCACTAGGACTTTACAAAGTTTTATTATTTAGTGAAAGACTCGCCAAGATCTTACAAGATTTTATAATTGAGTAAAATATTCGCCATGCCTGGTGAGAGATTCGCCAAAAAATTATTATATATACATATTATATTATTGTTAAAATCGCCTTCCATTTTTCCTATATACCATGGAGATTCGCCCATTTATTATATTTATAAATTTAGGGGGGGTTCTTAAAATTTTCCCTGACAGTTGTATCTTCACTGACAGGATATGGGATTTTTTAACCAACATTTTCAAATAGTCTGATAGAGACAAATAAAGTATTACTAACACTCTTAACAATTGCAGGAATAATTTTTCTGATAACGAAGTTCTCAATTTAGCCTGGGATCTCTTGCCGAGTTTCATTTTATGGAATGTGTGGAAAGAAAGGAACAAAAGAATATTCAAAGAGGTAAAGACTGCCTCTCTTAGCCTGGTGAAGCTGATCGTAAAACAACTTAAGGAGACAGTTGGCACCACGGTTAGGAATCTCCCCACAAATCCTCCCTCAGTTGAAGAGTTGAGAATCCTCCAGCTGTTAGACATGCAGGGGCTTATTCCTCAAGATCTAGACAGGAAAGCAAGCATGAGAGCTAAGGTGGAAGAATTTTGGCATCCTCCCCTTGAAGGTTTTTTAAAGTACAACATTGATGGAGCTTCCAAAGGCAACCCGGGGGTGGCTGGCTTTGGGAGAGTTCTAAGGGATGATACAAGTAGCATAATCTCCCTCTTCCATGGACACTTAGGAAAAGCCACTAACAACATGGCAGAACTAATTGCCTTGGAACAATGCTTAGAATTTTTGATACAGAACAATTGTCAAAATGTCATAATAGAAGTAGATTCAGAGTTAGTCATAAACGCAGCCGAGAGAATCAGCAATGGAACAGGGCCGGAAAAGGTCACAAAGCACTGGAGGTTAACTCGGGTTCTACACAGGATCCAAGTACATCTACAGGAACTTCGTACTCTCAGATTTATTCATGTGAGGAGAAATGCCAACAAATTGGCGGACATTCTGAACAATCAAGGTGTCAGCTGCAAGGACAACACAATTTTAAGGAGGTGGAACACAATGTCGCAGAGCAATCCAAAAAAACTCTGTCATAACCAGGTGGAGGAGGAAAAAGAAGAGTATAGAAGAAAAAAGTTAGAATCCAACTAGTAATGGACAATGGTCAGAGAGCCTCTCAATGTTGGACAGAAAGGTACTTGATGGGAGGTATGCCAAGGTTAGCGACAAAGTTGACCACGATCAGGAATATTCTCTGCGTCCGGCGACAGAGTTTCCCTGACAGAAGAAAGCAACATCTAAAACTTCCGCATCTCCCAATTTTTTCAATGGCGGAAGTCAATACCGCCTCTGGAGCGGGTTCGAAGCGATCACACCGCTTTTATGTCAAAAGTGGTTTTATTTTTTTTGCAGCGATGCCATAGAGAGCGTGACATGTGGTGGTGGGCCCGTTCCAAAAACCACTCTCCCCACTCCCTAAAGGTCGACGACTTTGGGCATGCAATTTTCGTCTCAGTCATCTGATGGAGTGAGGATATTCAATGCTCGAGATCGAACGAGCAGATTGCTGGGGCCCCAATCGCACGCTTTTTCTGGCATTGTTGGTGGGTGCGATTTGTCCCTTGACCGTCAGATCCATTTTTGTTAATCAACAAGGGCGATGGGTCGAGCAGGTTGGAGGCGATGTCAGTTAAGTGGCATGCTTCTTTCCTTTGCGATTTTGTTCGAAGCCATTGGATAGGGCCCGATGGTTCTTCACTATAGATTCTGGTGAGAGATTCGTTTTTCGGCGGGTTTGCATGAGCCCCTCTTTGTTGTTGGGTTTTCTTTGGGGCACGGTTCTCTCCATGTCTTGGAGGGTCGGTGGGGCCCTTTTATCTTTTGCTCTGGTCCGTCCACTACTCAGATTCAATTTTGGCTTTTTCCTGTTTAGAATTGATGTGTTGAAAAGTAAGTTTTTTGTGCTGAGTCTTTTGCCTTGGCCCGTTCTTGGTTCCTTTGGGGGGCAGATCTCCTTCACCACTTTTCAGAGTGGCTTTTTGTAAATTTTGTATATTATTAATGGTAAAGAAGGTCCTACTCTTACTTCAGCAAAAAAAAACTAGAAAAAGAATGATATTTCATCATTATCACCGGTACAGTTTGATGAAAACAAAAACATTTGAAAGCTGAGTTATACAATTGATAGCAATTTATTTTTTCAAATTGATAAAGTGACAATCTATGATTCTAATATCAGGGTCTTAAAAAACACAGTGAAATCACCACGATGTCCCAGCCCTTCAACATGGTTTCAGTTTTCATTACCTAACCTTAAATTGAATATATATATATTTCTGAAATCTGCTGAGATTTTGTAGTGACACTGGAATGTTCCCCATCAGCTGATCTTTGGGATGAATGAGTTTCGTTAACCAATGAGTACAATTCTCTAATGAGGAATTCGATCAGTCAGACACAAGCACCTTGAACTAGAATAATTTTCCAGTCGACGAATGAATAAAGGCCAAACAACTTACTGTTCTAGAAATAATGTCGTTTTAGACTAGTGCGATTCCAATGGAGGACGCAATTCTTCCTCTAATTTCAAGGAATTCGTTAGCAAAAATAGGACTGCAGGCGAAGTTTTCCAGAGGGATTGATTACAAGAAATTGTGGAGTAGAGGATTATTTTTCTAAGTATTATGATTTAGTTAAATTAGATTATATTGGAGACATTAACATTAAATAATTGGAGGGAGACTCAACTGAATTCAACAAAATTAGATTAATTGAAACTGAACTAATATATTTGGATAAACGGTTTTGACACTTACAAGGTGGTTGGAATTATATTCTCCAACACTCCCTTTTAATTAGAATCACATAAAACCACATAAAAATTTTAAATTAGTATTACAAATAGTTAAATTAAGATTACATTGGAGACATCAACATTAAATGACTCGACTAAACTGAACTCAACAAAACTGGACTAACTAAAACTGAACTAGGACACTTGGATGGACAGTTTTGACACCTAATAGGTTGTTAGAATTAGATTCTCCAATCCTCCCCCTTAATTACAACCATATAAAAAATTAAACTAAGATGTCTATTGGTCTCTCACCTAGGCTTACAATTTTAAAAAAATGACTTCAACTAGATTTATTTTTCTTCTTCTCTTCTTCTAGATCCTATAGCCTCTAGATTGTTTCAACTTTTTCTTCTTGTTGTATTCTTCAAACCTTAGTTTCTTCACTTGTTGGTGCAGGTCTTCGCTTGTTCCATGTTGTCTAATCATGTCATGGACTTCTTAAAACACTATCTTGTATGTGGGTTGTGGCCACATATTATCCTATAGGTCTTCCATTGTTCCACATTGTCTAATGATGTCTTGGACTTCTTAAAAAAATGTCTTGTATTTGGGTTGTGGCCACATATTATCGTGTAGTGGGCTTTTGATCATCAATTTGCTGCAACATAAGATGAGAAGAAAGTTTTACCTCTTAATAAGTCCAATACCTTAAAATTTTATTGATGTTTTCACCATGCATGTTGTATTCAACATTCATATCTACAACTTCTATGTTGACCTCATCTAGATATGGCGTTGCAAGCCCTGCTTCAAGGAAATTTAACTCTTCTTCATAATCGTCATGTTTACCTGCCCATTGGAAAGCGATCATCAATTTGCTGCAACATAAGATGACAAGAAAGTTTTACCTCTTCAAAACTTCAATACCTTAAAATTTTATTGATGTGTTCATCATGCATGTTTTCTTCAACATTCATATGTGCAACTTCTATGTTGACCTCATCTAGATATGGTGTTGCATGGCATGCTTCAAGGAAATTTAACTCTTCTTAGTAATCGTCTTGTTTACCTGTGCATTAGAAAGCGATGCTAAGTGTAAAAACATCTGCAAAACCTATGTGGTTCTGTTCTTTTTTCTCTACAATGAGAGCTTCCTTCTGTTGCACTTCCAACTCTACTTCTACCTCTATCTTTGTTTTCTCTTTGTGGACTTCCTTCTTTTCCTCTACCTCTATCTCTATCTTTGTCTCTGCCTTTTCCACTTTTGTAGTAACTTATGTTGCTGCAGACAAGTTTTCTTCCACTTCGTTTTCAAATTAAGTGGGATTATCTCACCAAATAACATCATGTTGATATGATGTTTTTGTTGCATCATTTTCAACCACTCATCTTTAGTCAACAAATCTTCATCAAAGTTTACGTCGGCAATATTAATTGCTTGATTTACCATAGTATTGATTGCTACAATCGCAACTTCATTGTCATCAACAAGCACTGTTGCCCGACTCTCCAAATTGTCATCAACAAGCTTTGTTACTAGATTCACCAAATTTATGTCCACTTGTGGTTGTGCACAATGGGGTCCACAAGAATCTACGTGCTCCTTCTCTTCTTCTTCTTCTTCAAATTCTTCACAAACATCATCCACTTGTTGTTGAGCATAGTGGGATTCATTACAATTTTCATCTAACTGTAAATATATTGCTATAGATCCACCTTCATCTTCAGCTTCAATGCTCCCCTTAAACAAAAACTTCTTTCAAGAGTATCCCATGTTTCATTGGCTATCTTGGCATCTGAAATAAGAAGAGAATGTTTTGATAATGCATCTTATTGCCTCTTCCCTTCCAACATAAAATCATTAGAATGAGACTGAACTGAACTGAATAAAATTGGACTAACTAAAAAAGAACTAACACACCTAGATGAATGGTTTTGACACATAACGAGGGGCTGAAAATAGATTTTCCGACCATTGAGCCAGTGTTGTGCACATCTATTCGGTGAAGTTAGATGACGCGTGTTTCTGCAACTCGGGCTTCACAGCTCGTCCATTTTCCAAATCGTGCAGTCCATGCATTCCCAGCCTGCAAAGGAACGGCTCTAGCTTCATGGTTTCGAGACTCGACTTTCGAAAGTCAAACTTGCTCATCCACTTTTACGCCCTGTCACAAAATCCACATGTTGGAACGATTCCAAAAACCATTTTAAACTTCATTAATCTAGTCGAATAAAATTCCGCCCTCTCTTTCTTCATTCCTGGAAAAAAAATGGGTATCTAATCAAAGAGCACGCTTATACGAGTAGCCCATGTTGACGTATAACATTCATCGATTTAAAAGCGTATGGCCTTTTAATTACGGCAACCTATGGGCTGTATATGACAATGCCGCCCCAAAGCATGGTCTCTTTATTAAGTGTGTTTTTTTTAAAGATAAAATTTTTGAATTTTCAATCTTTTTATATTTTAAAATTCAAAATTATGGATCTTTAAGAATTATATGCGGGAGGGAGAAATATTATATTGTTATGTATAATTTTATTTTAAATTATTTATATTATTATTAATCATAAAAATAATAAAGATATTAATTAAATATAAATACATGTATGAAGATTTTAAATTCGCTATTAATTTATCATAAAAATTTTAATTTGTAAATAGACTTTGTTACAATATTATGGACCAGTTCTATAGTTTATCAATATTACATAGCTCATTTTGTATGACATTTGTTTTAATAAATCAATTTAATTTAAAAACAGGAAAAAAACAAATAAGTACTTTGGAGATAAACCTCAATTTTTGATTTGTGAATACTACTAATTATATTATGAAACATCCCTGGAACTTCAATCCCTACTATCCACTAATAATTAACAATCATTAAATTAAAATTATGGAAAACCTATTACTACTAATTATATTCAATTCCTACTATCCACCTAATAATTATTAATAATTAAATTAAAATTATGGAAGATTTATTCCAAAATAAACTTAAACCTATACATGATTTTAATGGATGAAATCAAGGACTTCCAATCCATTTTCCATTTCTACCTCCACTCTTGTCTTTTCTTTACAAATTCTCATACTTACAAATGTCACATAAGTATTTTGATATCTATCTACCTTTAATATCAAATGAAAAGTATTTAAATTTACTTTACATTTTCAGAGACTTTCCAAATAAACTCTCAAAGAAAAATAGACATTTAAATTTACTTTACATTTTGAAAGAGTTCCCAAATAAACTCTCACAGAAAATAGACATTATTTTTATATTAGATATAATAATTAAAGAAGGAGATTTCTTAGACAAGACTTCTATGATGCAAAGTGGCTCATGATATCTTTTTGTTATTTTGGTGATGTTTTGTTAGTTTTTATTATTTTTTTACACGGATTGTAAAACTTATCATAACTCAGCAATCTCTAGCTAACTGAGAATGCAGGGTCATCACTATTATTCAAGGAAAGCCATGTCACCGGGAATAATTCACTCGTAGTCTTTAAAGGGCAGGTTTTCACTCAAAATGCATATGAGCCTTGAGAAAACAAACTTTTAACCAAACAAAAACAATTTTAAAACATACTCAAAATCCTTTATTAATTTTTATTATATTTTAATAAAACATTTTAAATATAAAAAATTAATTTTAATAATTTTCAATTAAATTAAAAGTTCTGAATATTAACTTTTAGGATATTAAATTTTAGGAACATGAAATTCAACCCGATGTCCAATCCCATAAATGTCAAAAATTACTTTCATATCGATGCATTTCTTTCGGCCAAACCCTTGAATGGATACGGATTTGTTGTTATGGTCGATGAATACCTAGAGCCTTTATTTTTATAGGGTTTGGTAATTCAAGCTTCTTCTTTTTTCTCAGTACTGAAGAAGGCCGACTAAAGAATTATTTTTCAAGATTATTCAATATAGTTATGTCATGCGACTGGAACCCATTACCTATTCTTGTAATGAATTTTATTTATGCAGATATTATTGAGTTTCATTCATTATTTTTTATATCTCATTTAAAGATATTATATGATATGCATTGTGTGAAAGGTTAGGAGTTGTTTTTAGTATGATTTTTTTTATTTTCTCTGAATTTGGTGGAAAAATTTGAGGTGAAATCTTGATTTGTGTTATTTAAACTAGTTTTTTTTATTATATATATGGATTTAGCACCCTCGAAAACCCCTAGGGTACCTGGGTTGTATAGGATTACCCATCAAGCTTGTGATTTCAATAAATTCATGGGATTACCTATCAAGCTTGTGATTTCAATAAATTCATGGGATTACCCATCGTGCTTGTGATAAACCCCTAGGGCACTTCGGTTGCATAGGATTACCCATCAAGCTTGTGATTTCAATAAATTCATGGGATTACCCATCGTGCTTGTCATTTTAATAAATTCCTACTGAATTTTAGAGAAATTTGATGGAAAAACCTATCGTAAAAGCTTCCAAAAAATTGCACTAAGGACGGTTGCATAGGATTACCCATCAAGCTTGTAATAAATTCATGGGATTACCCATCGTGCTTGTGATTTCAATAAATTCCTGCTGAATTTTAGAGAAATTTGATGGAAAAACCCATCGTAAAAGCTTCCAAAAATTTGCACTAAGGACAACTCCTTTTTTGTATATGTAAATTGATCCATTTACACACCCACTTGTAGCATTTATGTTAACATAGACGTTGGCCACGCTAAATAATATTAATTTAATTAAGTTAAATGGTTAGTATTTTCGTTTATCTAAGGACTATAACAATTTTGTTTTACTGGTGTATTAGTTTGTTGAGACTTTGAATTAATTTTGATGATTTTCATATGTATAATTAAAGTTTTAGGATTTTATTTTTATTTTTTATTTTTTTTAAATTATTAAAATAATCTTATAATGTTTGAAAAAATAATTTTCAAGTTAGAGCATTTTGATGGGACATAATACTTTTTTAAGAGTGCAATTTTATTTGTCATAGTTTAATAGGGTTTTGGTTTTTTTTTGGGAAACAATGAAAATTTTGGCATGATTTTGATAAAATCCCATGGAAATTTTTGGAAATCCAAGTTATAGTTTTCAAGCTTCAATTTTTTGGGTTGCCCAAGGGTATTTTATAGTTTTGAATTCATTTTCACTATCAAAAACACGATTCAAGTACTCCTATTGTCAGACTTAAAAAAAAAAAGACTAGATTTCACATTGTTTGTTTGTCTCAGAGAAATCGATGCCTCATAGATAATGTCTTTTTACTTTCTTAATTGTAGAATAACTGACAAATCATTTTCAAATGAAAAAAAAAAGGATAATTTTGTAAATGATCATTTTGTAGGTTAGTGGTCTAACGCTGAAATTGATGCCTCATAGATAATGTTTTTTTACTTTCTTATTTATCAAATAACTGACAAATCATTTTAAAATGAAAAAAAAAAGATGACACCATATAAGAAACAATTTTTCTTAATTTTAGTAATACATGATAGGTAAAACATTAATGTTTGTTTAATAAATTGCTTTAGGCAAATTAAGTTGAAGTAGTTAGCTAAATAATTTTTAAATAAAAAAGGGTTATGAGCTATGAAACTGACACTGTATAGTTCATCACCGTCTCTATCCAATATCGTTATAGTGGTTGACACTATTGCAATCATTGGCTTGTCCCATGGGAATTTGGTAATCTACATGCAAGCAAGGTGATATTTAACAATGTGAGTACTCAACTGGATTTTTGGGTTTTGACTAGCCCATGGCCTCACGATCCTCTATTGAAATGATATACAAGGATAACGCAGTTGTATGAAGCTAAAAATCAACCTGAGAAACTATTGCTTCAACTACTTCTTTTATCACTGGCTCTAGTTTTTGATCTCTTAATGGTATCAAGCGAGATCTAGCATAGGTTTTCTCTAGCTTTCCATGTAGATTCTTGATCACTTCCACCCACATATCCACAAAATCAAGGGATCCAAAGAAAATAACAAGGCAAGAGCCATGCCAAAGGAAGGCATGCAGAGGAGGAAGGGTCATCATAAAAAAGTTGAGAGCCTTTGGAATGACGTGGATAAATATTCACAACAATTGGGACCGCGACTAGGTCGAGGATGACCACCACCCGACCACCATGGCTGATAAAACAACCAATAGTGGACACAACTAGGAAACTACTAGATCCCTCCTCTTTCATGATCTGTTATAGTCATTGCTTCAACCGATGGATCTTTCTCTAAGCAAGGTGCTAGTGGATCTGTCTTTGCCTCCCATTATGTGATGTTAGAAATATTAATTATTATATTTAAATTTATAGAATGATTAGATTAGATTAGATTATCAAGTAATATCAATCGATTCCAAACTCTAATGTTTAAATTAACCATACACAATATTCAACCTTACGAATTGAACTATGCCACTGAGGCAAAAATGTTACAATGTATTACAATATTTTTCTTAGAGCAATAAATTTTGGCGGCCTCATATAAAATTAAGAATTTTTGGTGCTTCATACACAGTCCTTTATATGAGTTGTGGAACCCTCCAAAAAAAGTTTTCGTAGGCACATTGCTTCCTTTGATGCCTTCCTGTTTGATTCAACGGGTGCTTTAAAGAAACACAATATTGACAAAAAAAAAAAACCATTACAGTGGCTAGGGCTGAAAAGAGAATAAAGGGATTAGGATAAGTTATATCGCCAGCTCAAGGTCAACCTGCTATTTACCCATTGCTATCGTTGGATCATCAACTCAAAGGCTTTAATAAATTCCTCTTTGATCATTTCAAAAAACAACAATGACGATGGTTTGGTGCATCATTTTTAGAAATGCGGGCTTTACATAAATAGACATCTGCAAATGAAAATTTTAATAGAAACGACAAGTATGGTCATAGTGGCAATCATGATGTTTGGTGGTAGTAAGAATTTCTATAGTACTGGATTCCTTGATATTGCTTCACTGGATTCTTGATATTGCTTCAGGCATGGAAGCGGTGATGAAAATTCCATTGGTGTGGTCAGTGAACTTGGGGGGAGGGAAGAGACGGAAATGATGGGAATATCAAGAATGAGTGCATTAGCAAATATATTTTGATTATCTATTGTTTTACAATGTGAATGTAGACTTCAGATCTTTGCATCATAGTGAAAAGAACATTTTTTTACAGAGATTTACAGGCAGAAGAAATTGCTTTTTTGGCGCCCACCAGTTTTCGCTCCAAAAACTCGAACTTTCAGGCTACAAACTAGAATTATATATCATGACTTGTCTAAAAAAAATACATGCATTCATCTTTTATATAAGGTGAAAATTCAACTATACATTAAACAAATACATAGCACATATATTTACTGTACAACAGAACATTTATATCTACACCAACTCTGGACAGATATTATCACAGATTTGGTTTATAAATGAAATGCAGGGATATGGGATCTTGTACACCGTTTATAATTTCATTTACCTTGTACACTGCTCATAATTTCATTTACTTCACATTCCTTCAGCGACAAACCAAAATCTACAATTTGATTTGTCAGTACTTTTATGTATGCTCCTTCTTAATCACAATTATTAATCTTGACATTTCCTAAAGAGTGACATATATGGAATTTTTTTCCCTTTGCCAATGGTTTAGTGAAGGTTTCTGCAAACTGCTATTGTGACTTGCAATGATGTAAAACAAATTAAACATTGTTAATCAACTCTCGAATGAATTGATACTTCGTGTCAATGTGCTTGCTTCTTTTGTGAAAAAATGAATTCTTAGACAACAAAATTGTTGAATTGTTGTCCCAATAAATTCTGTTTTCCGTCCTTTTTTCATGCCCTAAATCCTTCAAAATTCTTCTCATCCAAATTTCTTGACATGTTTCCCCTCTTGTTGTAATATATTCAGCTTCAACTGTGCTCAATGAAACTATTGGTTGTTTCTTGGAAGTTCATGAAATGGCTCTCGAACCTTAATGGAAAACACAACCTGGTGTGCTCTTTCTATCATTGACATTTCCTTCCCAATCACTATTACTGAGTCCAACCAACCTAAAATCATTTGTTGTAGCATAAAAATGCCATATCCTTTAGTTCCATTAACATATACCTTAATATTCTTTAAGATGTTTGTCAATGTGTCTCCTTTCATGTCTCCATGAACCTTGAAACCAAAATCACGACATACACTAAATTGGGCCTAGTTGTAGTCAATTACATCAAATTGCAACGATACCTTCATATATTATCAGAGTTACATTACTAATATAATCTTCCATAATTTCAAAACCATAATTGCTTGAGTTGGAAAAAACTTCTTGTTCTACGTTTTGTACCTATTCAAGATGTATGTTATATATTTTGTTTGAGAAATAAAAATGCCATCTTCCATTTGCTTGACTGCTATGTCTAGAAAATACTTTAGCGACCCAAAATCTGTCATTTCAAACTCACTCTTCATGATTTCTTTGAAATCAACAATGAAGAGGTCATCACTCCGTGTGAAAATTAAATCATGTACATATAAAACCATAATTAAGAGCTTTCCATCACTTTCTTTGGTGTACAGTGTCAACTCACCATCACATTTGCTAAAGCCATCATCCAACAAATATGTATCTATTATGTTATAGCATGTGTATGGTGCTTGTTTCACCTCATAAAGAGCTTTGTTTAGTCTGTACACCTTGTATTATTTCCCTTGAATCTCATAATCAAGTGGTTGCTCCACATACACTTACTATTTCAACACTCAATTAAAAAATGTTGATTTCATGTCCATCTGATATAGCTTCCATTTTTTTTGCGTTGCTATTGCCAAAATTGTCCTCATTGTCTCCATTCTTGCAACTGGAATGAATGTTTCAACATAATCTATTATGCATTGTTGTTTCTGTCCCTTAGCTACTAACCTTGCTTTATGCCTTTCAATCCTTCCTTCAACATTACTTTTGGTCTTATTGACCCACTTCACACCTATGTCTTCTTTTCCTTGTGGAAGTTTCACTAAATACCCTTTTTCATTCTTTTCTATCTCCTCTATTTCTTTATCCATTGTTGCTACCCATATTTGTACCTTAATTTCATCTTCACAATTAATTGTATCATTTACATGAGAAAACAAAGAAAACAAAGATTTCAGACCTATGGTACCTTTTTCTTTATTTTTCTCTTAAATATCGCTCAAATCTCGAAATTTTTTTCTTCTCATACTTTCCAAAGATGGATTCAATGTGCCACTTGATGTTGAACTTGAGGAATGTGGAGTTGTTGATATTTGTTGTGCACTTGGAGGGGTATATGCTTGAATGCTCGACATTTTCCTATTTCTTGTTGATGGTGTCACTTGGTGACTGCTTTTTTGAGCTTGAATATGTATATGAGGAGTCACCATTAAAGAAGTACCTATTTCTACTAATTCCTATTTGTGTTCTTGTGGTAAATTAGTCGCCACATTAATTATCTTAGATACAAATTTCCATCCCATGCTTCCTCTTCTATGAACTGTACATCTATGTTGATTATGATATTTTTGGTTATTGAATTATAAATATTATATGTCCTGGATTTGTCAATACAACAAAAAAATATGCATCCAACCCCCACTCCCATTGTCCAACTTCTTTCTTATCTCATCTAGGACATGTTAATATGCCACACATCCAAATACTCTCATGTGAGTGACATTATGTTTTCTTCTAGTACATGCTTCTTTTGGAATCAAAATCTTCACACTTTTGGTTGGACATCTGTTTATGATGTATGTTGTGCAAGCTAAATATTTAGTCCAATAATTGTTTAGAAAATGATTTTCCTTTAACATACTCCTTTCTGTTTCCATAATTCTTTTATTTTTGCTTTCTACCACACCATTTTGTTGAGGTGTGTGCATTATTATGAATTGTTTATGAATTCCATGCTCCCTAAAAAATGTTGAAATTCATTTGAGATGTATTCACCACCTATTAGTTCTCAAAACTTTGATGTAGTGGACTTCCTTTTCAACAAGAGCCTTGAATTGGCAAAAGCACTCAAACACTTCACCTTTCCACCTTAGAAATTAGACCAATGTCTTTCTTGTGCAGTCATCTATGAATGTCAAGAAATACTCATTTCCACCAATTGACAAGGTCTGCATTGGTCCACATAAATATGAATGGATGATTTCCAAGGGTGCCTTTACCCTTATCGACTTTGCTGCTGGAAATGATTCTCTATGTTGTTTTCCCAAGATGCATCCTTCACATAAGTTGTCTGGGTTTTTATTAGTGGAAATTTCTTTACCATGCATTTCCTGTGTAGCAAGTTTAACCATTAGAGAAAATTTCAACATAAAAGTGCTCAAGAAATTTCACTTAATTTCCTTTCATAATATGTAAACCAATAAAAATCTTTTAAATTTAGAAAGAGGTAGACACCTTTTGGATGCAGAATTATATTTTTGACTTATCTCATATGTTTACTCAAATTTCAAGTGTAGACACTTGTTGGATGCGGAATTAAATTCTACATTCAATGAGTACCCATTATGCATAATTTTGAGAAGACCCACATTGATAAAAAAACTGGAGATATTTTTGAGAAGACCACTAAATATATTTTCCTAAAAAATATTTCCTTAAAACATCCGAAGGTCCAGGGATAAGGAAAGGACCCAATGATTTGATTTATGGGGTGCATCTTCCCTTTATCTAGGGGACCACTGACAAGATTGCTCAGATCTAGAGGAAGCACAAGGTTCCTTCCACCTTCCTGCCCCTAAATACCTTTCAGAGCTCAATAAGATCAATTAAAGAGTAGGTGGACCCTAGAAATATGAAAGGATTTTATGTTATCCCATGTTCTTATGGGACACCCCTACATTGGAGAAATTGGCCACTACATAAATCAAATGATTCTTGAGCATGTAGTCGACGTCAAACATGGTGGGTCTCACTCATTAGTGTTGGCAGAATGTGTGGAGAAGAAGAAACACCATATTTGTATTAAAGAGTCTCAAGTTATTGCTACGATTGATCATTTCCATCATTGAAAGTTTAGGGAGACCATAGAGATTAACTGGAGGCTTAATACTTTGAATAGAGAGGATGGTTGGAAAATCGATAGTTGTTGGATCCCCGTCCTTTCTTCTTAGGCTCTTTCCTTTTGTAGTTGACCTTTTTCCCCTTTTGTTCCATTTTTGGCTTAATTCTTTCTTATATTTCCTTATTATTTTAAATTCTATATATTATTAGTAAAATATATATTATTTTTCTTTTTTATGCTTTCTTGTTATATATATAAAAATATTTTAATACTTGGTTTTTCTAGTTATGTATTTATTTTTATCAAATTTTTTTTCTATATAAATTTATATATCTTTTAATCTTTACTTTAAACTCCTTTATTCCTTCATAATTTTTACTCCTTTTTTCTACTTAGGATTGTAATTTATTAATTTTATTTTTTGTATTCTTCTATAATAACATGTTATATATATATATATATATATATATATATATAGTTTTATTATTTATTATAGGTTTTTTTTTATCATTATTTTATTAAAAATATCTATATCTATATATATATATATATATATATATATATATATATATATATATATATAATATATTTAGATATTCATTTATTATTTCTTGTTCTTAACCACGGGCAAATTTTCTCTAATTCTATATCAAGTGAAGTCTCTGTAGTGACTTGCCACACATTCTGTGTGGATAATACTTCTTTATGATCATCTAATTATGTGGATCATATAAATTCTATATCAATCAATGTCTCTAAGGTGATATAATAGCACACGACCTCCGCGACTCATTTTACTATGGCTCTGTGGGTTTTTTTCTCTATGGTTAATAGTCCCTGTGGTTTTTTAATATCTCTACGACTATACATGCTATATCTTTCTTCAGTGGAGAAACATATCCCTTCGCTATGGCGAAGCATTTCAACCTTGATTTCTACAATGACTTCTATGTGATATCTCTCTTCGATGGTGAAGTATTCTTTCAAACATTTGCAATGATATTTGCACGTTAACTCTCTCCAATGATGATAAATACATTAAATACGATGATCTTCATGGAGGGTACATATCTGTGCAAAATCTGCAGCCAGTAATATAACTCTGTGACATGCAATATCTTACCAGGTGTAAACGTTCCTCTTACCTTTCTCTTATTAAGATTTATTTACTATAACTAAGTTCTTATCCCCATATCTCCAATTGTTCCTTTAACAAAGGGAGGCCAAGAAAAAGTACCCTATAAAGTCTCTATGAGTAGATTGAATCTTTATAAAAACATAGAGAAAACAGTCTCTACGAACATATTGAATCTTTAGAAAAATGAATAGAGGAAAGAGAAGGACAATTTAAGCTAGAATTGCCTAACTCTTGGAAAAAAACACAAATCATTAGGATGCAAAAAAATAAAACACACAAAAAAAAATCATTGGTTGAAGAGAATGACACCTTGAGAGATGAGATTAAAAATATAAAAGAAAAGCTAAATAATAAGTGAGCTCAGGATAACCCACACTAAATTAAGTATCAAACCCTTAAAAGAATAATTTAACAAACTAATTGAACTAGACCATGGGCTCCACAAAAGAGCCTTGAACCTTATAATTGTTGGTATAAAAGAGAAAGACAATGAGGACACATTAGACATAGTATAAGAATAATTTAAAACCAAATCACAAATTCAGATAGCCTATCTCACAGAAGCAACAAGGGTGGGAAATATAATTGAACATAAGAAAAGACTAATGTAGATTAAGGTAAGTTATAATGACCATAAATTAGATATTATTACGAAATATCCAAACTTAAGACATTGAAGACCTTATAGTAGAATACCAGCCTGAACTAAGGAAAGAGCTCCAAAAGGTCAAGGAGACAAGAAAGAAATGGAATGGGAAATCATTAGAAATAGGAAATTTATTATTAGAGATAGATCCAAAAATAAGAGTGGAAAATAGGAATTAAGGTCACTCTAGTTTCTCTTTTGGAACATTTGTGATTTTCCATGGTGTAAAGTTCCTGTGCTAAGTTGGGTCTTGAGTGATATTGATCTTATTTTCTTAGTTGACACTTGAAAACATGAGCAATCTAGGATCTCACACATTGACCGGTTCATTCTTTGGTCAACTTAGAACAATAACTCTTCCCAAAGAGGTGTTGGTGGTATAATTTGGTATATAAATATTATGGTTTCTTCTCACATTCCACTTCATAAAATTGATCCCATTAATTAGTACATTTGTTTCGCAATTTTTAATTCTAACAACAATAGGATTCTCCTCACAATTCATTATTTCACTCCTGTCAAGTCTACCTCCTATAAGAAACAAAATTGGATAAGAATTTCCCCTTCAATACCTTATAACAAAACATCCATAGCCTAGGGAATGAACGTAATATCCTTTTACTTGGGGACTTCAATGCTAGAACCACTACTAACCAGGCTACTATCCCAAGAAATAACCATAGCCTCAACCCCCTATGGCTAGACGAGGATGGTGACTTAGATAATAGATTCAAAATAAATTTAGATGAAATTACTATTTTGTACCAAGCTTATCAAGATTTGTAGTTCCAAAGACCTAATAATTTGTAATCAAACTAACAAGTGGCCTACCTCTAGCAAGATAAATTTTATTGATGAGTTAGACAGTAGCGTCGTAGATTATGCGATATCTGACACACATGTTTTCAGTCGTATTACAAACTTTGAATTGTTAAATGATCACCAATTTGATTCCAAACACATACCTTTGTCCCTAACACTCAATATTATCATGCATACCAACCACATGAAAAATATTTGTGAGAGTCAAGTGCACACCCTTGTTGATATAAGTAACAAAGATCTCTTCTTAACGTATTTAGAGATGGATTTAGGCTCCCTAAGATATAATAATAACATTGATCAAATCTACTACAATTTTACTATGACCCTTTCCACCACCATTAAAAAGTTATCTACCAAGGTGTCATATAAAAATAATATTAGAAATTCCAACCCTTGGTATGATAAGGACTATAAAATTTCCAGGAAAGCAATTAAAACACTCCTACAAAACTGTTAACATTAGAAACATAACAATGTAAAAATCTCTTATCAAAAGGAAGAAAAGGTCCTATATTAATAAGGGACAAGATAATCTTCTTCACCTTTCTAAAGTTAAGCCTAGAAAGTTTTGGCAAAATGTACTTTATCACAAAACTAAAGTCAATAATTTGATCCCCTAAGAGAACTCAGATATTTATCTTTCAAAGCTTTATGACTCTCCAGTCACCATGGATTTTGCTTTAAACACTCCTATAAAGGAGGATATCTTTTATTTGGAAGAGGTCGAGTTCAAGATTAAGAAACTCCATAATGGGAAGCTAGGGACATTGATGGGTACCAAGATGAAATCTTCAAAATGGGAAGCTCTATCCTCATCCCTCATATCCACATTCTTCTCAATTTGGCGATAAAGCATGACTTTTGTAAGCTTTGGAAGAAAAGCCCTATTGTGTTTATATTTAAAGTGGGAATAAAAATATTCACTCTAACTATATGACCATTATGATTAGCCATATTTTAGCCAAACTGTATGGACTGATATTGGAGAAGAATTTTAGCTTCTGGTGTGAATTCTGTCATAAAAGAGCTAAAGGGAAAGTTTGTTTTAGAAAAAACACTTGTCTATTGATCATCTTGTCATGATTAGTGTTGAGTCTTGAAAATGTCATTCATTTCCATTACTCTTTCACTATTATGTCCATTATATCACCTCCATTTCACCTCCATTTCAATACTATGTCACCACATTCATCCCACTTTCATTATCATTGGGCCACATTTATGTTTTTCCAATCTTTATTAATTCTAAGCCTTTTAAGTGAATTTGTGGTTAAAAATTAGAAAATAATGTGCATATTCTTATACCTAACAAATGGGTTGAGATTGTTGACATGTGTAGGTTGAAAGAAGGCTTCTAGAAGACCCTTATGTGGCACTCTAAGGCCAAATTCGAATTTGAGTGGAAAGAATCATGGGATCATGAGGATATGTGTCACATCTCCTAATTGTATTGTAACTCTAAGAAGACATGTGTCTTATCAGTTCCTATTTTGATTAGGACTCTAGAGGTAGAGGGAGAGATTCATGGACTTTCATTAATGAGATGGCTCTCATCTTTTTGTATAAATAGGAGATCTCTCTCCTTCATTTGTTAGTTATTAAGCTTGTTAGGCTTTTAGCTTGTGAGCTCTTTAGCTTGGAGTTTGTAGTTCTTCCTTGATGGCTTTTGAAATCTTTGGAGAACTTTGTTGTACTTTGTAATTTTGAAGAATTTGAATAAAGCTTTGATGTTCTCAACATGGAAGGAGATGTGAAGTAGATGTCATGGAGCATATTAGAATGTAAGGTAGAGTAGATTTCATTTTGTAAATTTTTCTTTGATTTCATGATGTCATTTGATTGCTTTCAAGTTTGATAGATTAGATTTTTCATTCATGCAATTTTAATTCATGCAAGTGTGTTCAACCGGTTGATCGTAGATTAGTAATGCACATAGCTTTTTAATGACTAATGATATGAAAAAATCATCTTGTCCTTCTACTGATTTATTTTCTGAGTTCTAATTCTAGCATTGTTATTTCTTTCAGTTTTGTTTTGCTCATTTACTTTCATGCAAATTTAGATATCATATTACTCCATTTGTTTATGATTACCTTCCTATAGCCAAGCGACTCAAATAGTGAGGAATCAGAATATTATTTGATGTAGTATGATTTAGTTTCATTTTATGCAATTTAGCTATCAGATTACTCAATTTATTTATGATTGCCTCCTATAGCCAGAGCAAGTCGAAAGGTGAGGGGTCAGAATATGAGTTGATGTAATATGATTTTGTTTTCTTTGCTTACAGTTTTTGAATTGCTTTAAGTTCATTTTTCTTTTTATACAGCAGCAAGGATACTGGGTTTCATAGTCACTAGCTCATAGATTGGTTGTTGTATTCCATTTTGATTGAGGTAGCTGCATATTTACACTTTTGTTTCAGTACTAATTCTATCAATAACATGTTTTGAAATCTTTTGAAGTGCTAAGTTTTGGAAGTTACCATTAGGGACATAGGCCTTGTCTTGAATCTCTATC
The DNA here is from genome assembly GCA_031772625.1 of Pinus tabuliformis. NCBI lineage: Eukaryota > Viridiplantae > Streptophyta > Pinopsida > Pinales > Pinaceae > Pinus > Pinus tabuliformis. The sequence goes on along the minus strand of CM062819.1, from coordinate 814,774,266 downwards.
CATACTTGTCCTTTAAAAGTATTCTCAAGACCTTAGGATAGGATTTCCATTTGCATTAGACACTTTAGGAAACCAACAAAAACTAAACCCCAAAACAAAATAAAATCTATAAAGCAACGAAGTAAGAAAAAGGTTAACTAAGCACAAATGGTGCACCACACTTCATCAGTTTACGGTACCCGGATTGATAATTTATGTAGAGCAATTTAAGACATTAAATTGACTAGACAATTAGGGTCATTGATGAGTAGTGTAGAAATAGTAAAACTAATCTCTTTTTTTTGTTTTATTGATTTAGAAAACCTTTTGATATTGTTCCTTGAGATAAGCTATGGAAAAGACATGAAGAGATAATGGTTCCTCCCGAGTTAAGAATTGATGTAATTTGACTCTAGAAGAATGTTGTTGCCAAGAATAAAACCAATGAAGGGTGGTCTATACCAATTAAATGCAATATTTGGGTTAAGTGGGGGTGTACCCTTTCACCTACCCTTTTTGGTATTTACATCGATAAACAAGAAGAGTGTTTGGAAATTGCAGGTTGTAGTGGCCCCAAGCTTGTTAGTATGGTTATTACTCTTCTTTGGGTTGGCTATGTCGTTCTTATACCGATAAGCTATGATAATCTCGTCATGTAGCTTAAGATCATCCATGATTAGTGCTCCAAGATGGGCATGATGGTTAATACTGACAAGAATAAAGTCATTATAATTAATTCCAAAAATATCAACCTTCATAATGTCATCTATGATAACAACTACTAGGAGCAGGTTTCTTCCTACAAGTACTTAGGTATTAGTATTCGTCATCAACTCAGCTAGAATTATAGCATTGAAAAAATGATTATTGGAGGTTGGAAAGCTTATTATGAGCTTGAAAATATTTGTAAGTTGGTTGATCTGTGGATTTGGAGTAAAAAAGGGGTTCTCTTTAAGATTTTTGTCACCTCAGTCATTTTATATGGATGTGAGGTTTTAGGTTGTATTATATCTAGAGAGTCATGGAAGAAAATCAAGATGATTCAAATGAAATTTATAACCTACAACCTCAAGATTAAATGAAATATTCCCTATCCTATCCTCCATATTGAAGCTATCTTTTCCCTAAAATAAAACATGACAATGTTTAGGTACTTGATGTACTAGATGAAGTTTTCCAACATTGAATTCAAGAGGTTTCAAAAAATTTCTTCTAACTCTAGCCAAAACCTTCACATATATCTCAAGTGTGGTTGGCCTAAGGATACCATGTCTTGGCTCAACCATTGGGGGACAAAGGAGGAGATCATCTTGGGGAATTATGATAATATTAAAAATACTATTATCACCAAATTTAAGGATAAATTGTGAGATGATAAGGAGGTAGAGGGGAGAATGAGGCTAAGGTATTACAACGATGAGACAACCTGAACCCTTGCTAACATGAATTATCTCTATGTCTTGACCAATATTAAAAGGATAATTAAAATTGCAAAGATTAGAACTAATTCTCATGAGCTTCATAGTAAAACCGACTGTTGGATTGTCCAAAAAAAACCCTAGGAAGAAATAACCTACCACATTTGTGATACTAAGAGAGTTAAGATGAAAACACATTTCTCTTAGATTGCATGGCTCTTACTTACATCCATTCTTATGTCCAAAACATTTGCCACACATCCAACATCACTCGCTTGTTAAGTCAATAGAACTACAATGAATTTGGAGTGTTTCTTTTCCCTCTTTTTGATCATAGAAATAAAATATTAAATAGTCACAATTAATCCCTTATTACGGGTCGATAGACCACATTGGTCTTCATGGATGTTAATTATCATCATCATAATCATCATATTCTTTTAATTAAAGATTTTATTTTTCTTTATTTTCATATTTAGTATTCTTTTATGATTCCTTTTGTTTAATATTCCTAATCAATGTTTATTACCTTTTATTATCATTATATTTAGTTAAAACATATTTATATTTATTTACTTAGATAATGTAGTTTATTACGATTTTTTTATTTTTTATTTTTTATGTTAGAATTTATTGTTATTGGCAGTAGGGTTTTTTTCTTATCATATATTATTCATTTTCGAAATGTTTTGGACAACATCCCTATTATTTTAAATTCTCTAAATTATTAGTAAATATATATTAGTTCTCTTTTCTTGTTAACTTGTTAATTATATATATATATATATATATAGAGAGAGAGAGAGAGAGAGAGAGAGAGAGAGAGAGAGTTGAGATTTCCATAGTTATTCATATTGTTTGAATCTTTCAGATATGAATTATGTAGGAGTTTTTCCTATTCGACTTTTGGGTGGACACTCCACCCATCTTTAGGGGCTAGAAAGCCGATAGATAATAAGAGAGAATGTTGACTAAACCTATAAATAATGAGAGCTTCGAGAGCCCATAGATAATAAGAGAAAATGTTGAGTATTAGGCCTATAAATAATGAGATATTAGAGAATAGAAAACAAACTCAAAGTAGTGAATAATAAAATAAAATAATTAACGGTCAAATAATGAAAGAAAAAAACTTCAAGCACCTTATTTGTTTTGAGACACTAATCTTAGCTCGTATCCATTTTCATAATCTTAGCTCATATCCATTTTCATAATAATCTCATCATACTCTTGTCATCATAGAAGCCTTTGAAATAGAAAAGAACCCCAACAATTTCAATTAGGAAGATGGATATAAGCTTAGACACTCATAGAATCATATTATCCATCTGCTTTTTCTCTAACCCCTTGGTCCCTTTTTCTCAATCTCTTCTTCCCCTTAAAATTCCTTCCTCTTTTTTTATTTTTCCTTTCTTTTAATCTTACCCTCTTTTTCCTCCCCTTCTTCCTATATTTACCTTCTATTGTATTATTACTTTCCTTCTTTCTATATATTCTTCTCTAAATTTTTATTAATTAATATATTAAATATTTACCTAATTTTACCAATGTAATCATCTTTATCCCTTATTCACATATTTTTATTTATTTATAATTCGAATTTATTATAATATTATATATATTCTCAATTTATTTATAATGATATATACACCATTTCTACTTATATATAAAACTTATTAAAACATCTTATATTAAAATATTATCAAATTAAATAATAAATAAATAATTTCATTAGCTGAAAAATTTTCGTTAAATAAAATTGCTTATTCATATATTTTTAAATATTTTCAAATATAAATAATTTATACTATTATATTATTAACTATATACATAATACATTTCTTTACCATTCATATTTCTAAATCTTTAAAAAATATATATTTTGAGACTATTTATTACATAAATATTTTATATTACAATATTATACATCTATATATAATAAATAAATAAATAAATAATTTAATTAATATGGTTAGATATTTCAAGAATACTAACACTAATATAATTTCATTTTGACCCTATATATATATATATATATATATATATATATATATATTCTCGTTCCCTAATGAATAGAGTATCCATGGAATATCCACACTAAATTTGGGACAAAAATATTCCTATTCATCTTTGAAAAATTCAGACAATTATATATATATAGATATATATATATATATATATATACCAAATTGTTATTTTTTTATTTTTATTTTAAATTATATATTTATTTTTATCATTTTTTAATATAAAATTTTATGACTTTATTCCATACTGTTATTTTTTACTACTTTTTAATTTTTTAAAGTTTTATTTTATTTTTCTGTTTTATTTTCTAATAACATATTTCGTTATAAAATTTTAATTTATATCATATATTTATAATAACACATTTATATATATATATATATATATTTATTTAAATATATATTTTTTTTAATTTCTTAATTTAGTGTTCGAGAAATTATATTCTTTTAATTCTAAGTTCTAAATTTCTATATTTTATTCTATTATTATTATTATTATTTTCGGATTATTATCATATTTAATTAAATAATATTTATATTTATTTATTTAGATATTTTAGTTTTAAAATCGACATATATTTTTGTCTAAAAATATTTGATATAAGATTTATTTATATTTTATTTGTTTAAATTTTTAATCAATATTTATTGATGATGATGATGATGATTAACGTTCGTTGAGACCAAACAATGGTCTATCTATTTATGATGGTTTACTTTTGATCATTATTATATTTAATTAAATAATATTTATATTTATTTATTTAGATATTTTAGTTTTAAAATAGATATATAATTTTGTTTTTTATTTAATTTATCTAATACATAAATTATTTAACTTTTATATTTTTTATTAGAATTAGTTGTTTTTGACTGTTGTTTTTTTTTCTTCTTATCCCTTATTATCCATTTTTTTTATATTTGACCATATAATTTTGTTTTAATGTTTGAATTTTATAAAAATAGGTTGACTCCTTTTTATTTTTGATTGGGTTTTTTTATCATATTTTTTTTTTTTTTAATTACTATTAACTTACTAGAAAGTAGTTATCTCTACATTGTTACAATATTTATTCTCAATCAATGATCAAACTCTTTATCTTAGTAGTTAGTTGTTTGAAGCACTTTAGCAAAATATATCTTAGTAGTTAGTTGTTTGAAGCACTTTAGCAAAATAGTTTATATATGATTTTTTAATGAAATATTTTTGGAAAAAAAATAAGAATTTAGTTTTCTTTATCTAATATATATAGTTTTACTTTAACACATATAATTAATATTGAAATATTTTAAAGTAAGTTAGTGATTATATATATATATATATAATTGTATATTGAAATATTTTATTTATAATACACATTAAATTATTTAATTATTATTATTATTTTTTAAATGTTGCAAATTAATTTATATTAAAAATTAAATGAATTATACATCTTTTTAGTATTAGTTTGGTTTTCTTGTTTTCAATTGTTTTTTATTTGAATATAAATATATTTTACTATAGTCTCTCTATATATGATTAGAGTAAAAATATATTTGATCTCTTTCACTGTTTTTTTCTTATTATTTTTTTTTTCTTTTCAGATTATTAGTTTTATTTTTTATTTATTTATTTTAATTTTAATTTTTATGTAATTTGATCTAGTCAAAATGTTTACACATTACAACACCTCTTCTACATTGAATTAGAGAACCACTGTTGGTACAATAAAACATTAAAAATGTATATTTAAATAATTCATTTTATATTTTTTAATAATTATTTCTCTTTTAAAAAAAACTTTAAACATTTTATTTTTATTTTAAACATATTACTTACACTATAGAGTTTAAAACTAAAATACTTATTTAATTATTATTATTATAATATTTTGAAAATTCATAATCAAAATCTTTCACATCATATATTTTTTTCATAAAATGTTTTCGATTTTTTGTTGATCGATTATATTTTAAAAATATTATCAATTAAATTAATTTTTTGATATATTAAAACTATATTTAAATCTTTATCTTTATTATTATTTAATTTAATTAAACTATATTTAAACTAAGCCATAAGTACTAGCTATTATGCAGTAATTATTACATCGGTTTATAAATTTTTTGTTTCATATATATATATATATATATATATATATATATATATATATATATATATATATATATATATATATATATATATTATAATTTAACTAATTGTAAACTTATGGTGATGTATTTACGATCTCTCTGTGGTAATAGAAAAACAATCTGGGGCATGTGCATTTACGATCCGACTTGCTGATATCGAGTGCGCACATTCCTTATATTTTTCTAATACATATCTGCTCATATACTTTCAAGTATGAATAATTCACCACAATTACCAAAGATTACCAAAGATAGACCTAGCACAGTTACTCTACGGAGCCTCTATGAGTATATAGTCTTTAGAGAGACGTAGAGAAGAAAGAGAAGTGAAGCTAAAAACAAAGTTAGTAGGCATGCTGGAAAATAAATTCACATCTCCTGAAGGCAAGATCTAAAAACAAATAGAAAATAAAATAGAACTATTGGAGAATAAGATGGAGGCAATGGAGACTAGGTTGCATGTTATAGAAAAACAAAACCAAGATATGGACCAATCATCCCAGCAAGTAGATGTTGATACTTTAGAGAGTCTTAAAATGAAGGACATGATTAAAGAGCTAGAAGAAAAAGTTAATAGCCTCCTCACCCTAAATAGCGTGGTAGGTAAATTAGATATCAAAGCAATTAAAAATGAAATGAAAAAATTGATAAAATTAGACCAAGAGCATAACAAAAGTGTCTTGAACCTTATAATTTTATGTTTGAAAGAGGAGGTAGACGAGGAAACTTTAGCCATAGCCCAAATAGAATTACATAACAGATTACAAATTGAAGCAACGTGTCTCACAGAAGCAACAAGGTTGGAGAAACTAATCGAGAATAAAGGAAGGCTGATCCGAATAAAGGTGAGCTCTACTGACCATAAGTATGACATACTTAGTAAAACCTCAAGTCTGAAAGGAACGAGAATATTTATAAATGAATATCTCATTCCAGAGGATCAAGAAGAATTGAGAAAGGAGGTTCAAAAAGTAAGGAAGCTAGGAAGGAAGGAAAATGGGCAATAATCAGAAATAGAAAAGCTGTTATTCGAGATAGAAAGCAAAAATATAATAATAAATAGCAATTCAACATGCTCTGGATTCTTGCTTGGAACTGTCGGGGAATTCCATGGAGCAAAGGCCCCAAGCTAAGTTGGATCTTGAATGATGTTGATATTATTTTGCTTGTTGAAACTTGGGAGCACGAAGAATCTAAGGTCCCTAACATAGATAGCTTTACATTATGGTCTACCTGGAATGAGCGATCCTCCCGTAGAGGCATTGGGTGTATAGCTTGTTACATTAAGAAGAACATCTCTCCCCATGCTAGGATTTATAAAAACGACCCTTACAACAAATATAGTTGGATAGAAATTACAGACATTTATGATAAAAATACCTAGATAGCAATCTGTTATTTCCTCACTATCAAATCTAACTTCTATAAGAAAAAGAATCTAGATAAAAATAATCTTTACAATGGTTTACAGAATGATATTTCTTACCTAAGGAATGAAGGAAATATCCTTTTAGTGGGTGACTTTAATGCTCGAACTTCAAACAAACAAGCTATTCTTCTAAGCAATCATTCCAACCCTAATCCTCTTTGGTTAGATGAAGACCTTCCTCTCGCTAGCCCGTACAAAAGGAGCTCTGAAAACCTCGGGGAGAATTTGTTTGGGTCGGAGCTAGTCAAGCTTTGTAGTGCTCAAGATCTCATAATTTGCAATGGTATAAAGAAGTGGCCCAATTCTAGCCAGATGACCTGCATCCATGGGCTTGGTAGTAGTATGGTAGAATATGTTATCTCTGATCTCCCTCTATACAACAAAATAACAAATTTTGACATCTTAAATGACAACGAGCCTAACTCTGATCATATGCCTTTACTTATAACTCTCAATTTTGTCATGCATAGAGATCCCATAGAAGATAATCCTTATAGCCAAAAGAAGTTAATCTTTGATAGAAATAAAAAATATCTCTTTCTAAATGAATTAAAAACTAATTTGCTTCCTTTATCTAGTGTAGGCAACATAGAAGATCTCTATCATAATTTTACTACAACCCTCTCATATTCTATTAACAAGTTCTCAATTGAAGTTTCAAGTAATAAAAGAAATAGCAACACTAACCCATGGTATGACAAAGTTTGTAAAAGTGCAAGGAGAGCAATTAAGGAAGTTGTTGATGAATCTCTTAAAATTGGAAAGATAAAAATATACAAAGCCCTAACTGAAAGGAAAAAAAGGCAATATATTCGTAAAAGACAAGAGAATCTCTTACACCTCTCTAAGGTAGCTCCTAAGAAATTTTGTAGGCAGATTCTAACTAGGAAAACTAGAGATAATAATAAAATTTCTTTACATGACTGGAACTCCTCTCTAAATTTTTTTTATGAATCTCCGAATGTCATGGATAACTTTGAAACCCTGCTCACAACGAAAGAAGTTTTCTCATTAGAAGACATTGATTTTGGGGTTAATCGCTTGGCTAATGGGAATGCTAAGGACATTTAAGGTTACCAGGTGGAAATCTTAAAAATTGGAGGTCTTGTCCTCATCCCCCACATTCACAAGCTTTTCAATCAAGCGTTCAAGCAAGGGTTCCCTAAACCATGGAATCAAAGCCTCATTATCCCTATTTTTAAAAGTGGAGATACAAATAATCCCTCTAATTATCAGACAATTATGATCAACCCTCTCCTAGCCAAGTTATATGGTATTATTTTGGAAAGGAAGTTGAGCATATGGCTTGAAAGTGAAGGTAAGCGGGCTAAAGGCCAAGCAGGTTTTAGAAAGCAACACCCAACAACAGACCACCTCGTTATGCTTAGGTTCATTGTGGGGGAATGCCACGATGATAAATCCAATCTCTTTTTATGCTTTGTGGACTTTAAAAATGCTTTTGATACGATTCCTAGAAACAACCTTTGGAACAGATTAGAAGATCTAAAGGTTCCTTTTGAGTTAAGAGCTTTCGCTATAAGTTTATACGACAATGTAATTGCCAAGTTAAAGAGCAATGAGGGGTGGTGAAAATATATTAAGTGTAATATTGAAGTTAAACAAGGTTTCCCCCTCTCCCCTACCCTATTTGGCATTTACATTGACAAACTAGAACGTTGTTTAGAGGAAGCAGGATGTGTTAGCACGATATTAGTTAGGATAGTTATTATCCTTCTTCTCTACACTGACGATATAGTTCTCCTCGCAAGGTTCCCATCTGTTCTTGATAAGCAACTTATACTTCTTAAGGATTTCTGCTCTACCATGGGTATGATTGTTAACACTGGCAAAACAAAAGTTATGATTATCAAATCCAAGAAGGAAACTTATGCTAATTTTATGTATGACAATAGTAACTTGGAGGAAGTGTCTTCCTACAAGTACCTAGGAATTGATATTCATCACAAGCTCAACAACAACTATATCATTGAGAAAACGATTAATGGGGGATGGAAAGCTTATTTTGGTCTTCAAAATAATTGTAAAACGACAAAATTCGTAATGTGGGACAGAAAGATCTTCCTCTTTGAAACTTTAGTCACTCCGGTTATCTTATATGGATGTGAGGTTTGGGGTTATAGCATTTCTCGAGAATCCTGGAGAAAGATTGAGCAAATCCAGAAGCATTTTATAATGTATAACCTCAAAATTAAAAGCAACACACCCTATCCTATTCTCCTTATAGAAGTAAGTCTTTCCCCTATCGAGAGCCTAGCTATGACTAGGCTTCTATTGTACAAGCACAAACTCAATAACATAGGAGACCATAGACTTCCTAAGCTAACTTTAAATTCCATCCAAAACCACCTAAGGCTCAAACGAGGTTGGTATAAAGACACTAGGCCTAGTTAAACCATTGGGAGATCAACGAGAATGTTGCATTGCAAAACATTAATAACATTAAAAATATTTTTACTCTAAGTTCAAAGAAAAAATGTGGTGTTAGAAAGATTTAGCAACTAACAGAAAATTAAGATATTATGAGGTCATCATCCCCACCCTAGAAGATCAAAAGTATCTCTCTGTTTTAACTAGCTCAAAGAAGAAAATTAATATAGCCAAGATTAGAACAAACTCTCATGAGCCCCGTAGTGAAACGGGTCGTTCAGCAGTTCCTAAAACACCATGGATGGAAAGGTTTTTCCATCTCTGTGAGAATATGAACATCGAGAATGAAAATCACTTCCTCTTAGAGTGCCCCATGTACAACCACATTAGATCTCAATTTCAAAATCTTTGTTGCAATACTCACCTTTATAGCATTTTATGTTGTCAAAATTACAGTGAGCTCCGGAGGCTTCTCTCCAAGATTTTGAGCATAGGAATAAAATCTTAAATCAAACTAAATAATTCATTTCTTTACATGCCATAGACCAAAGTTTGGTCTCATTGGAGGTTAACCACCACCATCATCAATTATATTTTTTTTTATATTTTTTTTTGAATTTTTCTCGATCGATTATATTTTTAAAATACTATTAATTAAATCTATATATATATATATATATATATATATATATATATATATAATTTTTCTGAGATTGAGTTTTTGGTTAAAAGATATAATGAAAACATAAAATATACCATTCAGATTATACAATTTAATTTTATTATTTAAAAATATGTGAAAAAGAAAAAGAATAAACATAACACACTTAGAATTAACTATAATAACCCTAAAAATTAAAAGTTTTTTTTTTTGAATATTTCAAATTTACCATATCATCAGATATCCGGGTTTCAGGAAGAATAAGTAAATTTGTCACTTCGTTTATTTTTTATTATTTTTCTATAATCTGTGTAGGTTTTTCAAAACTTTTATGTTCGCTATTAATATAATTTTCTATAATCTTTTAATCAAACTTCTATCTTCCCCATAAAGAAAATGATTCTTTGATGTTGTCATGTACCCAATTAATTTTTTTGTTTAACAACATTATGTAAATGCATTATTTATATATTTGAAATTACTATTTTATCCTACATCCTATCAAATGTACACATTAACCCATACATTTATGAAGTCGTAACCCAGTTTTAATTAGGTAGGGCTCTTTTGACAAGGCAAATCAATCTACGTCGTTGTTTGGCATTGAAACTTGGGTTAGTGATCTCTGTCTGTCGGCTAGCAGCTCAGATTGTTTATTAAATATCTGCACTACCCACTGTACGTGGCATGTGTAGTCCTGATCTGCCCGGCTACCACCTCGGGATTCCTTTTGAATCAACGGTGTTGGGTTTTGCTAGATGATCCAACGGTTGTGGATGGCTCATTCTTTGTTCACATTCCTTGGTATCAATTCGGGGACTCATTCATCTGTCATTTCTCTTGGTTCGCTGCTCGGTCTGCTGCTTCCATCCATGGTCTTTGCTCTCCACTTCGATCTAGGATTTCATGGAGATTGTGAAGGGTGCTCAGAACACCAAACCCTGTCCTCGCCTTCAAAGTCTGATCACCGGGTAAGATTTCAGCTGTATAGATTACTTATGCTCATTTTTCTTATGCAACAATGGTATAATCTTGTCCTCTCTGCATTCAAGGTTCTCTTCCTTTTCTCTGAGAACTTCTTCAATTATTTAACCTATCTATGGTGGTCTCATGCAGGTTCATTTCCACTCTGGTTTCAAGCTTGGTTCCGGATGGGAGCGAAGTCTTCCAGGAGTGGGGTTAACTTCAAAATTTCCGCCAAATATGAGGGTTTCCGCCCTGGTTGTGGTCATTAAGTTACAATTCTTTTATATTCTCTTGCGGAAGGGATGATTAGCCCTTCCTGTGTAGTCCAGCTATCTTCTCGAACTCATATTTGGTATTTACTAATGTATATGTAATGTAGAGGCTATACCCCTTTGGTTTCAATTCGAAAGTTTGAGTTCTGTTGCTCTTGTATTATATTTTTTTCAAGTAGAGGATTTAACTTCGAGGGTTTTACCTCTGAAGTCTTTTGAGCTGCGCTGGCCAACTTATAAATGTATTAAGTTTCCCTATAGTATGACCCATCTCCTTTTTTTTGTTTCTTATTAAAAGCACTGGAAGACACATACAATTGTAATCTTGTTTAATGGGTAATTAAATTGGTAGATTTTGTGCATCTGGAAGGTTTCCTTCCTAGGTTATGTTTTCGTAAAGTACTCTTGCTATTTTCCAAACGTTACTATCATGTATTATTGTTTATTTCATACAGCTCCTTAGCTTTGCTATTCTGCAAAGAAATTCCATGTGATGCCATTATGTATTAATGTCCTTCGACTATTATTTCTTTGGCTCTTTTAGCTTTGCTATTCTGCAGAAAATACATGCGATGTTTTCATATAATTATTGTCCTTCGACTGTTATTTCTTTATGCTCCTCTAGCTATGCTATTCTGTGGAGGTGATGTTTATAATTTCTTTGTTTTATTTGGTAAATCGATTCGGGCAGTAAAACCATTTGCTAATTCTTATTTGTAAACTGACCTGGACAGTATAATCATTTTCCAATTTCTTGTCTGAGCGATAACTGAATTATCTCTGATGGGGTTTTGGAAATGACGCGTTAATTAGGGTTTTGAGTTTTTTCAGATGGAATTCTGGAAGCCCGTCCACCTGGAGAACGGGGTCGACCATCATAAACGGGTATTCCTTCTGTAATTTAATTCCTGTTGCGGCAAGCATTTAAGTTTAGACCTGAGTCCTTACACCCAGGTTTCTGGTGCACCTTGGGTTTGCATTCCTTTCTCGCGGAAAACTAATTTAACTATCTATTGTAAGGTTATGACAGAGCCCGGTCTTTAGGAGCTATCCCCCTGTTTCACGACTGCTGTTCTTTTTTTTTTTTTGAAATATGAATAGGACCTAAACTTGTTTTTCTGATTTTGTTCCAAGTCATTCTTGTTGGGGTTGGAATGTTTTCCAACTTGTTGCAATTCTTTCCATACTCCAGAGCGTTAAGCAAACTAAACATACCAGAAGTCTCGTTTAATTATATCTTATTTTTATAAACTTTTCCTACATCACTACCCCAACAAATCTTTATTGCTCCAGAAAATGGTCTGACTTCGGTTACCTACTCTTTTCTCTTTTTCTGTTGCAAAACCCTACACCTCCTCAGCAGAGCACTGCTCATAATTAGTCAGAGTAGAAGAGCGATTATATATATATATATTTTAACTGTACAATTTTAGGATAACCTTTACAACTTTTTTTTAAGAAAAGAAAATGGGCATAGAGTAGGAGTCAACTTCCACAGTTGGCTCAGGTTCTAACTACTATATCATAATAGTGCAAACATTTTAACATTGATTACCTCATTAATACTTTTGAATGCTTTCTAAGTGGTTTGGTCCACTTACCTGTGCCACAGTAACTTGCGAACACTTGAGAAGCAAAGATTCTATGTTCTTCCGCTTCCAGTCTGCCACCAGTATTTGAGATTCATCTTTCGGGACTAGAATCTCCACTCTAGCTCTCTTGCAGAACCACTATCCACAGCAAGACGCTTGCACTTGGTGCTTGGCTATCTGGTCATCACCAGACTTAGCCATTTTTCCTTTCTTTTTTTCATTTCTGCCTGTCCCAACAGCACCGATTCTTTCCCCTCTTTCCCTCTTTTCCTTTGGAAGCCCTTCCAGCACCGATTCTTTCCCCTCTTTCCCTCTTTTCCTTTGGAAGCCCTTCCAGTTAGGGAAAGCAGTTAGGGTTGGAATCATAACAACTCTCTTTGCCCCTCAACTTCCTCCGTGAGAAGTTGCCAGCTCTTAAAAGAAACATTTCTTATCTTTAAAAAAAAATTACTAAATTCAAACAGATAATAATATCATTTTCAATTTGTCTTTTACCACAATAACGTCAAAAAATTATTAAATTCAAACAGATAATAATATAATATTCAGTTTATCTTTTACCACAGTGAAATCAAATATTTACATTTATCCCGGAGCATTACGGATGTAATCAAGTTTCCGCTGGACTACTTTTTGTTTTAAGATCCCCGCGATCTCATGTGTTCGTCATTCTGGTATCTGTTCATCCAATCAACAACCGCTCATCTTCCTCTGTAAAATATTCATGAGTATGTAACACCGAATGTTGACGAGAACATTACGATAAACACTATCCTAATTTTTCAGCTTCGTGCTATTATATGTTTCCTTCAAAATCTCTCACATAGATCTACGTTAGTTATAGAACAACAAATTCCCATTACAAAGCATTTAGATTGAGCATGTTATGTGAGGATCCATCACAACCATTTCTGAAATAATGTGTTGCAAAACATAAAGCTACATTGCGCGTTTATTTTATTTATGTTTTAGACCCAGGATTAAAAAACATTCGAATAAATGATTGTTTTTGGCTCAGTTATCGGGACAATCGCAGTAAGAACATAAATCTAAACTAACTACAATCTGCCGCCCATGAGTTAGCAAACCTATTAGTGCTGTCTGAACGTGCAGCGGGACCAAATTAGATGATCAGTTGCAGGCTCTCTCAAACCTTTTTATCTTAATAAGTCGGCCAATCTTAACCGGGCTAAATCTTTCCTCACTTGCCCCCTTTCGATATATGTATGATTTACGTTCAGTGACTGAAAATTTAGGCCTGGGAATTTCTACTTTTAACAGTCAGATCTGAAGCACCAGCAACTCTTGTAATTCCAACCGACCGGTGCGTTAACGCGTTAATCCCCGCCGCATTAGTCTCGTTAACTGGACACGAACAGAGCTATAGTTTTGACAATTAGAAGGGCCTGACGGAGCTACGGGACGCCTAAGGGATTCAAACCATAGCTACCAAGTTCGGCCGTACTGGCCAGAAAAATTCGAAAATTCGACAGTAACATTCGGTTCGGCTGCAAATTCGGATATTGGAATTCGATACGGTTTTTTTGTTTTCAATAATTTTTTTATATTAAATTTTTTATATAATAGATAGTAAATAGTGAGTTAAAAATATGATAATTATGATGGAATTGGTTAAATAATTTTTCGTTTATATTAAAACATAAGTTATAATTTAAAAATATTATAATTATCATCGAATTTAAAAAAAACATTATTAATATAAAATTTAATATTTAAAAATAGATATTTTTAAATTCTTTAAAACATTAAAAACAAAAATTTTTATATTAAAAAAACTAGAATTAAGATTTAATTTAGTAAGAATTTTTGTTAATAAAAAAATTAATATTTAAAAATAAAAAATAGAAATTTCTATATTAAAAAAGTATATTAAATAATAAATTGCATATTAAAAACATTATAATAGTAAAAAACAATAAATTTTGTATTAAAATATAATAAAAAATAGTAAGTTTATACTTGTTAAAAATAATAAATTCTAATCATAAAGAAAAATAAATTCTTATTTATAAATATTTATAAAATTTATAATTTTCATTTTTTTCTATTTGAATTTCATAATTTTCCTCTTTCTCACTAGTAACGAAATCTAAACAATGAATTAATGTTCGGGTGTGCTTCTCCCCTCTCGTCTGTTTTGAATTCTGTAGAATGTTTGAAAGTGTGCTTTACTCAAAAGCTAATTCTAAAATGAGAGATTTAGGTTGTTTTAGTTACTAATAAATAATGTTGTTATTTTTCCTTTTTAAGGGTTATATTAAAATTTATGATTGAGGATGTGATTTTTTTAAAATATATTGTAAATATTGATTTTTACTTTTAATTTAAAAATAATTTTATTTTTGAAGATCTATATTTTTGAATTTTTTTTTGTAGATTTAGGTTGTTTTAGTTATTAATAAATAATGTTGTTATTTTTCATTTTTAAGGGTTATATTAAAATTTAGAATTTGAGGATGTGATTTCTTTTTAAATATATTGTAAATATAAATTTTTATTTTGAATTTCAAAATAATTTTATTTTTTAAGATCTATACTTTCGAATTTTTTCCTTATTGTATTTTAAGTAATCAAATTTTATCCGAATCGAATCGAATTCGAAACCATATTCGAATTCAAATTTGGTAACTATGATTCAAACCACTCATTCTTCATCTTAATAATATTATTATTATTTTCGATTTCGTCTCCCTGCAATTTGAATTTCAAATGCAGTGACCTCCAACCCGAACTTTCACCAACCATCGTGACCACCACAAGCATGGCCATCAATATTACCAGTCGCGCGGACGCTAATGTCAATTCTATATCGCTCCAACCTATACAATTCTTCTCTTCGTGGCCGTAGAATAAGTAACTGCTCGCAACAATATGAATATCAAATTCAGAAGAAGATGAATAAGAATAATATGAGTGCGTGTATATAACAAAGATAGATGCAACTATATATAGCGGAGGGCAGAGAACAGAGAATACGCGGAAACGAGGATTAAACGTTGACTCTATTATCTAGTCTTTGGGAACTCGTTCGAAATTTTCAATGCAATCACCTGGACACCTAAATGTAATCTTGATCTCCGTTCACAAGTCTTCCCCGAATCGCTGCGTTTAAAATTGCGGCTGAAGTCAACTAATAAAACCTTTGACTCGGTTTCGAGACTTGACTTTTGAGAACACGCTCATCGACTTGTCCGCCCTGTCAGGATTCCAAACCCTATTTCTGGAAACGAAAACGTTGAACGTTGAACTCGTTTGGACGTTTTGAATAAAAACCCTTTTTCTGAAAATGAAATGAGTCACTAATAAACTCGTGGTCTTTCTGTTTTAATGTGACGGAAATATGGTTATAGGGTCGAGAATAGGTCAACGCGTATTTAAAGGAATTGCTGAGGTCGACACACAACACCCCAATTTTCGTATTTTTCATCGGAGTTGTCTATAATGTGACTTTTTGAGATTCCGGTGACGGAATCCGGCGGAAGAAATTGAGATGAAATCATGATTTGTTGCAGTTAAAATGGTTTTTTAACTGCATATTTGGATTCAGCACCCTGAAAAACCTCTGGGACGCTTTGATTGTGCAGAAACTAGCTATCAAACTTGCGATTCCAATAAATTGCTGCCGGATTTTCACCGGAAAAAACCGCGGAAAAGACTTTCAAAAAATCGCGTTATAGACAACTGCTTTTTCATCTGCCAGTATTATATATTTTCTTCCCACCCTGACAATAAAATCAATATAACATGAAAATATCATTTTACAATGGATAATATTTTTGCTTAAAAGCAAAAATGCCAATGTTTATATTTATAATGCATAACCAAATATTAGAAAGTGACCAATAATAACTTTTTTTTTTAGAATACTATGTAGCGGTGAGGATTTAATAATAAATTAAACGGGGATCAAGAATAAAACGTCTACCAACAATGAAATAAGGGAGAGAGGATTATGCTTTATCTACAAGGAACCTTGGGTCTTTAACCATTCTTATTCAAGCGACAGGAAGGAAGTAAGAAAGATAGAATAAGAGGAGATTCCTTTAGATCATGGAGAGCCTTTTGTAGTTAGGTCTATTGATTTACACGATGGTGACCAACATTGTGGTATTATTCAGAGAGACTTGCACGATGACAAGCATTTCGAAGTGCATGAAGAAATTCTACCTTATGGTATTGATGAGGTAGACTCCTATACAATAGAGTCCATAGATATCCTTGAGGACGTCCATAAAGAGTATGAGCTATCAGGTGTAGATAACAGTCCACGAGTACATCCATGTTTGAAAACCAAAGAGAGTGAACAACATATTGTCCCCACAAGGTTGAGAAGGCCAAGAAGAAGGTATTCAAGGAGATTTAAATGAGGAGAAATTAATGGTAAACCGACATGATGAGGGGAAGCATGACAAACATAACATGCAGGATGAACCATTCCCAGAGAGCTAGTAAAAGGCTTAAGTTGAAGTGGTGATCATAGGGCATACGGTGTAGACTCGTACAAAGATATTTAGCGGGGCACCAGAATCACCAGTACGGGACTTTCACAGAAAGATATCACATTTCAAGACATATCTTATGATGTTAAAGCAGGGAGTCAGGACAACTCAAGACACTATCTTATAGGAGAACGGAAAAATTGGGGAGCTCATAGAGGTATGTACTAATTCAATAGCCAAAATCTCGAGCGTAGAGGAACATCTCAATTCCCTCACTAGGCGAAAGGAGGAATACAATTGGGAGCTCCAAAGAAAACCTCTAGAGGAGTACACAGATAAGGCTTGTAGCACTACCAACCTGCCTTTATACATTGGGATATCAAAGCAGAGTTCTACAAATGGATCATGTTGGGTGGTCAGGTAGAGCAACATGAGTTGAGCATCATGCAACATCAACATGGTAGACCTATTACATATGTAGGCATTCATGCATTATATCCTTCCCACAAGATGGATTGGTGAGAGATTATGAGTTTGAACTCTATTTATGGGATACTCTTAACCAAAAGCATATTGCAGTTTGAGCCCTTAAGAACAAGCAGTGATGGAGGGATGAGATGGTATCATAACCCACTAGGACTTAGGTGGCATTGGGATCCAGGAGAATCCATTGGGGGCAGGATTGACTAGAAGATTGTTTAGGATCTAGGTATCGAAGGATCCATTCAGGATCATTTAGCATGGAAGCATGGAATAACACACTAAGTTGTATGGGAGTGTGGTATCAATGTACAAATTCTTTTGTTGTGGATAAAAGTGTATGCTTGAGGGCAAGCAATCTTTGTGCGGGAGGATTTGTTATATTCCCCTTTATGGTAAAAATGGATGGAATCTGCCCATGGTATTTATTATGGATTTTCCCATGGTATCTTTCCATGTTATTTTCCTTCATTTTTTGAGGGAAAATAATAAAATAAAGTTTCTAAAGGGTCCATGAAGCCTATAAAAGGGGATAGGAGCTAGTGGGAATTTCGGGGTTTGTCTATCTTATTGTGTTTTGTTTAGAACTTGGCGTGGGCAGTTCTAAGTTGATCCCGAGAAGAAATCCCATGATGACAATTGTATAGTGGTTCCATTCAGGATTCACAAGTAATGCCTTGTTTTTCTTGTGTTGAGTAGCCATGCATGCTATTAGTAGGAGTTCCAATCTTATTTTATGGGCATGTGTTAATTTATTCATCTAATAATATCAATAAAGGGTTTCATTTCTAGATCCCATCTGTGTTCTTGTTCTGGTTGAAGTTTTAATTTATTTTTGCTTTAGTCGGAACACTAAATTGTGCAAAATCTGTTATAATTTTTAACGTTTGGGATATTACAGTGGTATGAGATTTGTGTATCCTACTAGCCTAAGGGTTCCATGCACGAAACTTCAGCGGGATTTATTCACCCTAGCTGGCATTTCCATCTTCGGTGGTATTCTCTATCACCCTAGTTGGTTTTATAGTTGGTAAATAAAAAGGTTTTATGCATTGTTATTGCAGAACAAAGGGGCCGTAGAAGTGAGTATTATTGTAAAGACTCCATCAATGGTAAGTTAGTCATGCCATTTCTTATACATTCGTTGCATAAAAGCATTAGATCTGGAGCTTTTCATATGCGAGGTTTCGTCGCAGAGTTCGAGGGGAAGTATGTTAATTCCATGCATCAGAGTAGTGTCTGTGAGGGTCAGGAGCTATAAGGCCGAGCGACGAGATCTCTATGTGATATCCCTCTGCATAGGGGCCGGTGACATAACCAAGATCGAACCCATATTGGATCAGATCAGCCTTCAGCACGATGACAACCAGGGATTCATACACGGCAAGGGAGCTCACCCTTCTCCTGTGACTAAGATTATAAAGTCCTGAGCACCAATAAATAGAGGTGATGTTGTTGTTCTAACACATGCATAGATCGCACAACGAATGCCAGAGACTCGATCGAACCTTATAGATCTTCTATTGAGCACTGGGAAACTAACGAGAGATCTCGAGCACAGCAAAACTATTATTGAGCGTTGGGCCGAATTATTTCTGTCAAGAGAAAACCCAATTCTAAAATTTCATCAGAGCTTGGGTTGTACTGTAGCAGGACTAATCCAGTATCTCACGGGCCATTGATTATTAATTGAATGGAGAAAAAGTGACCCTAAGCATCGGCCTCGTCTGAGCACTCTCACAAGAAGAAAAAATTGAATTGGATGAGAGTCCGCAGATACAAGCTCCAACACCAATATATGGGGATGTTGTGTTTTAAGGAATGAAATGGAATATGAAGAGATAGTGGAAATTTAAGATATGTTCTTGCTACGTTTTAACGAACTAGAACTGGTGTTTCACTAAATTCCGCCACCGGTCTGCAAGCCCCGCACCAACAAATCCACCAATGCCAACCACAAGCCCACCAACAACAGTGCTAGTGTCAGCCCCAGTCTTATCCCCAAGGATGGCATGAATGCGTGAGAGTCGTCACAGACATACAATTTTTTTTGGATGGATCATCACTTGGTGAATAATAATACAAATTTTTGTTAGTTGTTATATAAGTTAAGGCGTCTCCATATTGTGATGGAATAGAACTACATTTGTCCATATCTTCTTCATTTCTATGGTGTATTGTGTTAACCTTGAAACAACAAGTGTTACCAACTGACACTTTCAGTTGAACATAATTCGTTATGGTTGGTTGACAACTAATTTGGTGAAGTGAGTGTTGACTGTAGTGAGTGTTGACTGTAGGGATTATGAAACTATTATAAATCCCCTCATTTAATACCTTGGGCTGATATGTTAATATCATTACATATTTGATTCTCGGCTAGGTTCAATTTCATGTTGGGTATGGATATGGACAATAAAATATCTTCAATGGTGCTCATGTGTTCATATATAATACTTGGATATTTTTAATATAAAGTTAGTTTTTTGGCCAAACACGCTAGATAGTTCCCAGTTTCGGGCAAATCTGGTGCATTACTCACAACCAAGCTTGATCTTTTATGGAATCGAGGTTTCGAGCAAATCTGGTGCATTACTCACAACCAAGCTTGATCTTTTATGGAATCGAGTAGTTACGTGGTGGGTGGCCATAATCAAATAAAGAAATGGCACGCCTTTATGTTATGAGCAGATAAGTTTTAGTGTTGGAGTTCTATTGGGAGGAAAAATAACATAGCTAATTTAAGTTGGTTGATTTTGAGGCTTTAATTATTTGTAGGAGAATTCATTCTACACCAGCTATTGTTGCATTGGGTTATTATTTTTTTGCTATTATGTGTAGGTATTCCATTTATTTATGGAGGCAAATATTTATCATTTGTTTTCTTTCAATCTTAGTATAGATCGATTTATCAGAAGGATGTTATGTTATCTCTAGTAGCTTGAGCTAGTTGGACCCATGTTTCCAATTGATCTGCTCCTATTATATTTGAGTGGTACCAATGTGTAGGAGATCCAAATCAAGGTTATTATTATAGGAGAACAATTTTTTATTATTTCTACAAGGTTTTATTATCTCTGCTTAAAGGAGGTAAATCAATTCTATTGAAGAAAGCCAAGGAAAGAGAGAAAGAAGACTACGCATTGAAATCCATTGATGCCAAGACATAGCATCATCGCTTTACTTTTGGAAACACCTCAGAAATAGACATGGTAATACATTAATGGGTCCCCTAGGCTACAATACTTTTGGGGAAGAAAAAGGGCAACAACTTATAGATAAGAAGCAAGGGTAGAACAATAGACATTTCTCTCAAAAGGTCCATATTATCCTTCAGTAGTCCATAGATATTCAGATGGAAGTTATAAAAAGTAAGAATCTCTTAACACTTGGATCCGAGCTACAACCAATGAAGTCAGTCATAGACCTTCATCAGTTGGAGGAATTAGACACGTGTTAGTCCATGGTAGGGCAACCAGAAAGGAAGAAACTTAGTTGGGACCTCAAGCCATCTATTTTTATGCTAATAAAACTCAAATTTTAGGAACATCCTTGTGAAGAGGTCAGGCTCACATTTGCTTCTTGTCTTAGAAGGATCATAGCTTTAACATCACCATTAATGCCTTACAATAATGATATCATGAGGGAGATCTTAAAGCTGATAGTAGAAGTCCTTCAAGGGTTGAACAAAATCGCTCTTCCTACCATTCATAAGCGGCAAAAAATTCTAGAACTCGTGGAAGAATTCAGCTTTGGCACATTCATGTTGAATTTGGGATGTCATGACCTAATCTTTCAGTTTCTCTAAAAAAATTACACCAACATTACATCATCTCATCCAGACTGCGTCAAAACAAGCATGCAAAATATTGCGTCCCTATTCTTAGAAGGAGATATTGACACGAGCAAGATATTAATATCGAAATTGCTTACCATTTGTAGGAACGAACCAAACATATCACCAACTGCCTATGATCTAGTCGATAAGTTGGTCAGGAAAACCATAAAATTTCTCAAAAGGGTAATGACTCAGAAGGAATTGAAAAGGATTGATGGAGGAATCAAGAATAAAATCTGTAGCAAGAATGAACTAAGGAGGAGAGGACTATGCTTTATCTGCAAGGAAACTTGGGTCCTTAACCATTCATGTCCACGTGATAGGAAGGAGGCAACAAAGACAGAACAAGAGGAGATTCCTTCAAATTATGGGGAGTCTTCTATAGATGGGTCTATTGAATTACAGGATGGTGAGAAGCAACGTGGTATTATTCAAAGATACTTGTAGGATGACAAGCATTTGGAAGTTCATGAGTAAATTCTACCTGATGGTATTGATGATGTAGACTCCTATACAACACAATACATAGATATCCAGGAGGACGTCCATGAAGAGTATGAGCTATTAGGTGTAGAAAATAGTCCACCATACATCCACATTTGAAAACTAGAGAGGATGAATAACATACTGTCCCCACACATGGAGAAGGCCAGGAAGAAGCCATTCAAGGAGATTTAAATGAGGAGCCAGTAATGGTAAACCAACATGATGAAGAGGAGCATGAAAAACATAGCGTGTAGGATGAACCATTCCTAAAGAGCCATTCAAAGGCTCAATTTGAAGTGATGATCGTAGGGCATCACATGTAGACAAGTACAAATATATTCAGAAGGGAACGAGAAGCACGAGTAGAGGACTTTAAGGGAAATATAGCACATTTTAAGACATGTCTTATGATGTTAAGGTAGAGAGTCACCACAACTTGAGACACTATCTTACAGGAGAATAGAAAAATTGAGTAGCTCATAGGGGTATGTGATGAGTTAGTAGCGAAAATGTCTAGTGTAGAGAAATGTCTCAATTCCCTCACTAGGCAGCAGGAGAAATAAAATTGAGAGCTCCATAGCAGCCCTCTATAGGAGTACATAGATAAGGCTTGCAACACTACCAACCCGCCTTTATACATTGGGAATAGAAAAGAAGAGTTCTACAAAAGGATCATGTGGGGTGTTTGGGTAGTGAAACATGAGTTAAGCATTGAGCAACATCAACATGGTAGACTTATTCCATGTGTAGGCATTCATGCATTATATCCTTCCCATGAGATGGATTGGCGAGAGATTATGAGTTGGAACTCTATTGATGGGATACTCTTAGCCAAGAGCATATTGCAGTTTGGGCCTTCAAGAACGGGAAGTGATGGAGGGATGAGATGGTATCATAACCCACAGGTCCCTGGACTTAGATGGCATTGGGATCCGAGAGAATCCATTGGGGGAGGGATTGACAGGAGGATTGTTTGTGATCTAGGTATCAAAGGATCCATTCAGGATCATTTAGCATGGAAGAATAGAATAGCACACTGGGTTGTATGGGATCCTGGTATCAAATTACAAATGCTTTTGTTTTGGATAGAAGTGGATTTCTGGAAAACAAGCAACCTTTGGGCAGGAGGATCTGTAATATTCCGTTTTTCTAGATATAGTCAAAATGGACAAAATTTACCAATGGTATTTATGATAGATTTACCCACAGTATCTACCCATGGTATTTTCCTTCATTTTTCGAGGGAAAATAATAAAATAAAGTTACTTGAGGGTCCATCAAACCTATAAAAGGGGACATGAACTAGGCATTGGGATCATTCGGAGTTTCTCTATCTTATTGTGTTTTGTTCAGAACTTTGTGTGGCCAGTTGTAAGTTGATCCTGGGATGAAACCCCACGGTGATAGTTGTATGGTGGATCCATTAAGGGTTCACAAGTGGGTTTTAGTGTCTTGTTTTTCTTGTGTTGAAAAGCCATGTATGATATCTATAGGAGTTCCAATCTTTATGTATGGGCATGTATTATTTTCTCCGGCTAATAATATCAATAAAGGGATGCATTTCTAGATCCCATCTATGTTCTTGTTCCTATTGAAGGTTTAATTTCTTTTGCTTTAGTTGGAACACAAAAGTGCGCAAGATCTGTTTTAATTTTTAACGTTTGAAATATATTGGTTAATAAAATAAGAAATTGGCCAAAATTTATATAATAATTTAATTACATTAACAAACCTATTAAAATTTTTAATAAAATAAAATTCAATGGCGAAAGAAAAAGTTGAAATGAAAAAATTTATAAGAGGATTCAAGGACGAGAGATAAGACCAATAAAAACAAGATCCACGTTGTCGTATGTTTTTATTTTTTTTATACATAATTTAAGTGCATGTAGTTTTGTTTGCTTTTTAAATACTTCGAAGTTTTTTCATACATGTTTATTTAAAAATATCACGACTCATGTTATAAGCTTTTAATATCAATTGCAAGGAGCCTTATAAGTTGGGATATGAATTTTAAAAAAGTATTACATTTAATTTTGATTGCATACAGAGAACAAAATATTATTCATAATTGCATGGAGCCTCATACGTTGGAATATGATTTTAAAAAAAAATGGTTACGTTTAACTTTGATTGCTTATATGGGAAAGAATATTATTCCTAATTAAATAAATAATTCATTTGAGGGCATATTATTATTTTTATCTTATTTACATATATTTAAAAATGATAATTATTTATTATTATTATCTTATAAAATGGTTCAAAATTAAAAAAATTAAATAAAAAATATTGATAAAATTTTGTATACAATCTTATACTTATTATATTAATATTCAAATTTTTTTATTTAAAAATGACATTTGCAACAAACATATACTTATTCCATTAATATTTATAATTTTTATTTTAAAAATAACATTTACAACTTGGGATAATAAATTTAAATAAATTTACAAACTAAATAAAATTAAAATTAAAAACTTTAATGAAATTTTTCATAAACATAATATATTAGTCTCTTCATATCCTGTTACGAAAAATTAGTTCGAGGGTTTCGCTTAACAAATTGCTCCTAATGACGTAGGATATTTAGTTAGGTTAGGTATTTGATTTGAATCCCTTGAATTAAAAACTCACTAATAATAAGTAGGTTGATTTTACCTATGAGCCTACTCTGCTACAATCTTAGTCCTACACCTATATTTTGTGGAATTAGACATTGTTGATGCCAAAAAATGACCTCATCAACATTAGGGACACCACTCGGTTAGACCTCCAATTCAAACTCTTTTTCGTTTGTATTCGTGGTTCCAACTAGTTTGGAATGGGCCCAATTACCTGTGAAAAAAATGTATACAAGGTATACAAAATTTGTGATATTTTTTTGAATGAGTAAAACATCAAATTGTTTTTCCAAAGCTTGGAATTTTTCCAAATGATCACAGAACTATACCTAAACATGTTGAAGTGTTTGATTATTACTGAGTACTTGGTGTTTGAATTTCACCATGTTAATACATTGGATTTTGTGGCTTCTATTTTCTACAACAAGTCATTAAATTGAGCCTGTTTTCACTTGATATCTGCTTCTAACTAAGCTTTCACCTCAGCAACTTGATCATTTAATTGTGCCCTCAATTTTGAGCAATCTTGTTCTAATATGATTATCTTCTCATCCTTTAGCTTGATGAATTCTTTAACTTTAGTTGCTTTATCGATGCTTGCATTGGCATAATGTCCAACATATTGTGATAACTCTTCAAAATATTCATCTTGGGTCGAAGAAGAAGCTGCCTGAATGGTTTCTAAAGTTTTTCCTGAGACAAAGGCCATAGACAAACTTTCTGTTTCTAAAATTTGTCTCTTCTTCATACTCTTCCTTAAAACAAATTGTTACTTAGGGTGTACAACACTTCAATTGGTGGTAATTCATTAATCTAGAATTCAAACTCACTACTTTGATGAGATACTAGTTCTTGAACATGGAAGATATTAATAGGAGTTCAACTAATAACATCAGGATTAGAGATAGTAGTGTTTGTCACAACTATAGATTTTATTTCCATTTGTTGTTTGTCATCAACTTGGGTTGACAAAGAACTAGAAACTGGGTCAGGCATAGATTTAGTTTCCACTTGAGTAACAAGTGTTGAGATTATCTGATTATACAATTTCCATTCTTTGTCCATTTCAAGATCAGTAATGAGTTCAAGAATATTTTCCCTATGAGGCACAATCTTCTCTGAAATATTCTCCTTTGACAGAAAATTTCTCCCATGAGTCTTTTCTTTTATAGGGTCAACAATTATATCTTTGGACTTCTTAATTAGGGATTTATTTTGGGGACTATTTAACTTACTAGTAAACTTCTGAGTAGCAAATTTTTTAGGCCAAGCCTTCTTCACAGGAACTTCTTAGTGAGGATTTTTTTGTTTAATATCCTTTGATGTGGTTGAATTCATTGTTGCACTTGATTGCATTGATGAACTAGAATCCTATATTGCAACTCCTTCAGTGGAAAGTGATTGTAAAGTATGAGTAAATGTGGCTCTCATATTGTCCCTATACATCATAAAATCGTGTTGTAGGATAGGTGGTAATTCATACATTCTTCTAAGCACTTCTTGATAAGAGGATGTAAATTTAAATAAATCATCAAATGCAAACTTCTCATGAATATACTTCTTAAGACCAAGGGATTTAGTGATCTTTTTAGCTTATTTCCTAGGGTCATGTTATTTAAGAGGAATTGTAGCTAACTTGAGAGCTTCAAAAGGAATAAGAATTTTTTCACGAGGAGGATAGTTCATAATAGAGTACGGGAACACTCGAATAAGGAATTTAGGCAAAACCATTTTGGACACCTTTTTTAATTCATCATTAATTCTTAAGCCAACCATAAATAAGAGTTTGTCTAGAACATATATAGGAAGAGCATGGGAGGGAACAAGGAAACCCACAATCCTGAAATAGGTAAAGTTATCTTCATAGTAATAATCTCTAACTTGTTGAAGATAATCAATAGGTAGCTGATAATTCCTGGAGGGTTTCTTGTCAAATCGGACTTCATGAATAGGAATCATAACATTGCGATAAATGGCATAAAAATGTTGAATGTAATTTTCGTCCAAACGCTGATTGTGATAGATATGGATAAGGGTAGGTTTGACAGGTGTCCATTTCCAGCCCGTCAATAAAAATTTTGTGGACCGACATATGCCATCCATGGTAAAAGCAGACATATGGAATGTAGGATGAGAAGAGGATGTTTTGTCCTCTCTAAATGCCATGAAATGTTGGGAAAGGTTATTTGATAGTATTTTTCTCCAATTAAAATGGTTACCCTCAACATCCCTTTGAATAATATGGACCCAATCAACAAGAATATGATTAACATTTCTCCAACCAAATAAATGGCATAACATAGCAGTAAGATAAAAAAAAGGAGAACTAAGGGAAGAAATGGGATAATCAAGAGAATGTTCTTGCCGATTTTTCTTAGGGACACTTCTCCAATCTTTTATTAAAGCGAGAAGGGTTCTATAAAGGCTTTGAATTATTTTTGCATGAAACTAGTAATAAATGCCTCATTGAAAGTGAAACTAGGGTTGGTCAATTTGTACATACCTTGAATATAATTTGGTCTAAAAGACCCAACAAATTTACCCTTGTGAGTGATAATATATCACTTTGAAATATTGATGAACTCAATAGCCCATCGAATAAATTTTGTATAAGTCATGAGTCTTGGTCTAACAATGAATTTATGTAACCTAGACCTCATTGTGTCGACTAATTTTTACTCCAATTCATTATTTCTCTCATGTGCATCACAAGGAATAGTTGCACACGTTTCTTCGTCTGAATAATATTCCAATTCATATTTGATTAACTTATAAATTTCATCCTAGGTTGATACTCCAACATCTTGAGTAATAATTGTATGTGAATATAGGCTAGTTTTGGGAATTTTTTCAACAATTTCTTCCATAACTGGCCCTATGGGTCCTGGAGGAGGCAATATTTTACTTGGTATTCCCATTATTAAAGATTGCACAAAACAGGAAGGAGAATCCCTTTCTACAATATTGATACTACTTGCAGTGTTGGGTTCTTGAACACAAAGGCAATAATTACTATGAGTTCACGAAACAAAATTAAGAAAGTGTAACTAAGCCAAAGGATAGTAAATGAAAATTAATGAGAAAACATATAACAATCATAACCATGGGGCCATTTCTGAATAAGACATTGACCATGTGAGTATGCCATACAGAATGTGTGAAACGGTGGGTTTGAAATGGCATGTGATGATGTGGCAATGTTTCCATCCCCGAAGAAGCCAACCCGGAAGGAACTCGCAAAGTATTTCAAAAGAAAATATTCAAGGAATGTTAGCATAGATTATCTAGATGATTAGGTCAACTAAGCTTTGTGGACCAATGACTAGGAGAGGGAAAGGCCTATAAGGATTCCTCAGGCGATACTTCCCTGGGATGAATTCATGAATGAAAGATATGTATATTCTGGGATTGGTTATATGCATGATAGGTATCACCTCAGGACAAGTTTAATTAATGAGGACAATTTCATTCCAAAGGAAACATTCCTAGAGGAAAACCATGGGGAGCACTCTTACCTAAGTTCAGGGGAGACTTGCATTCGAGGTTCTGAGAGTCATTTTATCTGGGATTCAGGCAATAGTTAGGTTTGGTAATAGATTCTCGGTTATGAGGGAATTAACTTACTTTAATAGTATTTGTGTTCTAGTATCTTTTTTATGAGGTAATGTACACAATGTCTTCACTTCATAGTTCTAAAGGTAGTATAAAAATAATATAAAGATGATTTAGTCATGTAGATAACCTTACTTAAGTTCTCAACTGTGGCGGTTCTATCCTTCAATTTATCGGTAAATGAAAATAAAACCTAAGCTAGGTATAAGCATGAAAACATAAAAGTAAAGGTCTTTTAATATTTTCTAAGGGGGTTCAAGTTTTTAAAAATTTAAAAGGTCACCATTTTATTATGACATTGGAACAAAAATGGGTAGTTATTTTTTTCCACAATAGGCAAGGATTTATCCTTTTTCTAATGGTGGTTTAAATCACAAGATGCGTTGGGGAGATCCACAGTCACAGATGAAAGTGCTACCACACCTTATGATGTCAACACAGAGGAGAGGTGGTAGTGATATTGTATTTACATTGTCTGATGATTGCAACATTGAAATACCATTGATTATCGTATGAAATCTTGAGACACAATAGTGATAGCGAAAGACTTGCCTCCATGACTTCAGTTGGGGGGAGGGTCATGGTTTTGTTGAGAATTGTTGTTCAAGCCCTTTTAACCAATATTGTTGGATGGTTTGTACAACTCGCATCGGAGATAATTGACCTTTTTCATTCTCTTGCAGGCATAGTTCACTTAATACTTGCATTCAACATATCAATAACACCAGAATGCCAAATTAGGTCAATCGCTGAAGCAAAATTAGCTATATATTTGTCCCCTATAAGTTCAAATTTTTTTCCCTATGAAGAAGAAAAATTATACTCAACACAAAAAATTCAAGCAAGTAGATGCATACAAATCTTCATAAAGAAATTGTTACTAAATCTATAAATGCTTTGGGAAGCAAGGAAAATATTCCAAATTATAACCTAATTTTTTTTTCAAGATCTCTTTCTCTAGTATATAGGTATTCTCTAGAGTCTTTCCAATCCTCTTCTCTCATAGCACGACAAGCTTATTGATATAACGTACCCAATTTTAAATACTAAATATAACCCATTTTCATTATTTTTTTTTCTATTTTTACTGCTGGTGGATTTTCATAGATACATAAGTACTCACATGTTACTAACTTTAACTACCAATTATAACTTCTCTTTGTACTTGGATTTAATGGGCTTGATCATTATGTTTGTTTACCTAACATTCACATTGTGTTTGAGTCCCATTTGTTCCTCTTAGGCATAATTTGTATTTATGCATCATATTAAAATGATTATCGGTCAATGGTGTTGGGACAAGTCATGGCTAGAGAATCATTATTGAGTTCCCATCATAATTCGATTAGGTTGATATTACAAGTCTCCTTTTTGGATGATGGAGCTTCATATCCAAGGTTGTAAAGTATAAGTGTTGTCTAGATTATTAGGAAATCCCATGTAGTATTAATATAGTTCCTTGGTCAACTTTTGTTTACCTATTCATTTCCTATTTACATAAAACATACAATGCTCTTAACTTGTGTATCATGAAAACATGGTTTGTTATCATTATGTTTGTCCTATGCTTGTAATATGTTATTTGTGTGACGAGGAATATATTAGTGTTGAATTCTCTTATGTTCTCCATGCATATATGTGCCTATCCACGTGAATTTCACATGCATTGGTACCTTATTAAGGAATGGTTGCGATCTCCTAGAAGTAGTTGGATGGTGGCGATTATGTGAAGTAACCCTAATGGCTTTTAGGCATGGCTTGGTTGGGTTGAGTTCATTATTCATCCTAGAAATGATGGTTTTGCTCTGTGGCAAGCCATACTTGTGTTCTTCTTTCATCTCCTCTCTACATCTAAGGGACTTTCACTGGTATTTTTGGGCACACAATGGAGGTCCTCATCCTTTTAAATTGGAAATTTGTTGCTCTATATTTTCCATGCTACAATTTGAATCTTATTCATTTTATTTGTTTTGTAGGGCTACTGGAGTCCTCATAAAATTATTTTCTTCATTGAAGTCTTTCGCAAGGTGGAACCCTTGTTGTTCCACGTGGGGTGTCACCTCTATTCGATGACCATTGTGGAGTCACAACTCTATACTTGGGTGATTTCTTTGTCTTTTAGTTTAAGGTCATGTATTTATGGGTATTCTGTTTTCTAACAATGTTCTCCTTTTTGTTTTTGATATCTTCAGAGATGGGTATCACTTTGATGCATTTTATTCGGTATCCAATGAAAGGTTTTTCCTTTGTTTTCTCTCTCTTTTCAAATCTTTGACTCCAAAAATATATACCAGACTAGACATGATGTATTGTCACTATTTGTCACTTCCTAGACTCCAGGGTAAGGGTAAAAAATTGTTCAATCCCCATTTCGATTTGTTTTATGCTTTGTTCTCTTTCATTCCCTTATTACTAATGGTGTAAATTGTTGCAGAGATGAAACATTGTACCTATCAATAACTCTTCTCAGGTAACTCCTCTATTACTTTATGATCTCATGTTTATAATTTCTAATATTCTTTCCTTGTTATAATTTTACCTACCTCAAGTTCAATGAATTTCTCATAGGTACCCCTTGTCCCTAGAGCATAGGATTCATTCATACCATTTAATAGAAATTTGGTTTTCAAATGCCTCCTTTCAGACCCCAGGATAATTTTGGCTTCAATTTCCAAGTTGGGGTTTTTGTTCCACTCTACTCCTTTGGGGATACATGCTTTCCAATTTGGTATAACAGTTCCTTGAAGGCCCTATGGATTCAATATAACTAGGGTTTCCATTTCTTTTTTTATTTTGAGTAAATGCCTAGTTTTTAAAATTAGGAATGACATATTGGGTCGCATTTTTTATGCATGTTGTAAAGGGTACTACCATCTACAGGAAATTTGGTTCCATAATCTTATGAAGTCTTTATATTTGAAAATTTTACGGTTTTATTTCCTTTCAACAAAGAAAAAATAGTACGCTTCACAACACTATCGTTTTTACTTTCTCTATGTTTATGGCCTCCTGTATAATTTGATACTTGCTAGATTTTGGTTACTGTATTGGGACATTAGCTAATTTTATACTGGTCATTCCCTTGTGTATGCGTAACTTATTCTAATATATTCTCTTTCCTCTATACACAGTGAGTAATATGTAGTTATTTGATTATAATATGTACAAACATAACTTTGTGATATAAATATTCATGCATTCCTCTACGTTAACTACTATGTAATGGTTAATGTAATAACTGGGATTCATTTGTAAATTTATATAATATATTAGGGTTGTAATTTCATTTATTTATTCTTCTTTTCTTTTAATTTCATCTCAAAGTTATAGAGTCATATGCTAGTTGCAATGGTGCTCCTTCTTTAACTATTACATAATTATTCTATGTAAATGATATGCTAGTGCTAAGGGGTTTACCTATGAGATTGACCGTCTCGGTTTCTGTCCAAGTCATGACCTTCATACTTAATTTTCTCCTATTGAGTTCTCAACTCTTTGAGGTGTTATTTTATTTACACTTGTGTTCTTTGATTACAGGTGTATTATAACAAGGATTAGTCTCTCTACACACGCCAGTGACCACTGCCTTACAATATTTTCCTCCTTTGTGGGTAGAAAACATAATCTCCTAACTCTCATGATTTATGTTTTCAGTTATACAACAGTACCACTAAGTATTCATAGCTGGTTCTTATATTACAGAGATGATTTTTAATGTTTCCTTCTCCTATCATAGTGATCAATATCAACTTTTTTATTCTTTTCTAGTAGACTTAGGTAAATATGTTATATTCTCTAGGAACAACTATATTATTTAGAAAACAATAATTTTACATGCGCCATAGGAACCATATCGGTTCTACCTCAGAATATGTGGTGTTAAACTTCAAAGGCATGGTATATGCATGCATTATATATATATATATATATATATATATATATATATATATATATATATATATATATATATATATATATATATATATATATAACACTTTTTAATTCCTTTCCATTTTTATGGAAATAAAATTGATATTCAAAGCCATAAATATATCCCTACATAAATAAAATTATTTTGTAGTTTATCGATTACACAATCTACCTTTATGCATTCATAAAGAGATCCAACATACCACAAATAATAATACAAATTAGCTAGCTATATATACATACTAAATATATGGAATTATATCCTCCAATGCATGCAACTAGTTTTTATTTCACTAGACTGTTAATTTCATCAAATGTTGGATTCAATAATATATAATTCGAAATGCTTGTCAACTACCTGTTGTAGGGAAAAGTATCCGACTCGGATGACCCTATCCCACTCTAAGGGTGATAGTACCTCAGCAACAACTGTAAAGAAAACTACTTAAGGTTTACTTCTTTATGAAAGCAAGAGAGAATGAAGAAATGCACTAACCGTTGCCTTGCGCTTAATGTCGAATCCAAACTCTTCTCTTTGCTGCTTGCTCCCAGCTCCTTGTTCTTTTGCTGGCCCAGCTACAATGAGATCCTGCAAAATAACAAAGAAGGAAACTACAAGAAGCATGCAATCATAACTGATTCAAGGATTAGCATAAATCAAATATACAATTATCACAATACATCATTGAAACAAGTGCATATAGAAGAACCTCAATAGCTTTTATTAATGGAAGAAGTAAAGTTCTGAGAGTGTTACAACCATTGAAGGCCCCAATCCAGCAACACCTCCCAGCAGAAAGAATTTCTCCTCTTCACCTCCTTCAAGCAATCACCCAATAGTTCTATAGTGAAACCAACAGCATATCATTACTTTGCACAAAATTCCAACCTCCAGAGCTCATAGGAGAGAGCTCAATATATAGATGAATTGAGAAAGGATGAGTCAGCTTGCAACTGATGTGTAGCTGCCTTGTGTCCTCTCTCTCTTCAGTTGATCTTCAGTTCTTGAGTCCACTTGGAGAACCTTGCTTCCAATTGGAGAAACAGAGCCTCTGACTCATCACAAGGCGAAATCCCTGATCCAAGTGTCATTTTTGGAAGATTCCAGAGCAATGACTCAGTGTGCCACTTGTCCCATCTCACTCAGCGCAGGTGGCCTTTGTTCTACCTGCTTTGCAACGCAGGTACACCATGGAGGAGTTGAGTTTCAGCGCAGAAGCCTAGTGGAGCACCTGCTTTGATTTCAGGATTGCTTGTTTTTGAGTGTTTTCAGGTGGAGAACTGATCTGAGAGCTGTTGGTTTGCTGACCTTGTTCCTCTAGGGGTAGGAACATCATGTTTAGGGACTTTGGATCCCTTGGATTATTGACAATTCATGCCTGATGCTGCAAGGCACAAAATTGTCTATAACAGATGCCCCCTAAAGTATGAGGTCGTTTATCGGGTGAAATGCTTTATTAGGAGGATCCGAAGTTCATTCAATCTGCTGAGAAGTGTCCTG
Organism: Pinus tabuliformis; assembly: GCA_031772625.1. Lineage (NCBI taxonomy): Eukaryota > Viridiplantae > Streptophyta > Pinopsida > Pinales > Pinaceae > Pinus > Pinus tabuliformis. The sequence continues at coordinate 814,740,467 of CM062819.1, read as the reverse complement.
TAATAAGATACAATACAATACATTATTTTTCATTCTTTTTCATGATCTAGCTGAGGCGGGCATTCCCATGCTCAGCTTTATAAATTCATTTTGGTACATAGCACAGACGATCGTCTGATGATAGACTGATAATTCTCTGCTGAAATTATCATCCTTTGAGAAGGATGATCATCTGCTGCAATGATGTACATATCAAATGTCTTTATATCCTGAATATATATCGCAGCCCGGATGGATGAAACTAGATCCGGGGTCTTCAATCTCTTCCGATCTTCACTCGATGTACAAGTCGATCCATGTGAGAATTTCTTGAAGTCGAACATGGAAAGACATCGCTTGATTACCGGTCAATGATGTAAACCGTTAACAAGCGCGAGAGGAATCACCGATAAGGATGATGACCCTCAAGGTACAGCAGTACAATTCACATGGTGGGAATAAAGGACTTGGCGTCGACCACCATGCAAAATCTTCTGGTCGAAGGTCATTGATGTATACCTGTCGCCAGAAGTGAGAAACTTGCCATTGAGGCATGCAAGCTTCAAAGTACTGAAGGGGTTGTTCCTGGATCAACTCCTTGGATAATGAGCTGATGTCGACAAGGAGCGATCCGTCAAAGGAGGGCCTTAATGAATCCCACATCAGTGACACGGAACGGAGCTAGTGATTGTGATGAGGTGAAAAACAAACTGTGATGTATGATTCAGGGTGGCGGTCATGAAATGGATGAAGGACAATGTATGGCAGTGGATGGGACACGGTTGACTCTTTGCAGAACAACATCTCTTGAACATATAATGACACTGATGTGATGGATCGGTAGCATTACCCCAAATGTGGATGGTGTGGCGAGGACCATGGTGATGAGACCGGTGAATGAAACAACCCAACCTGATGTGATACGGAGGACAAAGTGTCATGTTCAAGAGCGACTTGCTACCATTAAAGTTGTGAGGTTCTCCCAATTTTTCCCCAGTCATTGCTGACCAGTACCTCTTTATTTTTGTCAAGCTTGAGGAGGATAACATATGCTTGTTCTATAACCTGCCCTTCGGGCAAGCCCATCGCTATGTTTTAACGAGCCTAGCGATAGGGAAACTCGTTCTCGTCTAAAGACAAGTTTGTCGCTATTTAATGAATTTAACGAGTCTAACGACAAGGATAACTCGGTCCTTTTCATTTTTAGAGAGTCTGAAAAGGTACATAAAGTCAACTCCAGAATTCCTTTTTCGTCATCTAATCCCTTAAGTCCGAAAAAGTATAAAACAATACAGAAGGGATGAATTTTCGATTGCTTTAACGAGCCGAAAAAAAACAAGCGCTCGATCTTTTTGTGCAATAATCCCTCAGGTCCAAAAAGATTAAAATCTAGAGGAGGGATAGCTCTTCCGGTCGTTTAACGAGCTGGAAGGCCAAAACTCAGCAAACTTTTCATATTTTACGAGTCAGGAGAAAAGAGCTCAAAGAAGACTGGTCTTTTGAGGAACGAGTGATAAACAGGGATAGCAGCAGATTCCAGGTACAGGTTGGAATTTTCCAATCACGGCAGTGTCACAAGGATGGCTAAGTGAAATCACTCTTCGCAGCTGTTCCTCAAAAAGGGGTAAACAAACATATGGAGATGAACGATTGGCCAAATGAACGGATGGAGGTGATGGCATATAAACACGACCAATGGCTTTTAATATGGCTGTCAAAGGTTACATTTACCAAGGTTATTTACCGGTTCATTTTTTCTGGGTGAGCTTGAACTCTAGGGGAAGATTGCTCACAACTTATGTTTATTTTTTAATGAGCATGAACTATGTGCGAAAACTGCTCGGATCTTGCGTTTATTTTTTAACGAGCATGAACTGTGTGCTAAAACTGCTCGAATATACCAGTCATAATACAAGAAACGCCTCAGGTGAGATAGCTATTTTTTAAGGAGCTTTATCTCACGAAGCTATGCTCCTATTTGGCAAGTTTTGACTTTTGCCCCACATCCTTTCTTTATGCAAGCTGGAAACGGCTAATCCTACGAGTTTAACGGGTTAGACCTACAGGTTTAAAGGGAGGACCTAAAAATTTAAAAAAATAAATAGTCGCCCCGTGCTTGCACTCCCAAAGGTTTGCATGCCCCCAGGTATAAAGTACAATTTCAAGGTTACCCCTACTTCTTTCCGCCAAAACTTTCGTTCTACCGAGAGAGGCCTACCTCTTTCTGGTTACCCGAAGAATGGTTTTATCCGCTGCCGCAAATGAAACTCTTTCTTCGGCGATATCTATCATTAGGCTACACAAGGATGGTTACAATTTGTTGCAGCAATAGAAACTCATTCTTTGGAGGTTGCCCCTACTTATCCTTTAAAACATTTGTTTTAATGGGTGAGGCTTGCCTTTTATCCAAAGACGGTTACTACTTACTGCCACAAACAAATCCCCTTCCTTGGCAGAGCCTACTTATTTAGATAAAGATGAATGACCTTTGTCAAACAAGTAACCTTGACAAAAGAATCTTATTCTAGAACAACCCCTCTTCCATGCCGGACGGGGTACGGACTAGTCATCTTCCTCCGCGGAAATTGACTTTATACCCAAGGTTTCCTCTGCCCAAGGCAGGCCAGGGTGCATGCCCCCTGGGTCCCAGTTATATCTTTCCGAATCACTCGCACTCATCGGGAAGTAGAACCGGGGGTGGAGGCATTTCTTGAGTGAATAAGCCATTCAGGGATGGTATTTGACTATTTGCGATGCGAGATCCCGGAAATGAAAGTTGGTCTACGAGCTTGACCATCTTTCCTTCGTGTGGAAAACACATTACTCTAAAGAGTGAGGAGACTATAGCTCCCATGCAATATATATAGTCCCGTCCAAGGAGTAGGTTATAATCCAAGGGTCCTTGGACGACCATGATGTTCATATGAACTGTCTTCTTCCTCAATGTAATGGGAACATTGGGGAGGATCCGTAAAGGGCGACTGGTTCCTTTATCAAAACCTGATAGATTTCTCATCTTAGGTAAAAGCGCCGGAACCCAGTGCTTTCCAAGCAATAGAGGAAAGGATACTCATAGATGCCCCTTCATCAATGATAGTTCCAGCCATTACCATTCTATAGATTTGGACAATGATTCTGAATGGTATATTGGCTGGTAACCGGGGTCTGCCTAGTTGGTTCCAATCAAAGGACACAACCAGGTTGCTTGGTGGTGGGACCGAATACACGGCCGGATACGACCCTGACGATGTTCCTTCCTGCGATAAAGGAATGGGCGCATTGCCCTGATGCTCATCAAAGTCTGTGTTGATGAAAAGAATCTGGATGGTGTCATCCTTATTCTCTTCAGTGAGGGTGTCATTCGAAGATGAATCTTCAACGACGGTGTCATTTGAGGATGAAACCTCTGAAGGAAGAACCAGGTCAACTGCCGTTTCGACCTTTAGACTTTCGTCTGGTCTGGATTCAGTAGGTTCATTCTCAATGACCGACACTTCAGCTGACCACTTGATCGGGCCAGCTGGATTTTCAACTATCGAGGGACTTGGCACGAGTTTTTGGTATCCAGGAGCAAGTCGTAACGGTGAAACCGGACGGTCTTCCAAAACTCTCTTCGCCTCATCTAAGAATGGACAATGGTGGATGGCGTGATCGTCTTCACACAGTCTGCAGGGTGATCTTGGTCTCCCTCTTTGTCCTTCACTCTCGCTAGTTGACGGAATGCAATCAACATGTCTATCAGAGGTTGATGCTACCGGATTGTGCAACCTGGGGGACCAGTCCCTTAGTATCTAGGGAATACAAGGATAATCACGGTGGAAGTGGGTCCCTTTGCAAATGACACATGGCGATTTAGGCCCGGTCGGTGCAGTGTGTGGATTTTTGTCAGATGTCTTTTGCTTGCCCCCAGTCGCCTTCGCCATAGGCCCATTCTGCTTCTTTTCTCTCTTCTTCTTTTCCTTCTTCTCCATGGGAGGCTGACTTTTGCCGGCTCTACCTTGCGAAGATGAAGGATCAGAGGAAGAATTGTAAGAAGTGGAAGGCTGGTGGGTAGCTCTAGACTGGTCTGACTGTTGATTCGACTGCTCAGGATTTGTGGTGGTCTGAACTACATTAGTTGAAAAGAGCCATACAGGTAGGCCAATTGTCAATCCTGGAAGTGACAAGGTGGCCATATGGGGCGCACCAACATCTCCCCAAGAGGAGAAGGGACTGGAACTTCCGCCAAGGTGACTTCCTTGGTTGGTGGGCTCCATACTTTTCAACTGAAAGATCAACGCGGGATTAATAGGTGATTATGTTCCGTTTAAAATAAATTTTATTAACGATGCTTTAGACACAACTTTGCTTTTTCATGTTTTAAGAGTCGAGAAAAAGCTAAAGATGACTCTACTCTCCTTCGATGTTTTAACGAGCCCGAAGTGACAAATGCTCGGATGGACTTTTTCAGTTATAGAGTTTGAAAAAGGCCAAAAGAAACTACTCTGGAGTTCTAGGCAGAGGGTGTGCCAAACTTTTCGCGAAACCACAGAATACGTTTTACGGTACGGGTGGTCGATCTTCGTGAATGCTGTGTTCACTGCATCGCGATCAGTAGGGCGGCCGACACGGCTTCCTATGGATAAAGGCTTTGTTCCTATAGGGGTCTCCCAATATATACGCGATGGTATGTGGGAGCACAAGTCCGTATTAGTGCCACCGACTCTCAGGAGGAATCACCCACCTTCGTAGAGATCGACAGTCACTACGTTTAACGACGCCAGAACACGTCTCTACCTAGACCTCTATGTGTTTGCGTTATGTTTCAAAGCGTTGTTAAGTAAATTGGATTTATTTTAATGTTGATCTTGCTTAGCAGTTTGCCTTTAAGGATCACCACGAGATGTATGTAACAAATTCCTGAATGCAGTCTAAGATGAGAAGCAAACTTTTCAATCTTTCAACTTTGAAAATCTTAACTACTGAGGAGAAGAAAGGCAAATCTTTTCACACAGATCATAGAGCACACACTAATGCAAAATTTCCTAAATCAGCATGCAAACAGTCAAATGCAAAATGCACAATGCATGTATTTTCTTTTCCCTTTCTTAATGTTGATGTATTACAAAAAGAAAGTTGTTATATAACTTTGATTTTGATTTAAAGCGAAAACAAACAAGCTTGTCCAAAATCAAAAGACACCTTAAGATTTACTTGTTTAATCACTGGAAATACATGAAATCAAACCATAATGACGAAAGTAAAAAGACTAATCAGCTATGGACAGCAAACAAGCTAACTCTTTAGACCAGCAAAATGCCTAACACAGGTTCAGATCTAAGAGGCCAAAGCAAGACTAGTTCACTTTCGTTATGGGAAATTGTAAATGATGTAAGAAATACAAAAGAACAAGTACAATTTCGTTATATAACAGAGGTGGAATGATGGCAAGTAAGGTTGGTTTCAGAACAGGTACAAGACTGGTAACTGGCTGCAAAATCTATAGTGAAAACAGGCAAGAAAAAGGGAGGAAACCCCAAATTCACAAGGCAAAATTGGGCCAACGCAGGTGCTGCACAGCCAGTCTGGCTCTCAGCGCAGGTAGCCCCTTCGGGACCTGCGTTGCAAAGCAGGTAGCCTGTGTACTACCTGCTTTGGAAAACGAAAGTTGCGTTTTCTCAGTTTCCGGGTCACAATTTTCTCAAAAATTCACAGTTTTTGCTCAAATCAGAAGCTATCAGTCAAGCACACACTAAGGGATGACAAGGAAGATGAAAAGCTATCACTAAGAGCTTACAAGGATCCTTGTAGATCAGCTCTTCAAATCATGAACATGCTCAGAAATGAGCTAGAGTAGCTGCCCTCTACTTCGCTTTTGATATAGTCAAAAGCTTTTCGATTTGGTACTCTTTTGTTCAGGAAATGAATAGCAAAATACTACAAACAATCAAACAGATACGATCCCCAGCTGAGTCGCTAGTTTTTTGTAGGGAAAAGTATCCGACTCGGATGACCCTATCCCACTCTAAGGGTGATAGTACCTCAGCAACAACTGTAAAGAAAACTACTTAAGGTTTACTTCTTTATGAAAGCAAGAGAGAATGAAGAAATGCACTAACCGTTGCCTTGCGCTTAATGTCGAATCCAAACTCTTCTCTTTGCTGCTTGCTCCCAGCTCCTTGTTCTTTTGCTGGCCCAGCTACAATGAGATCCTGCAAAATAACAAAGAAGGAAACTACAAGAAGCATGCAATCATAACTGATTCAAGGATTAGCATAAATCAAATATACAATTATCACAATACATCATTGAAACAAGTGCATATAGAAGAACCTCAATAGCTTTTATTAATGGAAGAAGTAAAGTTTTGAGAGTGTTACAACCATTGAAGGCCCCAATCCAGCAACACCTCCCAGCAGAAAGAATTTCTCCTCTTCACCTCCTTCAAGCAATCACCCAATAGTTCTATAGTGAAACCAACAGCATATCATTACTTTGCACAAAATTCCAGCCTCCAGAGCTCATAGGAGAGAGCTCAATATATAGATGAATTGAGAAAGGATGAGTCAGCTTGCAACTGATGTGTAGCTGCCTTGTGTCCTCTCTCTCTTCAGTTGATCTTCAGTTCTTGAGTCCACTTGGAGAACCTTGCTTCCACTTGGAGAAACAGAGCCTCTGACTCATCACAAGGCGAAATCCCTGATCCAAGTGTCATTTTTGGAAGATTCCAGAGCAATGACTCAGTGTGCCACTTGTCCCATCTCGCTCAGCGCAGGTGGCCTTTGTTCTACCTGCTTTGCAACGCAGGTACACCATGGAGGAGTTGAGTTTCAGCGCAGAAGCCTAGTGGAGCACCTGCTTTGATTTCAGGATTGCTTGTTTTTGAGTGTTTTCAGGTGGAGAACTGATCTGAGAGCTGTTGGTTTGCTGACCTTGTTCCTCTAGGGGTAGGAACATCATGTTTAGGGACTTTGGATCCCTTGGATTATTGACAATTCATGCCTGATGCTGCAAGGCACAAAATTGTCTATAACACTACCATTCAATAATCAACAAAGAGTATAACCATAATTCTAATCATAGCATTGCTAGAAAAAACTCCAAACCCGAGGACATTCCTCCTGACCATGAATTCGTATTACTAGTTCCCTCCAAGCTAAGATATCTTGGCTTCCAGACATTATATAATTTTTGTGGTCTAAAATGGACCTCCTAAGGAATATTATAAAATAATAGTGGAAACAATAAAATAATATAGGTTACCATTTCAAGTTTTAGAGGGGAAAAAAACTACTTTTCTGACTAGTATTTTCAACTTATCTTCTTACAATTTTACTGAAATTTCGAGTAGGAGCGTTTTTTGGATGCATAATTTAATTTTTCATCCAAGGAGTACCCATCTTTCAAACTTTCGATGGGTGTTGCTACATGAAAAATGTTAAATACATAAAAAAAACATGATTATAATCACATTTTTTCATGTATTTTATGTTTTTCGTGTAGTAGGGCTCACCAAAAGTATTCAATATGGGTACTCCTTGGATTCAGAATTAATTTTTTCATCCAATGAGTGTTCTCAATAAAAATTTGAGTCAAATTGTATGGAGATATGTTGAAAATATGAGTTAAGAAAGTAGTTTTTAAATTTTTTTTGTATCTTTTTACCCTTTTACTCCAAAAATAGTGAATCACTTCCCATGGTTGACATCATCATATTGAATCATATTGGTTCTTGTAAAGTTGATTTTTTTTATACATTTTTGTTTTGAGGCCCATTTTTTACTTCAAAATGTCTCTAATGATCAACAACCCCATTGATTCCTTGGTGGTTTATTTTATATGTTTCTTCCCAGCAGATTTTAGCAGCGTCCTGCGTTTGGGTCTGCCAACATATTTACTTAGGCCTTTTTTGTTTTTTTGTTTTTTTTTTTCAAAAAAGGTTCTTTCCTTTTTCTTTAAAGCCTGCATCTTTTTTCTGCAGTGCTTTATTCCACTGGGACTTAATATCTTTCTCCAACTAAGTGATTTAATGTTGTCTTTCTCTCCCATCATATTAAATCCATTTCTTTTTAATTATTTTCTACTAGGGATTGTTAGGAGAATTTTAGGGAAGGTCCATCTTTGTACTTAACCACCGACAATTTTTTCCAAGATGGCATGAAATCTCCAATCTCTAGTGCTATTTCCTGAATAAATTTCCAAACAATTTTATTCATTAACAATAATCTAATGCCATTCACAAAAATTTAATCATTTCTTTCATAGCCATTCATCCACTAATAAGTCCATGCCTAAAATAATCAACATTAGAAGTAGAAAATAAAGGGGTATTACATCTTCCCCACCCCTTTTATTTAACACTGTCCTTAGTGTTTGACCAATAATTTCTCTATTTCTAAAACAATGCTGGAAATTCCTCCCACATTTTTTCATCCATCTCCCAAGTGGCCTGCTCGGGTGTAAATTTATTCCATTTCTCTTTAACCTGAGTGATGACTCAATTCTAGAGCAAGGTGTCTCTCTGATCTAATATGAAAAGTGGTTATGCTAGGAACTCCCCTTCCAATTCCATGTATATCAAATTCCAACCAATTATGTGAGAGTTAACATGAACATATTTCTTTAACAAAGATACATGAAAAACATTGTGTACTTTTATGTGGTTCGACAATGCCAGCCAGTATGCTACCAGTCTGACTCTTTCTAAAATTTAAAAAGGACCGGAGAAACATGGTGCTAATTTAGCATAGGTCCCCAACCTAAAGATGTTCTTTCTTGGTATAACCTTTATATACACATTATCTCCGACCTTAGATTCCTTGCAAGTTTTTTTTATCAACATATTTTTTTTTTCTTTCGTGTGTAGTTTTTAAATTCTATTTAATTTTTCGCACTACTTGTTCCATTTCCTATAATGCATTTGGTCCTGAGATTACCATATCCTTTGATTGACTCTAGTTGATAGGTATGTGGAATTTCCTTCCATACAAAGGCTTCAAAAGTACCCATCTTTGTAGAATATTGATAGTTATTTTTATAAGAAAATTCTACTAAATGTAGGAAATCATCCTACTTGGTAGGTCTATCCATGATGTAAATTCGTAACATGTCTTCTAGAATATGATTAGTTCCTTTTATTTTTCCATCGGTATGGGGGTGCTAAGTTGTATTGGAACTAAGCTGGGTACCCATCCTTCCAAATAGGGCCTTCAAAAATTTGGAAGTGAATTTAGCATCCCTATTAGATATTACCATTTTTGGTATCCCATGTAATCAAAATATTTTGCTCATGAAAATGTTTGCAATTTGTGCCATTCCAATTGTATACTGTACTGGTGTAAATGTGTTGCCTTACTTAATTTGTCTACAACCACCATAATTGAGACATGTTTCCCTTTTGTTCTTGGAAGTTTCATAATAAAGTCCAAAGAAATCACTAACCATTTCAATTCCAAGATGGGTAGTGGGTTTAATAGTCTAGTGGGGTGTTGGTGTTCTACCTTCACCTATTGACACTTTAGAAATTTGGACAAATATTCTTCCACTTTCTTCTTCATACCAGGCCAATAAAATGTTTTTCCTAGTTCAGTAATCATATTTTGGTAATTGCAGTGTTCAACATATGGTTTCTTGTGATGCTCATTTAATATCAATTGTTTCAAAGCATTTGCATTTGGAATCTACAACCTATTTTTGTAAGTTAACATTTTTTTTTGAATTTTCAGCATATCCCGAAACTTCTACTCATTGCAATCTAATTAAGGCAACCTATGGGTTGTATCGTCTCTTTCCGAAGGTTTTTTTCCTTAAATTTTCATTCTTTAAAATATATTTTTTTGAATTTTTACTTGTTTTATATTTTAAAATTCAAAATTATTGAAATCTAAGAATTATATAAATTAAATGTTTGGTAAATTATAATAGGTATTAGTTGTATTAAATATTAAAATATTTATGACACATATTATATTGTTATTTATAACTTTATTTTATATTCTTATTATTATTAATTATAAAAATAATTAAGATATCAATTAAACATAAATATATGTATCAAGATTCTAAATTCACTACCAATTTATCATAAAATTCTTAATTTGTAAATAAAATTTGTTACAATATTATGGGCCAATACCATTGTTTATCAATATCAGATAGTTCATGTCATATGAAAGCAGTACATATGACATTTGTTTTAATTAATCAATTTAATTTAAAAGGGGAAAAAAACACATAAGTACTTTAGAGATAAACCTCAACCTTTGATCCTTGAATATTACTAATTATATTCTGAAATATTCTTGGAACTTCAATCCCCACTATCCACCTAATAATTAACAATAATTAAATTAAAATTATGGAATACCTATTACTACTAATTATATTCAATTCCTACTATCCACCTAATAATTATTAATAATTAAATTAAAATTATGGAAGACCTATTCCAAAATAGACTTAAACCTATACATGATCCCAATGGATGAAATCAAGGACTTCCTAACCATTTTCCATTTCTACCTCCACTCTTGTCTTTTCTTCACAAATTCTCATAGTTACAAATGTCACATAAGTATTTTGATAACTATCTACCTTTAATATCAAATGAAAAGTACTCAAATTTACTTTAATTTGTAGAGACTTTCCAAATAAACTCTCAAAGAAAAATAGACATTTGAATTTACTTTACATTTTCACATACTTTCCAAATAAACTCTCACAAAAAAATATATACCTTTTTTTTTTTTTTTCCTTCAGTATGAAAGAAGTGCTATATTTATATTAATGAGAGAAATTTACAAAAATATATAGATATTCTGGCAGAACATGCCAAAATGAGAAACAATCAACAAAAACAGATTATGCTTCATGGTAACATGGAAGCTGCATGGTAAAAACCAGCATAAATATAGAAAGTCTAGCCCAATATATAGGAAAAAAATATGACCCTGTTGAAAAATAAGGAAAAAAATCACCATCTGCAAAAGGAGAGAAACCGATTTGTAGAGGACACTATATGATGCCCAGTGCAAGCAGCAATAGTCCATCAATAGGTAGTTAATAACAAAATAGTTCAGAGTTATGATCCTGGGAGAAAAAATTCTTCCATGTAGAAAGTGTTGCTTTCAAACATGATATCCATATGCCAGTTATCTGGTTCTTGTGATAGTCCTTCCTTTGATAGTCTGTTTGCTTGTTCATTTTGAGATCTGTCAACATGTTGTATAGTGTAGCCATTTTGTGCTTGCCAGAAAATCTCAATTCTCTTCATCCATCCAATTAAAAGAGGGTTTTTTATGGAGATCCTTCCTAAAACATGATCGATTACTATTTTAGAATCTCCATAAATATGTAAAGCGGGGATATTTAGAAATTTACTGAAAAATAAAAGTCCCGAAAGAGCCATTGCCTCAGCTTTGTTATTTGAACCTTCCCCTCCATTCCAGTAAATGTTGATTTTTTGGTGTTCATTTATGGAAATGCATACACCACAAGCACATATACCTTTCTGTGTAGCGCCATAAAAAAAATCCATAGGGTATTCCAGCAAAAGATTAGAATGTCTACGAGGAATACAACAAGGTTGTTTGAGCTGTGGCAGGTACATATTATAATATGAAATGACCTTGTGGGATATTTGTTGTAACTCATCCATTTTGCCCTGGAATAAAAAATTGTTCCTCCATTTCCAAATTGTCCAAAAAACAATTTGGGGAATGGATCTCCAGGTAACCTTCTACACACTCCACCATTCCAATGAGTCTTTTATGGAGGAATGTCTAATAAAGCAGAAACCAAAAACATTTGATAAGTTTCTCCATACCTGAGAGGTGAGATTACATTGAAGGAAGATATGCTCATTATTTTTCGCTTCAGCTTTGCAGATTGAACAGATGCACGACCCTTGCCATTTCCTCTTTTGCAGATTTTCCCATATGAGATTCTTATTATGAAATACTAACTAAGAGAAAATAATGATTTTGCTAGGAGCTCCTGTTTTCAATAAGGGAAATTGTCGACCAGTTTGGGGAGATTGTAGTTTGGAGATAGTTAAATATGTTTCAGCAACATTAAAACTATCTGTCCTCCTTCTCCCCTTCCATGTGAGATAGTCATGTGGCTCTGTACGACAGATTCCATTTTTTTTATGATTTTTAATATCATGTTCCATTGTGAAGCCCACTATCCTTGTAGACCCAAATCTTGTGCTTCTTTCCATATGGGAGAAGGTCCCTACCAGCCCGCAATCACCTGTCCCCAAACAAAGATGCCCATGCGATGAAGGACATTAATAATTTCCTACGGAATGGAGCAATCGTTTCTAGTTCCAGAAATTGAGTCCAAATCAATGAAGATTCTATTCCCATCCTGGAAGCTCCAAGAGAGATTATGTAAAAAGAAATGTCGTATTTTGCGGAAGCTTAGCTAGATAGCAGATCCATGAGTGGATCCAATACAGCCTTTTCTGTATCATAGGGTAAAATCTTTATTGCCCAAATACTTTTTTTTTTATGAATTTACTCCAGATGCCCTCCCCGAAAAGTGCCCTCCATAAGGATTTGCATAATAATGCTATCCCAAAATTAGGAAGATTCATAATCCCCCAACCTCCCAAATCCTTTGGAAGAGTAATATTTGAAAGTTTGGTTAAATGAAATTTCTTCTTTTCATTGCATCCTCCCCAAATAAAATAGACATTATTTTTATATTAGATATAATAATTAAAGAAGGAGATTTCTTAGACAAGACCTCTATGATGCAATATGAGTCATGATATCTTTTTGTTATTTTGATGATGTTTTGTTAGTTTTTTTTTTATTTTTTTACGCAGCTGGTAAAACCTATCATAACTCAGCCATCTCTAACTAACAGGGAATGCAGGGTCAGCCATCTCTAACTAACAGGGAATGCAGGGTCATTACTGTTATTCAAGGAAAGTCACACCACCTGGAGTGGCGACCTTCAAAGGAGTAAGTTTTCTCTCAAGATCCCTATAGACAAACTTTTAGCCAAACCAAAATAATTTTAAAACATACTCCAAGCCCTTTATTATTTTTTATTATACTTTAATAAAACATTTTAAATATAAAATTTAACTTATTAATTTTTATCCTGCTTTAATAAAACATTTTAAATATAAAATTTAATTTTAATATTTTTCAATTAAATTAAGAGTTCTGAATATTAAATTTTACTAGAAAGAAATTCTACCGCGTGTCCAAGCCCATAAATTAATAAATTACTTTTATATCGATGCATTTCTTTCGGCCAAACCCTTGAATGGATACGGATTTGTTGTTGTAGTCGATGAATACCTAGAGTCTGTATTTTTACAGAGTTTGGTAATTTAAGATATTACACGATACGCATTCGTGTGATGATTTGTATTTATGCAGATATTATAGAGTTTCACTCATTATATTTTATATGAAATTCGATCCATTTACACAGCCACCTTATTTTTATATATTAATTTAATTTAGTTAAATTGTTAGTCTTTGCATTAGCTAAGGAGTATAGCAATTGTGTTTTGATTGTGTTTTAGTTTGGTGAGATTTTTTATTAATTTTGATGATTTTCATATGTATAATTAAGTTTAGGATTTTATTTTTATTTAATTATTAAAATAATTTTATAATGTTTGAAATAATATATATATATTTTGATTCCGTTAGAGTATTTTGATGGGACAATATTTTTTCAAGAGTGTATTTTTATTTGTTATAGATTAATAGAGCTTTGTTTTTCTTGGAAAACAATGAAAATATTGGTATTATTTCGATAAAATTTCATGGAAATTTTTGAAAATCCAAGTTATAGTGGTCAAGTTTCAATTTTTTGGACACCCCAAGGTTTTTTTTGATAGTTTTGAATTCATTTTCACTATAAAAACACATTCAAGCACTCCTAATGCTTCGTTGTCTCAAAGAAATTGATGCCTCTTAGATAATGTCTTTTTACTTTCTTATTTGTCAAAACTCACAAATCAATCTAAAATGAAAAAAAGATAATTTTGTAAATAATCATTCTGTAGATGAGTGCTAATGCTCTCCCCAAGTCTTTTATACCAGCTAAGTTGGGGCACTTCTGTAGTAAATACTGTTAGTCTGGGTAGTTTAGCCAAATCTCAAAACAATCAAATGAAATGGTATTAGTCTTAGATATTAGAGAAGAATGGTTTTGTTTTATATATTTACAACCCGGTATCAAATGAGATGACACTACATAAACAACAATTTTTCTTAATTTTAGTAATGCATGGTAGGTTAAACACTAATATTTGTTTAATAAATTGTTTGGGTAAATTAAATTGAAGTAAATAGCTAAATCATTTTTAAATAAAAAAAAGCTATATGCTTTGAAACTGACACTTGTCGCATGGTAATTTGGTAATCTACATACATTCAAACAAGGTGATATTTAACGCTGTGAGTACTCAACTGGATTTCTGGGTTTCGACTAGCCCATTGCCTCACTATCCTCTATTGAAATGATATAAACGCAGTTGCATCAAGCTAAAAATCAAACTGAGAAACCATTATTTCAATTGCTTCTTTTATTAGTGGCTCTAGTTCTTGATCTCTTAATGGTATCAAACGAGATCTAGCATGGTTTTCGCTAGCTTTCCATGTAGTTTCTTGATCACTTCCACCCACATATCCACAAAATCAAGGGATCCAAAGAAAACAACAAGGCAAGAGCCATGCCAAAGGAAGGGATGCAGAGGAGGAAGGGTCATCATAAAGAAGTTACGAGTCTTTGGAATGACGTGGATAAATATTCACAACAATTGGGATCGCGACTAGGTCGAGGATGACCACCACCAGACCACCATGGCTGATAAAACAACCAATAGTGGACACAACCAGGAAACTACTAGATCCCTCTTCTTTCAAGATTCGTTATAGTCGTTGCTTCAACCGATGGATCTTTCTCTAAGCAAGGTGCTAGTGGATCTGTCTTTGCCTCCCTTTATGTGAAGTTAGAAATATTAATTATTATATTTAAATTTATAGAATGATTAGATTAGATGATGAAGTAATATCAATCGATTCCAACCTCTAATGTTTAAATTAACCATACACAGTATCCAACCTTGCAAATTGAACTATGCCAATGAGGCAGAAAGTTACAATGTTTTACAATATTATGCTCAGAGCGATAAATTTTGGTAGCCTCATATAAAATTAAGAATTTCTGGTGCTTCATACGCAGATTTTTATATGAGTTGACGGTACCCTCGAAAAACAGTTTCCGTAGGCGCATTTCTTCCTTTGATGCCTTCTTGTTTGATTCAATGGGTGCTTTAAAAAAACAAAATACTGACAAAAAAAAAAAGCCGTTGCAGAGGCTAGGGCTGCAAAGAGCGTAAAAAAATCAGGATAAGTCATATCGCGAGCTCAAGGTCAACCCACTAGTTACCCATTAAGGCTCTGATAAATTCCTCTTTGATCATTTCAAAAAATCAAGGAATGACGATGACTTGGTGCGTTTACATAAATTGACCTCTGCAAATGAAATTTTTAATAGAAACGACAAGTATGGTCATAGTGGCAATGATGATGTTGGTGGTAGTAAGCATTTCTGTAGTACTGGATTCCTTGATATTGCATCAGGCATGGGAACCGGCGACAAAAATTCCATTGGTGTGGTCAGTGAACTTGGAGGGAGGGAAGAGACGCTCAACCACAAGGAAACGATGGGAAATTTTCATTCAGTTTCTCATGAAAGAAATAGTGAGAAGAAGACCTTTGTCCTTGGTGTTGACGAAAAAGTATCGGAGAAAAAAAAACGTTTACCGCGCAGCAAAAAATGACAGAGTGCAAAACTCAGAGTAATGCCTAGTAAAAAAACAGAGAGTAATGCACTGTAAAAATATGTTTTACAATGTTAATGGAGACTTCAGCTCTTTGCATCATAGTAAAGACAACACTTTTTACAGAGATTTACCGACTCTCTGTTTTTACAGGTAGAAGAAACTGGTTTTTTTCGCACCCACCAATTTTCGCTCCAAACACTCGAACTTTCAGTCTACAAACTAAAATTATATATCATGGCTTATCTAAAAAAATATACATGCATTCATCTTTTATCTAAGGTCAAAAGTCAACTATACATTTAAAAACAATACATAGCACATATATTTACTGTACAACAAAACATTTATAGCTACACCAACTCTGGCCAGATATTATCGGACATTTGACTGATAAATGCAATGCAGGGATATGGGAGCTTGTACACGATTCATAATTTCATTTACTTCATATTCCTTCAGCGAGAAACCAAAATCTACATTTCGATTTGTCACTACTTCTAGGTATGATGCCTTATCAATGTATTTAGTTTTGTAGTTGTGATTATTTCTCCCCTTAATCACAATTATTAATGTTGACATTTCCTAAAGAGTTTCATGACGGAAAAAACTTTCCCTTTGCTAATGGTTGAGTGAAGGTTTCTGCAAATTCCTATTGTGACATGGAATGATGTAAAACAATTTCAACATTGTTAATCAACTCTATAATGAAATGATACTTCATGTTAATGTGCTTGCTTCTTTTGTGAAAAACTTAATTCTTAGACAATGAAATTGTTGAATTGTTGTCCCAATAAATTTTGTTTTTTGTTATTGTTCATGCCCTAAATCCTTCAAAATTCTTCTCATCCAAATTGCTTGACATGTTGTCCCTCTTGTTGTGACATATTCAGCTTCAGCGATGCCTAGTGAAACTATTGCTTGTTTATTGGAAGTTCATGAAATGACTCTCGAACCTTAATGGAAAACATAACCTGGTGTGCTCTTTCTATCATTGACACTTCCTTCCCAATCATTGTTGGTGAGTCCAACGAATGTAAAATCATTTGTTGTAGCATAAAAAATTCCATATCCTTCTGTTCCATTAACATAACTTAATATTCTTTTAGATGTTTGTCAACCTGTCTCCTTTTATGTCTCCATGAACCTTGAAACCAAAATCACCTCATATGCCTAGTTGTAGTCAATTACATCAAATTGTAAACGGTACCTTTGTATATTATCAGAATTACATTGTTGATATAATATTGCATAATTTCAAACCCATCATTGTTGGAGTTGGCACAAGCGTGTTGTTCTACATTTTGTACCTCTTCAAGATTTTTGTTAAATATTTTGTTTGAGAAATAAAAATGCCATCTTCCATTTTCTTGACTTCTATGTCTAGAAAATACTTTAACAATCCAAAATCTGTCATTTCAAACTCCTTCTTCATGACTTCTTTGAAATCAACAATGAGGAGGTCATCACTCCGTATGTAAATTAAATCATCTACATATAAAACCATAATTAAGAGCTTTCCATCACTTTCTTTGATGTAGAGTGTCAACTCACTGTCACATTTGCTAAAGCCATCATCCAACAAATATGTATCTATTATGTTATAGCATGTGCGTGGTGCTTGCTTAAGCTCAAAAAGAGCTTTGTTTAGTTTGTACACCTTGTCCTATTGCCCTTGAATCTCATAATCAAGTGGATGCTCCACATACACTTACTATTTCAACAATCGATTAAAAAACGTTGATTTCATGTCCATTTGGTATACCTTCCATTTCTGTTGCATTTTTGTTGCCAAAATTGTCCTCGTTGTCTCCATTCTTGCAACTGGCATGAATGTTTCAACTCCGCATTGTTGTTTCTATCCCTTAGCTACTAACCTTGCTTTATGCCTTTCAATCCTTCCTTCAGCATTACCTTTGGTCTTATCGACCCACTTCACACATGTCTTCTTTTCCTTGTGGAAGTTTCACTAAATCCCCCTTTTCATTCTTTTCTATTGCCTCTATTTCTTTATCCATTGTTACTATCCATATTTTTTCCTTAATTTCATCTTCAAAATTAATTGGATCATCTACATGAGAAAACAATACAAACAAAGAATTCAGACCTATCGTACTTTCTTCTTTATTTTTCTCTTAAATATCGCTCAAATCTTTGAATTTTTGTCTTCTCATACTTGCAAAAGATGGATTTGATGTGTCACTTGATGTTGAACTTGGAGAATGTGGAGTTTTTGATCTTGGTTGCACACTTGGAGGGGTATATGCTTGAATGCTCGACACTGTCCTATTTCTTGTTGATGAGGTCACTTGATGACTGCTTTTTTGAGGTTGAATATGTATAGGAGGAGTCATAATTAAAGAACTACATATTTCTACTAATTCCTCTTTGTCTTCTTGTGGTAAATTAGTTTCCACATTAATTATCTTAGATACAAAGTTCCATCCCATGCTTCCTCTTCTATGAACTATACATCTGTGTTGATTATGATACTTTTGGTTATTGAATTATAGAGCTTATATGTCTTGGATTCGATATTCCACACATCCAAATGCTCTCATGTGAGTGACATTATGTTTTCTTACACTCGATGCTTCTTTTGGAATCAAAATCTTCACACTTTTGGTTGGACATCTATTTATGATGTATGTTGTGCAAGCTAAAGATTTATCCCAATAATTGTTTAGAAAATGATTTTCCTTTAACATACTCCTTTCCGTTTCCATAATTCTTTTATTTTTTCTTTTTGGCACACCATTTTGTTGAGGGATGTACTTTGTTGTGATTTGTTTATGAATTCCATGCCGCATGAAAAAATGTTGAAATTCATTTGAGATGTATTCACTACCTATATTAGTTCTCAAAACATTGATGTAGTGGAATTCTTTTTCAACAAGAGTCTTGAATTGGCAAAAGCACTCAAACACTTCACCTTTCTTCCTTAGAAATTAGACCAATGTTTTTCTTATGCAGACATCTATGAATGTCAAGAAATAGTAACTTCCACCAATTGACGGGTCTACATTGGTCCACACAAATATGCATGGATGATTCCAAAGGGTGCCTTTACCCTTATTGACTTTCCTGCTGGAAATGATTCTCTATGTTGTTTTCCTAAGATGTATCCTTCACATAAGTTGCCTGGGTTTTTATTAGTGGCAATTTCATTACCATGCATTTCCTTTGTAGCAAGTTTAAACCATTAGAGAAAATTTCCAACTAAAAGTTCTCATAAAATTTTCATTTAATTTCATTTTCATAATGATGACCTACCATGTCTATACTTCAAAATCAAAATCCCTAAAACATTAAGACTACACTACAAGTCTCAAGAAAGAGACTTCAACCATTCTTATCGCTCATTGTTTCATTAAACTGCCCTCATTTCAGTAACATAAACAAAAAAGGATTAGTTTTCAAAGTTTTGCGCTATATGGAATACCTGAGCGTGATTAAGAAAACACATGGCTATGTCAACTCTCTATCACTCGAAACCGACGTGCTTGTTTACCTTCAATGTAGCTTGATGTGGGGGAACATTGAAGGTGAGAACATGAACTCCTACAAGTCGATCAAAGACAATTCTGAATTGGTGCTGTGCTTCTACAGGCTGGTGTGACCCTTTTGTCAACTAGCATGACCCCTCTGCTGCAGGTGCAACACATGGCATGACCTTTCTATGTGAGCAACCCATGGCACGACCCATCTGTTTAATGGTGCGACCTTTCTGCCAGATGCAACCCATATCGTGACCCATCTGTTTAACGATGTGACCTTTCTGTTTTCATGCGTTGTACCATTATCATCATGTATATAATGTATATTATGGTCTCATAACACAACTATGGCATATATAAAAACTCATAAAACCATTTTTTCTGCTATCTAACCAATTGAATGGTACTATTTATGTGTGGGAGAGAAAACAAGTCGCCACGCTGTCCACCATAAATGTGTAGAGCTACAAGTGGGCTAGCGATCATTTATTTCTTGCAATGATGAGTGCAAGAAACCCTATCCCTTTTCATTATGCTTTTGACCTGGGCCTTACCACAACTGTGCTCACAACAACAGAGGAATTTGGAATTTCCTTCCACCAAACTAATCACTGCTTGCACTCGATTACTGACTGTAACAAATTGGTGTCATGAATTTACCTTCAAATCGTTTAACAATTAGATCACACAAAACTCTCTAAATAATATATGAAGTATGTGACTGACAGGAGCAACACATAGTATGGATTAATTCATGAGCCAAGGGATGTGTAACCAATATCAACATAATCATATACAACCCATAAACCTATAGATATATCACACAGAAATAAATTGTGATTTCACAAACAAAGATAATTTCCAGAGATGCAAATAGATGCTACCTATAAATCAAATTCATATATACAGTATGTTAGGCCTGGTTTACATAAGTTGGCCTCTTATCCGTCTTTCTAACTCTAGCTAGCCTCACTCTTCTCTCTCGCACACCTCTCTGCTCTTCTCTACATGCCTGTAGGTTTAAAATTATAGGAATACTTACATAGTTATGGATCATTCTAGTTCCTAGTTCTTCTCCATAGATCTCTCAACTAGTTCCTGAAATCTCTTAATGATCCCTTGAGGATCTCAACAACATTTATATGTCTAAATTCTACCTTTATGAGATGATTATACCAAATCTACTTTTAACTCAACTAATTTCCTATTCTAGGATCTCCTCATCTCCAAGATTTTTATGAGATCTTCACAAGTCTAACATCTCTCATATTCTCACATAATTGAGAATATTTACATTTAAACCCTCACACACATATTTCTTACTCAATTATTAAAAATATACAAAGTTTCCTATTAAGAAATCAAAAACATTATCAAGCATTAGATCCCCTAAGTCAACCAAATATACAAGGTTTTCTTCAGCAAGATGCTCCTGCATCAGACTCCCATATTAGAAAAATTATTCATAGACTCTTCTCTATAAGGTTTGTCACTTTTCTATAGTAATGTGACAGTTACAAGTCTTAATGAATTTCTACCTCCACGATCCCAAACCTTAATTTGTAATTGTCCAAATGGTTTGCACCTTTGCTGATGCTGCATGTCTGCTATCTTCTGGTTCATTTTCCTTTCTTCAATTACTTTCCAATTCTGATTGATTATCCCTTCTACTATCAGTTTCCTCCATATGAACAATGTCATCATCAATTTCCATAGTTCTTTAATCACAAAATCAATTTCTTCTTTCTCATGGAATCCTTTTGTCTAAGCAACTTGCCTGAAATCCTTTCTTTGCTGCAATTTTTCACATTCATTTTTAATTTTTTGGCTGCTATTTTCCTCTTTTTCTTCCATCCATATGTCCTTAATGTCTTTGAAAACATCTTCCTCTGCAATTTCAATTTGTTGCTTCTTATCTTCAAATTTACTTTCAAGAAGTAAATTGTTTGTCATCTTTCTAACTGCATACTCATCCACCTCTTCTTCTCTGTTAGCAAGTACATCAAAAACTTGGCAATGAACACATTTCTCTGTCCCAATCAAATCTTGAGACGCTCCCTCATTTCTAACCGCAGTTACACTCTCATAATCCTGTTCCTTTAGCAAATGCTCCAGCAACTCAATTTCTCTTTGGCACCTCACAAGTACTTCATCATTATGTTGTTTATAGTCTTCAATAGGTTCTTCTTCTTTCTTATCATCTTTCAGTAGTTGTCATTACTCTTGATTAAGTCCTATGATTGTCTTCTTTTTGTCCTGAGACAAATCTGCCTCACCTCCTTCTTCAACACATTTTGCATTACTATATTTTTGTAAGCCCTCTTCAAGAGCTATCCTTGCCTCATCTTCTGCCTTAGTATTCTCCCACAACTTTTCTTCATCAATAACATTAGTCAAATTCATTGTCTTACCTCTTTGAGACATTGTTCCTTCATTCCTCATCAGAATAAGATAATGATCTTCCATCTCCATGACAGCTTCAGGTGATTTTCTTCTCCCATTAAGTAACTCATCAATGAACTCCTTCTACTGCAACCATTCAAAGCCTTCGTCATCTAAGAGGTTTTCTTCATCATATTTTACTTCAAGATCTTCACCCGTATTGAAGACATATTCAAAAGTCTTCCTATCTCCTGCAATGCCTACAATCATATACAAATTGTTAGTTTTAAAAACATAAGACCTTGCGGTCTCACTCGATGCTTCAGCTACTAGGTCTTCTTGCCGCTCTGAATCCTTCATATGACTCAGAAGATCCTTTGTGGATTTCTCCTCTGTATTTTCACTACTTCCAAAAAGAAATGGGCCATGTTTTATTTCACATACCAGAACTTCATCCTCATACTCATTTACTCTGAGTAAAACTTCCTTCAGCTGAGCATTCAAGATATGCTCCCACTTCACTTGCAATCTATGTCATTTGACTTTTATTTTCATAATCCAACCATACCTCTAGTCTTCCTTATTTCTCTATAACATCTGCATCAATAACTCAAGACAGAATTTTATCTTAGCTTTCTCTTTATCAATCTCTTCTTGATTCTTTCTCATGCCATTTGCCTTGTCATATTTCCTTCTGTTGTGACTTTCCTCTGAACCTCTGCAATGACCTTCAACAATCACCTTCTCCTCCTCTCTGAACTCCAACTATTCACTTGTCGACTGCACCTAAGCCTCTCTTTTAAGCAAGTCTCCATGCATGCCTTTGTTATCTCATCAAGCTTTTCTCCTTAAGCTTAGCCTATTGATACCTTACCTTACCAAGATATTTCCTTGAGCTTGATCTATGGCTATCTGCCTCTTGAACCATCTTCTCAGAAACTCTTTTGCTCTTTTAGGCTCTACAACTTGCACTACCTTTGAGAACATTCACTTGTCCTCCTTATCCAACCTCTATTGGAATTCTTCAAGGTATTTCCACTCTTTAAGAGCTCACATGCTCTTCCAACTGAGAACACAACTAGTTCTTTGTTACAGCTCCTCTTAGTTGTCTTTGATGCTAACATCTTTTTTATCTACAACTTGAAATCTGCAAACATAATCTTCAAAACCAAAGTTAAAAAATTAAAACATACCATGTCACCTTCAAGATCTCTGCATGATCTTGTTCGACCATTCATCTGCACTATGGATGGACTATTCCTTCTTCACTTTCCTCTATAAATTCTCCTTAAGAGTATCAATTACTTCCCAATATTCTGCCACACATTATCTCTGTGTGCCATCTTCCTGTCATATTAAAATCTGATCCTTTCTTCGTGTGTAATATGTTTAACAAATGCACACAAATCACACTAGCTTTGTTTCCATGCTTTGTTGTGTCTGTATTTACTGATCTCCTCTTTCTGCAATCACAATTGTATCTACATATACAACTTCAAGAGCATAATGTAGAAAATGTGGTGGTAGGCTAACCCGATAATGAAATATAAAACAAAGCAGAATACTATAACCTACTTCTACTATAACCCACTTCTACTATCAATTTGCGGAAGCTTAATGATTGAGCTGAACAATATAACTAGGAGAAGAAGAATCAATGGCACAATACATATGAAAATACTTTGGGGAAAGTATCAGATAAAAACCCCACACTATTGTATATCATACATGGTGGAAATACATTGGAATTATACAAAGCCTTAGCTCTCACAGCTAGCCAACTCTTAATACAATCCACATAGATGCTCCCAGGAAATCTTGGCTTCTCTCCAGCCTTCCTCTCTACCCTCCAAGCTCCTATTTCCTTGCACTGTTTCTTGTGGATGATTAGACTATTACCAAGTGGAAAAACAAGCCTTTAAAACTATGTAATCCTCAAGGATGAATCCTTGACTTCATGCATGTGTTTTCTCCATGAGAAAACACATGCAACTGATAGTACACTGTCCTTGAACATTAATCTCAACTGGGTTTTTCTCAGAATAGACATGCATGAGTTTCTGATGAGGGAATCTTTAGTTAACTAGAGTAGCACTAGTTGAGTGCATTAATGCATCAACTAACTGTTACCTCACTATTAGTTCCTCAAAAAGTTTGGAACTAATTTAACTGGACATAACTAAGTAAACTGAGTTAACTAATTACAACTCAAATATAACTCAATCTTATCTCCTTAATTTAAGGGATAACTCTTGCATGACTTTAGAAAGACTTCTAACTTGAGTTTCTCCAACTAATTAATTTAAAATCAATTAATTAATTATTTGCAAGTAGTTGTTAAGACTAAATTCGATTTTAATTCATAATTTAATTCAAGGACAAATTAAATTTGAATATTCTTGTTGCCATATTTCAACACATAACTCTGTTCTAGTTTTCCCCAAAGAACTTTTACAAGCTATGATACCAAAATGATGACCTACCAGGTCTATACTCGAAAATCAGAAGCCTTAAAACATTAATACTACACTACAAGTCTTAATAAAGAGACTTCAACCCTTCCTATCGCTCATTATTTCATTAAAATTCCCTTATTTCAGTAACATAGACATGGAATTGTTGCTTTTCAGAGTTTTGTGATATATGGAATACTTGAGAAAGATTAAGAAAACACATGGCTATGTCGACCCTCTATCGCTCGAAACCCATGAACTCCTTTACCTTCAGTGTATCTTGATGTGGGGGAAATGTTGAAGGTGACAACTTGAACTCCCACAAGTTGATCAAAGACAATCCTAAACTGGCACTACACTTCTGCAGGATGGTGTGACCCTTCTACCACCTGGCACGACCCTTCTACTGCAGGTGCGACCCATCTGTTTAATGGCATGATCTTTTTGTCAGATGTGACCCATGGTGCAACCCATGTGTTTAATGTTGTGACCTTTCAATTTTCCTGCGTTGTATTGTTAGAATCATGTATATAATGTATATTGCAGCCTCATAACACAACTATGGCATATATACATAGCTCATAAAACCATTTTATCCACTGTCTGGCGAATTGAACGGTACCATTTATATGTGGGAGAGAAAACGGGTTGCCACGCTATCCACCATAAATGTGTAGAGCTACAAGTAGGCTAGCGATCATTTATTTCTTGCAATGTTGAGCATAAGAAACCCTCTCCCTTTTCATTATGCTTTTGACCTAGGCCTTACCACAACTGTGCTCACATCAACAGAGGAATTTCCACGTGCCAAACTAATCACTGCTTGCACTCGATCGTTGATTGTAACTGATTTGTGTCATGACTTTACCTTCAAATCGTTCAACAATCAGATAACACAAAACTCTGTAAATAATATATGAAGTATGTTACCAAGAGGAGCAACACACATTATGGATTAAATATGAGCCAAGGTATGTGTAACCAATATCAACATAATCATATACAACCCATAAACCTACAGATATATCACACAGAAACAAATTGTGATTTCACAAACAGAGATAATTTCCATAGATGCAAATAGATGCTATCTATAAATCAAATTCTTAGATACAATATGCCAGACCTGATTTACATAAGTTGGTCTCTTATCGGTCCTTATATCTCTACTTAGCCTCACTCTTCTCTCTCTCACCTCTCTCCCTCTTCTCTACATGCCTGTAGGCTTACAATTATATGAATAATTACATAGTTGTGGATCATTCTAGTTCCTAGTTCTTCTCCATAGATCTATCAACTAGTTACTAAGATCTCTTAATGATCCCTTGAGGATCTCAACAACAATTATATATCTAAATTCCGCCTATATGAGCAGATTATACCAAATCTACTTTAACACAACTAATTTCCTATTCTAGGATCTCCTAATCTCCAATATTTTTATGAGATCTTCACAAGTCTAACATCTCTCATATTCTCACATAATTGAGAATATTTACATTTAAACCCTCACACATATATTTTTTACTCAATTATTAAAAATATACAAAAATTCCTATTAAGAAATTAAAAACATTATCAAACATTAGATCCCCAAACTCAACCAAATATACAATTTTTTCTTGAGGAGGATGCTCCTGCATCACATAATATGTAAACCAATAAAAATATTTTAAATTTAGAAAGAGGTAGACAATCGTTAGATGCAAAATTATAATTTTTAATTATATTTTTGGCTTATCTCATATGTTTACTCAAATTTTCATTGTAGACACTTTTTGGATGCAGAATTAAATTCTACATTCAACAAGTACCCATTATGCATAATTTTGAGAAGGCTCACATTGATAAAAAAATAGAGATATTTTTTAGAAGACCACTAAATATCTTTTCTTTAAAACATCCAAAGGTCCAAGGATAAGGAAAGGACCTAATGATATGATTTCTAGGGTGCATTTTCCCTTTATCTAGGGGACCACTGACAAGATTGCTCAGATCTAAAGGAAGCACAAGGTTCCTTCCACCTTCATGCCCCTAAATACCTTTTGGATCTCCCTAGGATCAATTAAAGACTAGGTGGACCCTAGAAATATGAAAGGATTTCATGTTATCCCATGCTCTTGTGGGATACCCCTACATTAGAGAAATTGGCCACTACATAAATCAAATGATTCTTAAGCATGTATTCAAAGTCAAACATGGTAGAAATCACTCATCATTGTTGGCTGAACATGTGGACAAGAAGAAACACCATATTTGTATTAAAGAGGCTCAAGTTATTGCTATGATTGATCATCTCCATCATTGAATGTTTAGGGAGACCATAGAGATTGAGAGAAGGACTAATACTCTGAATAGAGAGGATGGTTGGAAAATCAGTAGTTATTGGATCCGTGCCCTTTCTTCTTAGGGTTTCTCCTTTTGTAGTTGGTTTTTTTCCTCTTTTGTTTCATTTTTAGCTTAATTCTTTTTTATATTTCCTTATTATTTTAAATTCTATATATTATTAGTAAAATATATATTATTTTTCTCTTTAAGTTACCTTGTTTTGTTTTTTTAGTTCTGTATTTATTTTTATCATTTTTTTTTCAATATAAATTTATATGCCTTTTAATCTATACTTTAAAATCTTTTATTCCTTCATAATTTTTACTCCTTTTTTCTACTTAGGATTGTACTTTATTAATTTTACTTTTCGGTCTTCTTCTATAATAATAGTATTTATTATATTTTTCATTTATCTTATATATATATATGATTTATTATTTATTATAGTTTATTATTTTTTACCATTATTTTATTAAAGCATATTTATATTTATAATATATTTAGATATTCATTTATTATTTCTTGTTCTTAGCCACAGGAAAATCTGGTCCAATACTATATCAAGCGAAGTCTTTGTAGTGACTTGCCACATATCCTATGTGTGCATAATACTTCTTTATGATCATCTAATCATGTGGCTCGTATAAATTCTATATCAAGCAATGTCTCTAAGGTGATATAATAACATACGACCTCCACGACTCATTTTACTACGGCTCTGTGGGGTTTTTTTCTCTATAGTTAATAGTCCCCGTGGTTTTTAATATCTCTGCAACGATACATGCTATATCTCTCTTCAGTGGAAAAACATATCTCTCTGCAATGGTGAAGCATTTCAACCTCAATTTCTGCGATGACCTCTATGTGATATCTCTCTTTGATGGTGAAGTATTATTTAAAACATCTACAGTGATATTTGCATGTTAACTCTCTCCAACGATGATAAAAACATTAAATACGGTGATCTTCATGGTGGGTACAACTTTGTGCAAAGTGTGTGACTAGTAGTATAACTCTACAACATACAATCTCTTACGAGGTGCATACATTCCTCTTATCTTCCTCTTACTAAGCTTTATTTACTATAACTAAGTTCTTATCCCCATATCTCTAACCGTTCCTTTAGCAAAGGGAGGCTAAGAAAAATTACCCTATAAAATCTCTATGAGTACATTGAATCTTTATAAAAACATAGAGAAAAGAGCCTCCATGAGCATATTGAATCTTTAGAAAAATGAAGAGAGGAAAGAGAAAGACAATGTAAGCTAGAATTATCTAAAATTCTTGAAAAAAACCACAAATCATTAGAAAATAAATAATAACACTTGAGACTGAACTTCAAGAAATGAAGGGTAGGATGAAAAAAATCAGATACAGAAAAAAAATCAATGATTGAAGAGAATGAAATCTTGAGAGATGAGGTTAAAAATATAAAAGAAAAACTAAATAATAAGTCAACTCAGGATAACGCACACTAAATTAAATATCAAACCCTTAAAAGAATAAATTAACAAACTATTTGAAGTACAACATGGGATCACAAAAGAGCCTTGAATCTTAGAATTTCCGGTATAGAAGAGAAAGACAATGAGGACACATTAGACATAGTATAAGAACAATTTAAACCAAATCACAAATTCAGATGGCCTATCTCATAGGTGAAACAAGGGTGGGAAATATAAGTGAACATAATAAAAGACTAATGTAGGTTGAGGTAAGTTGTAATTACCATAAATTAGATATTCTTAGTAAATATCCAAGCTTAAAACATTCACGAGTCTTCATAAATGAAGACCTTATACGAGAAGACCAACCTAAACTAAGGAAAGAGCTCCAAAAGGTCAAGGAGACACAAAAGAAAGGGAATGGGAAATCATTAGAAATAGGAAATCTATTATTAGAGATAGATCCAAAAATAAGAGTGACAAATAGGAATTAACGTCTCTTTAGATTCTCTTTTGAAACTTGTGTGATTTTCCATGTTGTAAAGGTCCTATGCTAAGTTGGACCTTGAGTGATGTTGATCTTATTTTCTTAGATGAAAATTGCGAACATGAGGAATCTAGGGTCCCACACATTTATGGGTTCATTCTTTGGTCAACTTTTAAAAATAAACCTTCCCACAGAGGTGTTGGTGGTATAATTTGTTATATAAATAATAAGGTCTATTATCACATTCGACTTCATAAAATCGATCCCATCAATCAATACATTTGGTTTGAAATTTTTTATTGTAACGCCAATAGGATTCTCCTCACAATCCATTATTTCGCTCCTGTCAAGTATACATCCTATAAGAAAAGAATTGGATAAGAATTGCCCCTTTAATACCTTAGAACAAGACATCCATAGCGTAGGGAGTGAAGGTAATATCCTTTTACTTGGGGACTTCAGTACTAGAACCACTACTAACCAGGCTACTATCCCAAGAAATAACCTTAGCCTCAACCCCCTATGGCTAAATGAGGATGGTGACTTAGATAATAGATTCAAATTAAGCAAGGATAATTTTAGGGGCGAATGTTCGCCCTTTGGCGAAATTAAGGGATTTTAAATTTTTAATGGGCGAATATTTTGTATCATAGTACATTTTTACAAATCACCTCAAATAGCCCACCTTATTTTAAGGGAGAGGGTAAAAAAGGTAAATTTAGCCCTTGAAATTAGGACTTGCAACCTTCCATTCGCCCATTTTCAAGAATAGGTTTTATTTAAGTGAATCCATTCGCCCATTTTCAAGAACAGGTTTTATTTAAGTGAATCCTATGGGCCAAATACCATATTTATAAAAGAGGTATGGTAAATTAATAAAAATATAAATAAATGAGAGATATGGTAAATAAATAAAACATTTTTTATATTTACTCCATAAGTCACTTTATATACATGTAAGGGTGTAAAAAAATAAAAATATAAGTAAAGTGGAGGTATGGTAAATAAATAAAATGTTTTTTATATTTACTCCATAAGTCACCTTATATACATGTAAGGGTGTAAACAAATAAAAATATAAGTAAAGTGGAGGTATGGTAAATAAATAAAAATATAAATAAACTAGACGTATCGTAAATAAATAAAACCTCTTTTTATATTAAATAAAAATATAAATAAACTAGACGTATCGTAAATAAACAAAACCTCTTTTTATATTTAAATAAAAATATAAATAAACTAGACGTATCGTAAATAAATAAAACTTCTTTTTATATTTAGTCCATAAGCCTCGTTCTATTTATGAAGGCTCAAGAAAGAGGTTTTATTTAAGTGAATCCTATGGGCCAAATACCATATTTGTAAAAGAGGTATGGTAAATTAATAAAAATATAAATAAACGAGAGGTATGGTAAACAAATAAAACATTTTTTTATATTCTCCATAAGTCACCTTATATTTATGAACACTAAAAAAATGGGTTATATTTAGGCGAAACCTATGGCCAAAATACTATGGGACAAATACCATGGACTAGATTGTTATTAATACCATGCAAAAAACCATTATTAACCCTAATATTAGAATTAATAAAAACAAAAATGGCACATGGTATTGACCCATGGTATTCACCAAAATGGCACATGGTATTGACCCATGGTATTCACCTGGAATGTAGCCTATTTAAATGGGGGAATTAAACCAGCATGTAGCCTATGCTAGGATTCACTAGGACTTTACAAAGTTTTATTATTTAGTGAAAGAGTCGCCAAGATCTTACAAGATTTTATAATTGAGTAAAATATTCGCCATGCCTAGTGAGAGATTCACCAAAAAATTATATATACATATTATATTATTGATAAAATCGCATTCCATTTTTCCTATATACCATGGAGATTCGCCCATTTATTATATTTATAAATTTAGGGGGGGTTCTTAAAATTTTCCCTGAAATTAAGTTTGGATGACATTACTATTTTGTGCCAAGCTTATCAAGATTTGTAGTTCCAAAGACCTGATAATTTGTAATGGAACTAACAAGTGGCCTACCTCTATCTAGATAACTTTTATTGATGGGCTGGGCAAAAGTGTTGTAGATTTTGCGATATCTAACACCCATGTTTTCAGCCATATTACAAACTTTAAAATGCTAAATGATCATGAACCTGATTCCGACCACACACTTCTATCCCTAACTGTCAAATTTGTCATGCATACCAACCAACATGCAAAATATCTATGAGAGTCAAGTGCACACTGTTTTTTATAGAAGTAACATAGATCTCTTCTTAACATATTTGGAGAGGGATTTATGCTCCCTAAGTATAATAATAACATTGATCAAATCTACTACAATTTTACTACAACCCATTCCACCACCATTAACAAATTCTCTACCAAGGTGTCATATAAAACTAATAATAGAACTTCCAACCCTTCGTATGATAAGGATCATAAAATTTTTAGGAAAGCAATTAAATATGCTCCTACAAAACTGTTAAGATTAGAAACATAAAAATATAAAAAATCTCTTATCAAAAGGAAGAAAAGGTCCTATATTAATACGAGACAAGATAATATTCTTGACCTTTCTAAAGTTGAGCTCAAAAAGTTTTTGCGAAATGTAATTTCTCAAAAAACTAAATTCAATGATTTGGTCCCCTTATAGAACTCAGATATGTATCTTACAAAGCTTTATGACTCTCCAGTCACCATGGATTTTGACTTAAACACCCCTATAAAGGAGGATATGTTTTCTTTGGAAGAGGTTGAGTTCGGGATTGAGAAACTCCATAATGGGAAATATAAGGACATTGATCGGTAACATGATGAAATGTTCAAAATGGGAAGCTTTATCCTCATCACTCGTATCCACATTCTTCTCAATTTTGCAATAAAGCACAACTTTTTTAAGCTTTGGAAGCAAAGCCCTATTGTGTCTATCGTTAAAAGTGGGGATAAAAATACTCCCTCTAACTATATGACCATTATGATTAGCCATATTTTAGCCAAGCTATATGGTCTCATATCGGAGAAGAAGATTAGCGTCTAGCATGAAATTTGTCATAAAAGAGCTAAAGAGAAAGTTGGTTTTAGAAGACAACACTTGACTATTGATCATCTTGTTATGATTAGAGTCATTCCCGAGTAGTGTTGAAATAGTAAAACTCATCTATTTTTCATTTATTGAATTTAGAAAACCTTTTGATATCGTTCCTTGTGATAAGCTATGGAAAATCCATGAAGAGATAATGGTTCCTCCTGAGTTAAGAATCGATGTAATTTCACTATAGAAGAATGTTGTTGCCAAGAATAAAACCAATGAAGGGTGTTCTATACAAACTAAATGCAATATTGGGGTTAAGTAGGGGTGTCCCCTTTCAACCACCCTTTTTCATATTTACATCGATATACAAGAAGAGTGTTTGGAAATTGCAGGTTGCAGTGCCCCAAGCTTGTTGGTATGGTTATTACTCTTCTCTGTGTTGGCTAGGTCGTTCTTTTAGCAATAAGCTATGATAATCTCGTCATGTAGCTTAAGATCCTCCATGATTATTGTTCCAGGATGGGTATGATGGCTAATACCGAAAAGAATTTAAAGTAATTATAATTAATTCCAAAAATATCAACCTTGATAATATAATCTATGATAACAATTACTAGGAGTAGGTTTCTTCCTACAAGTATTTAGGTATTGATCATCAGCTCAATTGGAATTATAACATTGCAAAAATGATTATTGGAGGTTTGAAATTTTATTATGAGCTTGAAAATAATTTTAAGTCGGTTGATCTATGGATTTGGAGTAAAAAAGGGGTTCTCTTTAATATTTTTGTCACCCTTGTTATTTTATATGGATGTGAGGTTTGAGGTTGCATTATATCTAAAGAGTCACGGAAGAAAAGCAAGATGATTCAAATCACATTTATAACCTACAAGATAAGATTAAAGGAAATATTCCCTATCCTATCCTCCTAATTGAATCTATCCTTTCCCTGATTTAAAACATGACAATGTTTAGGTACTTGATGTACTAGAGGAAGTTGTCCAAGATGGAATCCAAGAGGTTTCAAAAAATTTCTTCTAACTCTAGCAAAAACCTCCACATCTGTCTCAAGCATGGTTGGCCTAATGATACCAAGTCTTGGCTCAACCATTGGGGGATAAAGGAGGAGACATCTTGGGGAATGAGAATAATATTAAAAATACTATTACCTACAAATTTAAGGATAAATTGTGAGATGATAAGGAGGTAGAGGGGAAATTGAGGCTAAGGTATTACAAGGATGAGACCAACTGAACCCTTGCTAACATGAGTTGTCTATGTGACTTAACCAATATAAAAAATATAATTAAAATTCAAATATTATAGCTAATTCTCACAAGCTTCATAGTAAAACCAGTTGTTGGATTGTCCAAAAAACACCCTAGGACAAAAGAACCTGCCACCTGTGATAATAAGAGAGCTTAAGACGAAACAATTTGTCTCTTAGATTGCATTGCTCTTACATACATCCACTCTCATTTCCAAAACATTTGCCACACATCCAACCTCACTGGCTTGTTAAGTCAATAGAATTATAATGAATTTGGAGTGTTTCTTCTCCCTCTTTTTGATCATAGAAATAAAATATTAAAGAGTCGCAATTAATCCCTCATCATGGTTCGACAGACCACATTTGTCTTAGTGGACATTAATCATCGTCATCATAATCATCATATTCTTTTAATTATAGATTTTTTTATTTACATATTTTATTATTTTTTATTTTCATATTTTAGTATTTTTTTATTATTCCTTTTGTTTAATCTTCTCAATGAATGCTTATTACCTTTTATGATCATTATATTTAGTTAAAACATATTTGTATTTATCTATTTAGATAATGTAGTTTATTAAGATTTATTTGTTCTTTATTTTTTATGTTAGAATTTGTTATTATTGACTATAGGCTTTTTTCTTATCCTTTATTATTCATTTTTTATATGTTTTGGAGAACCTCCGTATTATTTTAAATTCTTTAAATTATTAATAAATATATATTAGTTCTCTTTTTTTGTTTTGTTGTTAATTATATATATAGAGAGAGTGGAGATTTCCATAGTTATTCATATTGCTTGGATCTTTCATATATGAATTATGTAGGATTTTTTCTTATTCGACTTTTTGGGTGGACACTCCATCCATCTTCAGGGACTAGAAAACCGATAGATAATAAAAGAGAATGTTGACTAGACCTATAAATAATGAGATCTTGGAGTGTCGATAGATAATAAGAGAAAATTTTGAGTAGACCTATAAATAATGAGAGCTTAGAGAATAGAAAACGATCACAGAGTAGTGAATAATAAAATAAAATAATTAATAAAGTAGTGAATAATAAAATAAAATAAGTAACGGTCAAATAATGAAATAAAAAAACTTCAGGCACCTTATTTGTTTTGACTAGGCTCTAATCTTAGCTCGTATCCATTTTCATAATACTCTCGTCATCATAGAAGCCTTAGAAATAGAAAAAACCCCAATAATTTCAATTGGGAAGATGGATATTGTGATATCCCCAGACCATGTAAATATTTAAATTACTGTAGATCAAATAGACATTTTATTTTCTAAGTTATAAACATTATTTTTGGAATTTAATTATTTTCTTAAATAAAACAACAATTATCAATAAATATCATTTTTACTTGCTAATTAGTTAGAAGGACAATTATTTGTCCCTAACTGATTTCCTGAGGATTTAATTCAAGAAGATCAAGAGGACAGGGGTATTTGAGATCAGGGAATGGAAAAGAGATGAAGGAAGAAAATATGTGCTGATAAGTTAGACATATCTTCCTGTGGCTACATCTGGTTTGCACTAGATAATAGAACTTTTGATATTTAAATAAGGAAGTTCCTAAATTAAGGACAACTCGGGGTGAGACTGATAGTGATAGTAGTCTCAAGTTTGGGAAGAAAAACAGCTAGCAGCAGGGTCTAATGTTGGACTGAATCTGGCAACTAGTAAAATCCAAGATAAGTAGAAGATTTTCACAATAAATAATTAGGAAATCTTAAATTTACAGTTTTATAGTTAGACTATGCTTATTGATAGTTGAACAAAAACAAGACCGGTATTTTGTTAATTAAAGTCTATGCTTGGAGACAATTGCATATGAATATGTTTGGTAAATGGTAAATAATGGAGAAAAGTTGAATAGTATGTTCCAGTTTTCATGGAACATACTGTAGTATAACTGAAATAATCATGCAAAGATAGAGTTTGGGCAAGTACGCCCTAAAGAGCCAAGAGTTTAAAGGAACTAAGTAGAGAGCCATCTAAGGCCTAGGCTATTTAAAAAAAACAATATTAGTATCTAAGCATTATTAAATATGAATGAGAAAAACTGCCAATACACTGTAAAGTTGGTCACTTGAGGACCGTATTAGCAATAAAAAAACTCTTATAGTTAAATAGTCCGTATTCCGTTATTAAATAAGCAGTAAAGGAATTCAAATTCAGAAATAAAATTATTTCACATTATGGAAGAAGACTAAAAACTCTAAATAAAAGACTGACTTTTTCTTATATCAGTCAATTAAATTAACTAATCAAATCATTGACAGAAAGAACAAAATAACCAGATAATGTTACAAATGTTCTATATACTTGTTCACGGTAATTGTAGACAATAAGATATATTGTTGTAAATAGTAACTAAGAAATTTCGGGTCACGGTCGATGGGTCATAGAACCTCGACTAACCCACACTCTCACATAGGAAATCCTGCAAACAACACACACAGAGCTAGAATAGTCAAAGCAAAAATCGCTATTAAAGCCCCATTTGCCCTAAAGCTCATATGTATATTAAGCTTCAGAAAATTCAAAGAGAGGTTGAAAAAGTAGCTTATATAATGTCGCCATGTAAAACAAGGCCTGCCCGAGTTCATTATCCATAAATATTAAAAAATCCATAAAATCTAGGGTTGGGTCGGGAGATAACCCTATCATTAGACCATATATAATATTCGTCTGGTAAAACCGACTGAAAATCCTAAACATAGAGACAACTAGTTATGTCGTAGCATAATTTCTTTTGAAAACTAACCCTCTAGCTATTAACCCTTACAAGAACAAACTTAATAAAATGCTCGGTCGTTTCACCCAAGCAATGGTGCCACGACCAGGAGAAGGAGCTGAGACAAGTTTCAACGTCCCTCCCAAGTCTTGGGCAACCTTAACACCATTCCACCTGAAAGAATACAACAAGGTTAGAAAGTTGAACATTAAAGTGAAAATTTACAGTCGAATGAAGAAACATAAAACTTAATATTTTACAGTTCTGAAGTAGAGCTGGACTTATGGGTAGAAATCCTCCTCCCTTCAGAACATGGGCATGTGAAAGACATTTTGTACCTGTCAAGAGAACCAACATCCAATGAAGACAAGTATGAATTCTCATACCGAATTATCGAACAACTAGCAAAGGATCAGAGGCATACGACCTACCATCGTTCAACGTGAAAACCCTCCTCAGAGTAGTGGAAACCCTCGTCAAAATGGAGGAAAGACATCAAACGGTGGAGAAATAGAAGTTGGAGACTCCTCCCTATTGTTCGATCACATCATTGATCGGGTAACATTGATGGGGAGTTCCCTCCAAGAATGACATCATTGTAGTACTGCAGGAGTAAATACACCATGCCTCGGCCAAATCCCACAACTACAACATTAACACCATAGGTGTGTAGAACTGTTGGGAAACATGAACATCGCAGCTGAGTCATCAATGATAATAAATGACTTTCGTCCGCATTGGGATATGTATGTCAAAAATATTCATTATATTGCCAGACTAAACTAAAAGAAACTTTAATGCTATAATTGGGTTAAGAACGAACAACTGTATTAATAATTACGTTAATAATGGGTTGATATATATATATATATATATATATATATATATATATATATATATATATATATATATATATATATATATATATATATATATATATATATATATATATATATATATATATCTGTGTGTGTGTGTGTGTGTGTGAATCATTATGTTGGTACATTATAAGGATGTGTCTTGATTTAAGAGTCGACTGATAATAAAGGTAACTCTATAGTTTAGAAATCATATCAGATTGCCTTTATATAGGTGAACATAAATTGTATGCGTAGTAATGTTTACGGTGTAGTGATAGCAATTGCCATGTGATATTATGTTAAGAATTTTTTTTTTTTTATAGATATAACAGGTAGATTTGTGACATATGGTATCAGAGCGCTCAGGTTGCCAAACTGAGACCTCTGGAATCATGAAATAACAAACTTGGTGATATGCACGTAGGAAGCAGGGAGCAGTCAACATGAGAAGAGCTGGGAATTTACCACCCATATCCGTATTGGGAACAAGACCCGCATCATTTCAGGAAGGCAATCCTGAGGTTTGGATACAGCTGGGTGATGAGCCACGGAATACCGATGCAGATATCATGGTGACAGTACAAGAATTGAAGGATGAGATGACCCGGTTATGGGCAGACAACGAAAGACTGATGTAGGAACAAGAAAAAATTATGAAGAGTCTATCTGATAGAAAGAATCATCGGCCACTACTCCCTAGCCCTGAACACGAAATATGATAGGGGAACAAGAAGTTCGAACAAAGAATGTGGAAACACAAGGCGGCGAAGAAAATCATGAAGAAGAAGCAAAGGCATGGCTCATAAATATGAATAAGTATTTCCAGCTGTATGAATATCACCATAATTTGAAGGCTCATTTGGCCATTTTCCAACTACAAGGAAAGGCCACACCGTGGTGGGAGGAAGTAAAAACAGTTTGAGGAGTAAATGAGTAGAACATATCGTGGGAAACATTTCAGAAATATTTTAAAGAAAAATATCTAATAGAGATATTTTATGATGAGAAAGAAAAACAGTTGCATGATCTCCAGTTGGGCCAAATGTCTATGGATGAGTTCATAACAAAGTTTACATCATTACTTCGGTATGTCCCTTACATACATGAAGAAAAATAAAAGGTGCAGTGGTTTATCAACAGTCTTTCGATGTTCATGAAAGAACGACTGGAGCTCAACAACCCAAAAACCATGGACAAAGTTATTCATAAAGCATGGAACTGCTACCAACAAAACAAACCGAAGGGAGATATGAACAAGATATGGACTGATAAGAAGGGAAGTAAATTTGTTCCCAACCATAAGGGGAATAAGGGTCTAGGAAACAAGGGATTGTATAAAGGTCAAACTAACCATAATTTAAATAAAAATCGACCTAGATTTAAAATTCTAGGAGAAAACAAGATTAGTGAGCATGCTGGCAGAACTGAAGTAGAATTAGCTAACAAACCCCTAGTACAGTGTTGGGTATGTGGAGGCTCGCATTATGTCAAACAATGCCCACACTATAAAGGAGCTAATCATATTTCGTAAATACAAGAATCTTCCACAGTGGGAGAAGTAGCAAGAAACCTC
Organism: Pinus tabuliformis; assembly: GCA_031772625.1. Taxonomy (NCBI): domain Eukaryota; kingdom Viridiplantae; phylum Streptophyta; class Pinopsida; order Pinales; family Pinaceae; genus Pinus; species Pinus tabuliformis. The sequence goes on along the minus strand of CM062819.1, from coordinate 814,702,596 downwards.
CCTAAAATTAATGCTTCCCCTGAAGATCATCAAGCAGATTTTCCGCCAACTATGGCCGAATTTGAAGGTAAACTTTTTGACTGAACTGTATCTATTTTAATTGATTCCGAGGCTACCTTGAGTTATATTAGCCCCAAGATTGTGGAACAATGTAAATTGCAAGCTCTAAAATTTAAAAGTCCCTGGTTAGTAGAACTAGCCAGTTGAGAAAAAAGAAGAGTTTTGGCCAAAGTCAATAATTGCCCTATAATGTTAGCTAACCAATCCATTATGGAAGATTTGAATGTATTACCCTTGGGGTCATACGACATCCTTATAAGCATGGAATGGCTGGAAAAACATTGGCCCCTTATTAACTGTAAGACAAAAACCATTAATTTCTAGGATGAGAAGGGAGAAAGGCATGAAATTCAAGGCATTCAAAAAGCTCTGCAAATACAACCTGTAATAGCTTCCTAAGTAGCAAAAATGGATCAGAAAAGGATGCCAGATTTATGCCATACAAGTAGGTTATGCTTACTCTAATGATAAATCTGTTTCTTTAGAAAATATACCAATGGTACAAAATTTTCCGGATGCTTTCCCAGAGAAAATCCCAAGTCTACCCCCGAAAACAGAAATAGATTTCACCATTGAGTTAATTTCGGGAGCTTCCCCAATGTCTCAAGCCCCTTACTGTATGATCATGCTAGAGATAACAGAATTGAAAATGCATCTACAAGAGCTGCTTGATAAAAAATATATCTGCCCCAGTGTGTCCTGTTGGGAAGCTCTAGTACTATTCATTAAGAAAAAAGATGGAACATTGTGAATGTGCATGGATTATCGTCAATTAAACAAGCTGACCATTAAGAATAAATAACCCCTACACCATATAGATGAGTTATTTGATCAGGTAAAGCGTGAAACAATATTCTCAAAGATTAACCTCCGCTCAGGCTATCATCAAATCCAGATAAAGGAGAAGGACATAGCAAAAACAACATTCAGAGTGCGTTATGGACATCATGAGTTTTAGTGTTGCCTTTTGGGCTGACTAATGCCCCAGCAACCTTCATGTGTCTCATGAACAATATATTTCATAAATACTTAGACAAATTTGTGTTAATCTTTATTGATGACATATTGATCTACTCTTGGACCATAGAAGAACATAAGAAGCATCTACGTATTGTTCTTTAGGTCCTAAGAGAACACCAGTTGTATGCCAAATACAACAAATGTGACTTCTTTAAGGAGAAAATCTAGTACTTGGGACATATCATCACCAAGAATGGGATCACAGTAGATCCAAAGAAAATAAGAACTATCATGGAGTGACCGATATCAAAAGATGTAGCTAGTATAAGATCATTCATGGGCCTAGCTTGATATTATAGGCGATTTGTGGAAGCTTTTTCTAAGGTGCCATATCCTATTACCTCTCTACAAAAGAATGGAAAAGCCTTTAGGTGGACCCCTGACTATCAAAAGGGCTTTGATCAACTCAAGCATCTCCTTACCTCCACACCTAGCTTAAGCATTGATGATCCCAATAAAGAATGCGTAGTTTGCACAGATGCTAGCAAGGAAGGTGTAGGTGGCATATTAATGCAAGAAGGCAGGGTTGTTTCCTATGAGTCTAGAAAGCTTAAAGAGTATGAACAAATATATTTAGCATACAACTTAGAACTAAAAATAGTAATTCATGCCTTGAAGATGTGGCGACATTACCTGATGGGCAAAAAGTTTATGTTAATGACTGATCATAATATTCTAACAAAAGACTTCAAAAAACCCACTTTAAATGCTAGACAAGCCCGTTTGGCAGTTTCCTAAGTGAATTCGATTTTGAAATCAAACATTTGGAGGGGAAGGAAAACCGTGTTGTAGATGCTTTAAGTCGAAAGGTAAACTATTTATATGAAATTTCTTTAAGTGAATCACGAACAACTTTCTATGAATAGATTCGTGAAACAACCATGCAAGACATAGTATATAAACATTTGTGGCAGCAAGCAAAGATTTTGAACAACCATGAACAACAATTGGAATATGAAGTAAATTAAGAAGAATTGTTGATTTATAGGAAAAAGTTATATGTGCCTAACCTGAAACAACTTAAAAACTTAATTTTAGATGAATATCATAAAATTCCTGATGTAGGCCACCTCAAATACCAAAAAATGATTTATGCCTTGAGAAAGGAATTTTTTTGGCCTGGTATAAAGAAGGAGGTAACATAATATTTAGCCAAATGTCTAGGGTGCCAGTAAACAAAAGGTGAGGAACAACACCCAATAGGATTACTCCACCATCTACATATTCTGGAATGGAAATCAGAAACCATATCTATCAACTTCATCATCGGACTGCCTAAGTAAAAAAACAAAACGACTCCATTATGGTGGTAGTGGAAAAGTTGAGAAAATCTTCTCATTTCTTACCTGTCCAATCAACTTATAAGGTAGTACAAATTGCTAATATCTTTATGCAAAATATTTTTAAATTACATGGAATACCCAAAATGATTATTTTCAACCGGGATGTGAAATTTACATCAGCCTTCTGGAAGGCCCTTTTTGAAGGATTGGGCACCCAATTAAAATTTAGCACCACTTATCACCCTCAAACAGATGTACAGATGGAGTGGGTGAATCAAGTAGTTGAAGACATGTTGCAAACTTATGTGATGTAACATCCTTCAAAATGGGAGGACTACCTGCACTTGGTGGAATTTTCCTATAACAATGGATACCATACATCTTTACAGATGAGTCCCTTCGAAATTTTATACAGACGTAAGTGACAGACACCCTTGAGTTGGAGTGGTCCAGAGGACACGTTGTTGTTAGGACCAAATATGTTAGAGGAAATGGACGAGGTGATGAGAAAGGTACGAACCAATTTGAAAGTCCCAAGGACCAGCAAAAGAATTTCACTGATTGGAAAAGAAGTTTCCAGGAATTTCAAGTAGGATATCATGTTTACATTTGAGTACGAGCCAAAAAAATCACCTTGCAATGGACCAAATATGTTAAATTAGCACAATGATTTTGCGTGCCTTTCCAAATTTTAGCTCGAATCGAACCACTAGCTTACCAACTCACTTTACTCAGCCACATTTGTGTGCACAATGTTTTTCATGTTTCTCTACTTAAGAAATACATCTATGATGCTAAACACGTAATCAATTGGCAAGACATTCAGGTAAAGTATTCAGTAAATTTCTCATTTACATACAGATTTATTAAACAAGTTGATTGATGGCCTAACTTGTTTTGTTGCTATGTATAGGTCAAACTGAAAGGTGAGTTATTAGTTGAACCTTTGGTTATACTATATCAGAGAGAAGTAATGCTATGGAAACGAGTTATCACCCAGCTTAAAGTGCAATGGCAGCACTATGGGCCGGAAGAGGCCACCTGGGAAGATGAGCAGTTTATGAGGGAGACCTTTCTGGATTTATTTTGAGAGAGAAAACATTGGGATGATGTTGCATCTTGGGGGGGTGATGTGATATCCCGAGCCCATGTAACTATTTAAATTACTGTAGATAAAATAGACTTTTTATTTTCTGAGTTATAAAAACTATTTCTGGTATTTAATTATTTTCTTAAATAAAACAACAATTATCCGTAAATATCATTTTTGTTTAGATAATCTTCGGCGAAATCACATAACCAATCTTTTTTCGACGCGTTTCGAACCAACCAGTGTGGTTCATCGTCAGGACAACTTGTCCTGACGATGAACCACACTGGTTGGTTCGAAACGCGTCGACAAAAGATTGGTTATGTGATTTCGCCGAAGATTATCTAAACAATGTTATGGATCACAGAAGTCTAAATTCCTTAATATCATTTTTACTTGCTAATTAGTTAGAAGGATAGTTATCTATCCCTAACTGATTTCTTGAGGATTTAATTCAAGAAGATCAAGAGGATAGGGGTATCTGAGATCAGGGAATGGAAAATATATGAAGGAGGAAAATTTGTGCTTATAGGTCAAATAGATCCTCCCGTGGCTACATCTAGTTTGGACCAGACAACAGAACTTATGATATTTAAAGAAGGAAGTTCTTAACTCGGGGGGATACTAACTGTGACAGTAGTCTCAAGGTTGGGAGGCAAAATAGCTAGTAGTAGGGTCTAATGTTGGATTGAATCTGGCAACTAGCGAAATTCCAGATAAGTAGAGGATTTTCGCAATAAATAAGTAGGAAATCTGAAATTTAAAGTTTTCTAGTTAGACTATGCTTATTGATAGTTGAACAAAAGAAGGACTGGTATTTTGTTAATTAAAGTCTATGCTTGGAGACAGTTACATATGAATATGTTTGGTAAATGGTAAATAACGGAGAAAAGCTGAATAATTCAAACAACATACAGTCCTTACAGTATGTAGTAGCAATAGATAAATTCTCCAGTTTTCATGGAACATGCTGTAGTATAACTGAAATAATCAAGCAAGATAGAGTTTGGGAAAGTACGCCCTAAAGAGCCAAGATTTTAAAGGAACTAAGTAGAGAAACATCTAAGGCCTACGCTATTTTAAAAAAACAATATCAGTATCTAAGCATTATTAACTATGAATGAGAAAACTGCCAATACACTATAAAGTCGGTCACTTAAGGAGGATCGTATTAGGAATAAAAAACTCTTACAGTTAAATAGTCAATATCCTATTATTAAATAAGAAGTAATGGAATTCAAGCTGAGATATAGAAAGATTTCCCATTCTGGAAGAAGACTGAAAACTCTGAATAAAAGACTAACCTTTTCTTCTAACAATCAATTAAATTAACTAAGAAAATCATTGACGGAAAGAACAAAATAACTAGATAATGTTACAAATGTTCTATATACTTGTTCACGGTAATTGCAGACAATAAGATATACTGTTGTAAATAGTAACTAATAAATTTCAGGTCACGGTCAACGGGTCATAGAACCCCGACCGACCCACACTCTCACACAAGAAATTCCGCGAACAACACACACAGAGCTGGAATAGTCAAAGCGAAAATCGTCATTAAACGCCCATTTTCCCAAAAGATCATATGTTTATTAAGCTTCAAAAAATTCAAAGAGAGGTTTAATAAGTAGCTTATATAATGTCGCCATGCAAAACAAGGCCTGTCCGAGTTCATTATCCATAAATATAAAGAAAAACCATAAAATCTAGGGTTGGGTCAGGAGATAACCCCGCCATTAAACCATATACGATACGTGTCCGATAAAATCGACTCAAAATCCTAAATACAGAGATAGATACTTATGCCATACAATACTCTCTTATGAAAACTAACACTCTCCCCATCAAGCTTTACAATAACAAACTTAATAAAATACCCGGTGGTTTCGTCTAAGCGATGGTGCCATGGCCAGGAGAAGGAGCTGAGACAAGTTTGAATGCCCCTCCCAAGTCTTGGTCAATAGGCATATAAAGTTGAACCTTAAAGTCAAAATTTAGAGTCGAATGAACAAATAGAAAACTTAAGATTTTACAGTTCTTACCCAGAGCCAGAGTTATGGGTAGAAACCCTCCTCCCTTTGGAATGTAGGCATGAGAAAGACATTTTGTACCTATCGAGAGAACCAGCATCTAGTGAAGACACGTATGAATTCTCATACAGAACGATTGAACAACCAACAAAGGATCAGAGACAAACGACCTACCATCATTCAGCGCGAAAACCCTCCTCGGAGCAGTGGAAACCCTCGTCAAAATGGAGGAAAGACATCAAACACTGGAGAAATATAACTCGGAGACTCCTCCCTACCGTTCGATCACATCGTTGATCGGGTACCGTTGATGGGGAGCTCCCTCCAAGAATGACAACATCGCAGTACTGCAGGAGTAAATACACCACACCTCAGCCAAATCCCATAGCTACAACATTAACGCCGCAGGTGTGCAGAACTGTTGGGAGTCATAAACATCACAACTAAGTCATCAACGATAATAAATGACTTCCATCCGCATTGGGATATGTATGCCGGAAATATTCATTAGATTGTCGAACTAAACTAAAACAAGCTTGAATGTTATGATTGGGTTAAGAACAAACCACTGTATTAATACTTACGTTAATAATGGGTCAATATATATATATATATATATATATATATATATATATATATATATATATATATATATATATATATATATATATATCATTCTGTTGGTACATTATAAGGATGTGTTCTGATTTAAGAGTTGGATGATAATAAAGGTAACCATGTAGCTTAGAAATCATATCAGATTGTGATTATATAGGTGAACATAAATTGCATGCGTTGTAATGTTTACAGTGCAGTGCAGTGGTAAAAGTTACCATGTGATATTATGTTATTAACTTTTTTTTTAATAGTATAACACATAGATTTGTGACAGATATGAGCTTAGCCACTCATGGAATTATATTATTCTTCTCATTTTCCCCTAATCCCCTAGTCCCCTTTTCTCAATCTCTTCTTCCCCCTACAATTCCTTCCTTTTTTAAATTTTCCTTTCTTTTGATATTAGCTTCTTCTTCCACGGCTTCTTCCTATATTTACTTTCTATCATATTATTACTTTACCTCTTTCTATATATTCTTCTATATATTTTTATTAATTAATATATTAAATATTTACATAATTCTACAAATACAATCACCTTTTTCCCTATTCACATATTTTATTATTATTAGTCCCTGCCTGGGACTATAGCGATCGATAGATCGTTGACCGCGCATTAATTCATTCGTTGACCATGTTTTTTTTGGCGTTATCATCGTTTAACCAATGTTTTAGAATGACAATTTTCGTCTATCAAAATTTTAACGAAGGTTTTTGGCTGGGCAAGAAAGGACCTCTTATTGCAGGCTTCGCTTATACCAATGTAAAAATGTGGTGACAAGTTATATTTTATCCAAAGTCTGGAAAATTGTGGTGACAAACATGAAACTTAGGCGCATGCAAAGTTTATTATATAGCTGCCACCTCTCACCTCTCAGGCAGCTGGCTACCACCGTCTGCCACCTCTCAGGTAGCTGGCTACCACCGCCTTTCAATTTCTTGCCACCAAACACAATATGAAATTAGTCTTTACCATCTGCGGAGGAAGGTTTCCGGTGAGACTGTTGTTGGATAGGCTTCAGAGCCGAAGTCTACAATGGCAGGAGTGGCAACAATGAGTGATGAAAGAGAAATGTTTGTTCTCTGATGAGAGGGACCTACTATTATGCTGCTCTATTTGTCACTCTCATGGTGCTCTGTTCGCAAGTATATTTGTCTCTATATTTGCAGTTGTTTGCTCGTTGAGCTAAATGTATGTTTGGCAGGTATGAGTTCCAAATGCAGTATGGATCGATAGGCTGGTCTGTAGGAGCAACACTGGGATATGCTCAAGCAACGCCAGAGAAGCGTTTAATATCATGCATTGGTGATGGAAGCTTTCAGGTGCAGATGCAAGGATTTTTATATAAAATTCTGTAATATTTTATTTAATGAATAACATGCTTATCCACCCCTTTATTTGGCGATTTAGGTTTTGCTATAAAATAAAAATGGAACACGGAGTTTTAGGCTTTGTATTTTATGAAATGCTTGAACTACATTAACTAGTTTTGTCATAGTTCAATGCCTGATTTGTTGTTCTGTTTTGCATAGGTTTTGACATCTAGATGCTAATCGGGATCTGTATTAAGTGTTCACTAGGCAACGATGAAAGCTGCCTGTGAGAAGAAAAGCAAGGTAATTTCATTGTGGACAAATCAGTTTGAGGCCCTTGCTTATGTCTTTTAGATTGACTGCATGGGACAAGAAATTGCAGGCTTTTAGGGATCCAGTGGAAGGAATTGCTGAATTCATGTTTCCTTTTGCGCAGTTCTCTTGGCCAAAGACGTTAGTTAAGAAATGGTTCAATATTAAGAGTAAAGCTCACGAATTCCATGCAGATGAAATTGGAGAAGGTTACGCTAGTAAAGGTGATTCTTACCCTTATGTTTAATGCTAGTTTTTTCTTTTTTCTTTATCTCTTCCCTGCCTTCTTTCAGGTTTCCCTAATGGACGGCCATATCTAAGTGCTTTTCTTCCTTCTAATCTGCGTGCTATACAGATAATGAGGAAATGTTCGTTGAAAGGCGCCGAAGTTGCTCTGATAAGGATTCCTACGTCTTTAGGAAAAGTCGGGCAGGTACTAGAATCTAGACCCTTAGATTGAGATTACATGTTATCTGCTGCTTGTTGGTTATCTTCTTGTTTGGCCTGTTGCGGACCTCCTAAGCCAAAGGCAGAACATGGACGCATAAAAAGCATGGATTTAAATTTGAGCGCTGAGCTTCCTCATGTCAAAATCAAACCTAAATTTTCTATTTATTTTAATTTTCTCTGTTTTTTAACTCTACTTGCAGATAGGTGGTTGAAAAAGAACCCGGACAAAATTAAGCGCGGAAGAATGGAACCTGAAATGTCCCAAGTCACCGATGTCCAAGACTTTCGGTATGTAAATTTTGAAGTCTGTGTTGCATTTGTTCAGCTTGTCAATGAATTTGTGTTCCGATTGCCAGTGTCGTTAAAATTCAATGGGCAAACAGGTTATTTGTGGCAACATGGAATGTGGGAGGCAAAGCTCCTTCAAATGGCTTGAATCTGGAAGAATGGTTGAATAACTCACCTCCAGCGGATATCTATGTCTTGGGGTATGGACAAATGATACTGTTGTTTGACATTTAAGGAGTTTCTGGAAAGCCTATATAGATATAAAATTTCTGATTTTTGATGGGCAAGTTATGTTCGAGGAATTTTTCAATTCACGCTCTTGATTGTGATAGTCATATAACCATATTTCAACCAGTAACCAGGAGAAGCCTTTTTTACAGGTTTCAGGAAATTGTTCCTTTAAATGCAGGGAATGTGCTGGGGGCAGAGAATAATGGTCCTGCTGCCAAATGGCTTAGCCTTATTCGGAAAACACTCAATAAGTCACAGCGTGAAGGCAGTACCAATTCTAGAAGCTCTTTATCACCAGGTTGTGCAAAGTCCACGGACATGGTAGACACAATTATAAGTTTGGATTCTGATTTTGAGGGTTCAAGGTCACAGAAGAACGACCCTTTCTACCATAGGAGATCATTTCAGGTCCTAGGCTGGGGTTCCAAAATGGATGACGATTCTGCCAATAGGCAGCCAAAATTGCAGAGGAATTTCAGTGTTTCTGATCAAATGTTGATGGGCAGATCTATAGGAAGGACAGATTCTGATAATACTATCAAATCTTTGCACTCAGATGATGAATATGTTGCATGTGCAGCAGATTCGCCTTCAGCTTCTACTATGTTTTTCTCTCCGGTGCCAGATAGCCCTGCAGTGGACGATAGATCTAGTTATGGCCAGATGAATTACTGTTTAGCTGCCAGCAAGCAAATGGTTGGCATATTCCTCTCAGTTTGGGTGAGAAGCGATTTGAGGCATTATATACGCAATCTCAAAGTGTCATGTGTTGGAAGGGGCCTGATGGGTTACCTTGGCAACAAGGTGTGGCACATTTCTGTCAAAAAGTGATTCTCATGTTTTATGATGTTGCATTTGCTGTTCCAAACATGGACAATGACGTTTTCTGTTTTGCACCCCTAAGAATGTTTGATTTTTACCCTAGTCATTGCTGAATGCACATGACGTCTCTGAGTTAACAGGGGTTTAGATCAATTTCTCCAATTAAACATATTGATTCAATCATACTTTTGCAGGGCTCAATATCAGTTAGCATGACTCTCCATCAGACAAGCTTTTGCTTTATTTGTAGCCATTTGACTTCTGGCCAGAAAGATGGCGATGAGCTCTCGAGGAATTCTGATGTCATGGAAATCATAAAAAAGACTCGCTTTCCACGGGTTTGTAGATTTGCTGGAGAGGATTCACCTGAAACTATTTTGGAGCACGAGTAAGTCTGAATTGAATACTTTAGAAGGATCATCTTTTTGTTCCCACATCATTGAGTTGAACTTTAATATTTTAAACTGTTTCTGAAGGATTTATGTTCTACTTTGCTTATTGCTTGAGTCCATTTTGATATTGTGGATAAAATTTGCAGTCGAGTTATTTGGCTGTGGATAAGTCTCAGTAACTGGATGGGTATTGCGCAATGATTATGGAGTATATTTGAGTTACAACTCACATTTTTGAGGAGAGGTTGTCAAAATTCTGAATCTCTTAATATGCTCAGTAATAGAGTGAACTTATGAGCATGAATTACTAGAATTTCTAAACAGAGTTGGACTCTGCTCGGGCAAGCCGGCCATATGCCCCTGTCTGGTAACAGAAGAAATGAAATGGGGAATTGGCATCGGCGAGTAATTTTGTTTTGGACAATTCGTTCCAATTAGTGCTTGCCAACGACAACAATTGTCACACACTTGCAACAGTGTTGGCATCGACAACTTGCTAATTTTTCGGTTATATAGGCACGGACTACCGACTACATGCAACACTTGTTTATAATTCAAATTTATTATCATATTATATATATCGTCCATTTATTTATAATGATATATAGAACATTTCTAACTTATATATAAAACTTATTAAAACACATTATATTAAAATATTATAAAATTAAATAATAAATAATTTCATTAGCGGAGAATTTTTCTTTAAATAAAATTACTTTAACTATATACATACTATATTTCTTTAGCATTAATATATTTTAAATCTTTTAAAAGTATATTTTTTCAAACCATTTATTACATAAATATTTTATATTACAATATTAGGCATCTAAATAATAAATAAATAATTTAATCAACATTGTTGGAAATTTGCAGAATACTAACACTAATATAATGTAATATATACATTCATTTTCCAAACTCTCTTTATTTATATGTATGGTTAGCATTTTTTTTTACCATCCATTGGTTTTATATATATATATATATATATATATATATATATATATATAAAATATAAATTCTTATGGTAGTCTATATTATATTATATTATATATATTCTAATAATAAATTCTTATTTCTTTTATTTCAAATTAGGTATTTATTTTTATCATTTTTTTTTTCTATATAAATTTTGATGTCTTTATTCTATACTTTAGACTATGTTATTGCTTACTAATTTTTATTTCTTAATTCATTTATTGTTTCAGTTTTTTTCTCTAATAACATATTTCATATATATAGTTTTTTAAAAATATATTTTTATTTATAATTTATTTTTATATATTTTTATTATTTCTTAATTTATTTTTTCTTCGATTATATTTTTTTTAATTTTTAATTTTTGATTTATTTATTTATTTATTTTTATTATTTTTATTGTTTTATTTTTTAATCAATATTTAGTACTTTTGATCATTATTATATTCAATTAAATAATCTTTATATTTAGTTTTTAAACTATCTTTGTTTTAAAATGGATATGTAATTTTGTCCACAAAATATGTGATATAAGATTTATTTATTTATTTAATTAATTGTTTAATTAATATGTATTAGTTTAGATCATTATTATATTTAATTAAATAATATTTATATTTATTTAGTTACATATTTTGGTTTTAAAATTTATATGTAATTTTGTCTACAAAATATGTGATATAAGAATTATTTAATTTTTATTTCTTTTATTAAAATTAATTGTTTTTTAAGGTTGGTTGTTTTTTCTTCTTATTCTTTGTTATTAGTTTTTTATTTAGTTTTTAAACTATTTTTGTTTTAAAATTGATATGTAATTTTGTCCGCAAAATATGTGATATAAGATTTATTTATTTATTTATTTATTTAATTGTTTAATTAATATGTATTAGTTTAGATCATTATTATATTTAATTAAATAATATTTATATTTATTTAGTTACATATTTTGGTTTTAAAATTTATATGTAATTTTGTCTACAAAATATGTGATATAAGAATTATTTAATTTTTATTTATTTTATTAAAATTAATTGTTTTTTAAGGTTGGTTGTTTTTTCTTCTTATTCTTTGTTATTAATTTTTTATATATTTGATTATATGATTTTGTTTTATTGTTTGCTTTTTTTTATTGTTTGCTTTTTCCATTATTATCAACTCTTTTTGGGAATTTTTTATTAAATTATTATTATTCATAAAATTGTGGTTCTAATTTTACCATTGGGGAGTTAGTTTTCTCTACGTTACTACAATATTTATTCTTAATCAATGATCAAACTCAATATTTATTCTTAATCAATTATCAAACTCTTTACAATATTTATTCTTAATCAATGATCAAACTCAATATTTATTCTTAATCAATTATCAAACTCTTTATTTTAGTAAATGGTTGTTGGAAACACCTTAGCAAAATAGTTTATATATGATCTTTTACTGAAAAGTTTTGAAAAAAGTTATCAATTTATTTTTCTTTACATTCATTATATATATATATAGCTTTAGTTTAACACATATATAATTAATATTGAAATATTTTGAAACGATTGAAATAAAATATTTCCCTTATAGACAATATTTTTTATATTAAAATGTGTTTTGGTTATTAATATATTTTAAATATATGTAAATATTACATAATATTGTATATTGAAATATTTTATTTATAATACACATTGAATTCTTTCATTATATTTTTAAAATGTTACATATTAATTTATATAAAAAATTAAATGAATTGCACATTTTCTTAGTATTAGTTTGATTTTCTTGTTTTCAATTATTTTTTATTTGAATATTAATATATTTTATTATAGTCTCTATATATGAAGTTGATTTTAAGAAATTCTATGTTAATTTTGGATCTATCAATTTAAAATAATAAAACATAATAGAATAATTAAATTATAAGTAAAACAAATAGAATAATCCAATAATAATTTAATAAATCCTAATATCTGTCGGCAATGCATCTCATACATCTAAATATTAAACTAAACAGTAAGACAATAATCTTTCACATCCTGAAGATGAACCACCATTGCTGGTTCGAAACGTTGATAAAAATGAAACCTAATGCAAACGTTGATAAAAAACGTTGATCAAAAAGAAACCTAATGCAATGAATCCAGAAGATCATCTACACAATTATGAAGTTTGCAGAAAGCTCAAAGACAAAATGCAAACTTCTTTTAGATTAAAAAGATATTTGATCCCTTTCACTGCTTGGTAGATCTCGAGTTACTAGGCTGGTTTAATTCCCCCTTTAATTAGTCTATTTTTCACATGAATACCATGGGTCAATACCATGGTTCTCATTCCATAGGTAAATACCATGAATTTAATTTTGTTTTAACATTATTTTTTTCTTATTATTTTTTTTTCAGATTATTAATTTAACTTTTTTATTTATTCTATTAATTAGTTTATTTTCCACATGAATACCATAGATCAATATCATAGTTCTCATTCCATGTGGAGATACCATAAAATTATTTTTGTTTTAAAGTTATTTTTTCTTATTAATATTTTTTTTCCAGATTATTAATTTTATTTTTTATTTATTTTTATTTTTATTTTTATTACTTTGATCCAGTCAAAATATTTACACATTACAATATCTCTTCGATACTGAATTAGAAAACCTCTTTTAATACAATAAAGCATTGAAAATGTATATTTAGATAATGCATTTTATATTTTTTTAAATATCAATCATTCTTTTAAAAATTTTATTTTTCAATTATTTATCTCTTTTAACAAAATCTTTGAACATTTTAATTTTTTTTAAACATATTAATTACACTATAGAATTTAAAACTAAAATATTTATTTAATTATTATTATTATTATAATATTATTTTGAAAATACATAATCAAAAGCTTTCGCATCATATATTTTTTTATAAAATATTTTAGAATTTTTTTTGATCGATTAAATTTTTAAAATATTATTAATTAAATTAATTTTTTAATATATATATATAATTAGTAGGATTGAGTTTTTGGTTAAAAAAATAATAAAATTATAAAATATACAATCAGATTATATTTTTTTCCTAAAATGTTTTCGGATTTTTCTTGATCGAACATATTTTAAAAATATTATATATATATATATATATATATATAAAACGCGGAAACGATGATTAACCGTTCGGAATTTTCAATGCAATCAAGTGGACACCTAAATGGAATCTTTATCTCCGTTCACAAGTGTTCCCCAAATCGCTGGGTTTAAAATAACGGTTGAGGTCAAATAATCACTGAATTTATTTATTTAACTTTCGTAATAAAGCCTTTGACTCAGTTTCGAGACTTGACTTTTGGAGAACACGCTCACCGACTTGTCCGCCCTGTTACGGTTTCAAACGTAGAACGTTTTACCCTTTGTTACATTACATTATGTAACCCTAAAAACCCTAGTTCTCAAAATTTAATTAAATATTTCATTGAATTAATGTTAACTCATTCCCATTTAATTTTGACATCTCTTTCTAACTTATACCTCTAATCAAAGAAAGAAATATATCAATAAAGAAATAAATATCATATGATTGAAAATATAGGTTTATAGCTTATATTTTTTATTATAATAACATGAAATTATTAATTTAATTAAATTATTAATTTAATTAAATAGTTGATTGAATTAATGTTAACTTATTGACATTTAATTTTGAAATCTGGTTTTAACTTATACTTGTAATCGAAGAAAGAAATATATACCATTCATATATTTAAATTTTTTTAAAAATATATATTTTCAAATTATTTATTACATAAATATTTTATATTACAATATTATACATTTAAATAATAAATAAATAAATAATTTAATCAATATTATTAAAAATTACCGAAATACTAACACTAATATAATCTCCTTTTTGAATATATATAATATATATATATATATATATATATATATATATATATATATATATTCTCCAAACTCTCTTTATTTATACGTATGGTTAGCATTCTTTCTTAACATCTATTGGTTTTGCAGTCCCTGATGAATAGAGTATCGACTCCAGATGAGTGGAATATTCACAAGAAATTTGGGAAAAAAATTTCCACACATTCATTTTTAAAAAATTCAAACTATGCATAAAAATATTTTAATATTAAATTTTTATTTTTATTTTTCTATTTCAGATTATGTATTTATTTTTATCATTTCTTTTTCTGTATAAATTTTTATGCCTTTATTTTATATTTTAGACCGGTATTCCTCTCACTAATTTTTATTTCTTAAAGTTTTATTTTATTTTCCAGCTTTCTTATCTAATAACATATTTCGTTATTAAAATTGATATAATTTATTTATAATAGCATATATCATTATAAATTTTTAATTTATATATATATATATATATATATTGTTGAGATTTTCTGTTTGGAGCAAAAATAAGAAAAATCTCAGCTGATGACAACAATAGAAATTCAGTTCTTAGATTAGCTCCAGGTTGTTGGGAGGGAGTTAATGCCTCTTATATTTGATGTGAGTAAGTTAATGAGGCTGTTAGATTCTCAATGCTATATAACAGGCAACCATTCGGATGGTTTGCTGAGAGGATGAGAGTTTTATGTGTTTTTCATTATGTAATCTCCAGTTTGATTAATAAATTGCCGATGCCTATGTTGTGTGGACGTAGTCCAGATTGGTTGGATGAACCACGTTAAAAATACTGTGTCATATGTGCTTGATATTCTGCTGTGTGTTTATTTTGTTTGTTGTGCCTCTGAATTCCAACAATTGGTATCAGAGCACGTTGGAGGAGCGGCTGGAACTGCTGGAGGTGGAGCGCGGAGTTGGTTGCTGGAGCTGATCAAAACCTGCGTGGAGAGATACAGTCACCTGGTGCGCTGTGGAACAGTTCAAACAAGCGTGGAGACAAGCTGATACATATACACCTGCGTTAATATACTTCAAAATGGCGAATTGCGTGGGTATGTATTCATAACAAATGCGTATATATATATTTTAAAAACAGCACGGATTTATTTGATAAACAGCGTGGTTTTGTTTTTTTTTTGGTGCTGCGTGGGTATATATATTTGAAAAACAGCGTGTGAATATCCATTGAAAAAACGGCGTGGATTTTCTGTTTTACCACCGGCGTGGATAGTTTTTAAAAACGGTGTTGATATGTGATCAAAACAGCGTGAATATATTTCTAAAAAAAACAGCGCAGTTATATGCTCTTTCAAGTGTATACGCCATATGTAATGTTTTTTTTTAAGTGTCATCCATTCAGTGAGATAACGCAAGCAGAAGCCCATAATTTTGCAATTTCTGTGCACGCATTTCTTTCTTATTGGCAAACAACAGCAAAAAATTATGGGAGGCTGTTAGCAATTGCCCCCATTCCCCGTATGGTAAGGTTTGGAGTCGTGCGACAGTAGCGCTCTCTCTTACCAAATAGATACAACTGGTTATTCAAGATGGACTGAAACGCTGATTCTTATCTCCAGCAAAGCGATTTGCAGGGGTTCACTGCCTTAATTATTTAAAGACGCTTCGTTTTTTGAAAATACAAGCAAACCTCAGATTAAAAGCTTGCTGCTCAGTTTATATACTGCAATTTTATTTTATTTTTCACAGCAATAAGTCAATTTTTTTTTTTTTTATTTAAAAAAAAAAAAAAAAAAAAAACTCAGTGCCAGTTGTATGTGGGAATGTAAGGGCAGTTTTTTGTTTTAAAGGCAAAGGCTGAAAGGCATAGGCAATTTTTTTATTATTTTAAAATTGCTGGTATTTAGACATTGGTATTGGAGATTATTGTGTTTTTTGATACAAAATGGCGAAAACTCAAAGTGCCCAATTTGAAATTGAGAAATTTAATGGCAAGAATAATTTTGAGATCTGGAAGGTAAAGATGCACGATCTGCTGGTTCAACAAGGTGTGGCAAAAGCACTGTTGGGGAAAAACAAAAGGCCTCCTTCCATGACGGAGGATGAATGGGATGAGATGGACGATAGAGCTCTGAGCGCAATTCGGTTATGTCTGGCGGACGATGTTTTGTTCAACATTGTGTCAGAGAAAACCGTCGCAGGCCTGTGGTCGAAGCTTGAGAAGCTCTATATGATGAAATCTTTGACAAATCGGATTCTCCTGAAACGGCAGCTTTATGGTTTGCGGATGAAAGAAGGTACCTCGATTGCTGATCACCTAAATGTTTTTAATACCTTACTGGTGCAATTAGACAGTCTAGATGTGAAATTTGATTCAGAGGATAAGGCAATAACTCTATTATGTTCATTGCCCAAATCTCGGGATCACTTTGTTACTTCCATAAGCTTTAGTACATCAGATATCCTTGAGTTTGACGATGTTGTTGGAGCCTTGTTGGCTGAGGAGACGAGGAAGAGGTCGAATGCAGACACCTCTACATCAGAGGTAATGATGGGATGGCCAGAGGTCGCTCACGAGAGAGACACTCCGGGGGAAAGCATGGCGACTCTCGTTCGAAGTCCAAAGGAAAGAAGCCCAAGGTGAAGTGCTGGCATTGTGGCAAGGCTGGACATCTGAAAAAGGATTGCTGGAAGCGAAAGCAGGCTGCTAAAGAAGGCTCTTCGACAGAAAAGAAGGAAGCCAACACCACAGATACAGGTTCAGTATCCGGTTCAGGTATGAGTGATGAAGTATTGTTAGTTAATATTTCAAAACATGATCAACACTGGTTGTTAGATTCTGGGGCATCTAACCACATGTGTATTCATAAAGATTGGTTTAAAACATATAGATCAGTTGATGATGGAGTCGTGTACATGGGTAATGATGTCACTTGCAGTATTGTTGGAATAGGAAGTGTACAACTACAAATGTTTGATGGCACAACCAAAATATTAACTGATGTGAGGCATGTACCAGATTTAAGGAAAAATTTGATTTCATTAGGAGCACTTGATTCAAATGGATATAAAACTGTAATTCAAGGTGGAGTTATGAAAATCTATAAAGGTATCTTACTAGTGATGAAGGCTAAGAAGGTAGGAAATCTTTTTCAATTAGAAGGTAGAACTGGGTCAGATCATGTGTCGGTGTCTGAACAGGACAGTAGTTCCATTCGCCTATGGCATCAAAGGTTGGGCCATATGAGCGAACGAGGGTTGAAAATTTTGGCTGACCGTAAGTTACTACCTAATCTAAGATTTGGAAAGTTAGATTTCTGTAAACATTGCTTGTTTGGAAAACAAACTAAACAAAAGTTTAAAACAGGCAAACATACTAGTAAAGGGATACTTGATTATATCCATTCAGATGTTTGGGGTCCAGCCCCTACAGCGTCATATGGTGGCTCGTCATATTTTGTATCATTCATTGATGACTTTTCTAGGAAGGTCTGGGTCTACATGTTGAAGAGAAAGTCTGATGTTTTTTCAGTTTTCAAGTAGTTTAGAGCATTGGTAAAAAACAACACTGGTAGAACAATAAAATGTTTAAGAACTGACAATGGTGGTGAGTTTTCCTCCAAGGAGTTTGACAGCTATTGCAAGGATGCAAGGATCGAGAGACATAAGACCACGGTTTATACTCCTCAGCAGAATGGAGTTGCTGAATGCATGAACAGGACTCTTCTAGAGAGAGCAAGGTGTATGCTGAGTAACGCCGGGTTGCAAAAGGAGTTGTGGACAGAAGCAGTGGCAACAACTTGTTATGTGATAAACCGATCTCCATCAACGGCAATAGGCTGCAAGATTCCGCAAGAGGTATGGAAAGGACACCCTTGTGACTATTCTAAACTCAGAGTGTTTGGTTGTGATGCATATGCTCTAGTGCCTAAACATCAACGAACTAAATTAGATCCGAAATCGAAAAGGTATGTCTTTGTTGGGTATGGTGATGGAAAAAAGGGATATAGATTGTGGGATCCTACTACCCGCAAAATCATCATCAACAGAGATGTAAAGTTTGATGAATCCTCTCTTGTACAGTTAGATGTAAATAGTAGATTGAAACAGGATGATGTATCTGATTTCCAGCATATTCAGTTTGATAGCATTTCTAACGATAGTCATGATGACCGTAGTTCAGATACTAGTCATGAACAGGTTTCAGAATCAGATTATGAATAGGGTTCAGATGGAGGTCATGAACAGGTCTCAGATGGCGATCATGAAGAAGTTCCTTTAATTGATAGACAGCCAATTGTGGAAGCACCAGAAACATTCTTAAGGAGGTCTACAAGGATCAAACGTCCTCCGAGAAGGTATGATGATCATGTTACTTCAGTTGCTTTGATCGCTAATGATGATGAACCTTTGTGTTATCAGGAAGTTGTAGAAGGTTCAAATAGTGACAAGTGGAAAGCATCCATGAAGGAAGAAATGACGGCCTTAGGTAAGAATGGCACGTGCGATCTGGTTGAACTTCCCAAAGGCAGGAAAACTGTGGGATGCAAGTGGGTGTTCAAGGTGAAACGGGGTGTAAATGATACGGAAGACAGGTACAAAGCGAGACTGGTTGCAAAAGGGTTTTCTCAGAAAGCTGGCATAGACTTTCATGAGATATTCTCACCAGTGGCTAAAATTGTTTCAATTAGAATTGTGTTAGCATTAGTGGCTTTGTTTGATTTGGAGTTGCAGCAGTTAGATGTTAAGACTGCATTTCTACATGGTGATTTAGATGAGGAAATATATATGGAACAACCGGAAGGGTTTGTTCAGCATCGCAATGAGAAATTTGTCTGCAGGCTCAAGAAGTCATTATATGGCCTGAAGCAGTCGCCTCGACAGTGGTATAAGAAGTTTGATTCTTTCATGTTGAGTCAGAAATATGTAAGAAGTGAATATGATCATTGTGTTTATTTTAAGCAGTTAAATAATGGCATGTTCATTATCTTAGTGTTATATGTTGATGATATGCTTTTAGCAAGCAAAAGCATTGAAGAAATCAACAGGTTGAAGACTCAGATGGCAAGGACGTTTGATATGAAAGATCTAGGAGCGGCAAGACAGATTTTGGGCATGGAGATTTTCAGAGACAGAGGCAATGGTAAGCTGTGGCTATCACAACAGAAGTATGTTGAGAAAATACTTTTGAGGTTTGGTATGAACAATGTGAAGCCTGTGTCGATCCCTTTAGCTTCCCATTTTAAGCTTTCTTCGAGTTTATGTCCTAATACAGATGAAGAAAAGGATTATATGTCTCGAATTTTGTATGCAAATGTAGTAGGGTGTTTAATGTATGCGATCGTTTGTACTCGACCAGATATTTCACATGCAATTGGGGTTGTCAGCAGGTACATGGCAAATCCGGGTAAAGAACACTGGTCAGCAGTGAAATGGGTGCTTCGGTACTTGAGAGGCACAAGTAGTTATTGTATTTCTTACAATAAGAGTAGTGAATTTGTTTGCGGATATGTTGATTCCGATTTTGCAGGCGATTTGGATAAGAGAAGATCAACTTCAGGGTACGTCTTTACTCTTGCAGGTGGAGCTATAAGTTGGATGTCAAAGCTACAGAACATTGTCGCATTATCCACTACTGAAGCAGAATACATTGCTGCTTCGCATGCTTGCAAAGAGGCGGTTTCGTTGAAAGGATTGCTTGGTGAGTTTGGTAGGTTACAGGACAACATCAGGTTACTTTGTGACAGTCAAAGTGCAATACATTTGGCTAAGAATCCGACCTATCATAGTAAATCAAAGCATATTCCAATCAAGTATCATTTTGTAAGACAGGTTATCACTGAAAGAGGAGTCTCTCTTGAAAAGGTGCATACAAAGGAGAACTGTGCAGACATGTTCACGAAACCAGTTTTGTTGGAGAAGCTACGCTGGTGTTTGGCTTCTCTTGGCTTGCAGAAAAGATAAAATAATAACAGGGCATCAGGCGAATTGTTGTCAAGGTGGAGATTGTTGAGATTTTCTGTTTGGAGCAAAATAGGAAAAATCTCAGCTGATGACAACAATAGAAATTCAGTTCCTAGATTAGCTCCAGGTTGTTGGGAGGGAGTTAATGCCTCCTATATTTGATGTGAGTGAGTTAATGAGGCTGTTAGATTCTCTATGCTATACAACAGGCAACCATTCGGATGGTTTGCTGAGAGGATGAGAGTTTTATGTGTTTTTCATTATGTAATCTCCAGTTTGATTAATAAATTGTCGATGCCTATGTTGTGTGGACGTAGCCCAGATTGGTTGGGTGAACCACGTTAAAAACTGTGTCATATGTGCTTGATATTCTGTTGTGTGTTTATTTTGTTTGTTGTGCCTCTGAATTCTAACATATATTTTTGTTTCTTTTAAACATATTTTTATTTATAATTTATTTAAATAATTTTGTTATTGTTTTTTAATTTAGTGTTCAGATTTTTTCCTCGATTATATTCTTTTTAATTTTTTTTTTTTTTTTATTATTATTTTTAATTTTTTAACTAATATTTATTTATTATTATTATTATTACAATTAATTAGATAATATTTGTATTTATTTTTTTATAGATATTTTCATTTTAAAACTAATATGTAATTTTGTCTACAAAATATTTGTTTCCCCGTGGAAAAAGTCGTAATTTCGATTAATAAAGATGAAAATTACATTCTGTATATGCATAAGCATTACTTTGATCTAGCACTCTCTGTCCAACAAAAAAATGTAAGAAAATTATGCATTCCTCCTCGCAGGGAGTACATATAGTTCAAAACCACTTATAACTTATAAGTTTATGCCCTCTTCTGAGGATAAAGAGTAATCGATGACTATTTACATAAATATCAAAAAGATAAACACAAAATATATGTTTTTCATCAAAAACTGAGTCAAAATGTTTCATTCCAGTGCTGCTCTTATAGTGCTTTGGGGTCTACGAATGGCCTGTGATAATGTTGATACACGACCTTGTCCAAGCCTTTGCAGATCATCCAAGAGTTGTCATCCCTGAGCACTGCTTCTTTGGATAGGAAGTCAGTAGAGGTGTTCTGCTCCCTGTAAATATGATGACAAGTGAATGAGTCAAAAAGTAAGACAGATCTATGAATCTCATCCAGAATATGCCTCAAAGTGAAAGTAGAACATGTATATTTTTTGTTGATCCAGTTTATAACCAGTTTGAGTCACCAAGAAGCTGCAGGTTGGAGCAATGCTTTTGTAAGGCAAAAAGGATAATGTTTTTTGCAGTAATCATCTCGGCATAGTTGTTGGTTCCCTGGCCTAGTCCCATTTGTATTTTGAAAAAATGGGTTTCAGATAAGTATAGAATTGCTCGCTCGCCACAGGCTCACTCCTGAGCTGAACCATCAAAATAAGCCCAAGGGATTGATTTGCTGATGACCTTTGTCTCAATATTGCTTGTCTGGTTTTTTTGGGGCTCTTCAAGGATCATATAATAATCTGCTACGATTCTGTTATGAATGGAGGGCCAGTATGGGGTCTTTTGTGAGAAAATTATCTCATTCTTGACTATCCAAATTTCCCAGCAGATTAGCAGAAGCAGGTTCCTTTCCTTGCCAAATGTATCCTTCCATCAAGAAGTCCATGCCTCCTTTACTGTTATCCCGTGCCAGCTGGGCCTGATGGAAAGTGTTGCCCAGATGCCATTCCAAAGATCCTGTGCCAAAGGACAATCTAGGAAGAGGTGTTATGTGTCCTAATTGCTGCTTCTGCAAAGGTGGCACCAGAACGGTCCAGCGAAAGATCGCTTCATCAGATTTGCCCTTGTAGGGACCTTGTTATTTAAGATGGACCATATGAGCAGCTTTGTTCTGGGGGCAGCTTTGAGTTTCAAGAGGAGGTTCCATCTTATCTCAAAGTCTAGTGGCTCAAAGGGTTCCATGAGCACCAGGTATCCAGTCTTAGGAGTGTAGTAACCATGTTTTGTAAAAGCCCAAATAAGCTCATCTTCCCTTTCCATGATCCTAATGTGAGCCTCTGTTAGTGCTGTAATGTAGAGGCTCCAAATTTTCTGCCACTGTAAAGGAATATTTAGGGTTGCTCCCGATTTCCAGGCCTATTATGCTAAGGAGGATCGCTCACTGTCTGCAATTTGACTGAGATGAGAAATTCCCTATTTAGCTAGATGGAGTCTCAGGTCTTCAGGGAGTTTGTGAGCGTTGCCACACCCCACCTACGGTTCCACTCCCAGATGCACGTTTGAGCCCGAGTGAACTCTCCAAGTCAAACCGTTCCTTATCAGGTCCTTTTCTTTGCTTACTGCTTTCCAAATGTTGGAGATGTTTTCATATGTTCTTTGATCATGTCAAATCTAATCTAGTGGGTTTATGGGGCTTATATATTATCATGTTACTACCTTCATCCATAGGCTGTCTTTCTTGAGTAGCTGCCAGCCCAGTTTTTCCACTAGCGCTTTTGAGAAAAAATACAACCTCTTAATCCCCCAATCCCCCCAACGTTAGGCAGTGCCAGTGTCTCCCATCTTGTCCAGGCAAAAATTCTACCTGTCTAGTTCCCCTTCCATAAGAATTTGCAACATATTTTCTGAAGCCTATCCAGGATGCCTCTAAGAATCCACGCTAGGGACATCCAATAGACTGGGGTTGCTTCCAGGACCAATTTAATCATGATTAGTCTACCAGCTCTAGATAAGTATTTATGGTACCATATATTCAGGCACTTTTCCACCTTTGTGATCAACCAGATCCAGTCTGCAATTTTGCAGCCAAATGGCTTCAGATGGTATCCCAAGTATCTCAAGCCTTCTTCAAACAGATAAGTGACAAAGGGGAATCTCCTGAGTGCAAATAATAACTCGTTTTGTGCACAACCGAGTGCAGACAAAGTTGATTTGGATTCATTTACAACCATTCCTGTGGCCTTTTGAAAGACCCTCATGACTTGGTGGAGAGCTGTGAGGTCACTCAAACTACCATCGAGAAAGATGAGGACGTCATCCACAAAAAATAGATGAGTCAATGACAGGGAATTAGTAACTTTTATACCCTTTAAGCGCCCATTACTATGCTCTTCATGGATAAATCTGCTAAGGCCCTACATGACCAGGAGGAACAAAAGAGGGGATAGGGGACATCCTTGTCTAAGTCCCCTTTCTACATGAAAGAGAGGGGAAGCCGAGCCATTTATCAACACACAGAAGGGAATATCGGTTATGCAGCTCATGATCCATTTGATAAAAGGATAGGGGAAGCCAATATGGGTAAGGAGCATGCGAAGGTATATCCAGTTGACTCTATCAAAAGCTTTAGAGAGGTCAATCTTCAGGATCATGCCTTTTGTTTTCTGATACTGGACAGAATGAAGGAGTTCCTGAGCCATCCCAATGGCCTCATAGATTTGTCTATTGTACAAGAAGTCGAATTGCTCTTGGGAAATGTCGAGCGAGAGGACAGGCTTTAAGCGATTAGCAATGATTTTGGCTGTAATTTTGTATATGCAGTTGCAGAGGGATATGGGTTTGAAACCATCAAAAGAGGAGGGTTTGTCAGATTTTGGAATGAGGGCGATGAAAGTGGCCTTCAAGCTACCCGGGATCCTTCCTCTCTTTCTACTGTCCTCGATAATTTGCAGGAGGTCCATCCCTAGCACCTCAAAGAATGTCACATAGAATTATACGGTCCAGCCATCCGGTCTCGGGCTCTTTTCTTTCTTCAACATTTTTAAAGTATCTTCTAGCTCTCTCATAGATACTTCTCTCGCTAGCTCCTGCTCCATCTC
The DNA here is from genome assembly GCA_031772625.1 of Pinus tabuliformis. Lineage (NCBI taxonomy): Eukaryota > Viridiplantae > Streptophyta > Pinopsida > Pinales > Pinaceae > Pinus > Pinus tabuliformis. The sequence continues at coordinate 814,678,059 of CM062819.1, read as the reverse complement.
TTGCTCAACAAACCTTGGGAAAAGTTGTACGGTTTTCATCACTTCGGCCAGGGAGGCATAAGGAGGAGCTTTATTAATATTGTGAAAATGTGAGCAAGATAAAGAAGCCAACTCTCTAAAGGATTGAACCAATCTACCCTCCAAATCCTTTAGTTCCCAGGTAGTATTTATAGCCTTTCTACCATTTGCATGTTTATGGAAGAATTTAGTATTATCGTCCCGCTCCTTTAGCTAGATAGCCCTACTCCGGAACCTCTAATTTGCTTCTCTATTTGATAGAACTTGGGTTCTCTTTTGAAGCGTAGCACTGTAGGCCTCTTTATATTCTTGGGTCTTCAAGACACCTCCTATGTCCTCCTCAAACAAAAGTATAGCCCTCTCCGCCTCCTAGAGTGATAAATCATGCACTTCCTTTTTCTTCCAAGCCCAAGACTTAGAAAGGCTCTTCAGTTCCTTCATATTGAGGTGGAAATTTTGAGTTATGGCCCCCGATGCACTAGGAGGGTGTGCCTTCCAGAAGTCTAGCACAAGCTTGATATATTCCATATCTTGCAGCGAGGTAGAATTGAACTTATAAGGAGCCTTTGGCTTACTAATGACATCCTGTATCTCTAAGTATATAGGGCAGTGGTCCGACAGTCCACCCGAGCTTACCCATTATCTGATACAATGTCATCCATTTATTAGGCCTTCTTTAGTAAGAAAGCGATCAAGTCTTCTAGACAAACTGGCTTCTCCCACTATGTTATTCCTCCAAGTAGGCTACTTTTTTTGCTGAAGGGACATCGAAGAGACTGTGGGACTCCAGGAGGTTCTCAAAAAGACCCATTAAAGCATCCACATGGGAATGATTGCCCCAGGATTCTGAGTATCGCAGGGAGAAATTGAGATCGCCCCCTATAATAGGATTGTCTTGGAGAAGTAGAGATGAGATGAGGAGAGGTCTCCAAAAAGCCATCTTGTCCTGATAGGTTCCATACACATTGAGGATCTGGAATTCCGATTCTAGGGTTAGGGAGTCTATGTATGCACCCAAAAAGCCTCGGCCTCCCCATACACTCAAAGTTTTAACAGATCTATTACATATGCCCAGGGATAAACCCCCTGATCTACCCGAGGCATCAAGAGAGTGAAAATACCATCTTGGGAGTCAAGAAGCGAGAAGGGAGGATACAGTAGAAGCAGAGCCAAGGGTTTCTTGAAGGAAAATGTTGTTGACCTGCTTAGAGGCAAATAAGCACTTGAGGGCTAGTTTCTTATCTGAGCTAGCCATCCCACGACAATTAAAAGATAGGAGCTTCATGGAGGGGGGCAAAGAGGGGCTTGCTCCTCTCTAAAAGCCCAATTTAAAGTTTTTTTCTTGCGAGAGGAAACCTCCTCTCCAGCCTGATGCATGGCTTTGGAAAGGTGGGAGGGTCACCCTCTAGACTTGGGGGGGGAGGAAATGACCTCAAAGCCTATAGAATCAAACCCTTGAGAGCGCATCCGAGAGTGGAGGGGGTAACGGGGTTTGGGATACTCAAGGTCTGGGAAAGGGGAAAGGGGTGCCTCCGTGAGAGAAGGCTGAGGGAAGGAGAAAACCAGGGGGGAGGGGCAATAGTGCACTACTGAACCATGGGGGACAAAAGGGAAGATCCCGAGGGGGAGGGTGCGCTTAAAGGGAGATCCAGGGGAACAATTGAACAAGCATGGTTGAAAAGAGAACGCATAATAGAAGTAACGTTGGCAGAAATAATAGAGGAGAGGGAGAGAAAAGACATACTCGTGGTGTGAACATCCCCTATGGCCACCCGTGCTCCGGTTAGAGGTGGGGAGAGAGGTTGGAGAGGAGCCTTCCCATGCTTCTTCCTGTAGTCTTTCTCAGGGTCCTTGTCTGCATTTGTCAGTTCATAAGGGCCGTGAGCTTCCTTGATAGCAGATGGAGGTTCCTCCCGTGGGGGACGGTTTTCTGGCACATTCTCCACCGGTGGTTGCACCCACTTTTTTACCAGAGGGAAATATTTGTACATGTGCCCCACTTTATGGCGCCATCGACATCTATATGGTATGCCCTCATAATCTAGGGGCTGCTTCCATGTGAAATACCTCCATTGAGTCATTAAATATTCTTGCAGACCCCCTCAAGTGTCCATATGAACTAGTATCCTCATGAATGCTATATTTCCCTTGGATAGATATGACTTGTTTGATTCCATATATGTGCCGATTGAATTCCCATTATGTCTAAAAATGTCCTCTGACCAAAAGTGCAGGGGAAGGCTAGGAAGCCTTACCAAAATCGACCCAACCCCGAGTTGCTCCATATCCGGATCAAAAAGGGGGGACCATCTCTTCAGTAGGACCAGGGCATGTTCAAAATGCCAATGCGATGAGAGTACCCAGTTCGTGAGGTCAGGCCTGGAGAATTTGAGAGAAAACTAGCCCTTTATGAACATTTGCACAGTAGGCAGCTCTGCCAAGTGGTTCCCCCCGACCTCCGAAACCCAAGATTTCAGTCGGGCCACAGTGTAGTTGTGTCCCCTTATTCTACTGACCAGTACCCTATCAGCAAAATCCATTGTTTGTCCCAGTCGAATGTCTTCATCCAACTTGAGGAATGAATCCACCTCCCTTGTTCTAAAGCACTGTGTCTTCTTTGTTGTCCTATTCTCAGTTGTAGGGTTCGCTCGAACTTCTGAGGAGCACTCCTGGATGGGGGGATTCACCGGGGGAGGGGTAGAAGCAGAGGGGAGACTCTCCACAAGGGGGGATACCAGTGAAACTGCTAGAGGAGGGAGGGGAAGTGCACGGAGGGGTTAGAGACACCGGAGGGGTGTGGGGGGAATGACGGTTTACGAAAAAATGGTGTGAGAAAATTGTCCAGGGGCCAGAGAGGAAGGGTTAGGGTTAAGGCAACCCATAGCAAACCCTAAGGTCACTGAGGACAGCGGGGGAGTTGAGAGCGACGGCCAGGCGGGGTGGCCACTACATAAATCAAATGATTCTTAAGCATGTAGTCAATGTCAAACATGGTAGGAATCACTCATCGGTGTTGGCTGAACATGTGGAGAAGAAGAAACACCATATTTGTATTAAAGAAGCTTAAGTTATTGCTACGCTTTATTATTTCCATCATTGAAAGTTTAGGGAGACCATGGAGACTGAAAGAAGGACTAATACTATGAATAGAGAAGATGGCTGGAAAATCGGTAGTTGTTGGTTCCTTACCCTTTCTTCTTAGGGTTTTTTCCTTGTGTAATTGATTTTTTCCTCTTTTGTTTTGTTTTTAGCTTAATTCTTTTTGATATTTCCTTATTATTTTAAATTCTATATATTATTAGTAAAATATATATTATTTTTCTCTTTAATTTTCCTTGTTTTGTTTTTTTGCTATGTATTTATTTTTATCATATTTTTCTATATAAATTTATATACCTTTTAATCTATACTTTAAAATTATTCCTTCATAATTTTGACTCCTTTTTCGACTTAAGATTATACTTTACTAATTTTACTTTTCGGTCTTCTTCTATAATAATAATACTTTTATATATATATATATATATATATATATATAATTTTATTATTTATTATAGTTTATTATTTTTTACCATTATTTTATTAAAACATATTTATATTTATAATATATTAAGATATTGATTTATTATTTCTTGTTCTTAGCCACGGGCAAATCTGGTCCAATTCTATATCAAGCGAAGTCTCCGTAGTGACTTGCCACATATTCTATGTGCGAATAATACTTCTTTATGATCCTCTAATTCTGTGGCTCATATAAATTCTATATCAAGCAATGTCTCAAAGGTGATATAATAACATACGACCTCCGCGGCTCATTTTACTATGGCTCTGTGGGGTTTTTTTCTCTACAGTTAATAGTCCTCGTGGTTTTTAATATCTCTGCGACAATACATGCTATATCTCTCTTCAGTGGGAAAACATCTCTCTGCAATGACGAAGAATTTCAACCTAAATTTCTGCGGTGACCTCTATGTGATATCTCTCTTCGATGTTGAAGTATTCTTTCAAACATATGTAGTGATATTTGCATGTTAAGTCCGTCCAACGATGATAAATACATTAAATACGGTGATTTTCATGGTGGGTACATCTCTGTGCAAAGTCTTCGACCAGTAATATAACTCTATGGCATACAATCTCTTACCAAGTGCATACATTCCTTTTACAAAGATTTATTTACTATCACTAAGTTCTTATCCCCGTATCTCTAACTGTTCCTTTAGCAAAGGGAGGCCAAGAAAAATTACTCTATAAAGTCTCTATGAGTACATTGAATCTTTATAAAAACATAGAGAAAAGAGTCTCTACGAGCATATTGAATATTTAGAAAAATGAAGAGATGAAAGAGAAAGACAATTTAAGCTAGAATTATCTAAAATTCTTGAAAAAACCCACAAATAATAACACTTGACATTGAATTTCAAGAAATGAAGGGTAGGATGCAAAAGATCAAATATAGAAAAAAATCAATGGCTAAAGAGAATGACAGCTTCAGAGATGAGATTAAAAATATAAAAGAAAAACTAAATAATAAGTTAGCTCGGGATAACACAGACTAAGTTAAATATCAAACCCTTAAAATAATAAATTAACAAACCAATTGAAGGAAACCATGGGCTCCGGAAAAGAGCCTTGAATCTTATAATTACTAGTATAGACGAGAAAGACAGTGAGGACACATTAGACATGGTATAAGAACAATTTCAAACCAAATCAAAAATTCAGATGGCCTATCTCATAGACCAAACAAGGGGGGGGAATATAATTGAACATATGAAAAGACTAATGCAGGTTAAGGTAAGTTGTAATGACCATAAATTAGACATTCTTAGGAAATATCCATGCTTAAAACGTTCATGGGTCTTCATAAATGAATACCTTATACGAGAAGACCAACCTGAACTAAGGAAAGAGCTCCAAAAGGTCAAGGAGACAAGAAAGAAAGGGAATGGGAAATCATTAGAAATAGGAAATCTACTATTAGAGATAGATCCAAAAATAACAGTGACAAATAGGAATTAAAGTCGCTCTAGATTCTCTTTTGAAACTTTTGTGATTTTCCATGTTGTAAAGGTCCTATGCTAAGTTGGACCTTGAGTGATATTGATCTTATTTTCTTAGTTGAAACTTGAAAACATGAGGAATCTAGGGTCCCGACGGGTTCATTCTTTGGTCAACTTAGAAAAATAATCCTTCCCACAAAGGTGATGGTGGTATAATTTGTTATATAAATAATAAGGTCTATTCTCACATTCGACTTCATAAAATCGATCCCATCAATTAGTACATTTGGTTTGAAATTGTTTATTCTAACACCAAGAGGATTCTCCCAATAATCCATTATTTTTCTCCTGTCAAGTCTACTTCCTATAAGAAAAAAAATTGGATAAGAATTGCCCCTTTAATACCTTAGAAGAAAAAATCCATAGCATAGGGAATGAAGGTAATATCCTTTTACTTAGGGACTTCAATACTATAACCACTACTAACCAGAATACTATCCCAAGAAATAACCATAGCCTCAACCCCCTATGGTTAGATGAGGACGGTGACTTAGGTAATAGATTCAAAAGAAATTTGGATGACATTACTATTTTGTACCAAGCATATCAAGATTTGTAGTTCCAATGCCCTGATAATTTGTAATGGAAATAACAAGTGGCCTACCTCTATCCAGATAACTTTTATTGATGGGTTGGGCAGTACTGTTGTATATTATGCGATATCTGACACCCATTTTTTCAGCCGTATTACAAACTTTAAAATGCTAAATGATCACGAACCTGATTCCAACCACACACCTCTGTCCCTAACTATCAATACTGTCATGCATACCAACCAACATGCAAAATATGTATGATAGTCAAGTGCACACCATTTTTTAAAGAAGTAGCATAGATCTCTTCTTAATGTATTTGGTGAGGGATTTAGGCTCCCTAAGTATAATAAGAACATTGATCAAATTTACTACAATTTTACTACAACCCTTTCCATCATCATTAATAAATTCTCTACCAAGGTATAATATAAAAATAACAATAGAACTTATAACCCTTGGTATGATAAGGACTATAAAATTTCCAGGAAAGCGGTTAAAATGCGCTCCTACAAAACTGTTAAGATCAGAAACATAAGAATATAAAAAATCTCTTATCAGAAGGAAGAAAAGGTCCTATATTAATAAGAGAGAAGATAATCTTCTTCACCTTTCTAAAGTTGAGCCCAACAAGTTTTGGTGAAATGTAATTTCTCACAAAACTAAATTCAATGATTTGATCCCCTTAGAGAACTCAGATATGTATCTTATGAAGCTTTATGACTCTCCAGTCACCATGGATTTTGACTTAAACAACCCTTTAAAGGAGGATATGTTTTCTTTGGAAAAAGTCAAGTTCGAGATTGAGAAACTCCATAATGGGAAATCTAGGGACATTGATGGGTACCAAGATGAAATCTTCAAAATGGGAAGCTCTATCCTCATCCCTTGTATCCACATTCTTCTCAATTTGGTGATAAAACATGACATTTGTAAGCTTTGGAACCAAAGCACTATTGTGTCTATCCTTAAAAGTGGGGATAAAAAACTTCCCTCTAACTATATGACCATTATGATTAACCATACTTTAGCAGAACGTTATGGTCTCATATCGAAGAAGAAGTTTAACGTCCAACATGAAATCTGTCATGAAATAGCTAAAGGGAAAGTTGGTTTTAGAAGACAACACTCCACTATTGATCATCTTGTCATGATTAGGGTCATTCCTGAGTAGTGTTGAAATAGTAAAACTAATCTCTTTTTTGTTTTATTGACTTTGAAAAACCTTTTGATATCATTCCATATGATAAGCTATGGAAAATCTATGAAGAGATAATGTTCCTTCTGAGTTATGAATCGATGTAATTTCACTCTAGAAGAATGTTGTTGCCAAGAATAAGACCAATGAAGGGTGGTGTATACAAATTAAATGCAATATTGGGGTTAAGTAGGGGTGTCCCCTTTCAGCTACCCTTTTTGGTATTTACATCAATAAACAAGAAGACTGTTTGGAAATTGCAGGTTGCAGTGGCCCCAAGCTTGTTGGTATGGTTATTACTCTTCTTTGTGTTGGCTGGGTCATTCTTCTAGCAATAAACTATGATAATCTCATCATGTAGCTTAAGATCCTCCACGATTATTGTTCCAATATGAGTATGATGGCTAGTACCGAAAAGACTAAAGTAATTATAAATAATTCCAAAATTTTCGACCTTGATAATATAATCTATGATAACAATTACTTGGAGAAGGTTTCTTCCTACAAGTATTTAGGTATTTATATTCATCATCAGCTCAACTGGAATTATAACATTGAAAAAATGATTATTGGAGGTTTGAAATCTTATTATGAACTTCAAAATAATTTTAAGTCGGTTGATCTGTGGATTCTTGTCACCCCTGATGTTTTATATGGATGTGAAGTTTGAGGTTGCATTATATCTAAAGAGTCATGGAAGAAAATCAATATGATTCAAATCGAATTTATAACCTACAAGATTAAGATTAAGGGAAATCTTCCCTATCATATCCTCATAATCAAAGCTATCCTTTCCCAGATTGAAAACATGAAAATATTTAGGTACTTGATGTACTAGAAGAAATTCTCCAACATGGAATCCAAGAGGTTTCAAAAATTTTCTTCTAACTCTAGCCAAAACCTCCACATCTGTCTCAAGAGTGGTTGGCCTAACGATACCAAGTCTAGGCTCAACCATTGGGGGATAAAGGAGGAGATCATCCTGCGGAATTAGGATAATATTAAAAATATTATTACCTTCAAATTTAAGGATAAATTGTGAGATGATAAGGAGGTGGAGGGGAAAATGAGGCTAAGGTATCACAAGGCTGAGACCAACTGAACATTGCTAACATGAATTATCTCTCTCACTTGACCAATATTAAAAAGATAATTAAAATTTCAAAGATTAGGACTAATTCTCACGAGCTTCATAGTAAAACCAAGAGTTGGATTGTCCAAAAAACACCCTAGAATGAAATAACTTGCCACCTATGTGACACTAAGAGAGTTTAAGACGAAAAAAATTGTCTTTTAGATTGCATTGCTCTTACTTACATCGGTTCTCATTTCCAAAATGTTTTCCACAAATCCAACCTCATTGGTTTGTTAAGTCAATAGAACTATAGTCAAGGATGAGACCAACTCAACCCTTGCTAACATGAAGTATCTCTAGGACTTGACCAATATTAAAAGGATAATTAAAATTTCAAAGATTAGAACTAATTCTCACGAGCTTCATACTAAATCCAAGTGTTGGATTGTCTAAAAAACACCCTAGGATGAAAGAACATGCCACCTATGTGATACTAAGAGAGTTTAAGACGAAAAAATGTGTCTCTTAGATTGCATTGATCTTACTTACATCCATTCTCATTTCCAAAACATCTGCCACACATCCAACCTCACTGGCTTGTTAGGTCAATAGAACTATAATGATTTTGGAGTGTTTCTTTTCCATCTTTTTTATCATAGAAAAAAATATTAAAGAGTCATAATTAATCCCCCATTATGATTTGATAGATGACATTTGTCTTAGTGGACATTAATCATAATCATCATATTCTTCTAATTATAAATTTTTTATTTATATATTTTATTATTATTTATTATCATATTTTAGTATTTTTTATTATTCCTTTTGTTTAATCTTCCCAATGAATGTTTATTACCTTTTATGATCATTATATTTAGTTAAAACATATTTATATTTATCTATTTAGATAACGTAGTTTATTAAGATTTATTTGTTTTTTATTTTTTTATGTTAGAATATATTATTATTGACTGTAGGTTTTCTTTTTTCTTATCCTTTATTATTCATTTTTGATATGTTTTGGAGAACCTCGATATTATTTTAAATTCTTTAAATTATTAGTAAATATATATTAGTTCTCTTTTTGTGTTTCCTTGTTAATTATATATAGAGAGAGAGTGGCGATTTCCACAGTTATTCATATTGTTTTAATCTTTCATATATGAATTATGTAGGAGTTTTTTCTATTCGACATTTTGTCCTATTCGACATTTTGGGTGGACACTCCATCCATCTTCAGGGACTAGAAAAATGATAGATAATAAGAGAGAATGTTGACTAGACGTATAAATAATGAGAGCTTGGAGAGTCGATAAATAATAAGAGAAAATGCCGAGTAGACCTATAAATAATGAGAGCTTAGAGAATAGAAAACAATCACAAAGTAGTGAGTAATAACATAAAATAATTAACAAAGTGGTGAATAATAAAATAAAATAAGTAATGGTCCAATAATTAAAGAAAAAAAACTTCAAGCACCTTATTTGTTTTGACCATGCTCTAATCTTAGCTCATATCCATTTTCATAATACTCTCCTCATACTCTTCTCATCATAGAGGCCTTAGAAATAGAAAAGAACCCCAATAATCTCAGTTCAAAAGATGGATATTGTGATATCCCTAGACCATGTAAATATTTAAATTACTGCAAATCAAACAGAGTTTTTATTTTTTGAGTTATAAAAATTATTTTTGGAATTTAATTATTTTCTTAAATAAAACAATAATTATCAGTAAATATCATTTTTACTTGCTAACTAGTTAGAAGGACAGCTATTTGTCCCTAACTTATTTCCTGAGGATTTAATTCAAGAAGATCAAGAGGATAGGGGTATCTGAGATCATGGAATGGAAAAGAGATGGAGGAAAATTTGTGATGATAAGTCAGATAGATCTTCCTGTGGCTACGTCTGGTTTGGACCAAATAGTAGAATTTCTGATATTTAAATAAGGAAGTTCCTAAAATAGGGATAACTCAAGGGGAGACTGATAGTGACAGTAGTCTAAAGGTTGGGAGGAAAAACATATAGCAATAGGATCTAACGTTGGACTGAATCTGGCAACTAGAAAAATTCCAAATAAGTAGAAGATTTTCGTAATAAATGAGTAGGAAATCTAAAATTTATAGCTTTTTAGTTAGACTATCCTTATTGATAGTTGAACAAAAATAAGACTGGTATTTTGTAAATTAAAGTCTATTCTTGGAGACAATTACATATGAATATGTTTGGTAAATGGTAAATAATGAAGAAAAGATGAATAATTCAAGCATCATACAATCCTAACAGTATGTAGTAGCAATATATAAATTCTCTAGCTTTCATGGAACATACTATAGTATAACTGAAATAATCAAGCAAGATAGAGGTTGGGCAAGTACGCCCTAAACAACCAAGATTTTAAGGGAACTAAGTAGAGAAACATCTAAGGCCTACACTATTAAAAAAACAACAATATCAATATCTAAGCATTATTAACAATGAATGAGAAAACTACCAATACACTGTAAAGCTAGTCACTTAAGGAGGACCGTATTAGCAATAAAAAAACTCTACAATTAAATAATCCATAGCCCAGGGGGGAGATGTGATATCCCCATACTATGTAAGTATTTAAATTACTGCAGATCAAATAGACTTTTAATTTTTTGAGTTATAAAAACTATTTTAATTCAAGAAGATCAAGAGGATAGGGGTATCTGAGATCAGGGAATGGAAAATAGATGAAGGAAGAAAATTTGTGCTTATAGGTCAGATAGATCTTTCTGTGGCTACATCTGGTTTGGACCAGATATAAGAACTTATGATATTCAAAAAAGGAAGTTCTTAAATTAGGGACAGCTTGGGGGGAGACTGACTATGACAGTAGTCTCAAGGTTGGGAGGCAAAATAGCTAGCAGCAGGGTCTAATGTTGGATTGAATCTGGCAACTAGCGAAATTCTAGATAAGTAGAAGATTTTCGCAATAAATAAGTAGGAAATCTGAAATTTATAGTTTTCTAGTTAGACTATGCTTATTGATAGTTGAACAAAAGAAGGACTCATATTTTTTTTAATTAAAGTTTATGTTTGGAGACAGTTACACATGAATATGTTTGGTAAATGGTAAATAACGATGAAAAATTGAATTATTCAAATAGCGTGCAGTCCTTACAGTATGTAGTACTAATAGATAAATTCTCTAGTTTTCATGGAACATGTTATGGTATAACTGTAATAATCAAGCAAGATAGAGTTTGGGCAAGTACACTGTAAAGAGCCAGGATTTTAAAAGAAATAAGTAGAGAAATATCTAAGGCCTACGCTATTTTAAAAAAACAATATAAGTATCTAAGCATTATTAACTATGAGTGAGAAAATTGCTAATACATTGTAAAATCGTATTAGGAATAAAAAACTCTTACAGTTAAATAGTCCATATCTTGTTATTAAATAAGCAGTAAAGGAATTCAAACTAAGAAATATAAAGATTTCCCATTCTGGAAGAAGACTGAAAACTCAGAGTAAAAGACTGTATTTTTCTTCTAACGGTCAATTAAATTAACTAAGAAAATCATTGATAGAAAGAACTGAATAACCATATAATGTTACAAATGTTCTATATACTTGTTCACGGTAATTGCAAATCATAAGATATACTGTTGTAAATAGTAGCTAAGAGATTTTGAGTCATAGTCGTTGGGTCATAGAACCCCGACCAACCCACACTCTCACACAGGAAATCCCGTGAACAACACACACAGAGCTAGAACAGTCAAAGCGAAAATCGTTATTAAACGCCCATTTGCCCAAAAGCTCATATGTATATTAAGCTTCAAAAAATTCAGAGAGAGGTTGAATAAGTAGCTTATATAATGTCGCCATGAAAAACAAGGCATGTCCGAGTTCATTATCCATAAATATAAAGAAAAAACATAAAATCCATGGTTGGGTTGGGAGATAACCCCACCATTAAACCATATACAATATTTGTCTAGTAAAACTGACTGAAAATCCTAAATACAGAGACAACTACTTATGTTGTAGCATACTCTCTTATGAAAACTAACCCTCTGGCTATCAAGCCTTACAATAACAAACTTAATAAAATACCTGGTGGTTTCGCCTAAGTGATGGTGCCACGACCAGGAGAAGGAGCTGAGACAATTTTTGACGCCCCTCCCAAGTCTTTGGCAACCTTAACACCATTCCACCTAAAAGAATACAATAGAGTTATAAAGCTAAACATTAAAGTCAAAATTTAGAGTCAAATGAACAAACAAAAAACTTAATATTTTACAGTTCTTACCAAGAGCCAGAGTTATAGGTAGAAACCCTCCTCCCTTCAGAACACGGGCATGAGAAATATATTTTTTACCTATCGAGAGAGCTAGATTCTAGTGAAGACATATATGAATTCTCATACCGAACGATTGAGTAACTAGCAAAGGATCAAAGACAGCTACCTACCATCATTCAACGCGAAATCCCTCCTCAACGCAGTGGAAACCCTCGTCAAAATGGAGGAAAGGCATCAAATTTCAGAGGAATAGAAGTCTGAGACTCCTCCCTACCGTTCGATCACATCGTTGATCAGGCACTGTTGATGCGGATCTCCCTCCAAGAATGACAGCGTCGCAGTACTGCACGAGAAAATACACCGCGCCTCGGCCAACTCCCACAGCTACGTTACAGCTGAATCATCAGCGATAATAAATGACTTATGTCTGCATTGGGATATGTATTCTGGAAATATTCATTAGATTGTTAGATTTTAAGCTTCTGTGGAACTTTTTTGTAGTGTCATGATCCAGTTTATCCACAGTTTCTAGTTCATTCTGCCAACGTTTCAAACCCCAAAGGGGGTCCATCATCAGGACAAATTAGATAGAATATGAATGAAAGATTATTGAGAGAAGAGAGCCTTGCGACCTGATATAAATAAACCAAGAACCCTAATTTTATAAAGGCCGACACATGATTTCTTATTTTTATTAATTATTATTTTATTTTTATTTATTTTTTTCCTTTTTATAATAATTTTATAATTTTTTTTTTTTTATAAAATCTTTATAAAATTCTATTTATAAAAGTTTTATAAAAACTTTAATTAATTATTTAATTATTCATTATTAGTTCAGGTTTAATTATTTTAATCATGAACAAATAAGTTTAATTTATTTTATTAATTTTGAACTTCATTTATTAATTATTTTAGTTTTAATTGATTAATTCTTTTTTTTTTTATTTAATTAATTAATTAATTTAAATTAAATTATTAATTATTTTTAGCCTTCCTTTAATTAATCAATTATCAATTAATCAATCAATCAATTAATTAATTAATTAATTAATTAACTAATTAATTAATTAATTAATTAATTAATTTCTAATTTTTATATTTTTTTTTATTTATAAATTAAATGTTAATTTTTATTTGATTAAAAAATTGACTTATTTTTGGAATTAATATAATTAAATAAATTTGTTTTCAATTAATTAATTAGTCTCCATTAAATTTAATTAAAATCCAATTAAAATTGGTAAAGAAATTAATTTATAATACTAATACTCTAATTTTTATTTAATTTAAAAAATTTTATTTGATTAATATTTAATTTATAATAACTCTCTTTTTCTAATATAATTAATTGATTAAATTAAATTAATTTATTTTATTTAATTAATTTTGATTTAAATAATCCTCATTGAATTTAATTAAAATCAATTAATTCATACTTCATTCTAATGCTTTAATTTTATTTAATTCTAAAATTTTTTATTTCATTAATATTTATTTGAGAGATCTCATTTAGATCTTATTCTTATTAATTAAAATTAATTTCATAATCAAAGCTATTTTTTGGGTTATTATTAATCATTTGAGTAGATATGTTTAATTTCATATTTTATTTTATTTATTTTATTTTATTTTTTAAGAATTAAATCATTAATTTAATTAAATTTTTAATTTAATTAATATTAAATTAAATTAAATTAAATTAAATTAATTTGTTTTAATTAATTAATTAATCTTTTGAAATGAAAGACCCCCCTTTTTTGATCTTATGCTTCCAAGGGTCGGAAGGGGTTTATTTATTTGATCAGAGGAAGCCAATTACCACTGATTTCACTCCCATTGTCCCTGTTGAGGTTCTGAGGAAATTACATAATTTCAATGGCCTCTCTGATTTTCCTTTTATGATAGTTGTCCTCTCTTGCAATTACCTTGGCGTCTTCCAAACACACATGATGTTTGGTCTTGGACGAGTGCTCTGCAAGGACTGATGTACGGGATCTTTCATTCTTTATGTCAACAGCATGCTCTTTAAGTCTTATTTTCAAAGACCAACCAGTTTCCCCAATATAACTCTTGCCACATGAGCAACCGATCTTGTACACTCCCTTGAGTTGTTGTCAATCAATGTTATCCTTAACCAACCTCATCATTTGCCTTATCGTTCCACATGTTGTAAATTGAGTGTCTATGTTATTCTTCCTTAAACGTTTTGCAATCTTATCTGTAATCCCTTGGATGAATGGAAGGTAAACTTTCCCATGATTTTCTTTCTTGTCTCCACGGGGACGCTCAGAGAGGGCCCTATTCTGAGCCCTTCTTATAGCTCTCTTGATACTCAACTCCTTGTATCCAATGTTTTTGAAGACAGAGGTTAAGTGTTCAATCTCATCCTTTAGGTGATCAGGGTCAGAAATCCTGAAAGCCCTCACAGCTAGGGCGTTTAAGATGCCGGATTTTTGGGAGGGATGATGGTAAGAGTCAACATGAAGATAGCTATCAGTATGAGTTTTCTTCCTGTAGACCTGGTGTCCCAAAGTACCATCCTCTTTTCTACTGATGAGAACGTCTAGAAAGGGGATCTTACCATTCTCCTCAAGGTCCATAGTAAATTTGATTTCGGAAGATATAGAGTTAAGATGATTGAAGAACTTCTCAAGCTCTGCCTTACCATGAGTCCAATTCAGGTTGGCTTCATCAACAAATCTTTTCCACCATGCTGGCTTCAAGTGGTATGAGTCAAGGGGTTTTCTTTCAAAGTACTCTATGTATAGGTTGGCAACAATAGGTGAGAGCGGGGAACCCATGGCGACTCCAGAAATTTGTTCATAATAGTGATCTTGAAAACTGAAAAAAGTGGGCTGTAAACAAATTTCTGCAAGCTTCGTCGTTTCAGGATCGGTGGCCATATTTATAACATGAACAGCTTCATCAAGAGGAATCTTTGTAAACAAAGATACGACATCAAAGCTTACTAGAATATCATCTTTATCCACCCTTTTATTCTTAATAAGCTTTACAAAATCACTTGAGTCTTTTATAAAAGAGTCCGTGTTACCAACCAGAGGTTTTAGGCTCTTAGCTACATACTTAGCTAATTCATAGGTACGGGAACCAATGGTGTTAACAATTGGTCTAAGGGGGACCCCTTCCTTATGGATTTTTGGTAATCCATAGATTCTAGGAATAACCTCACAGGAGGGAATCAGCTTCTTTTTTATTTTATCTTCCAGGTTGGTTTCCATGATGGCTTTCTTGACCTGCTTTATCACCTTGGGAATAGTGTTGGAGTTGACTCTTCTATAGCTTCCACAACTCAAATGCTCATTCATTATGTGAAAGTAATCTTCTTTAGTTAACACAAGGGTGGCCCCACCTTTATCAGCTTTAAGAACAACTATCTTATCATTATTTCGGAGAGATCTAAGAGCCTCTCGCCCCTCTTTATTCAAGTTACTCTTTGGGCGTTTAGACTTCAACATAGCTAGGGAACATTCTTGTCTTAATATCTCCCTGTCGTTTGATGAAAGACCTTGAGTCCCATTCTCAATGTTGCAAATGATGCTTTCAAAGGGAATGTTCTTAGGTGAGACCGCAAATCCCAATCCTTTGCTCAGGATTTTGATTTCTTCAGAGTTGAGCATTATGGATGAGAGATTCACGACTCTCTTATCATGCTTATTTGGAACAATGGGGTTCCCCATAACAAACCTATCATTGTCAGAATTATCACTGGTAGCATTATCATTCTTAATAATTCTATAGCTCGTATTAGCTTCAGCATCAAGATCTTTACCTTCTAAGTTGCTTCCATTCTTATATATATTATAATAATCCATGATTCTTTTAGTATCCATGTTAATGTTCTTGGTATCCTTAACTTCAACATCCTTACTAACGAATTCTGATGTGATAGCAATGTTATTAGTGTTAGGGCAGCCTTCAATGCGTTTCTTCTCATTGCTGCTGGAATCACCATAAGGGACAGCGTAGGAGACCATGTTGCCTGCGTGCTCCACATTGTAGCTGATATCCACGATGCTGTTGTTGCTGCCTGTGTGCTCCACAACGCAGTTGGTATCATCCACAGTGCAGTTGTTGTAGGGAGCAGCGTAGGAGGTTACTGGTTGAACAACGTGGGTAGCCCGACCAACATTCTTGCGTTCTGTTGGCACCTTCATTTCAGCGAATTCTAATTCAGATCTGCTTTTAGTATCAGCGTTGTCCGAATTTGTTTCTTCTTCTGCTGGTGAAGCGTTGTCCGGATGAACATCGCAAGGGATCACCTATTCTGTTGCTATCTTCATGGCGTTGGGAACAACGTAGGATGTTTTTTGAACAGCGCAGGAGATTGGCATGTTCAACTCTTTTCTGCTTACAGCATTAACATTCTCAGCATTCTCAGCGCTGTCCGCATTGTCTCTTGTTTCTGCTATTGAATATGCGTTGTCTCTTTCCACAGTAGATAAACCCACGCCTTCCTCTAACTTGGCCAGCTTCCTGGACTGTCTTTCCCTGGCGATTCTACCCTCTAACTGGGCCTTCAATGCAGCTTTTGCATCAATTATTTTCCAAAGATCAAAGCTAATTTTCATAGTTAGTTTTAGATGGGAGGAAAGGGCCAAGCGATTGAGCCTGTCTAACGCTGCCCTGGTTCTTTTAATTTCACTTCGAATTAGGGCCAAACTTAATCTCAAAAATGACTTATTATTATAATGATTAAATAGTCTATGATTTACCTTAGCAAAAGGAGGAATGATTTTCTTGTTCCTACATTGTTTCAGAAATTGCAGGTCCGCAATTCTCCTCTCAATTTTTATCCTCAAGATTTCGAGAAGACAGATCTCCTTCCATGTTTCCCCTCCGTAAAGGGAAGTTATGTTAGATTTTAAGCTTCTGTGGAAGTTTTTTTGTAGTTTCATGATCCGGATTATCCACAGTTTCTATTTCATTCTGCCAACGTTTCAAACCCCAAAGGGGGTCCATCATCAGGACAAATCAGATAGAATATGAATGAAATATTATTGAGAGAAGAGGGTCTTGCGACCTGGATATAAATAAACCAAGAACCCTAATTTTATAAATGCTGACACATGATTTCTTATTTTTATTAATTATTATTTTATTTTTATTTATTATTTTCCTTTTTATAATAATTTTATAATTTTTTTTTTTTATAGAATTCTATTTATAAAAGTTTTATAAAAAAATTAATTAATTATTTAATTATTCATTATTAGTTCAGGTTTAATTATTTTAATCATGAACAAATAAGTTTAATTTATTTTATTAATTTTGAACTTTATTTATTAATTATTTTAGTTTTAATTGATTAATTCTTTTTTTTAATTAATTAATTAATTTAAATTATTAATTATTAATTATTTTTAGCCTTCCTTTAATTAATCAATTATCAATTAATCAATTAATTAATTAATTAATTAACTAACTAATTAATTAATTAATTTATCTAATTTATCTAATTAATTAATTTATTAATTTCTAATTTTTATATTTTCATTTATTTATAAATTAAATGTTAATTTTTATTTGATTAAAAAATTAACTAATTTTTGGAATTAATATAATTAAATAAATTTGTTTTCAATTAATTAATTAGTCTCCATTAAATTTAATTAAAATCCAATTAAAATTGATAAAGCAATTAATTTATAATACTAATGCTCTAATTTTTATTTAATTTAAAAAAATTTATTTGATTAATATTTAATTTATAGTTTCTCTCTTTTTCTAATATAATTAATTGATTAAATTAAATTAAATTATTTTATTTAATTAATTTTGATTTAAATAATCCTCATTGAATTTAATTAAAATCAATTAATTCAAACTTCATTCTAATGCTTTAATTTTATTTAATTCTAAATTTTTTTATTTGATTAATATTTATTTGAGAGATCTTATTCAGATCTTATTCTTATTAATTAAAATTAATTTCATAATCAAAGTTATTTTTCTGGGTTATTATTAATCATTTGAGTAGTTATGTTTAATTTCATATTTTATTTTATTTTATTTTTTAAGAATTAAATCATTAATTTAATTTAATTTAATTAATATAATTAATTAAATTAAATTAAATTAAATTAATTTGTTTTAATTAATTAATTAAACTTTCGAAATGAAAGACCCCTTTTTTGATCCTATGCTTCCAAGGGTCCGGAGGGGTTTATTTGTTTGATCAGAGGAAACCAATTACCACTGATTTCACTCCCATTGTCCCTGTTGAGGTTCTGAGGGAATTTCATAATTTCAATGGCCTCTCTGATTTCCCTTTTATAATAGCTGTCCTCTCTTGTAATTACCTTGGCGTCTTCCAAACACACATGATGTTTGGTCTTGGACGAGTGCTCTGCAAGGGCTGATGTACGGGATCTTTCATTCTTTATGTCAGCAGCATGCTCTTTAAGTCTTATTTTCAGAGACCGACCTGTTTCCCCAATATAACTCTTGCCACATGAGCAATCGATCTTGTACACTCCCTTGAGTTGTTGTCGATCAATGTTATCCTTAACCGACCTCATCATTTGCCTTATCGTTCCACATGTTGTAAATTGAGTGTCTATGTTATTCTTCCTTAAAATTTTTGCAATTTTATCTGTAATCCCTTGGATGAATGGAAGGTAAACTTTCCCATGATTTTCTTTCTTGTCTCTAGGGGGACGCTCAGAGAGGGCCCTATCCTGAGCCCTTCTTATAGCTCTCTTGATACTCCACTCCTTGTATCCAATGTTTTTGAAGACAGAGGTTAAGTGTTCAATCTCATCCTTTAGGTGATCAGGGTCAGAAATCCTGAAAGCCCTCACAGCTAGGGTGTTTAAGACGCCGGATTTTTGGGAGGGATGATGGTAAGAGTCAACATGAAGATAGCTATCAGTATGAGTTTTCTTCCTATAGACCTGGTGTCCCAAAGTACCATCCTCTTTTCTACTGATGAGAACGTCTAGAAAGGGGATCTTACCATTCTCCTCAAGCTCCATAGTAAATTTGATTTCGGAAGATATAGAGTTAAGATGATTAAAGAACTTCTCAAGCTCTGCCTTACCATGAGTCCAATTCAGGTTGGTGTCATCAACAAATCTTTTGCACCATGCTGGCTTCAAGTGGAATGAGTCAAGGTTTTTTCTTTCAAAGTACTCCATGTATAGGTTGGCGAAAATAGGTGAGAGCGGGGAACCCATGGCGACTCTAGAAATTTGTTCATAACATTGATCTTGAAAACTGAAAAAGTGGACCGCAAACAGATTTCTGCAAGCTTCGTCATTTCAAGATCAGTGGCCATCTTTATAACATGAACAACTTTATCAAGAGGAATATTTGTAAACAAAGATACGACATCAAAGCTTACTAGAATATCATCTTTATCCACCCTTTTATTCTTAATAAGCTTTACAAAATCACTTGGGTCTTTTATAAAAGAGTTCGTGTTACCAACCAGAGGTTTTAGGATCTTAGCTACATACTTAGCTAATTCATAGGTAGGGGAACCAATGGTGTTAACAATTGGTCTAAGGGGGACCCCTTCCTTATGGATTTTTGGTAATCCATAGATTCTAGGAATAACCTCACAGGAGGGAATCAGCTTCTTTTTTATTTTATCTTCCAGGTTGGTTTCCATGATGGCTTTCTTGACCTGCTTTATCACCTTGGGAATAGGGTTGGAGTTGACTCTTCTATAAATTCCACAACTCAAATGCTCATTCATTTTGTGAATGTAATATTCTTTATTTAACACAACAATGGCCCCACCTTTATCAGCTTTAAGAACAACTATCTTATCATTATTTCGGAGAGATCTAAGAGCCTCTCGGCCCTCTTCATTCAAGTTACTCTTTTGGACGTTTAGACTTCAACATAGCTAGGGAACATTCTTGTCTTAATATCTCCCTATCGTTTGATGAAAGACCTTGAGTCCCATTATCAATGTTGCAAATGATGCTTTCAAAGGGAATGTTCTTAGGTGAGACCGCAAATCCCAATCCTTTGCTCAGGATTTTGATTTCTTCAGAGTTGAGCATTATGGATGAGATATTCATGACTCTCTTATCATGCTTATTTGGAACAATGGGGTTCCCCATAACAAACCTATCATTGTCAGAATTATCACTGGTAGCATTATTATTCTTAATAATTCTATAGCTCGTATTAGCTTCAGCATCAAGATCTTTACCTTCTAAGTTTCTTCCGTTCTTATATATATTATAATCATCCATGATTCTTTTAGCATCCACGTTAATGTTCTTGGTATCCTTAATTTCAACATCCTTACTAACGAATTCTGATGTGATAGCAATGTTATTAGTGCTAGGGCAGCCTTCAATGCGCTTCTTCTCATTGCTGCTGGAATCACCATAAGGGATAGCGTAGGAGACCATGCTGTCTGTGTGCTCCACATTGCAGCTGGTATCATCCACAGTGCGGTTGTTGTAGGGAGCAGCGTAGGAGGTTACTGGTTGAACAGCGTGGGTTGCCCGACCAGCGTTCCTGTGTTCTGCTGGTACCTTCATTTCAACGAATTCTAATTCAGATCTGCATTTAGTATTAGCTCTGTCCGAATTTGTTTCTTCTTCTGCTGGTGAAGCGCTGTCCGGATGAACATCGCAAGGGATCACCTGTTCTGCTGCTATCTTCATGGCGTTGGGAACAGCGTAGGAAGTTTGAACAACGCAGGAGATTGGCATGTTCAACTCTTTTCTGCTTACAGCATTAACATTCTTAGCATTCTCAGCGCTATCCGCATTGTCTCTTGTTTCTGCTGTTGAAGATGTGTTGTCTCTTTCCACAGTAGATAAACCCACACCTTCCTCTAACTTGGCCAGCTTCCTGGACTGTCTTTCCCTGGTGATTCTACCCTCTGACTGGGCCTTCAATGCAGCTTTCGCATCAATTATTTTCCAAAGATCAAAGCTAATTTTCATAGTTAGTTTTAGATGGGAGGAAAGGGCCAAGCGATTGAGCCTGTCTAACGCTGCCCTGGTTCTTTTAATTTCACTTCGAATTAGGGCCAAACTTAATCTCAAAAACGACTTATTATTATAATGATTAAATAGTCTATGATTTACCTTAGCAAAAGGAGGAATGATTTTCTTGTTCCTACATTGTTTCAGAAATTGCAGGTCTGCAATTCTCCTCTCAATTTTTATCCTCAAGATTTCGAGAAGACAGATCTCCTTCCATGTTTCCCCTCCGTACAGGGAAGTTATGTTAGATTTTAAGCTTCTGTGGAAGTTTTTTGTAGTGTCATGATCCGGATTATCCACAGTTTCTAGTTCATTCTGCCAACGTTTCAAACCCCAAAGGGGGTCCATCATCAGGACAAATCAGATAGAATATGAATGAAAGATTATTGAGAGAAGAGAGCCTTGCGACCTGGATATAAATAAACCAAGAACCATAATTTTATAAAGGCCGACACATGATTTCTTATTTTTATTAATTATTATTTTATTTTTATTTATTATTTTCCTTTTTATAATAATTTTATAGTTTTTTTTTTATATAAATCTTATAAAATTCTATTTATAAAAGTTTTATAAAAAATTTAATTAATTATTTAATTATTCATTATTAGTTCAGGTTTAATTATTTTAATCATGAACAAATAAGTTTAATTTATTTTATTAATTTTGTACTTCATTTATTAATTATTTTAGTTTTAATTGATTAATTCTTTTTTATTTTTATTTAATTAATTAATTAATTTAAATTAAATTATTAATTATTTTTAGCCTTCCTTTAATTAATCAATTATCAATTAATTAATTAATTAATTAACCTAATTTATCTAATTAATTAATTTATTAATTTCTAATTTTTATATTTTTATTTATTTATAAATTAAATGTTAATTTTTATTTGATTAAAAAATTGACTAATTTTTGGAATTAATATAATTAAATAAATATGTTTTCAATTAATTAATTAGTTTCCATTAAATTTAATTAAAATCCAATTAAAATTGATAAAGAAATTAATTTATAATACTAATGCTCTAATTTTTATTTAATTTAGATTTTTTTATTTGATTAATATTTAATTTATAATTTCTCTCTTTTTTCTAATATAATTTATTGATTAAATTAAATTAATTTATTTTATTTAATTAATTTTGATTTAAATAATCCTCATTGAATTTAATAAAAATCAATTAATTCATACTTCATTCTAATGCTTTAATTTTATTTAATTCTAAAAATTTTTATTTGATTAATATTTATTTGAGAGATCTTATTTAGATCTTATTCTTATTAACTAAAATTAATTTCATAATCAAAGCTATTTTTTGGGTTATTATTAATCATTTGAGTAGATATGTTTAATTTCATATTTTATTTTATTTTTTTTATTTTATTTTTTAAGAATTAAATCATTAATTTAATTTAATTTAATTAATATAATTAATTAAATTAAATTAATTTGTTTTAATTAATTAATTAAACTTTCGAAATGAAAGACCCCCTTTTTTGATCCTATGCTTCCAAGGGTCCGGAGGGGTTTATTTGTTTGATCAGAGGAAGCCAATTACCACTGATTTCACTCCCATTGCCCTTGTTGAGGTTCTGAGGAAATTTCATAATTTCAATGTCCTCTCTGATTTTTCTTTTATGATAGTTGTCCTCTCTTGCAATTACCTTGGCGTCTTCCAAACACACATGATGTTTGGTCTTGGACGAGTGCTCTGCAAGAGCTGATGTACGGGATCTTTCATTCTTTATGTCAACAGCATGCTCTTTAAGTCTTATTTTCAGAGACCGACCAATTTCCTCAATATAACTCTTGCCACATGAGCAATCGATCTTGTACACTCCCTTGAGTTGTTGTCGATCAATGATATCCTTAATCGACCTCATCATTTTCCTTATCGTACCACATGTTTTGTTTAAGAAAAGAAAAAAAGAAAAAATCTGTGTAAACAAAGATACGACATCAAAGCTTACTAGAATATCATCTTTATCCACCCTTTTATTCTTAATAAGATTTACAAAATCACTTGAGTCTTTTATAAAAGAGTTCGTGTTACCAACCAAAGGTTTTAGGATCTTACCTACATACTTAGCTAATTCATAGGTAGGGGAACCAATGGTGTTAACAATTGGTCTAAGGGGGACCCCTTCCTTATGGATTTTTGATAATCTATACATTTTAGGAATAACCTCACGCTTATTATTATAATCCATAGATTTTTGCCGAACTAAACTAAAACACGCTTGAATGTTATGATTGGGTTAAGAACGAACCACTATATTAATACTTATGTTAATAATGGGTCGATATATATATATATGAATATGAATCATTATGTTGGTACATTATAAGGATGTGTTTTAATTTAAAAGTTGACTGATAATAAAGTTAGCTGTATAGTTTAGAAATCATATCAGATCACCATTATATAGGTGAACATAAATTGTATGCATAGTAATGTCTACATTGCAGTGCAGTGGTAAAAATTACCATGTGATAGTATGTTATTAAATTTATTTTTATAGATATAACACGTAGATTTGTGACAGATATAAGCTTAGCTACTCAAGGAATCATATTATTCATCTCATTTTTCCGTAATCCCCTAGTCCCCTTTTCTGTATCTCTTCTTCTGCCTAAAATTCCTTCCTCTTTTTTTAATTTTCCTTTCTTTTGATCTTAGCCTCTTCTTCCTCCCCTTCTTCCCATATTTACTTTCTATCATATTTTTACTTTACTTCTTTCTATATATTTTTACTAATTAATATATTAAATATTTACATAATTCTACAAATATAATCATCTTTTTCCCTTATTCACATATTTTATTATTATTTATAATTCAAATTTATTATCATATTATATATATCCTCAATTTATTTATAATGATATATACCACATTTCTAAATTATATAAAACTTATTAAAACATCTTATGTTAAAATATTATAAAATTAAATAATAAATAATTTCATTAGTGGAGAATTTTCCTTTAAATAAAATTACTTTAACTATATACATAATCTATTTCTTTACCATTTATATATTTTAAATCTTTTAAAAATATATATTTTCAAACCATTTATTACATAAATATTTTATATTACAATACTATATATCAAAATAATAAATAAATAAATAATTTAATCAATATAATTGGAAATTTCCAAAACACTAACACTAATATATAGATAGATAGATAGACAGATAGATAGATATTCTCCAAACTCTCTTTATTTATAGATAGGTGAGCAATTTTTTTACCATCTATTGGTTTTGTAGTCCTTGATAAGTAGAGTATCCACTCCCAATGAGTGGAGTATTCACGGGAAGCTTGGTATAAAAAAAAAATCATACACATTCATTTTTGAAAAATTCAAACAGTTATATATATATATATGTTATTAGAGAAGAAAACTGAAAGGAAAAAATTAAAATTAAAATTAAGAAATAAAAATTAGTAAGAAATAATAGACTCTAAAATAAAGGCATAAAAATTTATATAGAAGAAAGAAATGATAAAAATAAATAAATAATTTGAAATAAAACAAATAAGAATTTAATATTAGAATATTTTTATGTATAGAATTATATATATTATAATTCTACATGTTGCATTGCAAAGCATTTGGAGATCGGCGACAATGTTGCATGCAAAACATTAATAACATTAAAAATATTGTTACTTCTAAGTTCAAAGAAAAAAAGTGGTGTGAGAAAGATTTAGCACCTAAAAGAAAATTAAGATATTATAAGTAGGTCATCAACCCCACCCTAGAAGATAAAAAGTATCTTTCTATTTTAACTAGCTCAAAGAAGAAAATTAATATAGCCAAGATTAGAACTAACTCTCATGAGCTCCATAGTGAAACGGGTGGTTGGGCAGTTCTCAAAACACCATGGATGGAAAGGTTCTTCCATCTCTGTGAGAATACAAACATCAAGGATGAAAATCATTTCCTCTTATAGTGCTTAGCGTAAAACCACATTAGATCTCAGTTTCAAAATCTTTGTTGCAATATTGACCTTCCTAGCCTTTTACATTGTCAAAATTACAGTGAATTCGGGAGGCTTCTCTCCACACATTTTGAGCATAGGAATAAAATCTTAAATCAAACTAAATAATTCATTCCTTTAGGTCGAATAGACCAAAGTTTGGTCTCAGTAGACATTAATCATCATCATCATTAATTATTTATTTATATCATATTTTTTTAAAACATATTTTTATTTATAATTTTTTTAAATATTTTATTTGATTATAAAATTTTAATTTATAAAATTTATCTATAATAACCTATTTCTATCTTTCTCTGTTTTATATATATATATATATATATATATATATATATATATATATATATCCTTTTATATATATATATATATATATATATATATATATATATATATATATCCTTTTTTATATATATATATATATATATTTATTATTTTTTAGGATTAGGTTTTTTTAATTTTAAAATGTTTATTTATATATTTCATTTTTTTGCGAGCCTCTGTATTAGAATGCTGCAGACCGAGTTCGTCGACAGATCCAAGATCACCGGCCTCAGGATATATATAGTTTAGAATGTCGAGTTCATCGAGGCTTAAATGTCATAGATCACCGAAGATTGCTTTGAATTGCGCAGACCTGAGGATATATGTACAATTTAGAATGTGAGCAGACCCAAGATCCAAGATCGAGTTCATCAATCACTGGAAATATATACATTTTAGAATGCGAGCCTCCGTATTAGAATGCCACAGACCAAGTTCGTCAACAGATCCAAGATCACCAAAGGTTGTTTTGAATTCCGTAGGCCTGAGGATATCTATAAATATATATATAGTTTAGAATGTGAGCAGACCCAAGATCCAAGATCGAGTTCATCAATCACCATCAATATATATAGTTTAGAATGCGAGCCTCTGTATTAGAATGTCGCAGATCGAGTTCGTCGACAGATCCAAGATCACCGGCCTCAGGATATATATAGTTTAGAATGCCAAGTTCGTCGAGGATTTATATACTGCTTGAAAGCTGCAGATCCAAGATCACCAAAGATTGTTTTGAATTTCGCAGACCCGAGGATATATATAGAGTTTAGAATGCGAGCAGACCCAAGAGCCAATTAAAAAATAAAAATTACCAACCCAATCTTAATATATAAATTAAAAGTACAATGAGTTCGAGAGGCTTCTTTCCCAGCTTTTTGAGTATATGAATAAAATCTCCATCATCATCATCATTTTATTTTTTTATTATTATTTTATTTTTATTTTTTAATCCATATTTAGTACTTTTGATCATTAATTAATTTAATTAAACAATTTTATATTTGTTGAACTGAGGCTTCTGTGATCCATAGCATTTATTAAGTAGAGTTTCTGATTAAATCACATGAAGAAAACTTTCGTCGACGCGTTTTGAACCAACTAGTGTGGTTCTTCGTCAATTCAACTTGTCCTGACGATGAACCACACTAGTTAGTTCGAAATGCGTCGAAAAAAGTTTTCTTCATGTGATTTATGCTAAAACTCTACTTAATAAATCTTTATATTTATTTATTTAGATATTTTAATTTTAAAATCCATATGTAATTTTATATATTGAAATATTCTAATAATAATACACATTGAATTCTTTCATTATTATTAATATTTTTCTAAATGTTACATATTAATTTATATTAAAAATTAAATGAATTACACATCTTCTTAGTATTAGTTTGATTTTCTTGTTTTCTATTATTTTTAATTTGAATATTAATATATTTTATGATAGTTTTTCTATATATGAAGTTGATATTAAAAAAAAAACTTATCATAATTTTGGATCTACCAAGCTCGTAGAGCAATCACTTTTTTTGAGATGCAAACCTCTTTTAAATTAAAAAGAGATTTGATCCGTGTCAATGCTTGGTAGATTTCGAGTTACTAGGCTGGTTTAGTTCCCTCTTTAATTAGTCTATTTTTCACATGAATACCATGTGTCAATACCATGGGAAAATACCATGAATTAATTTTTTGTTTTAATGTTTTTTTCTTATTATTATTTTTTTTTCAGATTATTATTATTATTATTATTATTTTAATCGTCTATTTTCCACCTGAATACCATGAATCAATATCATATTTCTCATTCCATGTGTAAATACCATAAAAAAAAATTTGTTTTAATGTTATTAATTATTTTTACACATTATTATTTTTTTCTATTTTTTTTTTATTTTAATTTTAATGTACTTCGATCGAGTCAAAATATTTACACATTACAATATCACATTATATTTCATTTTTATTTTAAACATATTAGGTACACTATAGACTTTAAAAGTAAAATATTTATTTAATTATTATTATTATAATATGTTAAAAAAACATAATCAAAAGCTTTCACATCATATATTTTTCATAAAATATTTTCGAATTTTTCTTGATGGATTATACTTTTAAAATATTATTATTTAAATTATATATATATATATATATATATATATGATATCTAGTGGAATCGAAAACGAGAGTGGTATCGTACTCGCGTTACACAGTGTCACACCCCCAAGCCTGTGGTAGTCTCTCAACCACTCTCGGCAAGGTGCGAAACCATCGAACACTTTCTTTTCACCAATAATTATGTTCGTGGACTACGCCTAACCACCTATCCTACTTAGTTTGTGTTTCGCAACCAAGTATTATTAATGTTTCCTTTATATCAATGAACACCCATACACATTCATTATCATCAACAATTATACATGAAGAACACAATTGCACAGTATAAAAGGATGCGAAACTCCTTGAACAATGAGTATGCCCAACAATATATTATACAGTCTTTCAATATTACAAAGCTTTACAAGTATACTTGGAAACACCAAGTTTCATACTTAGCCAATTTTACAATCTTCGGCAAACTCGGTTGCCCAGCTCGTCGGCACCTCCACACAGTCGTTGCATGACTCACCAACCCTTCATTCACCTCGTTGCACGATCGTGTTGTTTTCCCAACTTGGGCATGCCTCCAAGTCGCCACACATGGGCGCCTCTACACGAGTCGCACCTCTGTTCAAAATCTCAACACTTCACCAAAAGTCACACCATGAACACTTGCACGACAGCCAGGCGCTCACCCGAGCCACCAAAGAACCCGTACCAAGTCGTCACACAAACCGGGCACCCACGCCTTCGTTTCACCATCGGGCGCTCCTTCGCACAACCCAGGCGCCACACCTATGCACGCCCTTCTCCAACTGGCGGGCGACCTCTACTCGCGCCCTTCACCCAAAACCAAGAAGCGATCTACCTCCGTGCGGCCTTGCCCAAGTACGGGCGCATCACCAAAATCTACGCCTTTCCTCTTGTGCATCCACCCCCTTAGATTTGCGCACTTATCTTCACATGAGCGAAGTCGTTGTGTGTTGTGTGATGGTTTCAAATGAGCTCTGTGCCTCACTAATATATACGAGTGGCAGGCAAGGTCGTGGCTACCCAGCCGACCTGCCTACGCCCTCAACGCCATCGCAATTCCTTCTAAACTTCACGTCACCCATCCTTTAAATGCTCCCAAGTAAGGTCAGCCTTATTATGTTCGTAGGTCGGCCCTGTGGGTAATTGTTCAAGTTCCCATGCTTATAAACAGCTCGCCCAACCTCCTACACTTCATTATAACATAATGCCTTCACGTGCTAAGTCAAGCTCGCTCCTTTGTCGTCGCACCTCAAGTAGGACCGTGCACATAAGACTGCAGGTCCTTACATCCTCCTCCACCTGAAGTCGTTGTCGTCCTCGACAACATGCCATCTTGGTAGCCATCAACCAAGATCATCATTAATATCTATCTCATCCCTGGTCCATGATGTCAACTCCTCCACATACTGCAAACATGCCTGCAACATATGTAGAACTTCCATCTCCATCATGTGTCGTCCCATCCCTGTGAACTATCCTCCTCGTCTACTTGATGCAAGCATCTCTCCGTGCACTTCCGGACCCCATGTTTGAACTAGTTCGGTAGCTAATCCAACTGTCACGCTCAAGCAATGAGAGTGAACATCCTTATGCCTTTACCTGTCTATCTCGGATTCTTCCACATCTCAGACTCACCAAGAATCTCACCCATGCTCAGGTCCATGGAAACTCCATCCCATCTGCAACATGTCATGATGCTTGATGCCAAGCCATCCCTGCACCATCTGTTATACCTGCTCAACCTATTTAAAGGACTTACTGCCATGAGCAACTAACAATGAGCCCCATCTTCTTTCTTATCTAAGAAGATGTGGAGAGAGTAGAGCCTGAAGGCTCACCCTCACTAATCATCTCAATCCATTTGTCAGGATTCTCTATCTCTATCCTCTGTAAATAAGTGACCTGATTCTCCCGGACATTCGGCCTCACATAAGCCTCATCATCATCATCATCCTCCTTAACCACTTCTAGCCTTCCTGACAAATCCAAGATACTATCTGAAAGTGTCATGATGACCAATGACTACTCGGTATGCTTTGTCTCAACCGTAGACAACCGCTTACTCATGTCTTCCATCTGCTTCTCATCCTCAATTTGCATTACTGCCAACTTACAATCAGACTTTGTCACTCCAATGGTTGGTACACCAATGGGTACATCTTCCCTTCCATCGTAAATGTATAGCCTCTTCAAATGTGGAACAATCATAGCATCGAATTGTTTCAAGAATTCCATCCCCAGCACAACTTCGTATTCATCTATTTGCACTATAGTGAAGTCGACCTCCCCTGTCCATTCACCTAGTGTTGTGTCCACCTTTTTAGCTACACCAAAAATACTATCAGGAGGAGAATTGATTGTCTTCATATGTGCCTTCACCGGTACAAATTTCAGCCCAATCCTTCTCGCAGTATCTTCACCCATGAAGTTGTGAGTAGCCCCACTATCCACCATAGTGAGTATATCAACACCCCCAATCTTCATTCGAACATACTCCAACCTGTTCCTCTCAGGATCCCTCTGAGAGATCACCTCTGTAGCAATAGAAACACCAAGTATCTGCATCATCCCCACAGAAGCTTCTTCATTCTTTGTATTAGACTGTGCAATAGTAGACACCTTTGTTCTAGAAGGACAATTCTTCAACATATGTGTTCCAGCACATATCCAACACTTCAAGGCTTTCTTCGTCTTCGAATTATCATCTGATTTCGAAGCATCATCCTTCTTCTTATCTTTTGGCTTATCGTACTTCTTCTTCCTATCATCAGAAGTCTCATCATAATGGTCCACCAACCTGTCCATAACAGCAAAAACTTCCTCAAGTGTTCTAATCCTCTGCCTCTTCACTTCATTGCATGCCCAAGGCTTCAACCCAATAATGAAGTTGAACAACTTGTCTCTCTCCGCCATGTTAGGAAGTTCAAGAACCGCACTTGCAAACTCCCGTTGATATGTCTGAAGGTTCCTATTCTGCTTTATGAACTTTATCTTCATCCTTGCTTCCCACATTTCATCCTGAGGACTGAAATGGGTCTGCAAATCTTTCTTCATCTCATCCAACGAGGTAATGTCACCAGCACTTCCATTGGCAATCTGATCCATCCTCCTTCGCCACCACATCTTAGCATCCTTTTTCAAGAACTGAGCAACTACCTTCACTTTCATCTCATCATCAGATAGGCCCAATCGTTCCAAGTATTGCTCCATGTCCCATAGAAAGTTTCCAAGAGTCTTTGCACTCCTTGTACCGTCGTAAGATTCCGGTTCTTTGACTTTCACATGAGGCACTCCTCCACCTGAGTTATGTCTCACGGCCTTCTTCAACATTGCAATCTCATCTCTGGCTTCGTCAAGAGATTTCTACAAGCCCACGATCCCTGCAATACCTTGGTCCCTTGCCTCTTCAACCTCCTTGACCCTTACTTCAAGTTGTGTACACATAAGATCAGTGTACTTGTGTTGAGTCCGAAGTTCATCAAGCTCTTCCTTCATCTTCGAATTGTCCTCTTGATCTCTCTCGATCAAGTCCATCTTCTTAGTCCAGAAAGCCTCTAAGTCCTCCATCTTCTCCAACACTTTTTCAATGAATGCCATAGTATCATCCTTCGCACCATGACTAGACCCAGCCTAAGATTCAGCTGCCATTGCTAACAACTTCCTTCTTCTTTGCGATCTAGTTTTGACCATCCAACAACTTCACCAAGTTGCCTGCAACCTGAACTAGCCCTTGTTCCATCTGTATGCGAAACAGCTTCCTTCACCTACAAGTACCTGCTTCACTGTCACCAACTTTCAAGTGTTTACACACCTGCTTCACCCAGCTTCCTGCAAGACCCCTCCAAGTCTTCAGACTAGCTCTGATACCACCTATCACGCCCCCAATCCTGCAGTAGTCTTTCAACCGCTCTAGGGAAGTGCGGCACCACCGAACACTTTCTTCTCACCAATACTTATGTTTGTGGACTATGCCTAACCACTTATCCTACTTAGTTTGTGTTTCTCAACCAAGTATTATTAATGTTTCTTTTATACCAATGAACACCCACACACATTCATTATCATCAGCAATTATACATGAAGAACACAATTGCGCAGTATAAAGGGAGGGGAAACTCCCTGAACAATGAGTCTGTCTGAAATATATTATACAGTCTTTCAATATTACAAAGCTTTACAAGTATACTTGGAAACACCAAGTTTCATACTTAGCCAATTTTACAATCTTCGGCAAACTTGATTGCCTAGCTCGTCGGCGTCTCCACATGGTTGCCGCACGACTCACCAACCCTTCGTTCACCTCGTCGCACAATCGTGTCATTTACCCAACTTGGGCGTGCCTCGAAGTCGCCACACATGGGCACCTCTACATGAGTCGCACCTCCATTCACAATCTCAACACTTCACCAAAAGTCACACCATGCACACTTGCACGACGGGCGGGTGCTCACTCGAGCCACCCAAGCCAATTTCACCATCGAGCACTCCTTCACACAACTAGGGCGCCACACCCGTGCATGCCCTTCTCCAACCGGTGGGCGACCTCTACCCGCGGCCTTCACCCAAAACCAAGAAGCGATCTACCTCTGTGTGGCCTTTCCCAAGAATGGGCGCATCACCAAAATCTCCGCCTTTCCTCTTATGCATCCACCCCCTTAGATCTGTGCACTTCTCTTCACATGAGTGAAGTCATTGTTTGTTGAGAGATGGTTTCAAATGAGCTCTGTGCCTCACTAATATATACGAGTGGCAGGCAAGGTCATGGCTGCCTAGCTCACCTGCCTACACCCTCAATGCCATCGCAATTCCTTCTAAACTTCACGTCAGCCATCCTTCAAATGCTCCCAAGTAAGGTCGGCTGCGTGGGTGATCATTCAAGTTCCTACGCGTATAAACAACTAGCCCAACTTCCTGCACTTCATTATAACATAATGCCTTCACGTGCTAAGTCAATCTCGCTCCTTTGTCATCGTACCTCAAGCCGGAGTGCATGCATAAGGATTGCAGGTCCTTACATCCTCGTCCACCTAAATTCATTGTCATCCTTGACAACATGCCATCCTGGTAGCCATCCACCAAGATCATCATCAATATCTGTCTCATCCCTGGTCTATGATGTCAACTCCTCCACATACTGCAAACATCCATGCAACATATGTAGAACTTCCATCTCCATCATGTGTCATCTCATCCCTGTGAACTTTTCTCCTCGTCTACCTGATGCCATCATCTCTCCGTGCACTTCTGGGCCCCATGTTTGAACTAGTTGGGTAGCTAATCCAACTGTCACGCTCAAACCATAGTGAACATCCTTCTGCCTTTACCAGTCTATCTCGGATTCTGCCACATCTCGGACTCACTAAGAATCTCACCCATGCTCAGGTCCAAGGAAACTCCATCCCATCTACAACATGTCATGATGCTGAATGCCAAGCCATCCCTGCACCATCCGTTATACCTGCTCAACCTATTTAAAGGACTCACTACCATGAGCAGCTAACAATGAGCCCCATCTTCTTTCTTATCTAAGAAGATGTGGAGGGAGTAGAGCGCGAAGGCTCACCCTCACTAATCATCCCAATTCATCTATCAGGATTCTCTATCTCCATCCTCTATAAATAAGTGACCCGATCCTCCTCCTGGACATTCGGCCTCACATAAGCCTCATCATCATCATTATCATCCTCAACCACTTCTAGCCTTCTTGACAAATCCAAGATACTATCTGAAAGTGTCCTGATGACCAATGACTGCTCAGTAAGCTTTGTCTCAACCGTAGACAACCGCTTACTCATGTATTCCATCCGCTTCTACTCCTCCATTTGCATTACTGCCAACTTACAATCAGGCTTTGTCACTCCAATGGTTGGTACACCAATGGGTACATCTTCCCTTCCATCGTAAATGTACAGCCTCTTCAAATGTGGAACAATCATAGCATCGAATTGTTTCAAGAAATCCATCCCCGGCACAGCTTCGTAGTCATCTATCTGCACTATAGTGAAGTCGACCTTCCCTGTCCATTCACCTAGTGTCGTGTCCACCTTTTCAGCTACACCAAGAATACCATAAGGAGGAGAATTGACTGTCTTCATCTGTGCCTTCACTGGTACAAATTTCAGCCCAATCCTTCTCGCAGTATCTTCACCCATGAAGTTGTGAGTAGCCCCACTATCCACCATAGTGAGTATATCAGCACCCCCAATCTTCATCTGAACATACTCCAACCTATTCCTCTCAGGATCCCTCCAAGAGATCACCTCTGTAGCAGCAGCAACACCAAGTATCTGCATCATCCCCACAGAAGCTTCTTCATTCTTCGTATTAGATTGTGCAATAGCAGCCACTTTCGGTCTAGAAGGACAATTTTTCAACGTATGTGGTCCAACACATATCCAACACTTCAAGGCTTTCTTTGTCTTCGAATTATCATCCGATTTCAAAGCATCATCCTTCTTCTTATCTTTCGGCTTATCGAACTTCTTCTTCCTATTGTCAAAAGTCTCATCATAATGCTCCACCAACCTGTCCACAGTAGCAAAAGCTTCCTCAAGTGTTCTAATCCTCTGCCTCTTCACTTCATTGCGTGCCCAAGGCTTCAACCCAATATTGAAGTTGAACACCTTGTCTCTCTCTGCCATGTCAAGAAGTTCCAGAACCGCACTTGCAAACTCCTACTTATATGTTTGAAGGTTCCCGGTTTGCTTTATGAACTTTATCCTCATCCTTGCTTTCCACGTTTCATCCTGAGGACTAAAATGGGTCTGCAAAGCTTTCTTCATCTCATCCCATGAAGTAATGTCACCAGCACTGCCATTGGCAATCTGATCCATCCTCCTTCGCCACCACATCTTAGCATCCTTTGTCGAGAACTGAGCAGCTACCTTCACTTTCGTCTCATCATCAGATAGACCCAATCATTCCAAGTATTGCTCCATGTCCCATAGAAATTTGCCAAGAGTCTTAGCACTCCTTGTACCTCCGGATTCCGGTTCTTTGACTTTCACATGAGGCACTCCTCCACCTGAGTTATGCCTCACGGCCTTCGTCAACACCATGATCTCATCTCTGGCTTCGTCAAGAGATTTCCGCAAGCCCACGATCTCTGCAAGACCTTTGTCCCTTGCCTCTTCAACCTCCTTGACCCTTACTTCAAGTTGTGTACACATAAGATCAGTGTACTTGTGTTGAGTCCGGAGTTCATCAAGCTCTTCCTTCATCTTCGAATTGTCCTCTTGATCTCTCTCGATCAAGTCCATCTTCTTAGTCCAGAAAGCCTCTAAGTCCTCCATCTTCTCCAACACTTTTTCAATGAATGTCATAGTAGCATCCTTCGCACCGTGATTAGACCCAGCCTAAGATTCAGCTGCCATTGCTAACAGCTTCCTTCTTCTTTGCGATCTAGTTTTGACCATCCAATAGCTTCACCAAGTTGCATGCAACCTGAACCAGCCCTTGTTCCACTTGTATGTGAAACAACTTCCTTCACCTGCAAGTACCTGCTTCACTGTCACCAATTGTCAAGTGTTTACACACCTGCTTCACCCAGCTTCCTGCAAGACTCCTCCAAGTCTTCAGACTAGCTCTGATACCACCTGTCATGCCCCCAAGCCTGCAGTAGTCTTTCAACCGCTCTAGGCGAGGTGCGGCACCACCGAACACTTTCTTTTCACCAATACTTATGTTCGTGGACTATGCCTAACCACTTATCCTACTTAGTTTGTGTTTCGCAACCAAGTATTATTAATGTTTCTTTTATACCAATGAACACCCACACACATTCATTATCATCAGCAATTATACATGAACAACACAATTGCGTAGTATAAATGGAGGGGAAACTCCCTCAACAATGAGTCTGTCTGATAATATATTATACAGTCTTTCAATATTACAAAGCTTTACAACTGTACTTGGAAACACCAAGTTTCATATTTAACCAATTTTACAATCTTTGGCAAACTCGGTTGCCCAGCTCGTAGGCGCCTCCGCACGGTCGCTGCACGACTCACCGACCCTTCGTTCACCTTGTCGCACAATCGTGTTGTTTGCCCAACTTTGGCGTGCCTCCAAGTCGCCACACACGAGCGCCTCTACATCAGTCGCACCTCCGTTCAGAATATCAAAACTTCACCAAAAGTCACACCATGCACACTTGCACGACGGGCGGCCACTCACCCGAGCTAGCCAAGAACCCATGCCAATTCATCACACAAACTAGGCGCCCACGCCTTCGTTTCACCATCGGACGCTCGTTCGCACAACCCGGGAGCCACACCCGTGCACGCCCTTCTCCAACCGGTGGGCGACCTCTATCGGCGCCCTTCACCCAAAACCAAGAAGCGATCTACCTCCATGTGGCCTTGCCCAAGAACGGGCACATCACTAAAATTTGTGCCTTTCCTCTTGTGCGTCCACCCCCTTAGATCTGCGCACTTCTCTTCACATGAGCGAAGTCGTTGTGTGTTGAGCGATGGTTTCAAATGAGCTCTGCACCTCACTAATATATACGAGTGGCAGGCAAGGTCGTGGCTACCTAGCCGACTTGCCTACGCCCTCAACGCCATCGCAATTCCTTCTAAACTTCACGTCGGCCATCCTTTAAACGCTCCCAAGTAAGGTCGGCCTTACTATGTTTGTAGGTCGGCCCCGTGGGTGATCGTTCAAGTTCCCACGCATATAAACAGCTCGCCCAACCTCTTGCACTTCATTATAACATAATTCCTTCGCGTGCTAAGTCAAGCTCGCTCCTTTGTCGTCACACCTCAAGCCAAAGCGCACGCATAAGGATTGCAGATCCTTACACACAGGGTCGAATCCCACTAGGAGGAACCACTTAGTCCGCAAGAACGACCCCTAGATTAAGACGAGATTTGAACCCGTGACTTGCACAATAACATGAACGACTTAACAGACGGCCTAGTAACCACAAAACCAAACCCCTGTGAAATATATATATATATATATATATATATATATATAATTAGTAGGATTGAGTTTTCGGTTAAAAAATACAATAAAATTATAAAATATGCCATTCAGATTATATTATTTCCTAAAATGTTTTCGGATTTTTCTTCATCGAATGTATTTTAAAAGTATTATTAATATATATATAAAACGCGGAAACGATGATTAACCGTTCGAAATTTTGGGAACTCGTTCGAAATTTTCAATGCAATCAAGTGGACACCTAAATGGAATCTTGATCTCCGTTCACAAGTCTTCCCCAAATGGCTGCGTTTAAAATAACGGTTGAGGTCAAATAATGACTGAAATTATTTATTTAGCTTTCATAATAAAGCCTTTGATTCAGTTTCGAGACTTGACTTTTGGAGAACACGCTCACCGACTTGTCCGCCCTGTTACGGTTTCAAACGTTGAACGTTTTACCCTTTGTTACATTACATTACGTAACCCTAAAACCCCTAGTTCTGGAAATTTAATTGAATTAATGTTAACTCATTCACATTTAATTTTGACATCTCTTTTTAACTTATACCTGTAATCAAAGAAAGAAATATATCAATGAAGAAATAAATACATCAAGAGTGACAATAATTTATTTGATAATCAAAAACATAAGCATAGATTCGTAGAATAAGATTCCACTTATCAATTTGAAAACAAAACTAATAGAAATACTTCTTTCATTTTACTTCTTCCAAACACGGAATCAAAATGGCTTATCTCTTCATATTAAAAATAAAAAAGTAATGTACAATAGTGCAACAAAGCCTTTCATTCCAAAATTTCAGAACCCTTGAACACGGGTTCGAGACAGTCCTAAAAAGTTTTTCAAAATATAAAAAGATTAACCATAAGTCTGATATTCAGTCGACTAAAGTAAAACAAACAAAAACAAAATAGTAAACAATGGTATAAGTAAAACTAAATATAGGTCATCGAGGCGAAAGTGATGGCAAAGACTCATTGAACGACTACCACCGAAAATAAAATATTAGAATATTATCCAACTTAGCTGGTGACTGTGGATGAATGGTGACTTGAGATCTTACAACTCGAGCTTATATGACAGGTAATAATTGAATAATTTTTGTGTTCAAGAACTTTGTGCTTTGATACTTACTGAGGGGTTTAATGAGGAATTCCCAAATTTCCTCAAAGTTGACAAATGTCAGTTGATCAATTCTTTTGTTGAACTCATTCTTATTTTCATATACCTAAGTCTTAATTTGTCAGCTTCGCGGAGATAATCATTCGTGTATATAATTGAAATTTTTGTTTCTTTCACTGATTGCACAGTCGAATTAATAAGCGAGTCTCATAGCCTTTCTACATCTTGTACCCTTGGTTCAGAGTGTGAAACTAAGGTTTCCATGTTCATTACAACAAACTTTTGAATCTTGGTAATAATGGGTAGGATGGAAGAATTCTTGTTTGGATCCCACTTCTATTGCAACAACCGTTTAAGTTTCTTATTGAATCTTTGAATAATTTTTTTCTACATTTTGTACCCTTGGTTTCAGAGTGTGAAACTAAGCTTTCCATGTACATTACAACAAACTTTTGAATCTTGGTAATAATGAGTAGGATGGAAGAATTCTTGTTTGGATCCCACTTCCATTGCAACAACTGCTTAAGTTTCTTATTGAACCTTCGAATAATTTCTTTGTTTGATAAATCTCATTGATTAAAACATCAACTTTTTTCTATAACTTGTCATTTTTCCAAACGATCACAAAATTGTACATGGACATGCAGAAGTATTTGATTATAACTAAGTGCTTGGTGTTTGAATTTCACTAAGTTAATTACATTGGCTTCTATGGGTTCTATTTTCTGCAACAATTCATGAACATAAGCCTCTTTCTTCTTGATCTTTGCTTCTAACCGAGCTTTC
Organism: Pinus tabuliformis; assembly: GCA_031772625.1. NCBI lineage: Eukaryota > Viridiplantae > Streptophyta > Pinopsida > Pinales > Pinaceae > Pinus > Pinus tabuliformis. The sequence goes on along the minus strand of CM062819.1, from coordinate 814,639,578 downwards.
ACTTAAGCAACCAGATCATTTAACCATGCCCACAATTTCCTCTCATCCTTTTGCTGGATGAATTCCTTAATTTTAGTTTCCTTATGGATGTCTGCATTGGAAAGGGCTCCAACGTATTGTGCTAAGTCTTCAAAATCTCCATCTAAGGGGGAAGAGGAGACTTCCCAAATGATTTCTAAAGATGTTCATGAGACATAGGTGGTTGTAGGTGCACTTCTTGTTCATGAAATCTCTCTTCTTCTTACTTAAAACGACTTATTTCTTAGGGTTTATAACAATTCAATTGGAGGAATTTCGTTAATTTGAAATTTAAATTCATTAGTTTTTTGAGTTGCTTGTTCTAAAATGGGAAAAATATTAATAGGAGTTGAGACAATAACATCAGATGAGACATAGAACTGCCTGTAACAATTGGATAGTTCATTTCCATTTTTTTATTTTTCAGCAAGTCGGGTTGAAAAGGAACTGTTAACTGGGTTAAGCATAGCTTGAGTTTCAATTTGAGTAACATGTGTTATTATCTTATTGTACAATCGCCATTCTACATCCATTTCAAGATCAATAATGAGTTAAAGAATATTTTCCCTATGAGGCACAATATTCTATGAAATATTCTCCTTTAAAAGAATAGTTTCCGAGGAGTCTTTTCTTTTATAGGATCAACAATTATATATTTATACTTATTAATAAGGGATTTCTTCTACGCAGTAGTTGACTAACTACTAACCTTATGTGTAGCAATTTATTTAGGTCGAGTCTCCTTCTGAAGAGATTATTTGTGAGGAGTTCTATGTTTAGTATCCTCTAGTTTGGTGGGTTGCATACTTACACTTGGCTGACTACTAACCTCATGAGTAGCAATTTCTTTAGGTTGAGTCTCCTTCTAAAGAGATTATTATTTAGGAGTTTTATGTTTAGTATCCTCTAGTGTGGTGGGATCCATACTTACACTTGATTGCATGGATGAATTAGAAAATTGTATTGCAACTCCTTTAGTGGTAGATGATTGTAAAAAGGAGGCAATGTGGTTCTCCTATTGTCTTTGTAAATTATAAAATCATGTTGTAGAATGGGTGGCCATTCATTGATTGTTTTGATCATTTCTAGATAAGAGGATGAAAATATAAATAAATCATCAAATACAGACTTCTCATGAATATAATTCTTAAGACAAAAGGATGCAATGATCTTTTCAACTTCTTTCCTAGGTTCATGTTGTTTAAGAGGAATTTTAGCTAACATGAGATCTTATAAAGGAATAATATTTTTTTTTTACAATGAGGATAGTTCACAAAAGAGTACAGGCCCACTCGAATATAGAATTCAGGCAACACCATTGGGAAGTGTTTTTTAATTCATGATTAATTCTCATGCCAACCGTCTGATAAGAAACCTCCCTATATAGGGCCTCCCTACATAGGAGCTTCTCTGGAACATATATAGGAAGAGAATGGGGAGGACCAAGGCAACCCGCAATATTGATATAAATAAATTTCTCCTCACAATATGAATCTCCAATTTTTTGAAGACAACCAATAGATAGCTGAGAAATTCGGGTGGGTTTCTTGTCAAATAAGACTTCATGAATAGGAATCATAACATTGTGACAAATGGCATAAAAATGATGAAAGAAATTTTATTCCCAAAGTTGATTTTGATAGACATAGAAAGGTTTTGGATCTATAAATGGCATCCATGATAAAAGCAAACATATAGAATGAACGATTAGAAGTGGATGCTTTGTCCTCTCAAATTGTCATGACATGTTGGGAAATATCATTTGATAGTATTTCAGCCCAATTAAACATTTTACTCTCAGCATCCCTTTGAGTAATAGGGATCCAATATTCATGGGAATGATTAACATTTCTCCAACCATATAAATGACATAACATGGTAGCAAGATAATAAAACTGAGAGCTAAGGGAAGAAATGGAATAAACATGAGCATTTTATTTCTTATGTTTCTCAATGACACTTCTCCAATCTTTTATTAAAGAGGGAAGGGTTCTATCAAGGTTTATTCATTCTTTTATATGAAACCAATAATGAAGGCCTCATTGAAAGTTAAACTAGGTTTGGGTAGTTTGTACATACCTTGAATATCAATTTGCATGAATGGCCCAAGAATTGTACCCTTTGGATTTATAAGGTGGTGCTTTGAAATATTGGCAAAGTCAACATTCCAATGAATTAAGTCTGTATAATGCATGAGTCTGGGCCTAGTGGCGACTTTATGTAACCAGACCTCAATGTGTCGACTAATTTGTACTTCAATTCATTTTTCCTCTCACTTTCATCACTAGGTATTGTTGTACCAGTTTATTCCTCCAAATCATATTATATTTCATCTTCCATTAAATTATAAATTACATCACAGGTTGATACTTTGACATCTTGAGTAATCACTCTATCTGAATACAAGCTAGTTCTGGGAATTTTATCATTGAATTCTTCCATAACTGGCCCCATAGATCTTGGAGGAGGTTGTATTTTCCTTGTGTTTCCCATTATTGATGATTGCATAAATAATGAAGGAGAATCCATTTTTACAGGATTGGTACTACTTGTAGAGCTGGATTGCTACACACAAAAGTGAGAATTACTATGATTTCATGCAAAAAAAATTAAGCAATTGTATCTATGCCAAAAGATGGTAAATTAAAATTAATTATAAAAGACATAGAAATCATAATAGTTAGCTCATTTTAAAATACAATGTGAGCCACGTCAGTATGCCAGATGGCATGTGCCAAATGGTGGGTTTTAAGTGACATGTGATGATGTGGAAATGTCGCCATCCTAGGAGAAATTAGCCTAGACACAACTCGTGAAGTATTTGAGAAGAAAATATTTGGGAAACTTTACCTAGGATTATATAGATGATGAGGTGAGCTAAGATTCATGGATAGGTGACTAGAAGAGTGAAAGGGCTATAAAAATTCCTAGACAGATACTTCCCCGGGATAAACTCATGATGAATGAAAGATATGTTTATTCCAGGATTGGTTATGTACGAGATAGGTTTCACCTCAAGATGGGTTTAATTAACAAGAACAAATTCTTCCCGGAGGAAAAGCATGGGGCACAATTGTAAATAAATTCCAGGGAGGCTTAATGTTTTGGGATTCATGTTATCTCTGATTCAGGCAACAGTTAGCTTTACAAACAAATTCCCCAATGGGAAATAAATAGTTTACTTAAATAGTTTTTTTTCTTCTAGGATCTTTTTTATGAGGTAATTTGTACAATGTATTCCCTTCGTAGTCCTAAGGGGAGTAGTGAAATAATATAAACGAGCTTTAGTTGTTACTTTCTCTGATACTTGTTCATGTAATTTCTATCTAATAGGTTTTCACAGAATTAATTACCTCTATTTGGCTCTGTACTATTATAATCTCTAGGATAACCAACAAGAATTAAATTTATTTACCTCTCTACCATGAGATTTACTATAATAATAGATCTCCCCTTGTGCTATCCCTGCTCCACATAATTCTTTCTCAATAAAGACTAAGTGTTCTTAACCAGACTTAGCTAACACAACTGCCTGACCTCTCAGCACAGTTCTCTTCCTCCTTTCATACCCCTATCCTCTTGATCATTTTCTCCTCAAATAGTTTCCCAGATTTGGTTTCTTTTCTTGGAATAGGTAACAGCTTCTTTTAACTAATTAATTAAAGAAACATTCTTTTCACTAGTATCTACAAAATTCCTTCTCATAACTTAATTCAAAAACAATTTATGTTTTCAGAAAAATAATAGTTAGTTACACTTCCCCCATAAATATAATGGTTCTTTGATGTTTTAATCAGTTTCTGCTTGACTACATTTTGTTTTAAGATCCCTGCAATCATATGTGTTCGTCATTCTGGTATCTGTTCATCCAATCAACGACCTGCTTATCTTCCTCTGTAAAACATTCACAAGTATGTAACACCGAATCTTGACGAGAACATTATGATAAACACTATACTATTTTTTCTTGAAGATCACATAAAGGCATATCATTTTGAGGTTCATGTTATTATATGGTTCCTTCCTTCAAAATCTCTCACAAGGATCCACATTAGTTAAATAAAAACAAATTCCAATTACAAAGTATTTAGATTAAGCACGTTATGTGAGAATTGTTAAGCTCCATTGATTCTTCCATTAATTGCTGCCTTGATTTATGGAATTGCAGCTTTTCTTAACTTATGGAAACCAACTGCAGTAGTTTCCTTAAGTTAAGAAAATCAACTGCAATTACTAAATTTATAATTGGGAGCTACTAAAGTGGTCCATCACTTTGATCTGATCTCTACCTTGATTTGTGGTTTTTCTAACACATAGCTTTTAGAAGCTTGATGGAAGCTTAGCTATATATTCGTCTGTTTGGTCCCCAAGCTTATATCTCAATCCCCTTCAGTTCTACACCATCTAGCTGAGATAGCAGAGCTTGGAAGTGCCTTCAGATTAGTTGTCTTCTTTCCTTTTGCATGCGTAGCTGGAGCGTGGTGTTTTAGAAGGAAATTGCATCAACAGTTTCACCAATGGCTAGAGGTAATTCGTATCCCTAGGCATTAAGTTTCAGTGATTCTTTTCAGTTCTTTCCGCATGCAGAATCACTGTTTAAGTTTATTAGTTTTCTAACAGTTGGTATCAGAGCCATTTTATCTCTGCCTTGGATTCGAATACTTTGAAATAGGTTGTTCTTCAGCTCGCAGCTTAGAATCGTATAAAATTTTTCCCAACACGGGAACTTCAATTTTTTTTTTAATTAATGGTGCAAATCACGATTCCATCTTTATTCTTGCGTGCATGCGGATGTGTTTGTGCGTCTACTGTTAAAGTCAGTAGTAGGCTGAAGAATAATGCCGAAGAATAATAATAATAACAACAACGATATATTAATAAATTAGATGGATGCTCGGAAATCAAATCTAAGGGTGTGTTTCAAGGTCAGCCAGTCAAATTGGCATTTAAATTTTTTCATCATCATGATGATCATCAAGAGCCGAACCGAAAGCACAATGTCTCTTATGTCTCGGATTTCAGATTCTGTATGGCGCTGTTTAATTGGGACTGCTTTTGGTGGTATTGACATTCGGAGCATTATTAAACTGAATCTGCGGAATTTTGGAGCCTTACCCATTTTGGTTATCAGGGTTTTGGAAGGCTTTTCCGTATTGGGTGATTCTATTTGGGTGCTAGCGTTCATTAATATTTTGAATTTGTTCGCCAAATTGTTTGCCAAATACGTGTTCAATTTGATAATCCCTCCAATTCGGGAAATAACCCCTCAATTTCAATTCCTCTACTAGTATCTCCATATTTAACTTAGTTTAGCACAATAGAAGGCATGACTGCCGTGATCAATTTTCTGGAAGTCCGGAAATCGTCTTCCTTTTCTGTAGGCCATCTCACTCTATTTCAGTTTTTTATATCACAATAATGTTACTATAACAATAATCTTCAACATATATTCGAAGATTGTGTTTTATTAAGATGGTAACATTTCAGTTTTTTAAATCACAATAATGTTAATATATTGTGTTTGTGAAGATTGTGTTTTGTTAACATGGTAATAAATATTTGAAGATGGTGTTTTGTTAAGATGTTAGTTTGACCATAATATTAGTTATGGAAAATAGTAATTGGATTACTAAGATGTAATTTCTATCGATGTATGCTTAATTAAATATCGAGGGTATAAGAAAATGGTATATGCAGAGACTAGAATTTAATAATACATGAATTACAACATACATATGGTATGAGTATGAATTCAAATCGAATGTGTCTGGTATGTGGAGACACTATATATTTGGAGATAAAAGAAGTGGCTTGTAATTCGAAAGGAGTAATTGAAGCAGAGGGTTTACGGTTGAAGACTGCCTGTAGAGTATGTTTATATAAAACATTGTGGTAACGAAAGTTTTACCTCACATCTCTACAAAATATTTTGCATGCAAAGTAGACGGGAATTAAAATAACTTCTACTTCTTTTCCCTTATCCTGAGGGAAAAGGGCTGCCAAATCGTTGCGGTTGACTAATCACTTTCAACAACCGAAAACCTGTCTACAGCCTAAACTTGTATCTGAGTATTTTTCTGCTCTTGCCGGAGGGTTTGGATGCCTTTGACGAGTTTTTGCTTTTGAATTACATAGCCATCAGAAGTGACCCTCTTTTGCTTGTTGTTTTTTTTTTCTCCACACTCGCACACTGGGTGCATGTGGTGGGGTCGTCATGAGCATATAATTGACATATTTTAATATATCAGACACATGATGGTATAGTCTAGTACTTCTTTTAATGGTTTTGAAACATGTTATATGCGTATTTGCAAATTAAAAGAAATAGTTATACATTCTTATATATTTGAATATTTCACTATTTGAATATTTGAAATAATTTAGTTTTGAATATTTCAAATTTGCAGTTTTATTTCCAAATTGTTTAGAGCCCATTTTGTAATTAATTTAAGAATTAGTCTTAAATAAATTATGGGACAGTTAGACTAAGGAATGTAAATTTGATTTTGCTGGAAAAACATTACAGTTATATGGAGTTTATTAAAATGTCATTTTGACTTACTCCTTTCAGTAAACATTATTTTTCTCTCTGGTTAAGTTTTGGTTATACAGCATAATAATGTCTAATGATCCATATAATTTTAATTAATTAGAGAATAGTCACAACATCTTTAATTAAATAAAATTATATATTTTGTTTGATAAGATCACATAAAGTTTATTTAGACATTAAATTGTAATTAATTACACTGAATATAATAAATTTTATCCCACAGGAATCTTTATTATATTTATGTAATTAATTAGGATAAAATTTCATAACCTACCCACAGGAGTTATGAATTAATAAGTTTTATCATAAAGTTTTATTGAATCTGTTTGAATTAAAAATTTAGCCCACAGGCAATTTTTATGTCATTTGATTCAATTCTTTTGAGCATGATTTACATTGGTAAAGCATGAAAGTTTATTAAGCCTCAATTTTGACATAAGCATGTGTTTTTTTAATGCAGTAGTACAACCTGCAAATTTCTCTGAAATTCGTTGTGACATTCGTGAACTTAAGGGAGACAACTACAAGATTTGGAAGGAGAGGATTCTCCTTCATTTAGGGTGGATGGACATAGATTATGCTATCAGGAAAGATGAACCATCGGCACTCACTAATACCAGCACTACAGCAGACATCGCGCTTTATGAATGATGGGAGCGATCCAATCGTCTAAGCATGATGTTCATTAAGACTAAAATTTCAGCTGGTATTCGAGGTTCCGTTGATCAACATGAAAAGGTCCGAGACTTGTTGAAGGCCATTGATGAACAATTCGTCTCTTCAGACAAGGCACTGGCAAGCACCCTAATCATGAAATTCTCATCCCTAAGGCTCACCAGTGTGAAAGGTGTGCGCGAGCACATCATGCAGATGAGGGACACTATGGCTCAATTGAAGAAACTCGAGGTTGAAATATCGGAGTCCTTCCTAGTGCACTACATCCTGAACACCCTTCCGCACCAATATGGACCTTTCAAAATCTCATACAACACACATAAGGATAAATGGTCAATTAATGAACTCATGACTATGTGTGTTCAAGAGGAAGAGAGACTGGTGATGGAACTGGGAGAGAGTGCAATGCTGGCAACGCATGGAAAGGGCAAATCTCAAGCCAATCGGAAAGGGAAAGGTAAAGCACCTCCCCAAGCTGATATCAAGAAGGTTTCCAAGTGTTTTTTCTGTAAGAAGAAGGGACACATGAAGAAGGAATGCGCTAAATATCAGAAATGGCTTGCAAACAAAGGGTTTGCAGAACCTAAGGAAGCCAGTGGGAAGTGAGAAAAGCATCTTATCAGGAAACAAGATGGGCTCGCATGTGGAAGCTATAGGAACATGTTATTTGACTTTAAGCAGTGGTTTTGTTTTGGAGTTAGAAAAGACCTTTTATGTTCCAAGTTTTTCTAGAAACTTGATCTCAGTTTCAAGGTTTGTACCTTTTGGATATTCCTTAAACTTTTCAGAAAAGAATCTTTCAGTCTATTCTATAAATCTGATTATGTTGGGAATGGTATTTTGTCTAAAGGTCCTTACTACATTAATTTACAAAACAGTCACATATGATTCAATGCATGTTCACACTGGCACTAAAAGATGATGGTTATTAACACTTCTTCATTAATAACACTTCGTCATTAATGATTGATAACACTTCTTCATTAATAACACATCTTCATTGATTCCCCTCTAGTCATGGTGAGCAATTGGTTTGCAAGCTCAAGAAGTCATTATATGGTTTAAAACAAGCATCCCGCCAATGGTATTTGAAATTCCATAATGTAATTTCTTCTTTTGGTTTTGTAGAAAACATTATGGATCAATGTATATACCTGAAGGTTAGCGAGAGTAAAATTTGTTTTCTTGTTTTATATGTGGATGACCCTTTTGCTAGCAACCAATGATAAGGGTTTGCTACATGAAGTGAAACAATTCCTCTCTAAAAAAATTTTGATATGAAGGATATGGGTGAGGCATCTTATGTCATTGGCATTAAGATCCATAGAGACAGATTTCGAGGCATCTTGGGTCTGTCACAGGAAACCTATATTAATAAAATTTTAGAGAGATTTCGGATGAAGGATTGTTCACCAAGTGTAGCTCCCATTGTGAAGGGTGATAGGTTCAATTTGAACCAATGCCCGAAGAACGACTTTGAAAGGAAACAAATGAAGAACATTCCATATGCTTCTGCTGTCGGAAGCCTAATGTATGCTCAAGTCTGCACAAGACCTGACATTGCATTTGTTGTGGGAATGTTGGGACGATGTCAGAGTGATTCAGGTTTAGACCACTAGAGAGCTGCAAAGAAAGTAATGAGGTACCTTCAAGGGACCAAAGACTACATGCTTATGTATAGACGGATGGACAACTTGAGAGTAACTGGCTACCCAGATTCTGACTTTGCTGAATGTGTTGATTCATGCAAATCAACATCAGGATACATTTTCCAAGCAGACCTTGATTGCCACTTCCACTATGGAAGCCGAGTTCGTCTCCTATTTTGAGGCTACTCTACATGGTGTATGGCTTAGGAGTTTCATTTCTGGGCTTAGAATTATGGATTCTATCTCTAAGCCATTGAGAATATATTGTGATAATTCAACTGCTGTTTTTATAGCTAAAAAAAAAAGTGGGAGTCGAAATAAACACATCGACATTAAGTATTTAGCTATAAGGGAACATGTTAAAGAAAAGAAAGTGGTCATTGAGCACGTCAGCACTGAGTTAATGCTCACTGATCCTTTGACTAAGGGCATGCCACCGTTTAAATTCAAGGATCATGTATTGAATATGGGACTTGGTTCCATTATGTAGTTTTTCATTGTATAGACAATGTTATTTAATGAAATTCTTAATTATTGTGATGTTTTTTCTCATATTTATGTGCACCTTAAGTTGATTTGAGAAAATTCATTTAAGAAGGACCAAGAATAAACATAAGGTTTATTCATTAAGATATTGCCACATAAATTAGAATAAGAATAAATGCATAGTAATACATGGAAGATAATACTCGTCATTAGAGAACTTATCGCCATGATTCATGTATCTATTACTTAATACAGATTATCAATGGTTTTTAAGTTGAGACAGTAAGTTTGGAAGTATGGACCAAGTGGGAGAATGTTAAGCTCCATTGATTTTTCCAATAATTACTGCCTTGATTTATGGAATTGCAGCTTTTCTTAACTTATGGAAACCAACTGCAGTAGTTTCCTTAAGTTAAGAAAATCAACTGCAATTACTAAATTTATAATTGGAAGCTACTAAAGTGGTCCATCACTTTGATCTGATCTCTACCTTGATTTGTGGTTTTTCTAACACATAGCTTTTAGAAGCTTGATGGAAGCTTAGCTATATATTCGTCTATTTGGTCCCCAAGCTTATATCTCAATCCCCTTCAGTTCTACACCATCTAGCTGAGATAGCAGAGCTTGGAAGTGCCTTCAGATTAGTTGTCTTCTTTCCTTTTGCATGCGCAGCTGGAGCGTGGTGTTTCAGAAGGAAATTGCATCAACAGTTTCACCAATGGCTGGAGGTAATTCGTATCCCTGGGCATTAAGTTTCAGTGATTCTTTTCAGTTCTTTCCGCATGCAGAATCGCTGTTTAAGTTTATTAATTTTCTAACAAGAATCCATCACAACCATTTCTCAACTAATGTGTTGCAAAACATAAAGCTACATTGCATGTTTATTTCATTTAAGTTTTAGTCAACCCACCATATACATTAGAGTATCATATACAATTAACAAACATCCAATATAAAAGTGAGCCCCACGATTAAAAAAATATTCGAATAAATGATTGGTTTTGGCTCAGTTATCTTGACAATCGCTGTAACAACATAAATCTAAACTAATTACAATCTGCCGGCCATGAGTTAGCAAGCTTGGTAGTGCTGTGTGAACGTGAAGCGGGACCAAATTAGATGATGAGTTGCAGGCTCTCTCAAACCTTTTTCTCTTAATAAGTCGGCCAATCTTAACCGGGCTAAATCTTTCCTCAGTTGCCCTCTTTGGATATATCTATGATTTACGTTCAGTGACTGATATTTTAGGCCTGGGAATTTCTACTTTTAAGTTTTAACAGTCAGATCTGAAGCACCAGCAACTCTTGCAATTCCAATCGACCTGTGCGTTAACGCACTAATCCCCGCTGCATTAATCTCGTTGACTGGACACGAACCTCCCCCGCTGGGAGACCTATAGTTTTGACAATTAGAAGGGCCTGACGGAGCTACGGGGCCCCTAAGGGATTCAAACCACTCATTCTTCATCTTAATAATAATATTATTATTTTCGATTTCGTCTCCCTGCAATTTGAATTTCAAATGCAGTGGCCTACAACCCGAACTTTCACCAACCATCGTGACCACCACAAGCATGGCCATCAATATTACCAGTCGCGCGGACGCTAATCTCAATTCCATATCGCTCCAACCTATACAATTCTTCTTCGCAGCGGTAGAATAAGTAACTGTTCGCAACAATATGAATATCAAATTCAGAAGAAGATGAATAATAATATGAGTGTGTGTATATAACAAAGATAGATTGAACTATATATAGCAAGTAGTTACGCGGAGAAGAGGAGGGCAGAGAACAGAGAAAACGCGGAAACGATGATTAAGCGTTGACTCTATTATCTAGTCATTGGGAACTCGTTCGAAATTTTCAATGCAATCAAATGGACACCTGATGTAATCATGATCTCCGTTTACAAGTCTTCCCCAAACCGCTGCGTTTAAAATTGCGACTAAAGTCAACTAATAAAACCTTTGACTCAGTGTCGAGACTTGACTTTTTGAGAACACGCTCATGAACATGTCCACCCTGTAACGGTTGATCTCCGTTTACAAGTCTTCCCCAAACCGCTGCGTTTAAAATTGCGGCTAAAGTCAAGTAATAAAACCTTTGACTCAGCTTCGAGACTTGACTTTTGGAGAACACGCTCAGGAACATGTCCGCCCTGTCACGGATTGATCTCCGTTTACAAGTCTTCCCCAAACCGCTGCGTTTAAAACTGCAGCTAAAGTCAAGTAATAAAACCTTTGACTCAGCTTCGAGACTTGACTTTTGGGCTCATGAACATGTCCGCCCAGTCACAGATTCCAAACGTTGAACGTTTTAACCTTTTGAATAAAAACCGTATTTCTGAAAATGAAATGAGTCAGTAATAAACTCGTGGTCCTTCTGTTTTACTGTGACGGAAAAATGGCTATAGGATCGAGAATAGGTAAACGCGTATTTAAACGAATTGCTGACGTCCACATATAACACTCATCAATTTCAGACCTCTTTCATATTTTTCATCTGCCAATATTTTAACTTTTCTTCCCACCATGACAATAAAATGAATATAACATGAAAATATCATTTTAGAATGGACAGTATTTTGCTTAAAAGCAAAAATGCTGAGACATTTTGCTTAAATGCAAAAATGCTGATGTTTATATCTATGATGTATAACCAAATATTAGAAAGTGACGAATAATATTTTTATATATATTTAATGTAATGTTAATATTCACAACGAGCCAAACATCGAAAAAAAAAATGGACAATGAAATAACAAAGTAGCCCAGATTAACCTTTAGTAGAAAATAGTAACATGTAGCGGTGAGGATTTATAACCGTTAAAGGAGAAGTAAATAGGACAAAGTCAAAAGATTTAATAAATTAAGAAATTAACTTAAGTTTACATAAATAAATATTATCATAAAATAAAGTAATTAAATTTTTATCAATATTTTAACTAAAAATGAAAAAAAGTTATAAGAGGATTCAAAGACGAGAGATAAGATTTAATAATAACAAGAGCCATGCTGTGATTTGTAAATATATATATATATATATATATATATATATATATATATATGGGGTCTGTATTTTGGTTTTTTTTATGAATACTTCGAAGTTTTTTCAAAAAAATATGATAGCTTATGTTATAAGTTTATAATAATAATTGCAAGGAGCTTTATACGTTGGAATATGATTTAAAAGAAGATGATTACATTTAATTTTTTATATAAGATTGCATATAAACAAAATAGTCTTGTATGTTTGGAATATGATTTTAAAAAAAATGGTTACATTTAACTTTGATTATATATATTAAAAAAATATATAGAGTTATAATCCATTTGGGTGCATATTATTATTTTTATCTTATTCATATATATTTAAAACTTATAATTATTTATTATTATCTTATAAAATTTTCAAAATAAAAATTAAAAAAAAACCCAAAATTTTAATAAAATTTGGTATACAATCATATACTTTTTATATTTTTATTCAAATTTTTTATTAAAAAATGACTTTGCAACAACCATATACTTATTCCATTAATATTTAATTTTTTTTTTTAAAAATAACATTTACTACTTGAAATAATAAATTTAAAAAATACAAACTAAATAAAATTAAAATTAAAAACTTTGATGAAATTTTGCATGAATATAATAGATTAGTCTTCTCATATGTTGCTATGAAAAAATAGCTTGAGGGTTTCAGTTAACAAACTACTCTTAACAAGGTAGGATATTAAATTAGGTTAGGTATTTGATTTGAATCCCTTGAATTAAAAACTCACTAATAAGGGGCACTGGGGCAGGTTGATTTTACCTATGGGCCTACTCTGTTGCAATTTTAGGCCTAGACCTATGCGTTGCGGAATTTGGCATCGTTAATTGTAAAAAATGACCTCACTTTTTTGTTTTGAGCTAGCACTGAGTTAACTCAGAGGGATGAAGCTCTTGGGTTAGGGCCCAACCCTAGCAGCCAAGACTCCTCTTTACTGTACATGTATGCTGGCATAGTTTCATGGTTTAATTTTTCATTTCCTTAAGTAGCGGCATTTCCATTACAACAATGTAGAGTAGATTGGTTGTGTCTTAATTTGCTTCCATTTGTGCCTTCTTTCAATTAGCAGGTTGGAAAGGAGAAAAAGATCGTCATAAAGTTATCAGCAGGTGTCTCAGCCTCACCCGCTCCCTCTGGGACCATGACTTGAGGAAGAGACCCTTCACCAACCCCAAAAAACAAAGATTTCTTGTTCTTGTATGAGCTTTGGAGTTTGTTGTCTTCATTCAGTACTTAGTTCATTTCATTGTCATATTTTCCCATCACTCTCTTTCAGTAATAAGATCTCACTCATATTCTCATTTCCTTTAGCACTTTCTTCATCCATAATATATGTGGAAGCTAATAAATCACATCTTAATCAGATTATATGTTATGCTCTTAACCTGCAAGACGATACCCGAATACCGAATATGCAAAGAAATATACCCGAAACATAGAATAGTGAGAAACAACAACAAGTATTTTATTATTCAGAAAGAAATGTTCACTTGCCTCTTCGAGGGGGCAACCTCCAATAGAGCAGAGCTCGATTAGAAAATAAGACATGATGCTCCTCGCAGGGAGTCTCTATCCTTTATATATGACTCATACATGCAATACCATGGATCAATACCATGGTTCTTATTAATACCATCTATCTAATACCATGGCCCATTTGCAACTAACTGTGGTCCCGTAATTAATTACGGGCTAACCACTTACAATTATTAATATGGGCTTTATTGACTCCTTACTTAACTATAACTATGACTCGATCCTACTACATGAATAAGGGGGTTAGGGTGGGACCCTAACATGCCCTCCCCCTTAAGAATAGCCTTGTCCTCAAGGCTGAAGCTGCGGAAACTGCTGAAGAATAGTGGCTGGTTCCCAGGTTGCATCTTCCGAAGAGGTGTCTTTCGACTTGACGAGGACTTCCTTGATCATGCGGCCACGCAGGCACCGTTCTCGTGTGTCTAGGACTTGTTCAGGTTGGAGCTAGATTGACCCTTCTTCATCCAATTCAGGTAGACTGCCTTGAATTCTGCAATTGTTCCCAATCACTTTCTTGAGGCATGAGACATGGAAAACTGGATGGATTTTTGCAGTGTGTGGCAAAGCTAGCTTGTAGGCCACTTCTCCAATGCACTGAAGTACTTGATATGGTCCGTAGAATTTTGGAGATAGTTTATGACAACCCTTGTCTTTGAGTGAAGTTTGCTTATATGGTTGCAACCTAAAAAATACGTGATCCCCTTCTTGAAATTAGTGCTCTGAGCGATGCTGATCTACCTATTGCTTCATGCAGTTTTGAGCTTGATCAAGATTCTCTTTAAGATGGGCGAGCATGGTTGTGCGGTTTTGTAGGAGTTGATCCACTGTTTGTACCTTGGAGCATCCCTTGATATAAGAAGTAGGGGAAGGAGGGAGTTGACCATAAACTGCTTCATAGGCAGTCACTTTGGTGGTGGCATGATAGTTGGTGTTATACCACCATTCAGCTAGAGGCAACCACTGTACCCATAGATGTTTCTTTTCTGAAGTGAAACATCTAAGGTAGGTTTCTATACATTTGTTGATGGCCTCAGTCTGACCATCCATTTGTGGATGATAGGAAGTACTGAGTTTTAGTTGGGTGCCTTGTAGCCTGAAGATTTCCCGCCAAAATTTATTGGTGAATATCGCGTCAAGATCAGACACAATAGAAGTGGGCATGCCATGCAATTTGAAGATCTGATCCATGAAGGATTGAGTGACCAAATTCGGTTGAAATTGGTGCGGTAGTGCGGAGAAATGAGCATACTTAGAAAGTCAGTCCACAACCACCATGATGACTAACTTGTTTCTCGGCTTTGGAAGACCTGTAATGAAATCCATAGAAACCTCCATCCATATAGATGTTGGGATGGGCAACGGTTGTAATGTTCCTGGTGCTTTGACTGTCACCCCTTTGTGGCGTTGACAGACATCGCATTCCGCTACAAAAGTAAGGATGTCCTTTTTCATTCCTATCCAAAAAAATGATCTTCTAGTGTGAGCATATGTCTTCTGAAAGCCTGAATGTCCTGCAGTGGGGGATGAGTGCAATTCTGCCAAAATGCGGCTTTTGAGGGTGGATGTTGGTGATATTACGACTCTGTCCTTGTAGTGAAGAATCTCATCCTGCCACGAGTAGCCCTTGGTGGAATTTGGATCCGCCTGCAATTGAGTAATGAGTTGGTAGAGCCTGAGATGTGAAAACCATTCCCTGCGAGCCTCTTCAATCCATTCTGGAATGGGAAGGGAAATTGCTAGCAGGGTACTTTTCTCCTCAAATTGGCGAGATAATGCACCTGCTACACTATTTTCGCGCCCTTTCTTGTAAATGATCTCATAATCATATCCCAACATTTTGGCTAGCCATATATTTTGTTGTGGGGAGGATAGGCGTTGGCTCCAAAAAATATTTAAGACTGTGATGGTTTGTGCGGATTTAGAAACGTCGCCCCAGTAAGTAAGGTCGCCAGGTATCTACTGCATGTAATATGGCCATCATTTCCTTCTCATACGTAGATTGTCCAAGATTCCTCCCACTTAGTTGTTGGCTTGTGAAGGCCAAGGGTCGACCTTCCTGCATTAACACTGCCCCAATACCCGTACTCGAAGCATCACATTCAATGACAAAAGATTTGGTGAAATCAGGTAGTGCTAAGACTGGAGTGGAACACATGGCATTTTTGAGAGCTGTAAATGCCTGTTGTGCATCATCATTCCAGAAGAATGAATTTTTCTTGAGGAGTTGAGTGAGGGGCTTCGCAATGCGGCCATAATTGCGAACAAATTTGCGATAATAGCCTGTGAGACCCAAAACTCCTCTCAGGATCTTCAAGGTCTTAGGTTGAGGCCAATCCTGCATTGCCTGGATCTTTTTGGGGTCCACCTTGACACCTTCATGCCCCACAATGTGGCCCAAATACTCACCTTCTTCCATGTCAAAAGAACATTTGGACATCTTAACAAATAATTTGTGCTTGCGGAGCAGTTAAAAGAGCATATCTACATGCTGAAGATGTGTGGCCCAAGTGCAACTATAGATGAGGATGTCATAAAAGAAGACAAGGACAAATTTCCTGAGATGTGGTTTGAGAAGGTGGTTCATAAGGCTCTGAAAAGTACATGGGGTATTACAAAGACCGAATGGCATGACCAGGAACTCATAATGGCCTTCGTGAGTTCTAAAAGCAGTCTTTGGAATGTCAACTTCCTTCATGCGAATTTGGTGGTAGCCTAAGCGAAGATCCAACTTAGTGAAGAATTGAGCCCCATTGAGTTCATCCAACAAATAATCAACAACCAGGATGGGAAATTTATCTTTGACTGTCAACTTATTGAGGGCCCTGAATTCTGGACACATCCGCCATTCCCCATCTTTCTTGAGCACCATGACCACCGGTGATGAATAAGGACTAATGTTGGGATGAATGACACCTGCTTCAAAAAGTTACTTGATTATTTTTTCTATTTCATTCTTTTGGGTGAATGGATATCTGTATGGGCACACATTTGGTGGTTGGGCCCCTGGAACTAAGGTGATGCTATGATCATGTTCCCCTCGCGAGGGTGGAAGTTCATGAGGCTTGTCAAAGACTGGCAGATGGTTATTTAAAATCTGTTGCATCTCAGGATGAATCGGCAAAGAATTGGGTTCGACGGCCTGGATGACATTAAATTGAGTGATAACTCCATGATGGCCCTTTTTTAGAAATTTTTCCATCCTATGTGAGCTGATGATAGAGGGAGCTCCCACCTGGAGTCCACAGAGGGTATATGTGGAGTTGTTCTGCTTAAAGCTCATACATAACTCCTGAAAATCCATTGTGATTGGCCCAAGAGTGTGAAGCCATTTAGCACCGAGGACAATGTCACACCCTCCCATGTGTATTGCAAACATGTGGGTCTTCAACTGATAATCCCCCATTTGAAGTTTGACATTTTCACAACGGCC
The DNA here is from genome assembly GCA_031772625.1 of Pinus tabuliformis. NCBI lineage: Eukaryota > Viridiplantae > Streptophyta > Pinopsida > Pinales > Pinaceae > Pinus > Pinus tabuliformis. The sequence goes on along the minus strand of CM062819.1, from coordinate 814,622,176 downwards.
TTCACATTTCATTTTTTCCCCATCTGCAATTTGGACTTGGAAGTTAGAAACTGCTTGTACAAAATAGTGCGTTGCTTCCGCGACTTTTTGATGGATGAAATTATGTGTACTTCCACTATCAATCAAGACTACTACTGGGCGATGTTTAATAAAACCTCTGATTTTGAGAGTTTGAGGTGAAGAAATCCCTGCCAAAGCATGCAATGAAATAACTGGTTCTTCAGGAACATTGTCCTTGTGGTTGTCTTCTTCTACCTCCTCCGATTCCTCAAGTGGTGGCGCTTCCTCCGATGAGTTGTAATCAGTGGCATCAATTTGGAAAAATTTAGGCTCCTTGCATTTATGACCTAGGGAGTATTTTTCATCACAGTAGTAACATAATCCCTGTTTTCTTCTTTCGGCCATTTCTGCAGGTGACACCTTTTAAACCTTAAGTGTTTGAGTCGTGCCGTGAGCCTGTGGGGGGCGACCCTTGGCGGTGAAATTTGGGCGAATGGACTGGGCTGCTAACACATGTCCCACATTACGAGCTACCTTGCAAGCCTCCGACCATGTGGGAGGGTGGTGTAGTCGGATGTTGGCTTGTATGGCCTCTTTAAGACTCGTGATAAAACATTTCATGTAGAATTCATCTGAGAGATCCCTAGTGCGGAAAGCTAAGGCTTCAAAGGCTGTAACATATTCATCCACTGTGCCAGTCTGTCGGAGCTTAGTGAGACGACCCAAAAAAGAAGATTCTTGGTCAAAGCACTCTGTAAGAGCTTTTTGAAAGTGGCCCAAGTCAGAAAACTTCCATTGCAACGTTGATGCCATTCCCACCATTGTCATCTTTGATTGTCCAAGTACATGCTCCCCACCATAAGCTAAGTCTCATTATCTAAGATGTTATTCAGATTGAAATACTGCTGCATTTGTGCTATCCATGCGGCTGGGTGAGTACCATAACTTTATGCATATCCAGCTTGGGAGGTCGCGGACGAGATTGTTGGTGGGTGTCCCAGAGGTGAAGAGAGCAACTAGACTCACCCTCACTGTGTCCATTGCCAATATACCCCTCCTCACGGGCTTCCTCTTTGCCCTTAAAGAGTGTTTGAGTTAGTCTGTCAAGCCAAGCTTGGATGGTTTGCAAGGATTGTTCAAGTTTGTCAATCTTCTCATTGGCCATAGCTTGTGCTCTAGTTTCTACCATGCACCGATCCGATGTGCTTGAAATTTGGGATTGTCTGAATTTTTTGCACTAACAATTGAATGGTACCACCTTCCTCAGCTCGTCGTCTTGATTCTTATGCGCTAGATCACTAATAAGCGCCCCGGGGGGTCTCAGACTTTTTTTTTTCTTTTATGAAAACTCCTAACGAAGTTTTACTCCTTGCTTAGGAATACTGCAGTAGCCGAATCCCCAAAATGTCAATGCTGCAAAAAGTCCTGCGAAAATCATGCCCTCGTAAGAACCCCACACAACTACTCAGATCTGGTGGATCTGAGAGATCTGGATGGATGATCAGATAGCTCTGAGCGGCAGCACCGACTGCTGATGCGGATCTGATGGATTGGAAAGTCTGGTTTGCTAACTCAGAACTGCGGGACTGATGTCTGTTGCTGCTGTAATCCCACTTGCGAGATCTGATCTGGCAGAGATTATGCGTGATCCTGAGATAGAAAAGGGAACTATGGTCTCAAGGAGTGTCAGGTGCTACAGATCGCAATATACATAAGGGTCTGATAGTAGTACTCGGCACAATGTTTCAGGGCTCTAAATAAGGAGGATCAACCGTACCCTTAGCCGTACAACCCAACTACCCTATCGTACAGGTGAGTAATCTCTCTAAGTGCTATTCTCGGTGTACTGTAGTAGCAAGACGGCTGACGGTTTATCTATGGTGAGGTTTTAAAGGAGCTAGGGGGCTTTCGATATACCAAGAGGGTACTTGGAAGACAGTCCGTGCGCGGTTTTGTTTAATGCGCTACTACTCGAAGGGGTACCCACAGGGGTTACAAGGGAGTCTAACAAGCGTAACCACCTCTTGTATTTCCTGTGTGCATGCCTCCCCAAATCCGCAGGTATATTTGCTCAACGACAGATCTCGTGGTTTAAAGACGCCGTAACACGTCTCTAGCCAAAAATTTTTTTTTGCTAAGAAATGGACATCCCACTGGCCCTGGAAAGAGATCTAATACCACTTTTTATGCTCTTAACCTACAAGACGATACCGGAATACAGAATATGCGAAGAAATATACCCAAAACATAGAATAGTGAGAAACAACAACAAGTATTTTATTATTCAGTAAGTAATGTTCACTTGCCTCTTTGAGGGGGCAACCTCCAATAGAGCAGAGCTCGAAAACAAAATAAGACACGATGCTCCTCGCAGGTAGTCTCTATCGTTTATATATGACTCATACATGCAATACCATGGATCAATACCATGGTTCTTATTAATACCATCTATCTAATACCATGGCCCACTTGCAACTAACTGTGGTCCCGTCATTAATTGCGGGTTAACCACTTACAATTATTAATATGGGCTTTATTGACAACTTACTTAACTATAACTATGACTCGATCCTACTACATGAATAAGGGGGTTATGGTGGGACCCTAACATTATACCTATGGATTTCATTACCATCCGATCCACAATGAACCTGCCCAATCACTGTCAACCATGTGTCACATAACTGGCGTATTAATTTCAATGTTTGACTTTCGACGCTCCAAATCTCCATCATCGATCTGTTTTTCTTGATCCAATGACTATCGCATCACTCGCTCGCCAACCATCTTAGCTGATCTCCACCGTCAATCAATCTTGCATGATCCAATGGCTATCTAGCAATCTCGCATGAAGTATTCCATGACATATATCCGATCGAGAGCGCGCGAGAAGAGTGGTTTTGTCATGCTACATGTCACCCACTTAGGCTAATCGCGTGAAATTTAGGAATACTGCTTACAACTCTTAGGGCGCTCAAGATACTGCTTACCATCTATGAATACCACTCCATCACGTCACCCGCTCACCAACTAGCTTGCATGATCCAATGGCTATTGCGCAATCTCGCATGAAGTCTTGCACAACCGAAATCCGACTGAGAGTACGTGAGAAAAGTGGTTTTCCCATGCTATGTGTCACCCAATTATGCCAATCGCGTGTAATTTAGGAATTTTTCGTACAGATTTTAGGGCGCACGAGATACAACTTACCACCTACGAAGATCGCTCCATCATTTTTCACGTTTTCCACCCTTCTGTCGACACATGACTTGATGTGATCCATCCCATCTATTAATGTAATCTCCTACGATAACATCCCCGCTACTTATCTTCCGTTAATCTTGTTCATTGATTTGTTTGATCCAACGGTTCTTGTGCACTACTGCTTCATTACTTCCTACTTTCACTGATTTCGATCTTCGATTTCTCTTTTGCTTGACTCCTTCCTGAACTTTGTTATGCGTATTATTTAAATGCTGCAACTCCTGAGCTTTTATTTGGTTATTGAATAAGACCCCAACACTGTCTGATCATCACAATACTCCTTTGAGCACTATCCTCTCTCTCAGATTCTTTTTTAATTCCCTGCACACTTATGTTATGCAGAATTACTCTAATCCACACACAGTTTATAAGTCAATTACTCAACACGCAACACACTATGAAAACACTCCATAGACCTTCTAGCCATCCTCAACCACCTTCCATCCACTTGCCACATCCACAAGAACAATTAAATTGCATACTTGATTTTATCAAAAAAACCAAAAAAGTGAAAACAGATTTAGTTTAGTTTGATTGCTTACACATTAGTATGGATTGATGCTCTTTACTTCTGTAACTTAGATAGCAACATTACGTTAGTGTTCATTTAGGAATTTTGCTTAGCATAGTTGTTTAAATGGTTAATTAGGATATGGTGTGATTTAGCATTACTTGTTGTTTTCTTCATTACTCTAGTAAAGTAGCTCTCTTAGAATAGATTTTCTCTTCTTCCATCAAAGAATCAAGCTTCTACTGACTCTATAGAAGTCTGGCTTGGAACCCCTGGGGTCTCTCATGAAATGAATAGTGACAACAGGCAAGACCTTTAATTTTACTTGTGCATATAGCACGGTGACCTCCAAGTCTGTACGAACCCTGGGGTTATAAGTAAAGTTGGTAGCCTAGGATTTGCAACATACTTGTTGCAATATTGGAACTCATCACTTTTTGGCACCGTTGTTGGGGAATGAACCTGAGTCACCCACGTGACAAGTGGGAATACTCACCACTATACTAGCAAGTATGGGTAGCCTCTCCTTGGAGGCCATCCATTGTAGGATGCCGACTAAATCCCATGTTCTTTACCTCAAAGAACAATGGCTGCAATTTTAGGTTAAAACACTAGCACAAAGGGGCACCATGCCATTTTAGGACTACATGAAGTTTATTAATCCTTGTGATCTAAGTACGCTAGAGGATAGGGCCAAAATGGTTGAGTTTTACTTGCACGACATGGCCCTCATAGACATGAATGTTTGGGATCCTAATGTCGAGCTAGGAGATCTACAATTAATGGCTTTGGCATCATGGATCAACCATGAGAAGTGAAGGGCTACAGAGATGAAAAGAATATTGGCCAGAGAGAAAAATGAACCTCTTTTCATCAGAGTTGAACAATCAAATATCATGGCCCTAATCAACACCCATAATCTGATTGCAATTGATCCTCAGCTGGCACCCAAATATCATGCTTCCCAACAACAAGCAATTTCACATTTTGAGGATATGTTTTGGCTGCTTGGAGATGATAGTATACATGCCCGATTAAGGATATGGAACACACTGCCACACAACTTGAAGATCAGAGAATATCACTCCCCTCAAAGGTTGAGAGAGGCAGTTAATAGGACACCTATGTATAAGCAATCAATGCAAAGGTTGAAGGTCAATTGGATAGGTGTAAAACTCAGTCCACCACTACTTCTATAGATGCTAGAAGGGAGAAAAGAAGAAGAGGAAAAGAGGCATTGGGAAGAAGTAGAAAGGAAAGCATGATTTTATGAACAAGAAGAAGAGACCGCATCAGAGGCATGGGATGTTAGAGAGGCTACCAGAGCCATGAAGGACATGGACATTGACTAAGTTTCTTAGAGGATGAGCAACACTTTCAGTAGGGGGTTGATGATGAGCCTCATCATTGGGTAACTATATGGGCCTTAATTCACCTCCTATCTTAGTCAAACCAACTATTCTAACAAATTATTGCATACTTTTGATTATATTTTGTTTATGAGATGAGTTAGAGTTTGATATTTTTCTTTGTGGTCTAATGTGCATTTAATGCATGATTAAAGGATACAAGAAAGGAATTATGACAAACACCTTGGTCAAAACTCAAATGGGACAAGGGAGAGGAATTATAGGAGGTAAATCCTCCTCATTTACTACCCATGCATTCAAATATTCCTCCATCAACTAAGAGTGCAAGCAACCAAATCATGAGGACTAGAAGGCAGTCGAGCAAGTGAAAGACAAAGCACCTGTTTATCTCAAGTTTGGGAGCTAAGCCTCCCTAATTTTAAGGATTTCGTTGGAGACTTTAGAGGCATATTTAGGGAGGCCTAGGACATCAGTAGGATTAAGACTTTTTATTATAAAACTCTACTCTATTTTCAAGCTGCAAGACTTGTGACAGTTTTTGATGTAATCCATTGTTTTGATAATAAGAATGAGTTTAGTTTCGAGCCAACACTAAGTTAACTTAGAGGGCTGAAGCTCTTGGGTTAGGGTCCAACCCTAGCAACCAAGGCTACTGTTTATTGTACATGTATGCTAGCATAGGTTCATGGTTTAATTGTTCATTTTCTTAAGTAGTGGCATTTCCATTACATCAGTGGAGAGTAGATTGGTTGTGTTTTAGTTTTCTTCCATTTTTTCCTTCTTTCAATTAGCAGGTGAGCAAGGAAGAAAAGATCCCCATAAGGTTGTCAGCAAGTGTCTTGGCCTCACCTCCTCCCTCTGGAACCATGACTTGAGGAACAGACCCCATAGCAATCCCAAAAATAGAGATTTCTAGTTCTTGCATGAGCTTTGGATTTTGTTGTATTGATCCAGTACATGGTTCATTTCGTTGTCGTCTTTTCCAATCACTCTCTTTCTGTAATAAGATCTCACTCATATTCTCATTTCCTTTAGCACTTTCTTCATGCATAATATATGTGGAAGCTAATAAATCACATCTTAATCAGATTATACCTGTGGATTTCCTTACCATCTGATCCACAACAAACCTAACCAATCACCATCAACCATGTGTCACATAACTGACATATTCATTTCAACATTTGACTTTAGGCACTCCAAATCTCCACCGTTGATCTGTTTCGCTTGATCCAATGGCTATCGCGTCACCCGCTCACCAACTAGCTTGGCTGATCTCCACCATTGATCAATCCCGCATGATCCAACGACTCTCGTGCAATCTTGCATGAAGTCTTGCACAACCGATATATGATCGAGAGCACACAAGAAGAATTTTTTTCCCATGTTACATGTCACCCACTTAGGCTAATCATGTGAAATTTAGGAATACGGCTTACAACTCTTATGGTGCACACGATATTGCTTACCACCTATGAATACCACTCCATCATGTCACACTCTTGGCAATTAGCTTGGACGATCTCCACCATTGATCAATCCCGCGTGATCCAATGGATATCACACAATCTTGCATGAAGCCTTGCACAACCGATATCTGACCGAGAGGGCGTGAGAAAAGTGGTTTTCCCATGTTACGTGTCACCCAGTCAGGCTAATCGCATGAAATTTAGGAATTCTACTTATAGCTTATAGGGTGCACGAGATACTTCTTACCACCTACAAAGATCACTCCATCATTCTGGATGTTTTCCACCCTTCTGTCGATACGTGACTTGATGTGATCCATCAATCTATTAATGTAATCTCCTATGATAAGATCCCCACCTCTCATCTTCTATTAATCCTGTTCATTGATCTGACTGATCCAATGGTTCCTGTGCATTGCTGCTTCATTACCTCTTTCTTTCACTAATTTCGATCTTCGATTGCTCTTCTGCTTGACTCCGTCCCAAACTTCATTCTACTTATTATTGAAATTCTGCCACTCCTGGGCTTTGATTTGGTTATTTAGTCAGAATCCAACACTGTCTGATCGTCACAATACTCCTCTAAGCACTTTCCTCTCTCTCTCTAATTCTTTTTTAATTCCATGCACACTTATTTTATGTAGAATTACTCTAATCCACACACAGTTTATAATTCAATTACTCAACCCACACAACACTATCCAAACACTCCATAGACCTTCTAGCCATCCTCAACCACCTTCCATCCACCTGTCACATCTAGAAGAACAATTAAATTGCATGCTTGATTTTACCAAAAAAACCAAAAAATCGAAAACATATTTAGCTTAGTTTCCTTGCTAACACATTAGAATGGTTTGATGCTCTTTATTTTTGTAACTTAGATAGTAGCATTAGGTTAACGTTGATTTAGTAATTCTTCTTAGCATAGCTATTTAAATGGTTAATTAGGATATGTTGTGATTTAGCATTACATGTTATTTTCTTCATTACTACAGTAGAGTAGCTCTCTTAGAATAGATTTGCTCTTCTTCCATCAAAGAATCAAGCTTCTTCTGACTCTACAAAAGTCTGTCTTGAACCCCTAGGGTCTCTCGCTAGATGAACAATGATAATAGGAAGGACCTTCACATTTACTTGTGCATATAGCATTGTCACCTCCAAGGTTTTACGAACCCTGGGTTGCTAAGTAAAGCTTGTAGCCTAGGAGTTGCAGCATCCTTGCTGCAATACTAGCGCTCATCAATTTTTTGCACCCTTTCCAGGGAATGAACCTAGGTCACCCGTGGGAATAGGCAAGAATACTCACCACTATCGTAGCAGGTATGACCAGCGTCTCCTTCGAGGCCATCCAATGTAGGATGGTAGTTAAATACCATGCTCTTAACCTCAGAGAACAATGGTTGCAATTTCAAATTAGAACACTAGCACAAAGGGGCACCATGCCATTTTAGGACTGCAGGCAGTTTATCAATATTTGTGATCTAAGTACACTAGAGGATAGGGCCAAAATGGATGAGTTTTACTTGCACAACATGGCCCTCATAGACATGAATGTTTGGGACCATAATGCTGAGCTAGGTGATCTACAATTAATGGCTTTAGAATCATGGGTAAACCATGATGATTCAAGGCCTATAGAGATGAAAAGAATATTGGCCAGAGAAAAAAATGAACCTCTTTTCATCAGAGCTGAACAATCAAATCCCATGGCCCTAATCAGCGCCCATAATCTAATTGCAAAGGATCCTTAGCTGGCACCTATATATCTTGCTGCCCAAGAGCAAGCAATTTCACATTTTGAGCATATGTTTAGGCTATTAGGAAATGATAGTATACATGTCTGCTTAAGGAGATGGAACACATTCCCACACAACTTGAAGGTCGGAGAATATCACTTCCCTCAAAGGTTGAGAGAGGCACTCAACATGACACCTATGTATAATCAATGCAAAGGTTGAAGGTCACTTGGATAGGCCTAAAACTTAGTCCACCACTACTCTTAGGGATGCTAGAAGGGAGAAAAGAAGAATAGGAAAAGAGGTAGTGGGAAGAATTAAAAAGGAATTCAAGCTCCTATGAACAAGAAGAAGAGACCATAGCAGAGGCATGGGATGTCAGAGAGGCTACCAGAGCCATGAAGGACGTGGACATTGAATAAGTATCTCAAAGGATGAGTAACACTTCCAGTGGGGGGTGATGATGAGCCTCATCATTCGGTAATTATATGGGCCTTAATTCACCTCCTATCTTAGTCAAACCAACTATTCTCACAACTTATTACATACTTTTGATTATATTTTGTTTATGGGATGAGTTAGAGTTGGATATTTTGCTTTGCGGTCTAATGTGCCTTCAATGTAGGATTAAAGGATAAAAGCAAGGAATTTTGGCAAAGACCTTGGTCAAAACTCGAATGGTACAAGTGAGAGGAGTTATAGGAGGTAAATCCTCCTCATTTACTACCCCTCCATTTGAATATTCCTCCATCAGCTCAGAGTGAAAACAACCAAATCATGAGGACTAGAAGGCATCTGAGCAAGTGAAAGACAAAGCACTAGTTTATCTTGAGTTTGGGAGCCTTTCCTCCCTAATTTTAAGGAAGTCGCTGGAGAATTCAGATATATAAATAGATAGGCCTAGGACCTCAGTAGGATTTGGATTTTTTATTATAAAACTCTACTCTATTTTCGAGTTGCAAGACTTGTGACAGTTTTCGATGTAATCCATGGTTTTGACAATAAGAATGAGTTTTGTTTTGAGCCAACACTAAGTTAACTCAGAGGGATGAAGCTCTTGGGTTAGTGCCCAAACCTAGCAGCCAAGGCTCCTCTTTATTATACATGTATGCTAGCATAGGTTCATGGTTTAATTGTTCATTTGCTTAAGTAGCGGCATTTCCATTACAACAGTGTAGAAGAGATTGGTTTTGTTTTAGTTTGCTTCCATTTGTGCCTTATTTATTTTAGCAGGTTAGCAAGGAGAAAATTATCCCCATAAGGATGTCAATAGGTTTCTCAGCCTTACCTCCTCCCTCTAGGACCATGAATTGAGGAAGAGACCCTTCAACAACCCCAAAAACAAAGATTTCTAGTTCTTGCATGAGCTTTGGAGTTTGTTGTCTTGATTCAGCACTTGGTTCATTTCATTTTCATCTCTTCCCATCACTCTCTTTCTCTAATATGATCTCACTCATATTCTCATTTCCTTCAGCACTTTCTTCATGCATAATATATGCGGAAACTAATAAATCACATCTTAATCAGATTATACCTGTGGATTTCCTTACCGTCTAGTCCACAACGAACTTGACCAATCATCGTCAACCGCGTGTCGCATAATTGACGTATTCATTTCAATGTTTGAATTTATGCACTCTAAATCTCCACCATTGATATGTTTTGCTTGATCCAATGGCTATCTCGTCACCCGCTTACCAACTAGCTTAGCCAATCTCCATCGTTGATCAATCCTGCATGATCTAACAACTATCGCATAATCTCGCGTGAAGCCTTGCATGAAAAATATTCGATCGAGAGCACGCGAGAAGAATGGTTTTCCTATGCTATGTGTCAGCCACTTAGGCTAATCCCATCAAATTTAGCAATATCGCTTACAGCTATTTGGGTGTGCGAGATACTGCTTACCACCTATGAAGACCGCTCCATCATGTCACCTGCTCGCCAACTACGTTGGACGATCTCCACCGTTGATCAATCCCACATGATCTAATGGATATCGTACAATCTTGCATGAAGTATTGCACGATCGATATCTCATCGAGAGTGCGTGAGAAATGTGGCTTTCCTGTGCTACGTGTCACCCACTTAGGCTAATCGCATGAAATTTACGAATTTCACTTACAACTTTTAGGGCATGTGAGATACTTCTTACCACCTACGAAGACCGCTCCATCATTCTGCATGTTTTCCACCCTTCTGTCAACACGTGACTTGATGTGATCCATCCATCTATTAATGTAATCTCTTGCGATAATATCCCCGCTACACATCTTCTGTTAATCTTGCTCATTGATCTGACTGGTCCAATGGTTCATATGCACCGCTGCTTCATTACTTCTTCCTTTCACTAATTTTGATCTTCGATTAGTCATTCGCTTGAATCTGTCCCGAACTTTGTTCTACGTATTGTTTAAACACTGCCACTCCTAAGCCTTGATTTGGTTATTCAATCAAACTCCAACACTATCTGATCATCGCAATACTCCTCTAAGCATTTTCCTCTCTCTCAGATTCTTTTCTGATTCCCTGCACACTTATGTTATGCAGAATTACTCTAATCCACACAAAGTTTATAATTCAATTACTCAACACACACCACATTATCCAAACAATCCATAGACCTTCTAGCCATCCTCAACCACCTACCATCCACCTGTCACGTCCACAAGAACAATTAAATTGCATGCTTGATTTTACCAAAAGAACCAAAAAAGTGAAAACATATTTAGTTTAGTTTCCTCACTTACACATTAGTATGGTTTGATTCTCTTTACTTCTGTAACTTAGATAGCAACATTAGGTTAGTATTGATTTAGCAATTCTTCTTAGCATAGTTGTTTAAATGGTTAATTAGGATATGGTGTGATTTAGCATTACATGTTTTCTTCATTACTGTAGTAGAGTAGCTCTCTTAGAATAGATTTGCTCTTCTTCCATCAAAGAATCAAGCTTCTTCTGACTCTATATAAGTCTGGCTTGGAATCCCTGGGGTCTCTTGATAGATGAACAGTGACAACGAGCATGACCTTCACTTTTACTTGTGTATATAGAATTGTCACCACCAAGTTCATACGAACCCCAGGTTGATAAGTAAAGCTAGTAGCCTAGGAATTGCAGCATCCTTGCTGTAATACTCATGCTCATTAGTTACTAGTGTGTGCTATTGTGAAATTAGTGGTATGGTGGATAGACCTGCCAAGAAGGGACGTTGGTCTTGGGAAAGTATTGTAGGGAGATCCATAGAGAATTTATGTAAAAGGAAGATGAGAAGTGTTGTCTTTAAGTTGGGTTATGTTATGATAGAATTTTGTTGGTGATAAGTGGTAACAAAACACTTACATCAATATGTAAAAAGTAAATTCAGGGCATGAGTCAAACTGACTCATGTTATCTCATCCCTTAATGGTCTTAAGGACATCTGTGGACCCGAAAAACTTATTACCTCAAAGACTTGAAAACATGGTTGACAAATGAAGGACAAGAAATGGCTAACAAATGACTTGAAAGTCTTGCTAAATTTGTTATTTATCATTTAGTAATAGTCAGCCACTATCTATGTGAAAATAAATAGTTCCTAGCCTCACCAAATCCAGCTTTATTTCCTATCACAGATAAGAAACAAACAATGTAATGACTAAATATGAAACATCAATATTAAAATAACACACATCAAAGTAATTTCACTGCAATGTTACAATGAAAAATACAAATATAGAACCTATTTTTACCTGAATTTGACATATATTAATATTGCATGATCAATGGAACATGTATACCAAATTAAGAGTCCTAGGGTATTTCAATTTCCCAGTTCTCATCTTGGTCCTCATTTTCTAATTTGTGAACATGCTCTTTTCTAAATGAACTGTCATTATGAGCCTCCAAAACATTATGTTCTATATCATGTTCATTAGAGAGATTTGTTATATTATTTTCTCCCCTTCTATCACAATCTAATCGCGAAAGAGTTAGCGCTCTTTCTTATGGAAAATTTCCAATGTCATACATTGTTATATATAATCTTAAACATGTATCCACATGTTTATCAGGATTGTTCCTTAACTTTGATTTCAAGAATTATAATGCACTAAACATTTTCTCATCCTCCACTGATAAAAAAATCATGGTTTGACACAAATCCACTAATTTGAAATATTCTGATATGTTTTTTTGCAGGTACTAGCTAGCACTTAAAGTAGTCCATAATCTTGTTATAACATAATTTTCATTAAGATTCTCCAAAAAAGGATATTGCTTCCACATTGTTTCAGCAAGGCATCCACCTTGTTGATACATTTTTGATGAATCTAAAATACCTTCAGTTTGTTCTCCATGTGTCGAGACTTTCTTACAAAAATGGTCTACTAAACATTTCAATCTTTTTTGAAAATTGTCTTTTAAAGTTCTTGGACATTAACATTTGTTCCAATATTGAGGGTCTACCACACACATGGACTCCAATAATTCATCTCGAGGAAATCGTTCTCTTATCTCTAATGATAGTGATCTTGCAATTTCTATCAAATTTTGTCGCATTGAAATCACAATATTATCAAATTGGTTTCTTGACATGGGGCAATCTTTGGTGATTCATCCCATCTTACTAATATAATGAAACGGAACCATATACCCATGCACTGCGATACATAGTATCCCCTTTTCATCAAATGACACAATTTTTTTAGTATTTTCTATATTGATGATCTTAGTCCAACTTTTAAACTCTGGACTAGTAAAAGAGTCTGGCATCATATACAAGTTATCTAATGCAATACATGCTAACTTTCTCGCATTTTTGTATTCCACAATATACAATGTGTGATTCTGAGACAATCTCATGAAGACATTCATTTCATGTAGCATAGGAAGAATTCTAGCCAATGTCAATAATGTCTCTATATTAGTTAGTCAAGAAAGAAGATCTTGAGCTTTGTCTACATTGTAGCGATTTTCATACATCAACCCTACCAAAGACTTGAACTCACTAAATAGTCTTTGAGCTGGTCCATTTAATGAGATTCATCTCGTACCAACATCTTTCAGTAGTTTTTTTCCATCCGTAACACCATTTGCAAATTGTTGAAACTCTAAACATCGTTTGGGACTACGAGAAAAGTATGGATGAGTCTCACGTATAAGATCTTCAATTTTTGAAACTAAAGGAAACTTGTTTACTATTTTAAATGCAAGATTCATCCGATGAGCCATACAATGAATATTAAGCATATATGGTGAAGTTGATAGTTGTAGGCTAACACAGAGGCCATTCCTTTGTCCTTGCATTATTGATGCTTCATCTGTTCCAACACATACCAACTTTTTTTCAATCATTAATTGATCCATACCACTTTCCTTCAAACCATTATGAACAATTTCATTAATATTTTCAGTTGTAGAGGTCTCTCTCATCTTTTTAATCCCAAGTAGATATGAATGCCTAATATGGTCGTTAATAGTATAAATGATCATGCAAATACATAAAGTATTATCTATAGTTGTAACCTCATCCAAAGATAATGCCAGAAACCTATAATTTGCATATTCTCTTTCAAATCATCCTTTTATACTTGAGCTAGATATCCTACCCATCCCCAACCACTGATTATAGACCAATGAGAAGATGGAAAGTTTGGCACTTGAAGAAAAAATAGAAATTTCATGTGATCTGGATAGTCTGTTATAGGACTACATTTAGATAAGATGTGAAATACAATGCTCAATTTTATCGTCTTGGATAAAAACCTTCTTTCCATCGTCTTTTCAAATAGAGACATGATGGTTCCTCTGCTTGCCTCAATTTTCCTCTTACTTATTAAATATTTTTTATATTCTTTTTCATATTCAACATGTCAACATTCCTGAGAAGATTTCCATCTAAAAATACATTTCTCTTTACCATTTACAATTTTCTTTTCATATATCTTTCCTGCATGCTTTTGTACCATATCTAGCTTCATCTAAAATTTTACTACCTTTTGAGTTTTCCAACTACACACAATACATCTAACTTGTCAGAAAACCTCGTTCTCATTTGTAGGAGGTATTTCTTCAATAAATGGAAAACTTGCAACCCAATTTTCTTGGAATCATCTCCCTATGGTCCACTGGCCTCTTTTCCTTTTCCACGAATGGATTGTGTCACCTTCTAAGGAAAAATCTTTAACATTTTCATCACCAATTTTTCTTGAAACTGCATTTATCTCACCCTGATCACTTGAGGAACCTATTATTTCATCCATCGTATGGATATCAAATGCATTTCCATAAGAGTTAACCTATCTCTTAGTAACAAATTGTTCAAAGGAGCTTGAATCATGAAAATAATGTGCATTTTTGGATGGAGCCTTTAGAAAGTATCATAATACATCCATTTTCCTTTATGGTTTCGTCCCATGATTATCTTTTAACATCTCACTGAATATTCCACAAGTAAAATTTCAAATCGATCTGCAAACCTGCATCAATAGTTTCCAAGCATTGAGATATGCTTCATATAAATTCACTTGTTCGTAGAAAATAGAATTGTATTTTGCAAAAGAATTGTTGAGTCGACATTGAAAGAACATATATCAAAAATTGAATTTTGAGGCAAAATGGAATTTCATAAAAATTATTTAACTATGATAATGGGAAACAATTAACTTTTAAGACATACAATATATCATTGAAACAGCATCATCCTTGCAGGTCTATCTTAGTCCTTTTGGTTTACTAGTTTCGCTTGGGTCGATATCCATGCTAGATATCTATGGGTGGGCTTTGAATCATTCCCATTCCATGCAGTCAGTTTTTTGGACAAATTCTATTAGAAAAATTAGTGACTCTTTGAATTATGTGTAGAAAATAGAATATTAATCCTCATGGATTTGAATGTAGGCATGATCTAGCATGAAATCCATTGTTAAATGAGTAAATTTCATATGGATTTGTTGTAGAATTCCCTTTCTATTTTACATTTGTGTAGCCATCTATCATGCTAAGAAGTGGGTGAATCAATGAAATTTACATGTGTTAAATGGGAATTCTATGTGAGCATTTCTAATTCCATCTACAATTTACATTACGAATCCCATCTCTTCAATAGCGCTAACACTTTTATTGTTTCTGACTAGATTAACAGACTTCTCTCTATCTCAATGATTTGGGGTTTCTCGGGGCCATAATGAGCGGGGTCTGTCACACATATTTCACTCCCTTAATCCAAATATATATCACTTTCACTCCCTAAATCAGATATATATCATCCTTTCGCTCCCTTAATCCAAATATATAAGAGTAGGGATGGATGGATGTGAATGTCAAACAAAAATTTTGTTGTACACATAGTTGTCTTTGCTTTTGGATGTGAAGAATAATTTGATTTATATATAGTACCACAACAACCATTTCAATATATGAGCAGGGGTAAGATACTGGTCTTTGCATATATTTTTCTGTTATGATATGGGAATTTGTGTCTGTGGATCTTTTTGGATGTGAAGAATAGTTTGATTTATATCTCAATATAGCAATTTCAACTATGGCTCGAATTTACAAAATGTGTGTAGGAAGGAAGAAGTTATGTCATGTATAATATCCCCAAGTCATTAGCAAAATGAGAAGCACTTTGGTAAACATTGAAAAAATAATTTTGAAATGTCAGAATGGGGGCAGGTTGAAAATTTAATTTTGAAATGTGAGAATGGGGGTTAGCACAGTATATTTCTAGAGCATTCAAGTATATTTTTCCCATTGTTAGTGAGATGATGGATGTTGGACTATACAATGTTGAATTCTCCTTCGACACATCATCATGAAGTTGCAAAAAGGGCAAAATAACGATTCCTTAGGGAGAGTGCAGGGTGCATGCTCAAATATATATGTGTACAGGATTTTGCTTGCTGGACCCATTTTGGACAAAGGCAAATGACACTATGTTTCACCATATGCTGTTTGAGATAGGATGGGATGCCCACTGCAACATTGCAGAATAACGTCATGTTTGAAGAATTGACACGGGAACAAGCCAAGTGAAAAGGAACTTGACAACTTTTGGCTATAACACACATTTCATTTTGGCAGAGAGGTGGAAGAAAGGTTGATTGATTATGATAAGAATATGAAGTTCATTTTGATTGGTAATGACATAGATGTCATGCTTATGACTCTATTTTTAAGAAAGAAATAAACACAACAGGTTTTCCTTCTTATTTATTACTTATCTGGGTAATGGAATTTACAATGCTTGCAACCTATGATGGATGTTGTTGTTACAACAGTTAAAACTGCAACATGACCAACTCCTATTTATCTCACAAATCCCATTGGTCTGAGTCTCAGTTTCACCCACATTCACTGTACAAGCTACCTATCAATGGCTCCTCTTAAAACTAGGAATTGTGGTTACCCTATTTATGCATTTTCTCTACTCCACACACACACTCACACACACACACACACACACACACACACACACACACACACACATATAGATATATCTCTCTATATAGTAGGATTGGTGGACTCGTTTTGGGTAGAAGGTAGATGACACTTTGAACATCATTGAAACCCGATGTGAAAATAGGAATGAGAATTTACAACTTTGATCTTTCCCCTTCTTTCAAGGTAAGGTAGCAAAATCAATTGTGACATTGGATTTTTGGTTTTTGATGCATGAAATATTGTTGAGCCAAATATTTGCAAAATTGTTTTCTCCTCTTCCACATTATTAGCCTTAATGATTAAAAAAGAATAAAGTGCCTCACTTGACCCATGTTGGCTCCAAAAAATATATTTCACAAATTCAATGATAGAAAATATGTCCAGCTCTGAAACTCTCCATTCTAAATTTGATTTTGATGGTTCAAAAAATATATATTTCACGTTGTAAAAACCACAAATCCAATTACATGCAATATGTCCACTTGTGAAAGTATCCATTCTAAATACAATTTCATGGGTGAAAAAATATATTTCGCACTATAAAAGCCACAAATCCAACGACAAACAATATTTCCACTTGTGAAAAGTCTCACAACACCACAGATCCAATGACAGACATATTTGTTGACAAAGAATTCAAATATCAAATGATTTACAAGTGCAAACACACCTTTGTAACACATTTGAAATCTTACCATTTTGAGACTATCATGTTAATGAAGTGAGAAAATACACTATAAAACATATGGGACTGGCCTAAACTGGAGAATCTTGTTTGCAAAAATAATTCTAAATTGGAGAATGTTGATTGAATAAGCTAGAAAGTATATACAGTGATAGCCTTGGTATCAATGTATAAGTCTGCATGGGTATTGATACCTTACATCTATGGAACAATCATGAAATACCAAACTCCAAACATCAATTAAAAATTGGATAAAACTAAGTTCAAGTAGAAGAAATGTATGGAAAACATCTTAGCACTGTGGTATAAATTATAGAGATAATTGAAGCCAACAAGAGTCAGCTAAGATATTATGGAGTTTTATATTTCTTCAAATTGGAGAGAGAAACTACTTCCATGATTCAACTTGATCAACGTGTGTACACATGTGGTGGATTTTAATCCAACTAGGAACTTAGGTAAGCAAGGTAGAAGGGTTTGAGTAATACTATCAAGCATAACTAACTCGACAACTAATTTTAAGTCGAGTCCACATGTGGCCCGATCACAGATATGCACTCAGCGATGTCCAGACTGTTATTATATTTTGAAAATAATCGCATTGGATTTAAGTAGTCTATGGTTCTGGTCAAGCGTCTAATAATTTGTTGTGATTGTCTCTAAGTTCCTACTATCTATGGGCACCGACACTTCTGGTTAAAAGCTTTTTTTGATACTAATATAAGTAGAAACAAAATAATTGGTCATACAAGTGTTCATTAAAGCGAGGAACAATGACATCTAAAAGACGAATGCTGACCACTCCATGAAATCTCCAAAAACATCTTCGTTAGTAATAGCTCTTTGACATAAAAAAATAAAAATAATTATTGATAGATTCATGAGGCATTCTAAAAAGAGAAGGTTTTGGAAAAAAAATTAGGTAGTCTATGGCTGAGGCATTTTGTCGAAGTAAGTCGTCTATGGCTTTCACCAAGTTCCCAACAGGTGGTGTTATTGTGCTTAAGTTTGGCTTCTACTTCTTGGCATCAAAACTTGTGACTAAAATATTTTCCTTATGTAGATATGAATAGAAACAAAAACAAAAGTGTTCATTGAAGCAACAAATAATGAAATGTGAAAGCAGAGTACTGTGCCCTCAATGAAATATACAAAAATAATTCCATTGATCATAGCTCCTTGATATTAAAATATCATTATTAATAGATTATGCAAGCATTATAAAATGAAGAGGTCAGAAAGAAAATAACCTCTTTTCTCTCACCTAGTATGGCTTTAGCCAAGTTCCCAACAGTTGTTTTTATTGTGCCTAAGTTTGGATTGTTCCTATAGGTATGTTCACTTCTAGTCAAATTTTTTTTATGATACTTTAATATAAATGGAAACAGTAGGATTCGTCACAAAAGTGTTTATTGAAGCAAGAAATCATGACATGCAAAAGCATAATACCGTGCACTCCATGAAATCTACAAAAATAACTCCATTGGTAATAGCTCTTGGACCTTTAAAAAATAATTATTAATAGATTAAGCAGGCATTCTAAAATGAGGAGGTTAGAAAGAAAAACAACCTAGATTGATGATTCATATCACCATAGTGACCAAGGTCTATTTGAACAAAAGTGATCACTACTTGCTCAAGAATTCCAAATTCTACAGTGATGCCATATAAAAATTTTGATCTTTGCACAAGAAGTTATCTTTCCATCATACTTTTCCCTCATCCTACTAATTCACCACTATGTATCAGCAAGCCTCAAGATGTCCTCTAGTTGGCTCATATGTATACCCAAACAATGAAGAAGGTAGAATACTATGGATGAACAAGGTCACAATGAACTAAAACAACAATTTTGGCATGGCAAACACTAAAATCTAGCATTATTGTGAATGTCTGCTTCTCATATATCCACAGGAGAATATTTGCAATTTTTTTATTTTTATTTTTACAATCATTTTGTAAGCCTTAGATGGCTAGTTAAAGTTTTGAATCTTTAAAATAGGCACTTCACACGAAATCATAGATGGAAATTTTTGTTTTTACAATTCTCTTCCTGCAATATGTTATGGCTTGCCTCCCTAAACCTGAATAAATCTACGAACAAATGCAGAACCAGAGACCAACTCTTCGTATCCTAAGATATAACTTAACACTTGGAGTTTCATGCAATTCTTTCTGGACTCCATGGCTCTTATACCTTGCATCATTTCTCTTATATCCAACAAAATAGGACCCTTACAACAATCTAATATATTTTAAACATGAAATCGAGGGTTTTGAAATAAAGAGAAGCATAATAGAGGAGGAGAACTCTACATGTGCCTCCTCCATTTTAGATTCGTTCATTTACCGCACATTCAATAACCCAACAATAGTGCATTCGTGTGAAATGGGCATTATCTCCTTGATCTGGTAGTGTTGTATGTATGAACACCTAGAGGATCAGCCTCTGGCAGTCATGTTGATTAAAATTGAACAAAGATGCAGTATTGAAAATAGAAAAAAATGTAGTCTATACATTTTCCTTAATGATTTTCAAACTACGTGTGCCTTTCCTTTGACAAGATTTGGGTGTCCTTGAAAATTTTTAGACAGCTAGAGTCATACAATTTGGATAGTCTCCCTTGTTTGGCGCTAGAACGTGGATAGCTAGAGTTCTGAGTCATAGAATTTTTGCTTGAAAATGAAATCCCACTACTAGGACATAGAGAACCAAACCAGCGTCTCTTCGGTGATAGTGGAAAAAGTAAACTAAAACTGAGCAAAAAGAAGTTAAGTAGACACCGTGAATTAATTTTTAAGACAAGCTTGCAATTTAGGAATTTGGCATTGTAATTGGTTTGAATCCATGATCAATCCATCAATGGTGTCTCTGTGTTCATATATATTTCTAGAACATAAGAATGGAACACTAATATCGACCTGTGAATTGAATGGCACTTGCAAACAAACAAGAACAAGGTTGTGGCTTACATGGAATGCCAAACCCATTTATATTCTAATTCACAAATTGCCAAGAAATGTAGGATTCTGCACAAAATGTACACCCTGGTGCTGGTTGCAACGAGTTGCCAAGAAATGGAGGATTCTGCACAAAATGTACACCCTGGTACCTATGAGGCTTATTTCTCTCTGACCTACTCTCTGTTTAAGGCACTTCACCCGCTATTGGTCAAGGTCTGAGGTCTTTTTTGGCCTCATCTAGAGCTCCCCTCGCCCCCCCCCCCCCCCCCCCCACAAACTCTTGGGCAAGTCCTGAGAACTTTTCGCTTCCTACAGTGGGCAGATATGAGGCTGTTAGGCCACTTTCTAGGGCTTCGACCCACCCCTTTTGACTCAGAATAAAATACACCTCAAGTAGAATTTCAGTGGGCTTACTTATGCCCATAAAAAAATCCTTCTAGAGCTCGGAAAAGAAGTATAACTTTTGCCTTGCTTCTGGACAGACTTCGGCCTCTTCATATGCATAGAACAGACTTCCTTTTGTCCTCTTCGAGCTTAGCTTCTCCTTGAGATTCTTATACTCCATTCATAGGCTAATGTTCTTCACAAGAATGGATTTCCATATCATGGATTTCCATATCTTATCTCTATTTAGACTTCATGGATGCCCTCTAACAGGCCCTTAGCCCCACTAGAAAGAGTTGGATTTGTGAACTGAGAAATCTGAGGAGCGAAACTATACACCATGAAAACCAGATTTGAAAACAATTTTATACACCACGAATACCGTGAAAACAAGGAGACGCCCTCTAGTTGAAAACAAATCTAAGCTCTAACCTCCAAAACCACCTCCCAGGACAAAATTCAACTTCACAAACCACTCCCAAACTAGAAAAACAAAAAATAGGGCGATTACAAATGAATTTAACACTGTAAATCAGAAAATCTGGCAATTTTAAGGGAATACAATCTCCCAAACCAGGTGCAAATCTGAAAATTTGGTGATTTTAAGGGAATACAATTTCCCAAACCAAGTGAATTGGGCCAAATGAAGCTTTGCTTGGTTTATCTGCCCTTTTTTATTTTGGGCTAAAATAAAAAAATAAAAATAAAAATAAAAATAAAAAAAATTATTTTTTAAATAAAACTTGGGCTAACTATATGAAAAGGGTGTTTAATAAAAAAAATTCCCCTATGAAATGTGAAACCCCTTAAATTTCTCCTTTGGGCTAAAATTCACCCCTAACATTTACCATGATGTTTGGCCATTTGGGTGTTTATGAAAAATTTCTCTGTGAATGTTATGGGTTGTCTTTGTTATCACTGAGGATCTTCCATTAGGAATATTACAATGGTATCAGATCATGATCTTGGCTAGAGTGTGGAACATGAGTGAGTGATGCCACCGATATACCAAGGACTGGTTTTTTAGAGAGGGCGTTGTAGAGGTAGAGGCAGGGGTTGAGGGAGAGAAGAGGGGCCAGACCTATTTTCAGACACTAAAGTGGATAACATCAGAGGTCGGACGGAGAACCAGGAAGAGAATAAGCAGCCCAGAAAGAGGAACACAGATCAGGTCTTAGAGGAGATGCTGAGGACCAACCAACAAATGATGAGTCAAGGGCAATTGATGATGGACATGATGCAGTAGGTGATGGGCCTGCAGATGGGTAGAAGGCGAGAAGGAGAACCTCAAGGTGAAGGGGGTTCCAGATCAAGAGGAGGTAGTTATACCTATCAACTTCCACACACCCCACAGCGTGGGAATGCTGACTGCCCCACAATGCCTAATTTCATGGAGGAGGCTGAGCCAGAGAGAGAGCCGGACCCAGTTGTGGATTTGGTACATTCTGTTGCACCAGGCATTGATGAGTATGAGGAGCTGGATGGACAGATAAAGAGGGTGATGTCTTTTGTGGAGTACATCCACCTCAAGGAGAGGCATGCGAACAGGGATGTAGGCCACTATAGGGGAGGAGCATCCAAAAAAGTTGTGTAGAAGCTATTGGGGAAGATTACACTCCCAAATTTCGATGGGTCAGCAAAGAGCTCAGCTAGGGCATGCATCTAAAATCTTGATACATACTTTCACCTGAATCCCATGAGGGAAGTTGATGCCATATGCTTTTCCACCCTTCACTTGTAGGGTGATGCGCATGAATGGTGGTATCATGGGTTGATCAGTTTGGGGCACCTTCAAATCACCACTTATAATGATTTCACCAAGAGATTGTTGGAGAGGTTTGAAAGGAAGGATCCAAAGCTACACTTCTGAGAGTTAGCCCATTCGAGACAGACTGGAAGCACAGAGGTCTACAATACAAAGTTCTAGAGACTTGGAGTGATGGCGACATATATTTCAGAGACATGGTTGATCACATTGTTTGTGGAGGGGCTCGTTGAGCCTCTATGTCACTAGGTGAGGGCTTACAAGCCCACATCACTACAGGATGCCATTTCTAGGACCTGGGACATGATTGATGTGGTGCCCAAGAACCGGTTTTTGTTCTCGCAAGACCCACAACCCCATCATGGAACAAAGATGTGAGGCCACAAAAGAGAGATGGAGGACATAGCCAGTTGGACAATGACACTAGGAGGGACCCGAGGAGGAGGAGGTTGTGCTTCACGTGCCAGGAGCCTTGGGAACCAGGGCGAAAGTGCACCAAGGGAAAAACCCATTTCATCGAGGTGTTTTGAGAGCTTGAGGAGGAGGAGGCCAAGGTAGGAGAGGATCCAGCAGATGAGGGGGGACCATCATCAGGAGGCCCACTACCACCACCACCACCTAGAGGAGGGTCATTTTCCCCAATCAAGGGAGTCCTAACTTCACTTTGGGGTGTGCCAAAGTATTTGACACTAAGGATTAGGGGGGATGTATAGGGACAATTTGTGTTAGTCCCGATTGATAGTGGCACCATACACAATTTCATTGATGCCCAAATGGTGGAGCATAGGGGCATCCAGACAACTACATTTTAGGGGTTCTCATTTTTGGTACTTGGAGTCCAGACCATGTAGTGTACCAAGTACATAGTTGGGTTAACCTTGAAGGTGGGGAACTACTCACTCACTGATGATTTCTTTGTGGTTGATGTCCCAGACACCAATGTGGTGTTGGGTGTCTAGTGGTTATATGCATTGGGGAAGGTCATGAACGATTGGCAAAAGCTCAAAATGGAGTTCTAGGGTCTAATATTGAGGGAAATTCACTTTTACCCACCTCATATAGTTTCACATCACTGGATGGAGCTAGATCTGTGCCATGGAGATGTGGAGTGGGTAGTTGAGCTACAGATTTCAGGGTTTGGGACAAAGACATAGGTCATACATCTAGATATACTAGCCCTGTTGCAGAAGCACTAAGGGTTTTTTGTGATGTCCCACCAGGTAGACCATTAGACTGTGGATTTGAGCACACCATTGAGCTAGAGGAGGGGGTGAACATAGTCATCACCACCCCTTATAGGCACTCGAAGGCCTATAAGGATGAGATAGAGTGGGCCATTCACGAGTTGTTATGGTTGGGACACATCAGGCCTTGCTCGAGTCGAATTGCTTCTTCCATGGTGTTGGTGAAGAAGAAAGATGGGTCGTTGTGCATGTCCATATGCTACCAAGCTCTCAGTAAGAAGTCCTTGAAGGACAGATATCCCATTCTGCACATAGATGAGTTGATGGACGAGCTTAGGGGAGCTAAATATTTCTCTAAGATAGGTCTAAGCTCAGCATACCATCATATTTGCATGGGGGAGCAGGATATCCCGAAGACTGCTTCTTCTTGCCATTACACACATTTTGAGTTCTTTGTGTTGCCCTTTAGGGTAACCAATGCTCCATCCACATTCCAGCCTTGTATGAATCACGTGTTCCATAGACAACTGAGACATTTTGTTCAAGTCTTCTTTGACGATGTACTCATTTATAACAGAACATGGGAGGAACATCTTCAACATTTGGAGAAGGTGCTCGGCATACTTGAGGAGAAGCAACTGTATGCAAAGTTTTCCAAATGTCAGTTTGGGCTAACAAAGATCTTGTACTTAAGGCATGTGATTGGGGAGGATGGACTGAAGGTGCATCACGAGAAGATTCAGAAAATTCTAGATTGGCCCACAACCAAGAACATGACAGAGCTGAGGGCTTTCCTGGGCATTTGCATGTACTATCGGAGATTTGTGAGAGGGTTCTCACAGCTTGCAACACCGCTTACAGATTTGACGAAGAGGGGATATTTTTTGTAGACGTAAGTGGCAAAGTAGGCCTTCACATGCCTCAAGGGGGTCATGAGCAACTATCTAGTATTAGCCTTGCCAGATTTCACACAGTCATTTTTGCTATAGTGCGATGCATCTGGTGAAGGGATTGGTGCCGTTTTGACATGGGGGAGGCATCTTATTGCATTTGAGAGTAGGAAATTGCAGCCTCATGAGCGACTGTATTCTGTGTATGATACAAATATGTTTGAAGTGACGCACGCGCTGGCCAAATTCAAACAATATTTAGTGGGCAATTGGTTCAAGTTGAAGATGGATCACAACAGTCTTCACTTCCCCCTTGAGCAATAGTTCTTTGAGGAGAGGCAGTAAAAATGGGTGAGTAAGTTCCAGGCCTATGACTTTGAGATAGAGTATGTGAAGGGAAAACATAACGTGGTAGCTGATGCCCTCTCTAGGAGACCTGCAGCTCTATCTTTGATGGATGTCACACAGGATTGGAAGGTGTTGAAGCCCCAAAAATTGGGTCTACAACAAGGGGGATACCCACCCAGTCTGGACCTTGGTTAGCAGCTCCTTTTCCGTTTGGTATAGTGGGTATGACTGGAAATATGGGACCAGTCTCCCAATTTATGTGTGTGTGTTGAGAATTGATATTTCCTTATAATAATTTCTAAGTAAATTGCTTTTATTCGAAATTTAATTTATCAACATGCAATTGTATTCTAATGAATAGAAATATCTAATTCTAAAACTAAACCGGGATTTAATATTTCGGTTATGCAATCTAAAATAATTTCAAACAGTGATTGGTAATAAAGATCATTCAACTGCTATGAGAAAAGAATTCAATAAAGATAAACCATTTTTTATAAAAATTTAGATGAAACAATTGTGAAAAGCATATCACATAATAATTCATTCATATATTAAGCATAAATAAATAGCTATCACCATACAGAAGTGCCAAATGATAACTCAAGCATTCAAGCATTCATATATAAATAACTGAACTTGAATATCGCCTCAACGCATAAGCATAAATTGTTAAGAGATAAAAGTACCATTTATAATGAGTCCTACTCATAAGCTTCAACAATAATGATCTATCTCTTCTTAGTCTAACATCCACTAAGAGTACAAAAGTGCAACATCAGTAGTAGATATTAAACACAAATATCAATAAATCCTATTCCATTCATTCATCAAAACCTCCTTGGAGGGTGCAAAAGTGCATGTTCTGAGCACAAGTTTTTGACAAATTTTAGGACTCTTCTCTAAATGCATGAGAAGGGTTTAAATACTACTAGCTAAATCTAAAAATAATTTATTACAAAAATGTAGGATACGGTTTAAATGACCATCCTCATTCTAGGCAAAAATAAATCAAAATTTAAAACTAAAACTGAATCTAAAACTAGAATTGGCAACTAACTATATATCTATCTATTCCTTGTAGTCACAAGTGTTCAGCATTTGCTTGAGGAGAGTTGGCCAGCCGACCTCCGACTTTAGTTGTCCTGCAAAAACGGAATTGGCAAGTGCTGGCACCATCTTCTCGGCAGAGTTAATGATACATTTGAGAGTCATGCACTGGCTGTGTGGTTTTACCAAGTAGGCCCAGTAAGAATCCCAATTCAGCTTGGTTAACCTTTTGATGGATTCTGCTCTATCTTGAGCCTTCTACCTCCAGCTTGTCTGTAGATGTTCTACATTTGGTAAATATCTTGGAGTGGTCTCTGATATGAGATTTTCCCTGTGTAAATTTTCATTGCTGCAGTCAATGACGTTGTTTTCTGTTGTCACTGCTTCTTCTACCACTTGTTCTACTTTCCTAATCTGCGCATCCCACTTATTAAAGAGCATTTCTTTGTCGGTTTCATTGATTATGGGTGCGTCTGCCTTTTTCCCTTCTTCTGATTCCTGCCAAGACAAATATTCAATAACTCTTTTATCGATTAAATTGTAATCATGTCACAATTCTATGACTTGATTAGTAATTTTGTCGCTTATCTCGCAATGAGAGCTCCATTGCGATATTCTTTGGCACAATGTTTCTTGTTGCTACAGGAGTTGATCATTTAAGGAAATTGATTCTGTAACAAACTTTGTAAGCTTAGGATGTTCCTTGAGCATCTCTTGCATAACCTGTAATTGTTTTTCTCTTTCGACCAAACTGTTCTGATATCCTAGCTGCATTTGTTGAAAGTCCTGTCATAATCTTTCTTGTTGTTTCTGTGCTTTGTTGTTGGCGTTGGCTTCGTGTAGTTGTTGCTACAAAATCTATATTTGATCTTCCTTTTCTTTTAAAAATTGTCATACCTCAGATGCTTTATCAATGGTCACAAAAGCATATGCTCCTGCAATCTGAGATAATTTAGTGAGATTTTCAGTGGAGTCAGTGGTAGGATCTTGCCAAAGGATGTCTAACTGCTCTGCATCAAAATAATCTGTAGTTGTAAGGATATACTTATGATGTTTAGAAGAGTGAGGAACAATCTCACCTATTATATCCAATCCCCATTGATCAAAAGGTTGATCGATATTGACTGGTTGCAAAGGCAATGATGGTTTCTTTTGTCTTCCTATAGCAGTTTGAAAAACTTGACATTTCCTTACATAGCTATGCACGTCTTTGAATAGTGTAGGCCAATGGTACCCAGCAGGAAATTTTTTTATGTGTGGTAGCATCTACAACAAAATGTCCACTCGCTAGTCTATCGTGGAGTTCCTGCAACACCTTTTCAACTTCAGATTTCTCAAGACATCTAAGGAGGAAATAATCATAATTCATCCTAAAAAGTACATCGTTTACGAGCTGATATTGCTTAGCCTTCAATCTTAGAGCTCTTTTCTTTGTATAATCTAGATTTTAAGGAGCGTATCCATTCTTTAAATAAAATATGATATCAGCATATAATGATTCAATATCGTGTAGGCTTACCTCATAAATTTGTATTTCTACCGATGGTGTTTCGGAAATAAGCGATGCTCCAACCAACATTTTGCAAAAGCCTTGACCTTTTAAATATTTGCTGGCTTAATTTCAGTGTCATATTCTTGTAAGGCAGTAACCCAATTGGCTCTTTTCTCACCCACATCTTTCTGTACTAAGAGATTTCTTACCGCTGGAAACGATACTATGATTTTTGTATGGGTTTTAAGCAGAAAGGGTCTGAAATGTTTGATTGCTTTGAAAACAGCATAAGCTTGTTTCTCGACATTTGAATAATTTAATTCAGGCCCTTGTAGGTTTGAACTGGAAAAGGTAATTAGAGCTTCAGCCTTTTCTTGATTTGCTTGAGTGAGTATCACAGCATATGATCTATCAGAGGCAAATGTATACAAAATGAAAGGATCGGAAAAATTTGGAGTTGCTAAAGATGGAGCGTTTACAATTGCTTGTTTGATCAGATTGAATGCTTCATATTCGTCTTGGCCCCATTTGAAGATTGAATTCCTTTTAATCATTTCTTGTAAGGGAGATATGATTCTTGAAAAGTCGAGAACAATTCTCTTTACAAAATTAATCTGACCAAGGAAATATTGCATAGCTTTCTTGTTGTGAGGTAAGGGTATTTCGAAAATATTCTTGATTCTGTCGAGAACAATATGGATTCTATATTTTGACACTATAAATCCAAGAAGCTTTTCTCCACTTAATGAAAAAAAGGACTTTTTTGGATTAAGTGAAATTCCATACCTTTGGCAACATTGGAAGATCTGTTTTAAGTCTCTGAGATGATTACCTCGTTTTTTGGAATATACAGTTATATCATCCAAGTATATTACTATTGATTTGTTTACTAATCCCTTAAATGGAATGTCCATGGCCCTTTGAAATGTGGTGCCAGTGTTGATCAGACCGAAAGGCATCTTTTGATATGCATAAGTACCTCATTTGGTTCAAAACGTGGTCTTTAATTGATAATCGGGATGGACCAAAACTTGGTTGTAGCCGGAGAAACCATCCAAGAAGGACACTAATTCTGATCCTATAACTGCCTGTAATATTTGCTCCATGGGAGACAAAGGAAAATTATCCTTTTGGTAGGCTTTGTTAAGATTTCGAAAGTCAATGCAAATTCTAATGTCTCCATTTTTCTTTCTAACGAAAACCATATTGGAAACCCATTTAGAATGTCGAACAGGAAAAATGATTTTTTCTTTCAATAATTTATTGAGTTCATATTTGATCTTGTTCTCTAGAATAGGATGGATCTTTCTCAGCGTTTGCTAGACACGTTTTTCATCATTTATCATTGGGATAGTATGTTGAATGATAGAGGTGTCGTAAGTCTTAAGTTCATCATAGTTCCAGGCAAAGACACTTTTGTATTGTTTCAGGAGATGAACATATGCTAATCTTTCTTCAAGGGCTAGGCCAAGACCTAGATTTATATTCTGTGGCTTGGTATCAGTTCCTAGATTTACTAACTCATAGTTTAGAGTTGAACTTTGATGTTTTGAATTGGTAGATCTCTTGAATCGATCTTTCAAATAATATAGGTATTCTAATTTGGCTACTAACTTTGGCATAACATTATTAGTACTATCTTGTTGCAATTGTTTACCATGTGGGTCTTCATCAATTAGCTGATTAATGTAAGATCCTTCTGATGTGAGGAAACTTAAAATATCAGGATCATCGTTGAAAATTTTCCAATTAGTAATGTTATCAGTAATCAAGGGTCTAAATATTAATTCGATTGAGAATCTATCTGGGCTATAGTCTTCTGAGGGAATGAGCTTGGACACTATGTTTGCCAAGAGATCAACACCACCATTTTGGAGTCTAGGAATTGATGAAATATTGAATGCTATAAAATGTTTAGTCAGATCTTGTACTAAAGATTGATAATGCTTTAAATGACTTGATATGCAATGTATAGTATTTCGTACCTGTCTGATGACAATTTCAGAATCTCCGAAATCTTGTAGATATTTGATATCTAATCCGATTGCTTTGTATAATCCTTCTACTAAGGCTTTGTACTCTACAGTATTATTGGTGCAATCAAACTTGAGTCTACAAGTTAGCATAGTTTTGTTTCCCTCTGGACTGATTAATACACATCTTGCTCTTGCTCCCTTGTTAAATTTAGAACTGTCAAAAATTAACTTCCAAAATAAAGATTTATTTATAGGATTATCTACGAAATTAACACATTTATAACTATATGTTTGAATTTTTTTTTCTACTTGAGATAAAACAAAATGTTCTAAGTAATGTGAAGTATGAGAATTCAAATTTCCTAAGAAATAATCAACATAATAGTTGCCAATTATATTGTTGTTGTATGCTACAAGTTCATTTTCTCCTTCCAATTCTGTTACTATGTATTTTTTATGTCTTTCTTGCTCAACCTTTATCTGATTTGGTTTACCATTGTAAGGGAGCCACATATGCGACCAATCGGTTGCAAAGTATCCATGAAGTTTTTCAGACCAATCTCTGCTAATAATTAGGCCATAAATTTTGGAATATCGATAACTTGACATACCTTTGGGTTAGATGAGATCCTTATGGTAACCTGATTTAGTTCGCCAATCACTTCAGCCTGCGACCAATACAGGTGAACTATGCACACTGCAGATTTTTGAGGTTGAATGTTCAACTTTGCACATATTTATTTAGGTAGGATATTAGATGAATCTCCTGAATCTACTAAACAATTATGCAATTTTTTGTTGAAAATCTCATAAGTAAGAAGAAATGGGGGAGTATGAGATCTTGACCTTCCTCCAATTAGAGTGATATCGTTTGGATCAACTTTATTAGTCACATTAGCTGGAGGTCTTTCCATCTCATGAGAAGCTTGCGAGATTACAAAAGCGGGCAGAGGTGCAGCTAGTATTGCTTGTAACTCTTTCAAAAGTATCCTTTGCTGATGTTTTAACTTTCTCAACTCATAAAACGTAATGTTAGCCTTAGTCTTCTTCATGTCTTCTATGATATTATACTCCATCTCATCAGAAACAATCAATGTTTTAGATGGAGTTGGTGAATTTATTTGGACTGGGCTCATTTGAGTCGCTTTGGGTGACGTTTTCTTCGCTACGACTTTATCCTTAGTCATTGAGCTTGCGCTCTTTGGATTAGGAGTAGGTTGTGGAGGATCGAGTTGATTTCTACTTCTAGTACCGACCGGCAATGCCTCTTGATCCTCTTCATCTGGGAGGATGAAATCCCACATTCCTTGTACTTCTACAACTTCTTCTTCATCGATAGGTTCTTCATTAGAAAATTCCTCTTCTTCTTCTTCTGATTCAGCATTTATAATAGCATTGGGAGGCTTTGAATCAATCGAAGGATTTCTTCTAAGGCTTGTAAGGATTTTTAGAAGAAGTCTCTGCTACTTGTTTCTTAATATCAACCATTTCGTTAGACATGGTCTTCAAAATTTTCTGCAATCCTTCTAGATCGAATGGGTCTTTCAATTGCTTTTTCTTTGGTTCTTCCTGAAAAGTAACCTTCTTAGATTTTCGTTCATCAATAGCGTTTTTCTTTTCTAAGGCTATGATACATTTCTCTATTGCTATTGATTCCTTCATATTGTCAGCTAAATTTGTTTTGCTAGCTCTATCGAGGAAGATTTATATGTTTGATGGTAGAGCAGATATGTACCATTCACTTTGAACTTCTTCGCTAGGCTTGGAAGCGGTAGAAATTGTATTCAGTAGTTTATTGAAACATGAGTTAAAACCTTTGATAAGTTCCCTTGACTCAGCCTTAAGGTTAGACAGGTCATTGATCAGTGTCATAGTAGACTTGTCATCACTGAACTTAGTCAACAATTGTTCTTGGAAAATATCCCAACTAGTAATAGATGCGAATGGTAATGAAAAATACCATGATTCGGCTACTCCTTGAAAAGAGTAAGGAAAGAGCTAGACAACAACGTATTCATTAGTAACCCCATTGAGATTTATAGATAACATAAAGTTGTTTATATGTCTTTCTGGTAGCATGCCTGCTTCAGGATTAAACTTAGGCAACTATTCTTCAGGATGGGCCGGTATTTGACTCAAGGGTGCAGGCATTAATACTACCCCCGGGTTATTCCATAGAGATTGAGCCGTTATTGAACTACTAATAGAGGAAAGCACAAAAGATGTTCCTTGTGGTTTCGAAGATGAGGATATTATAGTTCTAGATGATTGAGAAGGAGATGTTAAAGTTCCAGTGGTGTGGTGGACAATAATTTGAAGTGGAGGGGTGGATGGTTGACTTCACGATGGAGAGGTTGAGATGGATGATGATGATGAAAAAGTCTCACTATCAGACCCTTTAGGTGATTTCCTTGCTCTCTCCATTGTAGGTAGAGGTAATTCACTTGGCTCAATACCAAACTTTTCACTCTTCAATCTGGTAAGAGGATGAGAAGGGTTATATTGCGAAGTCACACTAACTTGAGATTTTTCAGATTTTTTAGGTGATATAGAAAATCGCTGAAGTTTATGAATCAAAGATTCAACTTCAGGAGGTTCAATAGTGGATTTCCCTAAAATGTTCGGGATTGTGGCAGTGGTTGTTATTTTATTGAATTCTTGTTCGAGATTTAAAGATTCTAAATGCGATGGAGAATTCGGGGGAGATGGTGAGGGAAATTTACTCTCAGAATGGTATATGGATTTAGATTTACTTGCCATTCATAGTTCAGGGCCCTCCTTCTAGTGCCAAATATGTTGAAGGCCCAAAATGGGACTAGTTTCCTAATTTTCGGTCTGGACCTTGGTTAGCAGCTCCTTTTCTGTTTGGTATAGTGGGTCCGACTGGAGATATGGGACCAGTTTCCCAATTTATGTGTGTGTGTTGAGAATTGATATTTCCTTCTAATAATTTCTAAGTAAAATGATTTTATTCTAAATCTAATTTATCAACATGAAATTGTATTCTAACGAATAGAAATATCTAATTCTAAAACTAACCCGGGATTTAATCTTTCGGTTATGCGATCTAAAATAATTTCAAACAGCGATTGGTAATAAAGATCATTCAACTGCTATGAGAAAAGAATTCAATAAAGATAAACCATTTCGTATAAAAAGTTAGACAAAACAATTGTCAAAAGCATATCGCATAATAAGTCATTCATATATTAAGCATAAATAAATAGCTATCACCGTACAGAAGTACCAAATGATAACTCAAGCATTCAAGCATTTATATATAAATAACTGAAATTGAATATCACCTCAACGCATAAGTAGAATTTGTTAAGAGATAAAAGTACCATTTATAACAAGTCCTACTCATAATCTTCAGCAATAATGATCTATCTTTTCTTAGTCTAACATCCACTAAGAGTACAAAAGTGCAACATCAGTAGTAGATATTAAACATAGATATCAATAAATCATGTTCCATTCATTCATCAAAACCTCCTCGGAGGGTGCAAAAGTGCATGTTCTAAGGACAAGTTTTTGACAAATTTCAGGACCCTTCTCTAAATGCATGAGAAGGGTTTAAATACTACTAGCTAAATCTAAAAATAATTGATTACAAAAATGTACGAAGTGGTTTAAATGACCCTCCTTATTTTAGGAAAAAATAAAGAAAAATTTAAAATTAAAATTGAATCTAAAACTAGAACTGGCAGCTAACTATCTATGAATCTGTTCCTTGTAGTCGCAAGTGTTCAGCATTTTCTTGATGAGAGTTGTTCGACCGACCTCCGACCTTAGTTGTCCTGCGAAAACGGAATCCGCAAGTGTTGGCGCCATCTTCTCAGCAAAGTTAATGATAGATTTGAGAGTCACGCACTGGCTATGTGGTTTTACCAAGTATGTCCAGTAAGAATCCCAATTCAATTTGGTTAAAATTTTGATGGACTCTACTCTGTCTTGAGCCTTCTACCTCCAGCTTGTCTGTAGATGCTATACATTTGGTAAATATCTTGGAGTGGTCTTTGATATGAGATTTTCCCTATGTAAATTTTCATTGATGCAGTCAAGGACGTTGTTTGCTGTTGTGGCTACTTCTTCTGCCACTTGTTCCACTTTCCTGATCTGTGCATCCCACTTATTAAAGAGCATTTCTTTGTGGGTTTCATTGATTGTGGGTGCGTCTGCCTTTTTCCATTCCTCTGATTCCTGCCAAGCCAAATATTCAGTAACTCTTTTATCGATTAAATCATAATCATGTCGCAAATCTACGACTTGATTAGTAATTCTGTCTCTTATCTCACAATGAGAGCTCCATTGCGATATTCTTTGGCACAACGTTTCTTGTTGCTGCAGGAGTTGATCATTTAAGGAAATTGATTTTGTGACAAACTTTGTCAGATTAGGATCTTCCTTATGCATCTCTTGCATAACCTATAACTGTTTTTCTCTTTTGACCAAACTGTTCTGATATCCTAGCTGCATTTGTTGAAAGTCCTGTCATAATCTTTCTTGTTGTTTCTGTGCTTTGTTGTTTGCGTTGGCTTGGTGTAGTTGTTGCTACAAAATCTATATTTGATCTTCCTTTTCTTTTAAAAATTGTCATACCTTAGATGCTTTATCAATGGTCACAAAAGCATATGCTCCTGCGGTCTGAGATAATTTAGTGAGATTTTCAGTGGCGTCAGTGGTAGGATCTTGCCATAGGATGTCTAACTGATTTGCATCAGAAGAGAGCACGCTTTCCAATTTCCTTTTCTTTCTTTGTCTTTTGAGCATAAATTTATAAGACGGGGTAATGGAAATATGTTCCATTTCTACGGCATTGCTGATTGTCCCTATGACTATATCATCCATTGTCTGTACATTACTCTTAGGTGTCTTTGAGCTCTGTCCCTCAGTATTGATTAAGTCATTGAATGTCTCCCATTCTTTGTCCATCTCATTTCTAACTAGTGGTGGCTGGATGATTAGAGGGGGAAGATTTACCTGTGGAGAGGTCACAACCTATTGTTCTAGGCGCTCCTTAAACTGGGCAGTATCCCTTACTGACCCTTCGATTTTATTATGGTCACTCTCGGACCTCTTGGAGTGTTTTGACGTTTCTCTCCCAGACTTAGATTTAGACCTATTTGTGCCTGAACTTCCACTAAGACTAATACTAGGAGTCGGTTCCCTTACTAGTTCCAAGCATAATTTATCCAAAGGGATATTATCTATCCTACTTTCTCTATACATTCTGAACTCTTGAAATTCTGCTGGAGGAAATCACATTTGGGCTGAATGCAGAACTTAATTAACCATACTTTTCTGTTGAAACATGTCATCAAATAGATCAATTTTTTTAGAAAACACTTTTATTTTGACTATAGTAGTGAAATTCTTAATGATATCAGAAGGGTCGAACCGTCTTTCTGGAAATTTGAACAATCTTAAACATAACATGTTGTCTACTTTTTTGAATGCATGGCCTAAATCAAATAGTAAAAAGGCCCCAAAGGCCACAGGAAATTGTGGCCAAATTCCCTTCTTCTTGTCCGTCAGCTCTTTACTCATACCTCCCACTCCGCAGGTCTGATAGGCAATCTCTCGTGCCAGTAGTTTATCAGGGACATATAAAGGTAGGATATGAGGGGAAGCGAGACTTCTGAATACTCTGACATATGTGAAAAGTTCTTCTCCGAACCATCTTGTGACAATGAGCATATCGATCTCTACTTCAGGAGAAAATCTTGGAGTGTCTTTAGCATACAACATTTTGTAGAGAGGTAACATGATTCCATGACAAATCTTGTAGAAATACGGAATGAACTTGGAATCCCATAATTCTTTGTGATAAATATGAATGGGTAAGGGGTCTTTAGTAGTCCATTTCCATCCCATTAGAGGAAACTTGGAAATATAACAGATCGCATCCATCATATAAGAAGATAAGTAGAAAGGGGGATAAGTCCTCTGAGTAGTAGTTCTTTTCGACCGGTAATTCAAAATGGTTGTGGCTAAATTGTCAGACAATATCTTAGCCCAATCCACAATAGTAGCATTAGTGGTGGCATCCAATAATGGTAGCCATTCAGATGAAAATTTGTTAACATCTGGCTTTCCAAAAAGTATAGCAGCAGCAAAGCAATATAGGGAGGTGAGAGAACCAGTACTATACATACCGTGCTTATCTTTCTTTAGTAGTTCATCCCTTCTTGACCAGTCCTTGGTGCATTTTGCCAAATCTTCATTTTCTTTAGTGAACTTTTCCATGAACTATTTGTTATAAGTCGCTTGTGGCTCTGCTAGATGATACATGAGCCCCAAATTTTGTGGAGTGAATGAGCCAATGAGTCCTTGACCCTAAGCCTTAAATTGTTTGTTTGTGATATCAGCACTATCCAATACCCATTTGACCATGTCCATGTATGCAAGAATCTTGGGCCTCGCCACTATTCGGTGCGAGAACGAACATGCTAGTTCTGTAATTGATGCCTCAGATGACCCATGTGAATCTGCAGTCGCTGTAACCTCCATTACTCTGAGGTTTTCTTCTTCAAGTAGGTTGTGCATGCTTTCCCAAGTAGTAACACCAACATCTCTGTTACAGGTGGTGTCTGTGTACAAGGGCGTCATTTCTTTACCTTTAGTACTCGGAGCTTTACCCTTCTTTCCCATAATATTCTGAACACTACTACGTATACTTCCTTGCTCTTTGCTCGTGCAATTTACAAATGAGTTAAGAGTAATGATAAGAAGAAGGTGATGGGAAATCCTTAAATGTTGAAATATTATTAAATATATCACCCTACGTGAAATGGCCCTTTGATCAGATCAAAACCTATTTCATTAATGATTACCAACTAACTCATTAATTAACATTAACACACATAACTGTGCATCGGTTTATCGAAAAACTTTTTCAAACGATGACCCCTGAAGATCTGTAATAAGGCGATTTTGCGATTTGCTTTGCAATATTGCAGATCACAATATCGTAGATCGCAATATTGCGGATCACAATATCTCTAATCCGTTGCATGTGGCAATCATCTACTGCAATGTGTTTTTTGCGAAATGTGATTTGCGAGATGCACCATCGCATATCGGTGGTTTGAGGCATTTCACCTTAAATGATATTTGAGGCATGTGATGCGATAAGTGTCTTTTAGTGTGTGATTTCACATCGTGGTTTCGCAATCTTAGGATTGTTCTTGTAGGAAGGCATCCATTACCTTTATTCGATGTGACGCTCTTTATTGAGAGAGTGGTTTTATTTGAACTTTATCATAAACTTAAGTCTTTTTAGATTTTTCGGGTATTCTCCTAAGTTTATGATAGTAATTTTTATTCAAAAAGGGAATACAAGCACTAATTTATTTTTAAATTTTTTGAATAAGGGTCCCCTCTTATTTAGTATTAGTGGTAAAACTAAATAAAAAGGGGGTTTGTTGTTGGCCACAACAAAAGGCTCAACCATTGGTTGAGTACTTCAAGGATAGGTAGACCTACGACATTTTGGATGGCATGCACCAAGATGACCAATTTTGGGTGATGGACGATGTGGTCTACTACAAGGAAAAAATCTATTTAGTGCTAGGATCTCAGCTGAAGGAGAGGATCTTGTAGGCATCCCATGATTCTTCGGTAGTAGGACACCCATGTTTCCTCAAGACATATCATGTTGTCAGGGAGAGGTTCTCATGCCAGGGACTTCAAGGGGATGTGCTGAAACATGTGAGGGTGTGCATGGATTTCCAGAGGAACAAGGTGGAGCTGAGTCACCTAGCCGATTTGCTACAACTGCTCCCCATTCAAGAGAGGAAGTGGGAGATCATCTCCATGGATTCTATCATGGTACTTTTGGAAGCATAGGGACAGGACTACATCTATGTGGTGGTCGATACACTGACCAAGTTTGCCCACTTCTTTGTTATTTCATTGAGATCTTCAACTTCCCAGGTGGTCAAGTTGTTGTTTCAGGAGGTTTTCCGATTGCACAGTCTCCCCAAGACCATCGGGAGTGACAGGGACAATAGATTTATGCGGGCTTTTTGGCAATAGTTATTCCAGTTATTGGGTACAGAACTTACACCCAACATTAGGTGTCATCCCAAGCCAACGGGCAGACAAATATCATGAACAAGTGGTTGGAAGGGTATTTGCGCAACTATGTGACTAGAGAGAAGAGAGAATGGGTCAAGTGGATACACCTCGGGGAGTTCTTCTATAACACGACTTATCACATGTCCATCAATATGACCCCTTTCCAAGAACTTTATGGGTATGATGCACTTTCTTTTCTTGACATGGTGTTTGGATACAACATGGCCCCAGAGGCAAAGGATTGGGTTCAAGAGAGGCAAAAGATTCTCTGAGCTCTCAAGAACAACTTAGAGGTGGCCTAGAATCAGAAAAAGGTATATGTTGATAAACACAGGGTGAAGAGACACTTTGAGTTAGGTGACATGGTCTACTTATTCCTACAACCATGTAGGCAATCTTTGCTCAAGCAGAAAGGAGCAAAGAAACTTCACCCACAGTTTTATGGGTCGTATAAGGTGGGCTGGAAGGCGGAAGAGGTTGCTTACGAATTAGAGATACCTAAGGATAGATGGATTCACAATTTGTTCCATGTTCCATGCCTAAAAAATGCATTGGGGCAACATATTATACCAACAATTGAGTTGTCTCCCTTGGATGATGAAGGGCACTTGGTTTTGACAGCTGAGATCATATTGGAGACCCGGGAGAAGAAGTTTCAGAACAGGGTGATTAAGGAGTACCTACTCAAATGAAAGGATCTACCATGCAAGGATTCCACGTGGGAAAGTGAACAAATCTTGCAGCATCCATTTTTGTAGTTGCTTAGGTATAAGCAACATCTGAGAGGGGAGGACTGTAATGTCCCTTCCTAATAATTTTCCCAAGGTGAGGAGATTTTTTTTTTTTTTTTGGCTATATGCAAATTTGATGGAGAACTTATGAGAAAGGAGGTTGATGTGATTTTAGTGGATTTTGGGGGCCACTCACCAACCCAAAAGCATGCACCCCATGAAGGCAATTCGATTTTCCTAAGTGGGGATTGAAATATTTGATGAGGACCACATGGGGCCCAATGGAGTAAGAATAAATAGGAGGAAGTGAGTAGCATTTGGGGCATTTTGATTATTTTATAATTTAATTTTTTCTTTGGTTGTTTAGCTAAGCTACAGGTTTTGCTCAGCACAAGAGCTTCCAAAGGAGTGAAGCTCATCCCTCTCTTCGATGGACTACAAGTGCCACCCTAGGAGGGATTTCCTTCGACACATAGAGTTTCCACTTTCTAGGAGATATTTTGTAGTAGGAAAGACAGAAAAACACCTAGCTTGAGCTGCTAGTCGAAGAGCCTACATCATCCTCACACAAGACTGCGCAGTCACTAGAGGAGGTCACTTGGTGGGAGGCTTACCCGGAGGATTGGGGAGTTGGGCTGTGGAGAGATTGTTGCGAGTCTAATTTGGGTAGGGTTATAGCTTTGTGGCAAAAAGTTACAATAGTTTCAGTTACAGGAAGTGGGTTCTAGTGTTGGAGGAGGGCCAATCCCCAAGGGGTTGAAATTTCGATGTCAAAATCGGGCAAAACTCTTTCTGGGTTTTTCTAGGTTTTCGTAGAGGAGTACATCCTGAAATTTGCAGACATTTCTAGGTTGTTTTGATGGGATAAATCAGAGCCTAAAGTCATTGAGCATTGTATATTTGAGGGGACAACACAGTATTATGGGAGCAGCAAAAATTATAGCAGCTGGGCACTTTAATATCATCCATCGAAGGCTTGTAGCTTGCCTTGTGCAAGACCAGGTGCACCTCATCAAACTTCTTGTACTCCAACATATTTGATTAATAAAATTTGGCCATATGGGTATTTATGAGAAATTTTTGTTTACATATTCCTTACTGAATAAAATTTCATTATAAATGTTATGGGTTGTCTTTGTTATCACTGAAAATATTCCGTTAGGAATATTACAAAATTGATGTTAATTAATGCCTTGGTTTTTATGCAGTAGTCAAAATCGCTCCAGCAGTCAGCACTAACTACAAAAAGTAGTTCTCTATGAGGATCCATGAAAAATGCACCGATAGAAGATGTAAAGACAACGTGCTTGACCCCTCTTTCCAAGAAAGCCTCCATTACATTCTTCATCCCTTCCATCACCGAATCTATAACTTTCTCCTTCTTTCATTAATTATTAAAACAATGATCAAAAATATTTAATGATATCAAAATTGTCCATGGTTGTTTAGTGCCACTGTCAATTGAAACCAATTGCATGAAATTGGAAACCCTAACAATTATGATGATAATTGAAAGATGTGATGAAGTAATTATAGGATCTATAATATACCAAACAAATAAATAATCAATAGATCTGGAACATTTCAGTGTTCTAATTGAAATGTTAAGAATCAAAACACAAAACACAAGGGATCAAAATAAAGTATGTATCCTTTGACTTATACTATTAACTGAAGAAAATAGTACATGTCCATACAACAATATTGAATCCCCTACAATGGCATGCATAACTACTCATCAAAGAGTAAAAAAAATACTGAAGGACAACCATGGACCTTGAATGGATCCACCTGATAGATTACACCCACAGGGTTTTCGTCCCTAAGAACAAATAAGAACTGGCCTTGCCAAGCTCTCAATAAAGATAAAGATAGATTGAAAACTCATGATGCTCCAAATTTCTATCCCCTATTCCCTTTTATAGGCTTGACGGACTCTCCAAAAACCTTATTTTATTATTTTCCCTCAAAAAATGAAGGTAAATACAATGGCCAGATGCCATGAGAAACTACCATTGTAAATACCATGGGTAAATTTCATCCATTTAGACCATATAAAGAAAAGGGAATATTACAAATCCCACCACCCAAATATTTCTTTCCCTTAAGAAATCCCCTTCTATCCACAAAAAAAGAATTTGTATATTGATATTAGGCTCCCATATAACCCAGTGTCTTATCTCATGCCTCCATGCTAAATGATCCTGAATGGATCCTTCAATACCTTGATCCCAAACAATCCTCTGTCGAATTCTGCTTTAAATAGATTCACCCACATCCCAATACCACCTAAGTCCTGGGACCTATGGGTTATGATACAATCTCAACCCTCCATCACTGCCCTTGCCTAAGGGCCTAAGCTGTAATATGCTCTAGACAACTTGGCCACTAACTCGGAACATACCCCTATTAGATTCTCAATTTTCTCATTCTCCTATAAGATAGTCTCTCAGGATTTCTGGAGTTTTTTCTTAAACATCATAAGATATGTCTTGAAATGTGTGATATTTCCAAGAAAGTCCTTCACTAGTGATTACAATGCCTTGGTGAATGTCTCTGTACCTATCTGCATTGAGTTCCCCACGACACTCTGGGAATGGTTCATCCTGCCCATTATGTTTTTCATGCTCCCCCTCATGATTATTCTCATCATGTTGGTTCACTACTATTGGCTTCTCACTCAAGTCTCCTTTGCCTCCTCCACCTGTAAAGATAATCTGTTGTTCATCCTCTCGAGTTGTTGAACATAGATACATTAGTGGACTACTATCTACACTTGAATTCTCATATTCTCCGTGGAAATCATCTTGGAGACCTATGGACTATGTAATATAGGATTCTAACTCATCAATACGATTATGCATAATTTCCTCATGCACTTCTGAATGCTTGCCATCCTGCAAGTATCTCTAAATAATATCACAGTGTTGCTTACCATATTGAAAATCAATAGACCCAACTATAGAAGACTCCCCATGGATTGAAGGAATCTCCTCTTTTTCTGTCCTTGTTTGCTCCTTCCTATTACTTGGACATGAATGGTCATGTACCCAAGGTCCCTTCTAGATAAAGCATATTCCTCTCCTTCTTAATTCATTCTTGTTGCAGGTTTTACTACCTTTGTTCTTGATTCCTCCATTAATCCTTTTAAGCTCCTTCTTAGTCAACACCCTTCTGAGAAATTTTATGTTTTATATGACCAATTTCTCCACTAGATCATATGTGAATGATGATATAATTGGTTACTTCCTCCAAATGCTCAATAGTTTGGATCTTAGTCTCTTGGAGTTGTCGGTATCTCCCTCTTGGAACAAGGATACAATCTTTTGCATGCTTGTTTTGACATGGTTTGGTTGAGCTGATGTAGTGTTGGTGTAAAAATTAAGGAACACCTGAAAGATTAAGTCATCACATTCTAGATTTAGCATGAATGTGCCAAAGCTAAACTCTGCCATGAGTTTTAAGATTTTGCATCCCTTCTAAAAGGTAGGAAGCATTATGTTTTTCAACCCTTGAAGGGATTCTACTATCTCTCATGATTCATTATTGTAAGGCAGTAGTGGCAATGTTAAAACTATAATACTATTGAGACAAGAAGAAATTGTGAGCTTGATCTCTTTGCAAGGATGCTCCCGAAGTTTGGGTTGTATTAATGCAAGCATGAACGAATTGAGAGTCCAACTGCGTTTCTTCCATTCTAGCTTCCCCACCTTGGACATACATGTGTATAACTCCTCCAACATATGAAGGTCTATGTCTAACTTTATTTATTACAATTCAAATCCATGTGTGAAGAGCTTAGCCCCTCTTCCCTGTCCTTCCTTCACTTCCCGTGGGTGCTTCAATTGTAGAATGATATGGACTCTTTTCATGAATGGTGTGCTGCTTTGACCATAATTTTGGTCTAAGGATATATTGTTGTGTAAATGAAAATATATTCTCACTAGTTCATCAAAAAGTCTTTGGGTGTTTTCCAAAGTATCTTCAAGACGACCCATCTTCTCACATACCAAAGTAGGAAAGTATGAAGAAATGCATTAATTATTCATAGGAAGATTCTATCAATCATGTCTTCCCAAATATTTTCAACAATTTGACCCAAATCCACAAAATTAGAAATGATTCTCCCTTCACATGTTTCCAAATAAATATTAAACCTAAATTGAAAAAAAAAAGAATAAAATAAAATTGTTTTTAACCCAAAAAAAAATATACTCTAAATAGAAATAACTCACTTTATTCTCTCTGTCTTCTATCTTTTTCTTTTTCTTTTAATATTTGTATAAAAAAATTTATTAATATCTAAAAGCTCTTTTATCCTCCTACTTCATCTAGCTGACAATGAAAATGACACATGTTATTAAATTGATGTCCAAATAAAACAACTCTAAATCTCCCATATATGCAGTGGTAGTAATGAAGTATTAGATGAGCCCTATTGTCACACCTAAGTCAGATTCCATGCCAACGAGAAACACTCATGCTTAAACTTGTCAAATATGAGGTCTCTATGTTGGAAATATTAATCTCAACCATTTCCTTAAACACACTCACAACCACCATACTTTCCCAGTAAATTTTTGTAGTTTGTGATTTTGTTTGTAGGCGGAAGGATTGAAGTTCTAAATAGAAGTACAACACTGACCATTCCAAAACACATCATATAGATAAAGAACTTAATACATAGTTTGTAAAATGTATATTAAAGCATTTACTGCAGAACTCTTATTTGCAGTTCGCAACCTATGAAAGTTCAAAAAAACCCTCATTTTGTATCATCGCTCGTCTCATGCCTTAATGATTTTCTCTACCATGTATTACTGTCAAATTTGTATGTTAAGATAAATATGAGTTTAAAGATTCATTTGTAAGTTTGAGCAAGAGAGAGGGTGAAATTTTGTGAGGTAGTGAGGAGAAAACAATGGAGAAATTGGTGGTGGGTGCATGAAAACCAGTTTTACGGAGTTTTATAGACAGTTACTCCGCAACCCAATTAAGCGTAAATCACAGTAAGTTTTTGTGTTTTCACTTGGAGTTGCAACCTCCATTTATCACGCAAATGTACTTTCCTATGTTTTGGAATAAGTATAAACCATGTTTTGTTGTGATATGGTCATAAACCTTCATTACTATATTTACCACAACCTTTTTGCTTTTACTCTATTTTGTTGTGCATTTACCTTGGCTTAAGCAGAAAAGGATTTGTTGAGGGACAACATGAAGAAGGATTCAAAAGCCCTGTTCTATATTTTCCAAGCAGTTCATGAAAGTAATTTCCCAATGGTTGTAGTAGCATCAAAGTCCAAGTAAGCATGGGACACCCTCCAAACAACCTACCAAGGCATTGAAAAAGTCAAGACAGAAAAAATGCAAATGTTGAGAAGATATTTTGAAGCACTTTGTATGAAAGAGTCTAAGAATGTAGGCTCATTTTTTAAACATGTAATTGGACTGTTTACTCAAGTCAGGTCTCATGGTGAGACACTTGAGGAAAGGAGAATAATTGAGAAAGTTTTGAGAAGTTTGCCAACACGTTTTGATGCCATTGTTGTGGCCATAAAAGGATAAATGATCTCTCACAGTTCTCAGTGGACGAGCTTCATACATCACTAATTTCTCATGAACATAGACTGAATAGAGCAACAAGATCCTAATTTGAGCATGCCTTCCAGACAAAACTTTCATTTGGTCAAGGTCAAGGCAAAGGAAGATCATATGCTAGAGGAAGAGGAAGAAACCCACACAGAGGTGGAAGAATCAGGCCTTCAAGCTCAAGTGGAAGAGGTAGAATCCAAGTCAAGGCCTAATCCCAAAAAATATTTTCCTTTTAATGCATTTAATAATTACATATTAAGCTTGCATTTAACCATGAAATACAATTGCATAAAAGAAGAGCAAGAGAAAAGTAGCAAGTCACGCATA
Organism: Pinus tabuliformis; assembly: GCA_031772625.1. Lineage (NCBI taxonomy): Eukaryota > Viridiplantae > Streptophyta > Pinopsida > Pinales > Pinaceae > Pinus > Pinus tabuliformis. Next base: position 814,577,926 of record CM062819.1, on the reverse strand, counting down.
GAAGACACAATATTGATATAGGAGTTCATCCAGGAGGAACTACATCTCCGGGCCCTACTCGAATTAGAGGGGAGGCCATGTTTTCATTAGATGGAAAAATAATGAAAGTACATCAAAAGTCAAAATGACAACCTTATACCTCCAAAATTGAAGAATTTTGAAATTACAGATCTCTAATGAAGAAAGAGACAACACCGTTGAGTTTGTGGCCTCGAGAAATGTTGAAACCATATAAAAATGTTTGGAAATTGACAAAGTGAAAATCTGGCCCTGTTGTTGGGAAAAGTATCCAATACGGAATGACCCTATCCCACTCTAAGGGTGATAGTACCTCAGCAACAACCGAATGCAAAGCTATTCGAGATTACTTCTTTATGAGATGTAAGAGAGGGGAGAAAGAGATCCACTAACCGTTGTCTTCCGCTAATGATTGATCCAATCTTCTCTCCTTGCTGCTTGCTCCCAGCTCCTTGCTCTTTCACTGGCCCAGCTACACAAAGATCCTGCAAAAGCACAAGAAAAGGAAACTACAAGAAGCATACATCCATAATTGATTCAAGGATTAGAATAAATCAAATATACAAGCATCAATACGCCACAAAGACACATGCATATAGAAGAACCTCAAATGCTTTATTAATGGAAGAAGTAAAGTTCTGAGAGTGTTACAACCATAAAAGGCCCAATCCAGCAACACCTCCCAGCAGAAAGAAATCTCCTCTTCACCTCCTTCAAAGCAATCACCCAATAGTTCTATACTCAAACCAACAGCACTTCCTTACATTCACAAGATTCCAGCCTCCTTAGACCTCATGAGAGAGCTCTATATATAGGAGATTTGGAGAAAGGATGAGTCAGCTTGAGCTTGGCATGGAGCTGACTAGTGTCCTCTCCCACTTCAGTTATTCTTCAATTATTGAGTCCACTTGGAGGTTCTTTCTTCCACTTGGAGATCTAGACCCTCTTACTCATCACAAGGCGAATTCCTTGATCCAAGTGTCATTTTGGAAGCTTCCTGGGCATTTGTCACATTGAGGAATGATTGTGCCACTTGGCCAAACTTGCCCAGCGCAGGTAGCCTTCATTGCTTTTGACATTCAGCGCAGGTACAGAGTGGAGCAGTTTACATTCAGCGCAGATGCTCAGTGGAGCAGTTGACATGATCCAGAATTAGCTTGTTTTTGAGTGTTTTCAGGTGGAGAACTGATATTTAGTGCTGTGGTTTGCTGACCTTGTTCCTCTAGGGGTAGGAACAACATGTTTAGGGACTTTGGATCCCTGAGATTATTGACATTTCATGCTTCATGCTGTAAGGCACAAAAATGTCTATAACAATTGCCCCCTAAAGTATGAGGTCGTTTATCGGGTGAAATGCTTTATCAGGAGGATCCGAAGTTCATTCAATCGCTGAGAGGTGCCCTGTAATAAATACAATACAATAAATTATTTTTCATTCTGCTTTCATGATCTAGCTGAGGCGGGCATTCCCATGCTCAGCTTTATAAATTCATTTTGGTACATATAACAGACTTTTGTCTGATGGTAGACTGATAATTCTCTGCTGAAATTATCATCCTTTGAGTAGGATGATCATCTGCTGTAATAATGTACATATCAAATGTCTTTATGTTTCCTGAATATATATCGCAGCCCGGTTGGATGAAACTAGATCCGGGGTCTTCAAACTCGTTCGATCTTCACTCTAAGTACAAGTCGATCCATGTGAGAATTGCGCTGAAGTCGAACATGGAAAGACATCGCTTGATTACCGGTCAATAATGTAAACCGTTAACAAGCGCGAGAGGAATCACCAATAATGACAATGACCCTCAAGGTACTGCAGTACAATTCACGTGGTGTGAATAAAGGACTTGGCGTCGAACACCACGCAAAATCTTCTGGTCGAAGGTCATTGATGTATACCTGTCGCCGGAAGTGAGAAACTTGCCATTGAGGCATGCAAGCTTCAAAGTACTGGGGGGGGTGTTCCTAGATCAACTTCTTGGATAATGAGCTGAAGTCGACAAGAAGTGATCCGTCAAAGGAGGGCCTTAATGAATCCCACATCAGTGACACGGAACGGAGCTAATGATTTTAGTGGAGGTGAAAACAATCTGTGAAATATGATTCAGGGTGGCGATCATGGGTGGATGAAGGATAATGTATGGCAGTGGATGGGACATGGTTGACTCTTTCTGAACAACATCTCTTGAACATATAACGACACTGATGTGATGGATCGGTAGCATTACCCCAAATGTGGATGGTTTGGCGAAGACCATGGTGATGAGACCGGTGAATGAAACAACCCAACCCGATGTGATACGGAGGACAAAGTGTCATGTTCAAGAGCGACTTGCTACCATTAAAGCTTTGAGGTTCTCCCAATTTTTCCCCAGTCATTTCTGACCAGTACCTCTTTATTTTTGTCAAGCTTGAGGAGGATAACATATGCTTGTTCTATAACCTGCCCTTCGGGCAAGCCCATCGCTATGTTTTAACGAGCTTAGCGATAGGGAAACTCGTTCTCGTCTAAAGACAAGTTTGTCGCTATTTAATCATTTTAACGAGTCTAACGACAAAGAAAACTCGGTCCTTTTCATTTTTAGAGAGTCTGAAAAGGTACAGAAAGTTAACTCCAAAATTCCTTTTTCATCATCTAATCCCTTAAGTCCGAAAAAGTATAAAACAATACAGGAGGGATGAGTTTTCGATAACTTTAACGAGCCGAATAAAACAAGCGCTCGACCTTTTTGTGTAATAATCCCTCAGGTCCAAAAAGATTAAAATCTAGAGGAGGGATAGCTCTTCCGGTCATTTTTAACGAGCTGGAAGGCCAAAACTCGGCAAACTTTTCATATTTTACGAGTCAGATGAAAAGTGCTCAAAGAAGACTCGTCTTTTGAGGAACGAGTGATAAACAGGGATAGCAGCAGATTCCAGGTACAGGTTGGAATTTTCCAATCACGGCAGTGTCACAAGGATGGCTAAATGAAATCACTCTTCGCAGCTGTTCCTCAAAATGGGTAAACAATCATATGGGGGTGAACGATCGGCCAAATGGAATGGAGGTGGCAAGTGCAAACACGACCAAGGCTTTTTATGGCTAATAAATTTACGGTCACAATGGTTATTTACCGGAATAGGTTCATTTTTTAATGAGCTTAAACTCTGGAGGAAACTCTTGCTCACGCTTTTCTATTTTTTAACGAGCATAAATTCCACGGTAAAACTGCTCGATCTTATGTTTATTTTTTAACGAGCATGAACTATGTGCTAAAACTGCTCGGATCTCGCTTTTCTATTTTTTAACGAGCATAGATTCCGCGGTAAAACTACTCGATATACCAGTCATAAGATAAGAAATGTCTCCTGCAAGATTCCAATTTTTATAGAGCTTGCACCTCACATAAGCTATGCTCCCTCTCATCCTTTCTTTATGCAAGTTCGGAAACGGCTAATCCCAAAAACAGATAAATAACCGCTCCTAGCTTGCACTCCAAAAGGTTTGCATGCCCCCAGATATAAAGTACAATTTCAAGGCTGCCCCTACTTATCCGATAAAACATTTGTTTTAAAGGGTGAGGCTTGCCTCTTTCTGGTTACCCAAAGATTGTTTTGTTAACACCATCAAACGAAAACACTTCCTCGGCACTGTCTACCGAAGTAGACAATGGTGAATGACCTTTGTCAGACAAGTAACCTTATCAAAAGAATCCTGTTCTAGAACAACCCCTCTTCCTTCCACGGACGGGGTATGGACTAGTCATATTCCTTCGCGGAAATTCTACTTTATACCCAAGGTTTCCTCTGCCCGAAGCAGACCAGGATGCATGCCCCCTGGGTTCCAGTCCCATCTTTCCGAATCACTCGCACTCATCGGGAAGGAGGACTGGGGGGGGAGACATTTCTTGGGTGAATAGACCATTCAGGGTTGGTATTTGACTATTTGCGATGCGTGATCCCGGAAATGAAAGTTGGTCTACGAGCTTGACCATTCTTCCTTCGTGTGGAAAACACATTACTCTAAAGAGTGAGGAGACTATAGCTCCCATGCAATATATATAGTCTCGTCCAAGGAGTAGGTTATAATCCAAGGGTCCTTGAACGACCATCACGTTCATTTGAACGGTCTTCCCTTTCAATGTAACAGGCACATTGGGGAGGATCCCTAACGGTCGACTGGTTCCTTTATCAAAACCCGAGAGATTTCTCATCTCAGGCAAAAGCGCCGGGGAACCCAGTGCTTTCCAAGCAATAGAGGAAAGGATACTCACAGATGCCCCTTCATCAATGATAGTTCCAGCCATTACCATTCTATAAATTTGGACTATGATTCTGAATGGTATACTGGCTGGTAACCGGGGTCTGCCTAGTTGGTTCCAATCAAAGGACACAACCAGGTTGCTTGGTGGTGGGACCGAATACACGGCCGGATACGACCCTGACGATGTTCCTTCCTGCGATAAAGGAATGGGCGCATTGCCCTGATGCTCATCAGAATCTGTGTTGATGAAAAGAATCTGGATGGTGTCATCCTTATTCTCTTCAGTGAGGGTGTCATTTGAAGATGAATCTTCAGTGACGGTGTCATTTGAGGATGAAACCTCTGAAGGAAGAACCGGGTCAACTGCCGTATCGACCTTTAGACTTTCATCTGGTCTGGATTCAGTAGGTTCATTTTCAATGACTGACGCTTCAGCTGACCACTTGAGCGAGCCGGCTGTATTTTCAACCAACGAAGGACTTGGCACGAGTTTTTTGTATCCAGGAGGAAGTCTCAACGGTGAAACCGGGCGATCTTCCAAAACTCTCTTCGCTTCATCTAAGAAGGGACAACGGTGGATGGCGTGATCACCTTTACACAGTTTGCAGGGGGATCTTGCTCCCCCTCTTTGTCTTGAACCTTCACTTTTGCTGGTTGACGGTAAGCATTCAACATGGCTATCAGATGTTGATGCTCCCGAATTGTGCAACCGAGGGGACCAGTCCCTTAGTATCCGGGGAATACAGGGACAATCTCTATGGAAGTGGTCTCCTCTACATATGACACATGGCGATTTAGGCCCGGTCTGTGCTGTGTGTGGATTTTTGTCAGATGTCTTTTGCTTGCCCCCAGTCGCCTTAGGCTCCTTCTTCTTCTTCTCTCTCTCCTTCTTCTCCTTCTTCTTCATGGGAGCTTGGCTTTTGCCGGCTCTACCTTGCGAAGATGAAGGATTGGAGGAAGAGTTATAGGAAGTTGAAGGTTGGTGGGCAGTTCTAGACTCATCTAACTGTTGACTCGGCTATTCAGGAACCATGGTGGTCTGAACTACATTGGTTGAGAATAGCCAAATAGGCAGGCCAATTGTCAGTCCTGGAAGCGACAATGTGGCCATGTGGGGCGCACCAATTTCTCCCCAAGAGGAGAAAGGACTAGGATTTCCATCATGTGGAATTCCTTGGTTGGGGCGTTCCATGTTCTCACCCTAAGATCAATGCGGGAATAGGAGGTGATTATGTTCCGTTTAAAATAAATTTTATAACGACGCTTTAGACACAACTTGCTTTTTCACTTTTTAAGAGTCGAGAAAAAGCTAAATATGACTCTAGTCTCCTTCGATGTATTAACGAGCCCGAAGTGACAAATGCTCGGATGGACTTTTTCAGTTATAGAGTTTGAAAAAGGCCAAAAGAAACTGCTCTGGAGTTCTAGGCAGAGGGTGTGCCAAACTTTTCGCAAAACCACAGAATACGTTTTACGGTACGAGTGGTCGATCTTCGTGAATGCTGTGTTCACTGCCTTGCGATCAGTAGGGCGGCCGACACGGTTTCCTATGGATAAAGGCTTTGTTCCTATAGGGGTCTCCCAATATATACGCGACGGTACGTGGGAGCACAAGTCCGTATTGATACTTATCGCTTCACCGTGGAGGAATCACCCAACCACTCAACGCTAAGATATCACGTTTAACGACGCCGGAACACGTCTCTAGCTTAGACCTCTATGTGTTTGCGTTATGTTTCAATGCGTTGTTATGTAAATTCAATTTATTTTAAGGTTGATCTTGTTTAGCAGTTTGCCTTTATGGATCACCACGAGATGTATAGTAACACTCCTAAATGCAGTCTAAGATGATAAGCAAGCTTTTCAATCTTTCAACTTTGAAAATCTTAACTACTGAGGGAAAAGAAAGACAACATCTTTTCACACAGATCATAGAGCACACACTAATGCATTTTCCCCTAAATCAACATGCAAACTGTCATAATGCACATGCACAATGCAAGTATTTCTTTTCTCTTCCTTAATGTTTGTGCGACACAAAAAGAAAGCTGTTGTATAACTTTGAATTCAATTTCAAGTGAAAGCAAACAAGCTTGTCCAAAATCAAAAGACACCTTAAGATTTACTTGTTTCGACACTAGAAATATATAAATTCAAACCAAATGACGAAAGCAAAAGCTCAATCAGCCATGAACAGCAAACAAACTAACTCTTAAGATCAAAACGACACTTTATCACAGGTCTAGATCTAAGAGGTCACAGTAAGACTAGTTCACTTTCGTTATGGGAAACTGTAAATGATACAAGAAATACACAAAGAACAAATACAGTTTCTTTATACAACTGAGGCGGAATAGTGGCAAGGAAAGTTAGTTTCAGATAGGCACATTGACTGGTAACAGGCAGCAAAAACAAGAGTGAAAACAGGGCAAGAAACAGTAGGAAACCCCAGTAGCACAAGGCAAGACTGGTCCAGCGCAGGTGGTACATAGGCAGTTTGACCTTCAGCGCAGGTAGCCCCTTCGGGAACTGCGCTGAAATGCAGACAGCCTTCACACAGCCTGCACTGAAGAACGAAACTTTCGTTTCTCTTGGTTTCCGGGTCACAGATTGCTCAAAAATTCACAGTTTTTGGCCAAATCAGAAGCTATCAGTCAAGGACACACTAAGGGATGACAAGGAGGATGAAAAGCTATCACTAAGAGCTTATTAGAGTCCTTGTGGATCAGCTCTTCAAATCATAAACTTGCCCAGAAACTGGGCTAGAGTAGCTGCCCTCTACTTTGCATTTGAAAGATCCAAATACAGTTCGATTCGGTACTCCCTTTGTTTATGAAATGAATAGCAAAAACACAAACAACCAACAAGATACGTTCCCCAGTGGAGTCACAAATTTGTTGTTGGGAAAAGTATCCAATACGGAATGACCCTATCCCACTCTAAGGGTGATAGTACCTCAGCAACAACCGAATGCAAAGCTATTCGAGATTACTTCTTTATGAGATGTAAGAGAGGGGAGAAAGAGATCCACTAACCGTTGTCTTCCGCTAATGATTGATCCAATCTTCTCTCCTTGCTGCTTGCTCCCAGCTCCTTGCTCTTTCACTGGCCCAGCTACACAAAGATCCTACAAAAGCACAAGAAAAGGAAACTACAAGAAGCATACATCCATAATTGATTCAAGGATTAGAATAAATCAAATATACAAGCATCAATACGCCACAAAGACACATGCATATAGAAGAACCTCAAATGCTTTATTAATGGAAGAAGTAAAGTTTTGAGAGTGTTACAACCATAAAAGGCCCAATCCAGCAACACCTCCCAGCAGAAAGAAATCTCCTCTTCACCTCCTTCAAAGCAATCACCCAATAGTTCTATACTCAAACCAACAGCACTTCCTTACATTCACAAGATTCCAGCCTCCTTAGACCTCATGAGAGAGCTCTATATATAGGAGATTTGGAGAAAGGATGAGTCAGCTTGAGCTTGGCATGGAGCTGACTAGTGTCCTCTCCCACTTCAGTTATTCTTCAGTTCTTGAGTCCACTTGGAGGTTCTTGCTTCCACTTGGAGATCTAGACCCTCTTACTCATCACAAGGTGAATTCCTTGATCCAAGTGTCATTTTGGAAGCTTCCTGGGCATTTGACACATTGAGGAATGACTGTGCCACTTGGCCAAACTCGCCCAGCGCAGGTAGCCTTCATTGCTTTTGACATTCAGCGCAGGTACAGAGTGGAGCAGTTGACATTCAGCGCAGATGCTCAGTGGAGCAGTTGACATGATCCAGAATTAGCTTGTTTTTGAGTGTTTTCAGGTGGAGAACTGATATTTAGTGCTGTGGTTTGCTGACCTTGTTCCTCTAGGGGTAGGAACAACATGTTTAGGGACTTTGGATCCCTCAGATTATTGACATTTCATGCTTCATGCTGTAAGGCACAAAAATGTCTATAACAGGCCCCCTGGAGAAATTTCTCAGATCATGGTTCTAGCCCCCTCTCTGCACTGCTCATGGTTCCACTTACATAGAAATGTGTGCCCACTCCCAACCTCCTCGCACGCTAAGAAAAATGGGTTTATATGAATTTCGGGGGTGAATATGTCAATGAGAAGGCCATTGGCCTATTGGTTAGGGAGAAGGTATTAAGGCGGCAGGTCAGTGGATCAAATCTCGCATGCATGATATATAACAAAATATTTTAATGACAAATGGCCTAGATTTTTATGGTAACTGTTACGATTCTTTTTTGGGCATGCGGTTTTGTAACGATTACATTGTATTGTTTGGTGTGCTATTTGGTTTCGGGGTACACCACATGGGGTCGCTTCGTGGGCGGGGTTGGTAGGCCCACCGGCCGTGGGTTCAACTCCCACTAGATCCATCCTTATGTTTAATGTATATGGTAAGGGGTTGGGGTGTGGGCCGAGTCCACTGGAGGTGGCCCGCCCACCCCTTTCTAAATGTTTTATATAATATGGTGGTTGAGGGAGAGTCGAAGGGGGTCATGGCTCGTCGGCCCATAATTAAAATATTTGTTTTTGATATTATGTGTTGGTCGTTGGGGGTGTGGTGGGGTTGGTGGCCCACCACCCCATAAAATAATTCTTATTTTTGTTTTTATCAAACAAACACATTTTTTTTTTAATTTATCTAATATAGGGGATATTAGACAAATTAACAAACCAACAAATTCGCCTATTTTCGTGAGATAGGTTTCATGCTCCAAGGTCAGTCAAATTGTAGGAAACTTAAACCTGGACAACTGACCAACTTTGACTGGCTTGTTCTCCCTCATATGAGCTTAGATTTGAATGTCATTCGCACCATTGGAATCAAGGAGACGAGATTAACAACTTGAACCTGGTTTGAGAAACTTTCAAGCACTTTGATTTTTGAGCATTTTTACTAAAGTCACCTGTACTTTGACATGTACAATCCACCTAGATCATTCCTCCCCACTAAAGAGATTTTGGACCCCAAAAGCATTTACACTTAGCACACTGTTTGTGTCATTTTCAATACACACTTTCAATCACCTGCATGCGAAACTGGTACATCTTCTACACTCATGCACACCACACACCACACATCACTCAACAACCCTTCCTTGCCAAGAGTTTATAGTGCACACTCCTTGGCCAAGGATTACATAAAAAGTAATCGACACCTCAACTACTAATAAGGAAAGGCCAAAATATGATCATTGTATTTTGAAGTGATGGGAAACACACCATCACTTTTACATTTACTTGCAATGTATGATTTACAATGGTGGCTATAACAAGCTACTACCTCTAAAAAACGAAATTAATAAAGTAGAATGCTGTGAATGGGGTGGATTCATTTATTGAACATGTTCACCTTTCAACTCCTCTAGCGATGTTTCAAGAGCATGGAGCATCAGACACATGGTTTGTTGGTGTCCCTATTTGTTGCAATGACTACAACGATTCTTTTTCCTCCAAAATTTTGGGGCTGCGTTGGGGTGATTTCCCCTGGAGTTCCTCCGATAAGTGTTCATGGAGCCCACACTATCCTTGGAATATGAGGAAGGAGTTTCATCATCTATCGTTGGATGGTTACCAGCTGTATTGGAGCTTTCTCCCATTTCCTTTATGGTGTATCTGGGTCCTGCACGACACGGAAATTCCTCGACATCGATGTGGTTTGCGATGACTTGTCCTTTGATGCAAAGGCCATCTCCCTAATACCCCATCTTCTTCAATAGTTTGGATCCAATCCCTATAGTATGTTTTTCAAAAGCAGCGAATTCATCATCATGAAAATCATATGAAATTGGAGAATCGCTTTTTACCTCGAGATAGCTATGTTGCCTCTTTTCCAAGGCCTCATCCTTGGCTTACAACTAGCATAGTAATATTTGTTTTTATTCCCTTGCCTCCTGTAGGAGCCTCCTTAGCCCAACATTCTATGCTTGGATGCGGTGGTTGATATCCTCATGTTCTTGGAGTGCTACCGTGGGGAGTGCCCTTTTCGTTATGTTTGTTGGAATCCTTGATTCATTGTCGGAATCAGACCCCAAATCTATGGGTCCTCCTACCATGATCTGTTAACATAGGCAATTAGGGTCAAACTACATGTGAGTCATATTATTTATGGTAGCTGATATTTTTATTGGATCCCTCTCATTGAGAGGTGTATGATTGATCTAAAGATCATCCGATTCCGATAAGTATTTATGAAGTTATGAATTTTTTTATGTTATGAACAATTTTTTAAGTCGGCTAGCAACTTATGTAGGCTCAAAAGCCCAACAGTCATGTCTATTCAACCTCTACATTTTAGTATAAATAGAAGAGGACTTCAAGTCATTTCTACACACACTTGGATCTCTTCCTCTCTCTACTTGTCTTTGGGTTTTAGTAGGAGGAGAGACCCCAAGGAAAAGATGGAAAATCTTGAACTGCCAAAAAAGCCAGAAAAGCCGGAAAAGCCGAAAAAGCCGGAACTGACGAAATAGCCAGAAAATCTGGAAAAACTGGAACTACCAAAAAAGCTGGAAAAATTGGAAAAGCCAGAAAATCTAGAACTACCAGAAAAGCTGGAACTGCCGGAACTACTGGAAAAGTCAGAATTGACGGAAAAGCCAGAACTACCGAGAAAAGACGGAATTGCTATAAAAGCTGGAAATACCGGAAAAGATGGAAATATCAGAAAATCCAGAAAAGCCGGAAAAGCTAGAAATGCTGGAACTATCAAAATTGCCGGAAAATTCGGAACTGCTAGAAAAGCCCGAACTACCGAGAACTACCGAAGCAGCCAAAGCATCTGTCTCCAAAGGAAGGCATCATGATGTATGAGATCATGGGTAGCATATTAAGCAGCATGATGATATGAGTATGGGCAACATAATGATGCATGATGATATGAGCATGGGCAACATAATGATAAATGAGATCATGAGCATGGGTAGCTTGATGATGATTAAGATGATGGAAGATGCAACATGATGAGTAGCATGAAGATGAGAGCAGCTCAGGGATCAAGGTTCAACACATGTGACAGCACAACAAGGTGTCACACGGTAATGTGCAGCAAATAGATGAGATGTAGCACTATGATAGGTGAACGAGTCACCTTAGAGAATCAGTTGAATTAATATGTCTTCAATTGATCTCATGCCGATATCAAAAGTGAAAGTGATTGACTTCTATTTTAAATGTATTATCTCTCTCACTTTCTCTTTTGAACTTTGAAGAACATAAAAGAAGAATTGATCAAGGATTTCCCCATGTTGGGATTTGTCCCTGGCTAGCGCCACATCTTGTGTCCTCTTGTATTGGCTTGTCTTCTGTGATTTATATTTATGTTCTATCTATAGTTTACTTTATGTTGATGTGATTGCTAATGTGCAAAAGAAATTGAAATAAATTTCTCTAGCATTGAACATACCTAAAATTAACATGGTATCAGAGTTTAGGTGAAGGCAATGCGCAAGCAAGAGTGAAAGAGAAATCACCAAAGACTATAGGGACAAGACAAAAGGATCAATGGGTTTCACATATGTCTTCAAATTTCACGAAGGGTGAAGTCAAAGCAGAACATATTATCAGAATGGCGTAGTGGAAGTTTCTGATGGCCCATCTAAAGATCACTTCATTGGGAAGTTTAGATCTAAGGGTGGAAGGAATGGCAGATACCTTAGTTGCAATAAGTTCGGCCATTATGCGAAGGAGTGTCTGAAGGTAATGCAAGTCATCAAGGAAATGGTTGACTCTTCAAAGAAAGTGGTGGGCTCCAGTATTGTAGCAATAATGCTACAACTCCTGGAGCTTCCTTCTCTAATTTTATCAACCCGGTAGTTCGTAACAAACTTGGAAGCGACGGTGCTGTATGCACAAGTACTAGCTCTTGTCGCAGCTGTCACTTGGTCAGCTGGCACAAGTCCGCTAGGGGCTCAAGCCAACTTCTATGAGCTCTCAGAAGAAGCTTTTTAACTGATGGACGAAAGCTAACTCAAAGGAAGCTAATCTATTTGCAAAAAAGAACTGAAAGCCAACAAGAAACGCAAACCCTAGCAAACCCTAATTCTACCAGCTAGTCCTACTGACGCAAAGGAGAGCATGCAAACTACTGAAAGAGTTCTAGGAGTTGTAGCATTATTGCTACAATACTAGAGCCCACCATCTTTTTGAGACAGGTTCATCTCAATGCACTTGGTGAGGACTTTTCCCAGATTGGACAATGCTTCCTGGAAGTTGGACCCATAAGGGGTGAAGTCATCCATATAGATTTCCACCGAATCATGGACCAGCTCAGAAAAGATGCTCAGGACGGCCCTCTGGAAGGTGGCAGGAGCATTGCATAGTCCAAAGGGAAGAACTCGGTAAGCAAAGGTACCCCAAGGACAAGTGAAGGTGGTCTTATCTTGGTCTTCCGGGCTGATTTGGATCTGGTTATACCCACTAAACCCATCCAGGAAAGAGAAAAACTTCTTTCCTGCCAGTCCATCCAACACTTGATCTATGAAGGGTAGAGGAAAATGGTCTTTCTTGGTAGCTTTGTTCAGTTCTCGGTAGTCCACACAAATTCTCCACTTCCCATTTTTCTTGGGAACCAACACCAGAGGGGACACCTATTCGCTATTCGAGATGGGGTAAATGAATCTGACATCCAATAGTTTTTGCAATTCTTCCTTGACGATGTCCTTAAGGGCTGGATTCATTCTCCTCTGGGGTTGCCTAACCAGTTTACAATCCTCTTTGATGTAGATGTGATGGGTACAGACCGAAGGATGAAATCCTTTCATCTCCTTATAGCTCCAAGCAAAAGCATCTAGATGACTGGCCAGCAGACTACACAGCTCCTTTTCCTGGGAAGGAGATAGGGAGGAGCTGATCTTTAACGTTCTCTCAGGACCAAAATCCACATTTTTGATTCTGGGAGTGACAGGGTCGGTCACACAAAGGTCCACTAAGGTGTTGGCTTGGGCATCCTCCACCAATTCCTCTAAGGACAATGCACTGGGAGGTGGAGTCTAGATCAAGGTTTCAATCAAATCATCCTCTGTTGGGAGGCCTCCCCTAGTGGTGTCTGGGGTGCACAAAGGTGCTGAGTACACCTCATCTTCTTTTCCTTCCTCCAACCAAAGTGGTAAGTCATGCTCTAATAAGGGTTGGGCAGGAGGGTACAGGACTAGCTGCTTGGACATAGGACCATTTTTTATGGTCATGTTTCCTGCACGACAGCTTATGTAAGCATCTGCAGTGGCTAACCAAGGCCTTCCCAAAATAAGAGGGTATCCAGTAAGCTTTGCCTTTGGTTGAAGAACCAAGAAATCTGCAGGGTATTCCCATGAGTCAACAGAGACCAAGACATCCTCTACAATCCCTTCGGGAGTCACGGTGGAGCGATCTGCTAGTTGTAGGACTGTCGAGGTCTTTCACAAGGAACCCTGAAGGTTGAGTTTGAGCATGGTATCTCTGGTCATCACATTAATGGCAGCCCCCAGATCAATCAAGGTGTGAGGTATGATGGTGCCATTGATATGGACATCCACTACAGGACTCCCAGGATCCAAATACTTTGGGCAGATGACTTGTCCCAACATAAGATCAGACAGTTGTCCTATGACATTGATGGTTGAAGCATCTATCTTTCGCCTGCCTGGGTGTCTAAAACACTTTTCCTTAACTAGTTTGTTGTATATCGGTACATCTTTGATGGCTTAGAGAAGTGGTATTTTCACACACAACTATTTGAGTTCTCCCAGAAGCTCATCCTCCTCTGGGTTGGGTTGTGCGGTGGCTGTTAGTCTCTCAGGAAAGGGTGGAATGGCCTTTGGTTCACTTTCCTGTTTATCTTCCTCGTCCTCTGGGGGAGGAGGTTGGCGATCCAGAAGAGTCTTTCCAGATCGCAGATTGATCTCCTGGATCTCCACAGCATAGGTAGGGCATGATGTTTCCCCAGTATATACCTGCTGGGCCTATCTGTTGTTGGGGTTCGGGTTCGGTTGAGCAGGTATTTGAGGTTGCATTGGAGGAGCAGGAGGTAATGGTTGTGGTTGAACTAGTGGTGGAGGCAAAATGGTGGGAGGAGTATTGTACTGGGGCCTCCACCCCGATTGAGGTGCATTCCACTGAGGTTGTGGCTGGGCATGTGAGTGAAACGAATGAGAAGTAGGCTGAGTATGGTACTGAGGTGGGTAAGACCATGGAGGCGGTATAGACCAGGAAGAATGAACAGGGGGTCCCCAGGAAGGCATAGGAGTAGATTGGTTGGGGCTGTAATAAGCTTGGGGTGTCCCTTGCATCCCCTGTTGGTAAGGTCTAGGTCCTTGTGGCCTCCTTTGGTTAAGGAAATAGAGAGGTTCAGTGGGGGCTTCTGTCCCTTGATACATGGCTTTAAGCCCAAGTAAGGTTGGACATTGGTTTGTGGGGTGGTCCTCCTCACAAACAAAACATACTTCAACCGAATGTAATGGGCATTCGTTCTTAGGGTGTTTCCTTGTACACCTAGGGCAGAAGATAGCCAAGGCCCTCTCAGCTTCTTCTTTCTTCTGCTGGATTTAGAATGTATCAAGTTGCATGGAAATGGTCTGTCTCACCTCACTCTTGAGGTCCTCTAATTGATTTGCGAACTCATGTTTGGAGAAAGGAATACCAGCTGAGAGGAGGTTTCCTCTACCTCGTTTCCGGGCTGCCCTAGAATGGTTTCTAAACACAGTCTTTATGTCCTCATAAGGTAGTTGGTAAATATCTCCTCCAGCTAGCATGTGAAGGGTATCTAAGATGTCTTCAGGGACTCCTCGGAGCAGAACCAATTTGAGGGATTCAGGGTCAAGTGTGCACCTGGCCCGTTTATAGCTAAGTTGGAACCTTTCCTCGTAATCCTCTAAGGACTCATCATTCCCCATGGTCATCCGAAAGATTTCTCCCTTGGTTTCCTTGGACCTACAGTAGTCTCGGTACTTGGTATTGAAAGATTGCTGCATCTGAGCCCAAGTAGTGATACTGTTCCCGGGTAAGCCCATGAACCAGCGTAATGCTGCATCCTTAAGGGTTGAAGGGAAGAGTTTTAGCATTTGCTCATCTTCAGTATAGTCATAGGTTCTACAAAGGACAACAAACTCAAACAGGAAGGTATCAGGGTCTTCAGTAGTCAGTCCATGGAAGTGAGGTAAAGCAGAAGGGCTTATGTTCTTCATTTTCATGTCTCCATTGGTCTCTCGGATGGGGAAGGCACCTTCTATTCTTTCATCTTCTCCCCTATGGTCAGCCATGGCTTTAGATGGAGTGTTTTCTAATTCTTCTTCTGCTATAGGATCTTCGTATATCTCAGGAGGTTCGCCTATAGGTTCTTCTAGATCACTGTCACCAAAGAAGAGAGAAGGGTGACTCAGTGATGTGGTGGGGGTGTTGGGTAGGAATTTGCCTGTTTTATCTCGATTCCTACGAGGCATGAAATGGAAAGACTTTTGATTGCTTTTGTTTTTTTCTCTGGTACCTGCAAAAACTGAAACAGACTGAACTGCAACTAACTATCTTGCTGAAATGAAAATGCGGAATTGGAATGAAAGCAGGAAAGAACTAATCTATTTTGCTCAAATGAAATTGCAGGAATTGAAATGCTAGTCTATGCTTGCAGAATTGAAATGCTAATCTACGCTTGCAGAATTGAAATTGCGGAATTGAAATGTTAATCTATGAAAGCAGGAAATGTCTATGCTACTTTTGCAGAATGGAAATGAAATAAACTACTTAGTAGAAGGCGAGAGTAGGGAAATAGAAGAAAAGCAACAATCACTAATACTCTGATGCTTCCCCGGCAACGGCGCCAAAAAGATGGTGGGCTCCAGTATTGTAGCAATAATGCTACAACTCCTGGAGCTTCCTTCTCTAATTTATCAACCCGGTAGTTCGTAACAAACTTGGAAGCGACGGTGCTGTATGCACAAGTACTAACTCTTGTCGCAACTGTCACTTGGTCAACTGGCACAAGTCTGCTAGGGGCTCAAGCCAACTTCTATGAGCTCTCAGAAGAAGCTTTTTAACTGATGGACGAAAGCTAACTCAAAGGAATCTAATCTATTTGCAAAAAAGAACTGAAAGCCAACAAGAAACGCAAACCCTAGCAAACCCTAATTCTACCAGCTAGTCATACTGATGCAAAGGTGGGAATGAAAACTACTGAAAGAGATGTCATTACTCCTACAAAGGTGGGATGCATGTGCCTAGACTACTTTTATCTGAAGAGAACACATTTTTGTTTTTTTGTTCAAGTTGTTGGGATTATTATGCATGTGCTTCTAACTGGATCTTTACTGTGCAGGGGTAGATCAAGGGGAGAAATGCTTGGAAGAGGTCAGGAAGGCTCAGAGAGGGTCTAAGGAGTCCCTAACATCCTTTCCGAGAGTTTCACAAAGTTTGGATGCCAAGCAACCATATTTATGAGCTTCTACACGAAGTCTGCAGGGGTTCTATAGGATGTTCAGAATTTCTACAGGAAGTTCAGTAATTCCTACAGGATGTTCCATAATCGGATTTTTGCGTGATGGATGAGTGGAAGAGGCTGCATGGATGGATAGGGAGGTAGGAGAGGATTTTGTGATAACTCAGTGACAGAGAGATGAGATGAAGAGGGGGTGTGCAAAGCTAGGTTGTCTTAAAGAGGGTGGAGGGAGTGGAAGGTCAGAAAAGGTAGAATAACGAGGGTAGTAGAATTGTTGAGAGACAAGGGGTCTAATTGGGAGATGAGCAAGTGGCCTGGGCAAGGCTGAGAAGGATAAGAGAGTGAGGGAGTAGCACAGCACAGTGTAAACGAAACAAATCATCCACGTCCTGCACATAACCGAAATATCATTAACCTATTCTAACTGTTTGATAAAACCACAGAACAGCAACGTTATTTCTAAGGAAAATCATGCATGGTACTGAAGTAAAGAACCATTCCAAAAGATCTGAACGCATGGACACTTCTACAAACAAAAATATTGCATCAAAGATTGCATGAACACGTAAAACAACGTTTTTGGGTGGGTAGCACTGTCTGCAATTCCAGCCCCTAGAAAGAGGTGAAAATGAGTGTGCAGTCAACCCCTTTTTTGGAACTTTTATCAACTCCAATCTCTTTATTCTATTCTAAACTGCTGAAGCAACTCTGTCTCATAAAACTAACCTACTTAACCACACCAAGAAATTCAACTCAGCAAACTGCGTTTCCAAATGCATGTAAAGGAAAAGAAATACAATGCTGAAAGAAAGATAACAATACAAAGGAAGGAGGCCTTAGGCTCTCAGGTTGGGCCCAACCCCGAGAGCTATGGCTCCTTTAAGAACTCAGAACTGAACTCAAATCTGCCTGCTTTCCATTAAAAGATAATAATCATAAGTCAAATAACATGCCAATAGTGGCTACAAAAGAGCAAAATAGAGCTAGCAGCTCGTAGTTCAGAATGTGCAACAAGGTTTCAAAAGTCCTCTTCGAAGGCTAAAGCCCTATCATTTATACATCTTGAGGCCCCAAGCTGGCCTCCTAAATCAATGGGGCTTGGCTGACCAAACTAAGAGTGATCTGCTGCTTCCTCAAAATCCATTTGGCTGCCTTCTAGATCCGGTTGTGGTGGCTGTCAGAGCTCGGAGTTGGGGGTGAAAATCCCGAGGAAGGCCATTTAATGTTGTGGACAACCCTCCTACGAATCCTCAACCCCATCTTGGCTGTCTCCTAGCCCTCATCTGTGTGGTTTTGCTCCATTAAATGTCAAAAAACCTGAAATAAGCACGTGTTAGCCACCTAGGAATAATGACTGCCCTCATTCGTACAAATGACATAAATATACTGAAAAATGATGCATAAGTTATGAAAAATGAAGGATTGAGCAGAGGTAGTTAGGCCAAATGAGCCCAAAATGCTACCAAATTTGGGGATCATCAGAAAGCAAGGAACCCTGAATCACTTTTATGTACCTAATTGCAAGAAGAACCCGGTGTCCATCTCGAAAATGGAAGTCAAAGGTTTCAAGGTGGCACTCATTGATGGAAAGGTACATGTTTAGAAATAGAATTTTCAAAGATGTTTTTGAGTTCAAGGTAGTATCAAATTGCAAGAAGCCCACTAGGGACCATGTCCATTGTCACATAGCACCAAAGGTCTGTGAGTCAGATTGTGACAGGGATGCCTGAATTCAAAAGGAACATGAAAGTACATGTCTGAGATGTACCGCAAGAAAATCTTACAAGGGGACCGTTACCCTCATGTAGCAAGTCCATAGGTCTAGAACAACACAAGGGGTCTGAGATTGATAATCAAGAATCTTGCATATGCAGGTGGAAGAAAGCCCTCTATGGCTTGAAGCAAAACACCCCGGGCATAGTATGAGAGGATCGATAGCTATCTAATAAAGCTGAGATTCAGTACGAGTGAAATGGATCTAAACCATTTGAAGGTTGTGGATGAGTCCTCTCATACTAGCACCTTACGAGGATGACCTACTTCTAATAGGTGTAGACCCTCTCATTTGCAAAAGTAAGAGGGAGTTGAATTCCAGATGTGGAATGGTGAATTGCAAGCCTATGACTACCTTGAGGATCTTAACTTTTAGAAGTTATATGGTAATGATGTTGGAACAGACTTGGGAAAAGCCTCTAAATCTCATAAACTCATTCATGTTGATGTTCTTGGTGAACTTCCATCCGGACATATGTTTCGTAGTTAGCATGGTGAGCTCATATTTGGTTGAACCTCACTGGATTGGTGCCAATAATCTTTTGAGATGTATTCAGGGCACAATCTCTCATCGATTGAGATACACTATCATAAATATGAAACTGCATGATTATTCAAATGTTGATTGGGTAGGCAGTGTGGAGGATCACTAGAGCACTTTTTAGTGTTGTTTCTCCTTGGATTTTGCTTCGATATCATGGGTGAGCAGGAAGCAGAAGTCAGTTTTTTGTAAGCACTATTGAGATCGGATACATATCTATGAGTATGATCTCGTATGAAGCTGACTGGTTGGGGAAGCTCTTCAAGTGAGTTGTTTGTACCACTGTGATTCTTTGTGACAACCAGAGATGGGATTCAATTATTGAGAAATCCTATATTTGATGATTTCTCTAGCAGATAGACATTAGATACTGCCTTATTTGGGATATGGTAAGACTATGAGCAAGGAAGCTCCATCACCATGAGATGATGTACAAGTCACTACACTTTGTCTAAGCCCTAGGGAAAGATCAAATCTATGTTTTTCCAGAACGACTTGGAGTCATCAAGAGACCCTTATACAAGGGTCTTGCATGTTGTATACATTGAGCTCTGGGAGCTTTGGGGGCTTGTGGTTCTTAATGGAGAAAAGTACAACCACAGGGTGACTCACCCTCCCTTGGTGGTGTGAACGGGGACAGGATGATTCACTCTCCTGTGGACAGGATGATTCGCTCACGTGTGCACAAGATGATTCACTCTCCCATGGAAAAGATGATTCAATTTCTTATGGGACATGATGATTCGATCTCTTGTGGGACAGGGTGATTCACTCTCCTGTGGACAGGATGATTCACTCTCATGTGAACAAGATGAATCACTTTCTTGTGAGACAAGATGATTCACTCTCTTGTGGGACAAGATGATTCGCTCTCTTGTGGGATAGGATGATTCACTCTCCTATGGACATGCTGATTTGCTCTCCTATGAACAAGATGATTCACTCTCTTGTGGGACAAGATGATTCGCTCTCTTGTGGGACACGATGACTCTCTCTCTTGTGTAGCAGGATGATTAATTTTCTTGTGAGGTCTAGATGATGTGTTCTCCATGATGATTGTGTAGCAACATGATTAATTTTGCTGTGAGGTCTAGATGATGTGTTCTCCATGACGATTGTGTAGCAGGATGATTAACTCTCCTGTGAGGTCTGGATAATGTGTTCTCCATGACGATTGTGTAGCATGATGAATAGTTCTCCTGTGAGGTCTAGATGATGTGTTCACCATGACTATTGCGTAGCAGGATGATTAATTCTCCTGTGAGGCCTGGATGATGTGTTCTCCATGGCGATTGTGTAGCAGGATGATTAGTTCTCCTGTCGAGGCATCCTACCGATGCAGTCTTGGACTCATGGGAAGTACCTCTCATCTGATCAATGAGCATGGAAATGAGGATAGGGACCATAGTAGTACCAATGGACGCATTGTTGTATCTACCATACTCCCTATGCTAGGATGAACTTCATTTATCTAGGATCAATGATACTGGTCTGGGACTAGTGGTAGGAGTTGTACCCACTATGACACTGACTTTAGGTCGGTTGAGGACTAGTCTAGGACCAGTGGTACATATTCTGAGACTATCTTCGAGTCAGTAGAGTACTGGTATGGGACCAGTGGTAGGAGTTGTACCTATTATGACACTTACTTCGGGTCGGTTGAGGACTAGTCTAGGACCAGTGGTACACACTCTGAGACTGACTTTGGGTCAGTAGAGAATGGTATGACACATTCTCGATCAATTCTTCTTCTTCATGATTCAATAGAGCTAAGTTGAGCAGAGTAGAGCCAGCAGAGCTGAGCAAAGCTGAGCAGAGTAGAGCCAGCAGAGCTGAGCAAAGCTGAGCAGAGTAGAGCAGAGCCAGCAAAGCCGCGGAGAGTAGAGTAGAGCCAGCAAAGCTAGCAGAGCTGAGTAGAGCAGAGGAGAGCCAGTAGAGTAGAGAAGAGCTAGTAGAGCTGAGCAGAGCTAAGAAGAGTAGTGCAGGGCACTGATAGTAGAGATAGTACAATTGGACATATGGATCAGCGGATGGAGTTCTCCCTAGTTGAGAGGGAGTGTTAAAATTGGAAGCCAGGGCCAAACTCCATGTGGGTCATATTATTTATGGTCGTTGATAATTTTATTGGATCCCTCTCATTGAGAGGTGTAGGATTTATCTAAAGATCATCCGATTCTGATAAGTCTTTATAAAGTTATGAATTTATTTATGTTATGGACAAATTGTTAAGTCGACCAACAACTTATGTACACTCAGAAGCCCAATAGTCATGTCTATTCAACCTCTACGTTTTAGTATAAGTAGAAGAGTACTTCAAGTCATTTCTACGCAAACTTGGATCTCTTTCTCTCTCTACTTGTCTTTGGGGTTTAGTAGGAAGAGAGATCCTAAAGAAAAGCCAGAAAATCTGGAACTGCTGGAAAAGCTAGAATAGCTGGAAAAGCTAGAACTGCAGGGAAAGCTGGAATAGTCGGAAGATCCAGAAATGCTGAAACTACCAGAATAGCTAAAAAGGCTGGAAAAGTTGGAACTGCTAGAAAAGCCAGAAAAGTCAGAAAATCCGAAAAATTTGGAAGTACTGGAAAAGCCAAAACTGCCAGAACTACCACAATTATCAGAAAAGATGGAATATCTAGAACTGTTGGAAAAAGCTGGAACTGTCGGAAAAATCTGAAACTGCTAGAAAAGCCAAAAATGACAGAAAAGCTGGAAATACCGGAAAAGCTAGAAAAGCTGGAAAAGCCAGAATTGCCAGAATTGTCAGAATTGCCGGAAAAGCCAGATCTGCTGGAAAAGCCAGAACTATCGGGAAATGTAGAAATAGCTGGAACATTTGTCTCTGAAGGAAGGCCACATGATGTATGAGATCATGGGCAACATAGTAGTAGCATGATGATATGCGCATGGGCAGCATAATGATGCATGATGATATGAGCATGGGCAGCATACTGATGAATGACATCAAGAGCATGGGCGACTTGATGATGAATAAGACCATGGAAGATGCAGCATGAAGATGAGAGCAGCTCAGTCATCAAGGTTCAACACATGTGACAGTACAACAAGGTGTCACACAACAATGTGCAGCAAATAGACGAGATGCAACACTATGATAGGTGAACGAGTCACCTTAGAGAATCAG
This sequence comes from Pinus tabuliformis, assembly GCA_031772625.1. Classification (NCBI taxonomy): domain Eukaryota; kingdom Viridiplantae; phylum Streptophyta; class Pinopsida; order Pinales; family Pinaceae; genus Pinus; species Pinus tabuliformis. The sequence continues at coordinate 814,555,789 of CM062819.1, read as the reverse complement.
TTGAAGCAATATGTCTTCAACTGATCTCATGCTGATATCAAAATTCAAAGTGATTGCCTGCTATTATAAATGTACTATCTCTCTGACTTTCGTTGCTAAACTTTGAAGAACATAAAAGAAGAATTGTTCAGGGGTTTCCCCACATTGGGATTTGTCCCTGGCTAGCACCACATCTTGTGTCCTCTTGTCTTGGCTTGTCTTCTGCGATTTATATTTATGTTCTATCTGTAGTTTACTTATGCTGAAGTGATTGCTAGTGTGGAAAAGAAATTCAAATAAATTTCTCTAGCATAGAAGATACCTAAAATTAACATGATCCCAAGGGCTACAAACATCGTTTCATTGCCGAAATCGGACCCCATGTTAATGGGACTACCCTGTGCAAACCCAGCAGTTGTGACCTTATAATTGTTCTCTGACTTAGAATATTGGTTTTGCTTCACAGTGGTGACGACCTTCTGCTTTCCCTTCTGCCATTCCTTTCAGGTCTCAGCACAGGATGCAACTTCCAACAATTTTCTTCATCATGCCCCTCTTTCTCACAATGTGTATAGGAGGGCTTTGCTCCCCTTCTCTTGGCTGTTGCGGTTCTCTTTGGGTGGTCATCTCATCCATGTGTTCCCCTGTTTTCCAAATGAATGGCGTTTACACTAGCAAAGTCAATGGTAGTAGTTTCAAACAATAATAATGAATGTCTAATGTAAGTATGTAATGATCCAATATACTTAGTTACTACTTTAGGTGAGTCAAGTGCAATGCCTAAATTAAGTGCTTGTTTTCTAAACTCCTGGGTAAACCTTTCAACATCTTGACCTTTGCCTTGCTTTAAGTATTTCCAATCCATTAAGGCTTTTTTATTATAACCCAAGTGATAAAATTGTTCTTTTAATGCAGAAATGAAACTAGGCCACGAGGAAAGAAGATTACCCACACTCTTACTTATTCGCAATTTTCTCTCCTACCAGACGAAAGCGGTGCCACTCAGCTGAAGAGAGGCCAACTAAATCTTTTCCTCATCCTCTGCGATCTGCTGAATCTTGCAGTAGATCTTAATCTGCCTAATCCAGTTATTAAGCTTTTCTACATTACTTTCACTGTTATACATGGCAAGATCAAATTTTACATCTAGTTTAAAGAAAGGTTGCTTAGAAGCATCCCTTAAATTTCTATGATGATGGTGATGAGAGGAAGAAGAACTTTCACTTGTGGAAGGAGAAGGAGGGGGTTCTTCTCCATTTTCATGCACCGAACCTTGTTCTTTTGCCTTTCTCCCTTTTTCTTTCTCCAACCTTGAAGGTAAGTGGTCGACATTTGATGTCATTGTATAGAAGGTTTTGTAGAAATTGAGCTCCTCTTCATAATGAGCCTCTTCGTCTACCATGTTTATCCTTCGATGTGCACGCCCTGCTTCAGGATCGAAAGACTTTAGTTTCCCTTTGCCTCTTCGGAGCCTGTTTCATGTTAGCATACAAACATGTAATTCACATATACAAAGACCAGCTTTGATACCACTTGATCCCAAAAAATCTTTTCGTTATGATGCATTAAATAATTACATATTAAGCTTGCATTTAACCATGAAATTACAAGTGCATAAAAGAAGAGCAAGAGAAGAATAGCAAGTCATGCATAGAAGACACAGGATTGATATTGGTCTTTGTCCAGGAGGGACTACATCTCTAGGGCCTATCTGAATTAGTGGGGAGGCCTTGTTTCCATTAGATGGAAAAATAATGAAAGTACATCAAAAGTCAAAATGATGACCTTATACCTCCAAAATTGAAGAAGTTTGAAATTTCATATCTCTGATGGAGAAATGAATTGCACCGTTGAGTTCGTGGCATCGAGAAATGCTGAAACCATATCAAATTTGTCGGAAACTGACAAAGTGAAAATCTGGCCCCCTGCAGAAATTGCTCAGATCATGGTTCTGGTCCCCTCTCTGCGGTGCTCATGGTTCCACCTGCATGGAAATGCGTGCCCTCTCCCAGCCTCCTCGTGCACTAGGAAAAATGGGTTTATATGAATTTCATGGGCTGATATGTCAATGAGAAGGTTGTTGGCCTGTTGGTTAAGGCAGAGGTATTAAAGCGGCAGGTTGGGGAATCAAATCCCACCTGCACCATATGTAGCAAAATATTTTAGTGAAAAACAACACATATTTTTATGATGACTGTTACAGTTATTTTTCAGGCGCACAGTTTTGTAATGGTTACATTACATTGTTTGGTGTGCTGTTTGGTTTGGCGGTATGCCACATGGGGCCACTGTGTGGGAAGGGATGGAGGGCCCGTCAGATGTGGGTTCAACTCCCACCGGCTACATCCATATGTTTAATGTATATGGTAAGCGGTTGGGGTGTGGACTAGTCCATCGGAGGTGGCCTGACAACCCCTTTTTAAATGTTTAATGTAATACACTGGTTGAGGGAGGGCCGGTGGGGGTCATGGTGCATTGACCCATAATTAAAATTTTGGTTTTTGATATTATGTGCTAGTCCTTGGGGGTGGTGGGGTTGGTGGCCTGCCACCCTATAAAATATATTTTTTTTATATTTATCAAACAAGCACATTTTTTTTAAATTTGTCTAATATAGGGGATATCAGACAAATTAACGATCCAACAAATTTGCCCGTTTTTCGGAGCCAGGTTTCATGCCCCAAGGTCAGTCAAATTGTAGGACACTTAAACCTGGCCCACTACCCAACTTTGCCCAAAACTTTGACTGGCTCATTCTTCCTCATACGAGCTCAGACTTGAGTGTCGTTCACACTATTGGAATTAGGAAGATGAGATCTACAACCTAAACCTGGTTCGAGAAAATTTCGAGCACTTTGATTTTTGAGCCTTTGTACTAAAGTCACCTTCACTTTGACTTGTACAATCCACCTGGATCATTCCTCCCCATTAAAGAGCTTTTGGCCCCCAAAAGAATTTACACTTAACACACTATTTGTGTCCCTTTCAATCCACACTTTCAATCAAATGCATGTGAAACTGATACATCTTTTGCAATCATGCACACCACACATGACTCAAAAACCCTTCCTTGCCAAGAGTTTACAACACACACTCCTTGCCAAGGATTACATAAAAAGTAAGCAACACCTCAGCTACTGATAAGGAAAGGCCAAAATATCATCATTGCGTTTTGAAGTGATGGGAAACATGCCATCACTTTTACATTTACTTGCAACATATGATTTACAATGGTGGCCATAACAAGCTACTACCTCTAAAAAACCAACTTAATAAGGTAGACCACCTTAAATGGGGTGGCTTCATTTGTTTAACATGTTCACATTTGACTCCTCTAGCGATGTTTCCAGAGCATGGAGCATCGTACACGTGGTTTGTTGGTGTCCCTGTTTGTTTTAATGACTACAATGATTATTTTTCCTCCAAACTTTCGGGGCTACCTTCGGGCACTTTCCCCTGGTGTTCCTCCAATAAGTGTTCATGGAGCCCTCACTATCACTAGACTGTGAGGAAGGAGTTTCATTGTCTATCATTGGTTGGTTACTAGCTGTATTGGAGCTTTCTCACATTTCCTTTCTGACGTATCTGAGTCCTACACAACGTGGAAATTCCTTGACTTTGACGGGGTTTACAATGCCTTGGCCTTTGATGCCGAGGCACTTTCCCTGATACCCCATCCTCTTCAATAGTTTGGATGCAATCACTGTAGTATGATTTTCAAAAGTGGTGAATTCATCATCATGAAAATCATATGAAATCTGAGAATTTCTTTTTACCTCCAGATAGCTATGCTACCACTTTTCCAAGGCCTCATCCTCTGCTTGCAAATGGCGTAGTAACCTTTGTTTTTCTTCCCTTACCTCCTATTGAAGCCCCCTTAGCCCAACATTCTCTGCTTGGATGTGGTGGTTGATCTCCTCAAGTTCTTCGAGTCTTGCTGCAGGTAGTACCCTTTTCATTGTGTCTGTTGAAATCCTTGATTCAATGCTGGAATCAGACCCCAAATCTATGGGTCCTCCTACTCTGATCCTAAGGGTTGCAAATGTTGTTTCATCGCCAAAATCAGACCCATGGGCCTACCTCGTGAAAATCCTGCAGTTGTGATCTTCTCATCTTCATCTGACTCAGAATCTTGGTTTTGTTGCACGGTGATGATGGCCTCGTGATTCCCCTTTTTGTCATTCATTTTAGATCTTAGCTCAGGGTGTAGCTTCCAATAATTTTCTTCATCATACCCCTCTTTCTCACAATGTGTACAAGTGGGCTTTGCTCCCCTTCTCTTTGTTGTTGCGGTTCTCTTTGGGTGGTCATCTTGTCCATGTGTTCCCTTGTTTTCTAAACGAATGACCTTTACATTGGCCGAGTAAATGGTAGTAGGTTTAAACAATAATAATGAATGTCTAATGTAACTATGTAATGATCCAATATACTTAGTTACTACTTCAGGTGAGTCAAGTGCAATGGCCAAATTAAGTGCTTGTTTTCTAAACTCCTCGGTAAATATTTGGACATCCTCACCTCCATCTTGCCTTAAGTATTTCCAATCCATTAAGGCTTTTTGCTTATAACCCAAGGAATAATTTTTTTTCTTTTAATGTAGAAATGAAACTAGGCCACGAGGAAAGAAGATTACCCACACTCTTACTACTTCGCAATTTGATCTCCCACCAGACAAGAGTGGTGCTACTCAGTTGAAGAGAGTCCAACTAAATCTTTGCCTCATCCTCTGCGATCTGTTGAATTCTGCAGTAGATCTCAATCTGCCTAATCCAGTTATTAATATTTTCTGCATTACTTTCATCGTTATACATGGGAAGATAAAATTTGACATCTAATTTAAAGAAAGGTTTCTTAGATGCATCCCTTGAATTCTTATGATGATGGCGATGACAGGAAGAAGAACTTTCACTCGTGGAAGGAGAAGGAGGGGGTTCTTCTCCACCATTTCCATGTACTGAACCTTGTTCTTCTGCCTTTCCCCCTTCTGCTTTTTCCAGCCTTGAAAGAAAATGACTGCCATTTTCTGTCATTGTATAGAAGGTTTTGCAAAAATTTAGCTCCTATTCATAACGAGCCTCTTCATCTGCCATGTTTCTCCTTCTATGTGCATGCCCCGCTTCAGGATCAAAAGACTTTAGTTTCCCTTCACCTCTTCGGAGCCTACTTCTTGTTAACATACAAACATACAATTCACATGTACAAAGACCAGCTTTGATACCACTTGATCCCAAAAATTATTTTCGTTGTGATGCATTAAAGAATTACATATTAAGTTTGCATTTAACCATGAAATTACAAGTGCATAAAAGAAGAGCAAGAGAAGAATAACAAGTCATGCATAGAAGACACAGGATTGATATCAGAGTTCATCTAGGAGGGACTACGTCCTCGGGCACTTCTCGAATTAGTGGGGAGGCCTTGTTTTCATTAGATGGCAGAATAGTGAAAGTACATCAAAAGTAAAAATTGAAGAAGTCCGAAAATTGTAGATCCCTGATGGAGAAACAGACAACACCGTTCAATTCGTGGCATCGAGAAATGTTGAAACCGTATAAAATTTCTTGGAAACTGACAATGTCAAAATCTGGCCCCCTGGAGCAATTGCTCAGATCATGGTTCTAGCCCCTTCCCTGTGTTTCTCATGGTTCCACCTACATAGACATGCGTGCCCACTCTCGGCCTCCTCACGCATTGCGAAAAATGGGTTTATATGAATTTGATGGGCGGATATGTCAATGAGAAGGTTGTTGCCCTATTGGTTAAGGTGGAGGTATTAAGGTGATAGGTTGCGGGATCAAATCCCACCTATGCCATATATAACAAAATATTTTAATGATAAATAGAGTGGATTTTTATGGTAACTATTACAGTTCTTTTTTGGGTGCACAGTTTTGTAATGGCTACATTGTAGTGTTGGGTGTGCTGTCTGGTTTGGCAGTACACCACATGGGGCTTCTATGTGGGCGAGGCCTGCCGGCCATGGGTTCAACTCCCATTGGCTCTTTCCATATGTTTAATGTATATGGTAAGCTATTGGGGTCTTGGTCGGGTCCACCGCAGGTGGCTTGCCCACCCCTTTTTAAATGTTTAATGTAGTATGATGGTTGAGGGGGGGGTCGGCAAGGGTCATGGCCCGTCGACCCATAGTTAAAATTTTGGTTTTCGATATTATGTGTTGGTTGTTGGGGGGGTTGCGGGGTTGGTGGCCCAACACCCCATAATTTTTTTTTTTTTAATCAAACAAACATATTTTTTTTAAATTTGTCTAATATAGGGGATATTAAATAAATTAGCGATCCAAAAATTTCACCTACTTTCAGAAGCTAGGTTTCATGACCCGAGGTCGATCAAATCGTAGGACACTTAAACTTGGCTCACTACCCAAGTTTGACCAAAACTTTGACTGGCTCATTCTCCTTCATACGATCTCGGATTTGAGTTTTGTTTTGCACCATTGAAATCAAGAAGACGAGATATACAACTTGAACCTAGTTCGAGAAAATTTCGAGTGCTTTGATTTTTGAGCCTTTGTACTGAAGTCACTTGTACTTTGACCTGTATGATCCACCTGGATCAAGGATGAAGCCAAAATCAAGCACAAGGTTATAGGTATGATAAATCTAATGTCCAGTGTCGTTACAGTAAGAAGTATGATCATTATGCAAATGAATGTACAAAGAAGCAATATGACATTAGTAACAAACCAAGTGAAAATTTCACAAAGGAAAATCAGAACCATGATAACATGTTTTTAGCTTGTAATGTAGCACAAGAAAAGAAAGTGATATATGATATATAGATTGAGGGTGTACCAACCACATGTTAGGGAACACATAAATGCTTTCCAATCTAGATGAAAGTGTGAAATCTAAAGTGATGTTAGGGATCGATAGCCAAGTCTCTGTCATGGAAAAATGATGAGTTAATATGTTAATAGAGAAGGGAGAGAAGAAATACATCTCATATGTTTACTTTGTCCCTCGTTTGAAGCATAACCTGATAAGCATTGGACAACTCATGCAAAAGGGCCACAATTTTTTTTTTCAAAAATGATGAGTGCACAATTTTGGATAGGCCTCTAAGCAAATAGTTGGTTGCAAAGGTTCAAATGACAAACAATAGAATGTTTCACCAAAAGATAAGATCAGATTTGAAGGAATAATGTGCGCAAGCACAACTATCGATGAATTCAAAAGAGGATGGAAGAAAAGATGAAGTTGTCGTAGAAGTAAACTTTCAAGCAGAGGTCAAAGATGAAAATTGGTTGTGGCATTTGAGATTTGAACATTTCAACTTTGGAGGTTTGAATTTGCTGCATAGGAAAGGCACGGTGAAGGGATTGCCACTCATAGAAAAACCAGACAGCCTATGTGAAGGATGTATCTTGAGCAAGCAACATAGAGAGACATTTCTAGCAGGAAAGCTAGCAAGGGTAAAGGAACTTTTGGAGATCATCCACTCATATTTATGTGAACCAATGTAGACACCATCAATTGGTGGCATCCACTATCTATTGGCCTTTATAGATAACTACACAAGGAAGACATGGGTCTATCTCTTAAAACAAAAAAGTGAAGTGTTTGAGTGCTTTTGCCAATATAATGCTCTTATTGAGAAGCAAAGCAGATACTACATAAAAGTCCCCAGGACTAACAGAGGTGGCAAATACATCTCGAATGACTTCCTTCAATTTTGCAGGGAGCATGGAATTCACAAGTAATTTACAACAATATATATACCTCAACAAAATGGTGTGGCAGAAAGGAAGAATAGGACCATCATGGAAATGGCAAGGGGTATGTTGAAGGAAAAGCATTTGCCAAATTATTATTGGGTTGAAGTTGTCCCTTGTGTAGCATATATCTTGAATAGATGTCCAACCAAAAGCATCCAAAATGTAGTTCCTGAAGAGGCATGGAGTGGAAGAAAGCTTAGTGTCACTCACATGAGAGTTTTTGGATGTGTGGCATATGGACATGTCCTGGACGAGTTGAGGAAGAAGTTGGACAACAAGGGGGAGAAATGCATATTTCTTCAATATAGTGATGAATCCAAAGCATACAAGCTCTATAATCTATCAACCAAGAAGGTCATAATCATCAGAGATGTGCAGTTCATAGAAGAAGAAGCATGGGATGGAAGTTTAGAGAAGACATTGATTATCAAAGCCAGTATACCACATGAGGATAAAGAGGAATTTACGACAGCAAACAATTCCTCAACAATGACTCCCCCTACTCCTATTCAAGGGAAACAAAGCAAGAAATAAGCAACGCCATTAACAAATAATAGGACACTGTTGCACAGTGAAGCAAGTGATTCTGCAAGCACGCCACAATGCACAACACCAAGTGACATGTGAAGCCTATCTTCAACAAGCACAAGAAGACCAAAATTCAGAAATTTAAATGAGATTTATGAGCAAGATGAAGTTGATAGCAACGATTGTCTCAATTCCTTATTTGCATTATTTTATCATGTAGATGAACTAATCCATTTTGATGATGCAGTCAAAGAAGAAAAATGGGTTGCAACAATGGAGGAAGAAAAAAGAAACAATAGAAAAGAACGCCACATGGGATTTAGTGAACCTTTCGCAAGGAAAAGAAATCATTGGAGTGAAGTGGGTCTATAAGGCCAAGAGCAATGTCAACAAGAAGATTGAAAGGCATAGAGTGAGGCTAGTTGTCAAAGGATACAAGCAGTAACATGGAAGAGATTATGCAGAGAGACTTGAGCCAATTCCGAGGATGGAGACAGTGTGTATAGTTGTGGCGACTTCCACGCAACATAAATGGAAAGTGTATCAAAATGACGTAAAATCAACGTTCTTGAATGGAGTACTGAAAGAGGAATTGTATGTTGCACAACCGCCTGGTTATGAAGTAGAAGGCCAAGAAGACAAGGTTTATAGGTTGAGGAATGCTCTTTATGGGCTGAAGCAAGCACCGTGTGCATGGTATAGTAGGATAGATGCTTACTTGTTGGACAATGGTTTCGACAAATGTGACTGTGAGCTTACTATTTACATCAAATAGAGTGTCAGTAAGATTCTTATTGTCATCTTATATGTAGATGATTTGATTTTTACAGGCAATGATGATTTCCTCATCGTTGATTTCAAACAAGTCATGAAGGATGAATTTGAAATGGCTGACTTGGGGTTGTTAAGGCATTTTTTGGCCATAGAAGTGAGGCAAATAGAAAATGGAATTTTTATCTCTCAAACAAAGTATGTAGCATACATTTTGGAGAGGTTTAATATGTAGAACAACAGGCCCGCACCAACTCCAACTATCATGGGGTTGAAGTTGAGCAAAGAAGATTACAACAATAATGTCAATTTGACATTATACAAAAGCATGAAGGTCAGCTTGATGTATTTTACCACCACTATGCCGGGTATAATGTATGTAGTGAGTTTGGTGTCAAGGTTCATGGAGACACCCAAGGAGACACATTGTCAAGTAGCCAAAAGAATTCTAAGGTATGTCAATGGGACAAAACAATAGGGTATTTTGTATGCCACAACAGATGATTTCAGGCTAGTTGGTTACACTGACAGTGATTGGGCAAGAAGTGTCGATGATAGATAGAGGACGTCAGGATATGTTTTTCATTTGGGTTCCAGAGTGGTTTCATGGGCTTCTAAGAAGCAGCTGATAATTTCATTGTCAACAGCAAAAGATGAATATGTCGCCGCAGCAGGAGCCGTCAGGCAGTTTGGATGAGAAAGATGTTGAGGGATTTTGGCCACGACCAAGGGGGAAAGACAATTGTTTTCTACAACAACACATCTGCAACTGCATTGTCAAAGAATTTTGTTTTTCATAGGAGGACCAAGCATATTGATGCTAAATATCATTTTATGAGAGAGTTGATTAAGAATGATGAAATTGTTCTGCAACATTGTAGGGCACATGAATAGTTTGCTAATATTTTCACGAAGTCATTGCCACGTGAAAATTTTGTTTATATTAGAGATTGTTTGGGAACTGTTAATGGCGACAGTGGTTATTAAAGAGGAGTGTTAGAAATATTAATGTCAATCACCACCTTAAATACACTGACAACCACCATACTTGCCCAATGAACTTTTGTAGGCGGAAGGACGGAAGTTCTGAACAATAATACACTGATGACCATTCCGCAACACATGATATAGTTAAACCTCCATATATGAAGCGAATGTGTTTTCCTATATTTTGAAATATAATTTAAAGCATGCATGGTTTGGTACAACCTTTTTAGTTTTTCACTATCTATAAGTTAAATTTCTGTTTCAATTAAACATCTTAAATTTCTGTTTCATTTAAACACCTTAAATTTCTGTTTCAATTAAACATCTGTGTACTTGCGATATCCTTAGTGCAAGTGAAGTTGACTTTGCCACAACATATTTCTGAGCCAGACTCCTCTCCTCCGCCACTTGAAATTTTTCTAACACTCTCGTCACAAATGCTGGAATGTATGGTCATGCACGCTCATTCTATGATATATATGGTTCCTCAGCCCGACTCTCGACCTTCAGGATTCGGCTTATAACAGAGAGGATGTCAATGCTAAGGTTGTCGATCTTGGACCAGTGATGACTTCCCTGTATGGCTCCTTCACACTGGCGATTTAGAAGATCCACCGCATTCCCACTGCCACGGTCCACTTTGTTCACGATGCGCCCGGGTAGTGCGACCATATCCCTCGCCCTCAAGGCCCACACGGTTTACAAGGCGCCTCTGCAAAACGTGTTCAACACTCCAGGTACCGACCCTCGCAATCATAGCTGCGCTCCAGGTACTGGCCTCCGCATCGACTGCTCTTGAGACCAAGCGATGCTATCCATGTGTGATGATCGAGCCCACGATGCAATCTGGATGATTTCTTCAAAATCTGTAAGATTCCCTTCACTTTTGCGCTTTAATTTTGCAGTGGATTCCCACTTCACAGTAGGTCCATTCAGTGAGTGTTGAGTCCGATGCAGCTGCGCTATGCCGGACATCCAGAGCGATGAATAGTCACCGCACCTACCATGGAGAAACACTTGAGCCATAAATTGGAATTTTCCTTCCCTGCACACAGAGTTTGGCGTTGCAACAAATAATTCCAGTTTAGATGCGAGCCACTGTGAATACCGGACAAGTGAGATCTGGTCTGCGACTTAGGAATCCACAACCTCTCCTGCTGTGTGCTGAGACGTCCCTCAGTGCTCGGCCCTCTCCTCAACGAAATTTTCTAGAATTCCCAACGGTCGCTGGATCTGCTTTTGCGCATAGGGGTTTGGGCTATCGGCCTTACCACTAACCATAGAGAACAATAACTCCTTGATCAGCAAGACGATTTTTAAATACGAAGCATTGGGTTCCTCTTCAACGCATGGGAATCAGTCTGATGTAATAGTCTCCTACAACCTTCATGAAGCTGACGTTGTTCACCCATATTGCCTCATGGCGCCCGAGGGATGCTGTCAGACCCTTCTGCTTGGCAATCCTTTCTGCGCTATATTAATTTGCTTTGGTCTGCTAACAATGTAGATCTCGATCTATAGCTCGGCCTTTGGATATTGACGAGATCTGGGCTATAGATTTAACCTTCAAGGAACAACCTTTCGACTTTTGGATCTGAAAATTACAGAATGGATTCTCGGTTTCCACTAGAGGAAGGCTCTGAGATTACACCAAAATGCACTTAGCCTACTTGGGGTCTAAACTTCGCCTCCAAATATAAATTGACCCTTTCAATGATAAATGATTTGACGTTGCAAGGAAAAATTTACTCCGCGTACTTACAAAGTTAAAGTGGGCTTTTTTTATGAATATTTCAAATTTAATTCTACGCCCCTCTAAATAATTTGACTTTGGAAAGATAATAATATTTGGCCTAGGAAAAATAATAGCCAAAGAATAATCTTGGGCTGAATAAATAGTTAGCCAAATTTTCTTTAATAAAATATGGCCTACTTATCTGCAAAATGATGAACGCCGGAAGGATGATAAACTTATTAGGGTGGGTATAAAAAACCACCGAAATTTTAAGATTCTAGTTTGGGTTTGATAAACTTATTATGGTGGGTATAGAAAACAACTGAAATTGTAGATTCTAGTTTGGGTGATTATGGAAGATCACTGTATACTTTCTCATAAAATTTGTAATTTCTGATATTATGGTAAGATTTGAAATAACTAAATCATGAATAGATCTTGAACATTTCAGTGTTATAATTAAAATGTTAAGAAGGGAAATACAAAACACAAGGGTTAAAAAAGGATGCATCTTTTTATTTATATTATTAATTAAAGAAAATAGTACATGCCCATATAACAATATCAGAGTAGTTGCAATAGTATGCACTTATGTTCATCAAAGAGAAAAAAAAATACTATGGTGCATCTTTGATAGATCCACTAGATAGATTACAGCCATGAGGTTTTAGTCTTGGGAATCAAATTATAAATGGCAATGTCAAGTTCTCAACCTGGACAACCAAGGATGCTCCAAAAGCCTAACTCTTATTTCATTTTATAAATTTGATAAAACTTTATTTTATTGTTTTCTCTTGAAAAATAAAAACAAATACCATACACAGATACCAAAGAAAATACCATGAATAAATTTAGTACATTTTAACTATTTAAAAAAATATAGTTATTGAGAATAGAAACCATGTGAAAGACACCATAGCAACCTCGAATAACTGTAAGCAAGATCTAGTAATCAAGAATGTATGCTTTGACAAGTTCAAGCCGGTCCATTGCTGCTGCCGACTCTCTCAAATGCTCATACTTCCCCATCATCTACACTCATGTCAAATCTCTTCAGAAACTCTACTTCGAGGCATGATGTTAGAGTATATAGCAATATACATATTCCATGCAAAAACAAATAAAATAATTAATTTATGTGATGTGGTAAGAAAAGTGGCAATCAGTGTACAATAAATATACCAGCTGGGTTGGTGCGAACTGCTCCTCTGATGATATAGCCTTTGGTGAGGTGAACATTGATAAGCATAGTTACACGGGTACAGTTTCTATGCATTGATGTACTTGAAGTCTTCTTGTTTTTGGGAGTTTGGGGGCTAATTGGAAACACTTCAAAATTGTCGGGAGTTTCAACAGGTACTTTAGAGTTTTTAGGTAGTTTCACAGGTACTTTAGAGTTTTTAGGTAGTTTCACTGCAACCGATTTTTGACGTTTTGGGAGCTTCACTGCAATGAATAAGTGCAAACTTAGGTGTATTTGACATTGCAAGCTTGGGTGCTGCTTAAATTGATGGAACTGTGTGAAGGAAAGGGTATGCCACTGGGTTTAGATTTGTATATGTGTCTGGAACTAGATTTGTATATGTGTCTCGAACTGAGAGAAACAACTTGTTTATGGAAAGCCCTTCTATCCCAATGAGGATGAGTCATCTGGCCAATCTTGATCTTTGTCATTAGAAAGCTATTCATTCTCCTCATATACTCGGATGGCTGATGGATATAAAAGAATTTAGGAAGATTGTTGCCACTGGCAAAACCATCATTATTAAGAAGATTGTTGGCCAGCAAAACCATCATTATTGCCAGAGCTTAATGGACAAAAGATGTAATGCTAATAAAAAAAATTGAAATTATGAAATATAAATATTATTAAAAAACAATTTTTAATTTAATTTTCATATTTATTTAAGTATAAAATATATATTAATCTGGAAATTTATAATTTTATTATACACACTCTTTTTAAAATAACACTGGATTTAAACTCTATTGTTTTAATAATATTGGTGAGGCTATATCAAGGGTGAAGAATTGGACCATTGACTAACATACAACATTGTATAAAATCACATAATGATCCAGTAATAACAACATTTTTTTTGGTTTGGTAGTTCTGGATGTTTCTTTACTCGGAAAGAATTTGATTGAGAAATTGTTGATGGATTAATATTTTGATTTTTTTTTGGGCGATGTTTCAAAATTCAATCTTTTACATATTTATTTAAAAGATAAAATTTGATTGACAAGTTTTGATGAAAATAAATAAATTATTTTATTTTTATTTTTAATATATATTAAATTTTAATATATTATATTATTACCATTGCTATTTTGACTTTTCTTATAAATTTGACTTTTCTTATAAATTTGAGCAATACTTCTAACAAGTACCAGAGTACCAGAAACTTATTCAACATAGTAGTTGATAAGCCATGACGCAATGGAACACCCTGCAGCTGTAGCGCAAATTATTTTATCTCTTTTCAGATAGCATGGTTTATATCAGAAGCCGAAGGTCGAATCTCTGAGATGAATGGGATAAGTAGCGCAATGAACTGCGGAAATGAAATGGAGATGTAACATTTTAACGCTTCCTGGATGGGTAGGCGAGAGAAAATTTCAGTAGGCCACATCTACGTAGGAATAGACCTGAAATTTCAGTTGTACATGAAAGAAAAGAGGATAACCACGGAATTTCAGCCGTACAAGAAAGAGGAGGATAACCATGGATTTTTTTGTTTGTTGTTGTTGGAGTATTTCTCGCATTTAGTTAAGTGGGATTCTCGTGGGAATCTTGGATTGATGGCAACGTTGGGCATGTAGATCAGACAAGTGGATTAATGGCCATTTTGAAAAAATGGGATCTTAGAGGACAAACACGTGGGAGGAGCTGGACAACATCGGCCATTTACACGATGTGGTGAATAAATGATATCTACAAAAGTCTTATTTTCACGCCATGATATTCACGGAGTTGTGGAGGCCCATTGGCTGAGCTGTGGAGCCCAATTGAACAAGGATTTTAGCATGTAGCAGGTACAGATGTCAAAAGAGGATGAAAACTACACTAATAATTAATTTTAAATATTTTCAGTATAAATATATAACAATAAAAATAATATTAAAAAAAAACTTATTCCCAAAAATATTATTATTATGATTAAAAAAATAATTTTTATAAATTTAATATTTATTTAGATATTAAATTTAATGCATACATGTCATATACTAAAATGCGATACCAATTTCAAATTATATTTTGATGTTAAAATTATTTAACTATACATAAATAACAATAAATAAATAGAATGTGTTAGACGCATCAAAGAGATTACACTTACTTAAATATGGCTTTGAACAGTAACACGTCTCTGATGCTCTTAAGCATAGGGGTCTGTTTAATTTTCCATAAATTGGGTTCTCGAACTATTTTCGAGAATATCAATTACAATTAAGCTATGGTTGTGTGCATTATTAAATATCTCTGCGAAACAGATATTACATTGCAAATACCGGTTCTCACATATGACACGCACTAATTAAAACATTCATGAAAAGTTTTATATTAAAAAATATGAAAAAACATGGTTTATCTTAAAAAATTATAAAATTTCCGTATTAAAGATCTGCAGTTACATAATTGTGGATGTTTTTATGAAAAATAATATTTTTTTTATGAAAAGGATAATTTTCATATTTAAAATATAAAACAAAAATTTTAAAAGTATTTTTCTCACTGTAGCTATTATGGTCAACAGCAAAACAAGGGATCAATGGTGTGAGATTCAATTAGAGGGGTTAGTTTTTTGTGTTTTACATAAAAGATAATTTTTACACACATTTATAGATAAATAAATATCAATAAATTTGGATCTGATAAAAATAGTGGTTGGGATAAATTTCTTTCATATGCTGAGACTGTTTCAAACCTACTTTTAATATGGAGTGTCTTATTCTTTACATCAAATTTCATATTTGAGATTTTGTTTTTCATGTTATTAGATTTAATTATATTCTCTCCGATACTAATAAATTTAATACATTTTTCTCTTCATTATTTTTAGATCATCTTACATAAATATGAAATGTTAATATTTTAGATAAATAAATAATATATCAGATCATCTTACATAAATATGAAATGTTAATATTTTAGATAAATAAATAATATATCATTATGAGAGAGATTTAATTTTTTTTGAAGTTTTAAATATAATCATCAATCAATTTTTTAAAATTAAAAATTAAATTAAAAATTAAAAATAAATTTTTTAGATGTATATTGTTAATTTTTTATTATTATTGAATTTTATATAATTGAATTTTTTTGGTATCCAATCGAAATGGAGATTGGAATTTGGTTACTACGGTCGTAATGTCTCAATCAAGAAATCCTCAGCAAGTGATTATGCATGGTAATTCACACTATTGTGCTTGATAATTCACAATTTAAAGAAACTGAGGTGTGTCGATTATGGCTTTGCGCCCTACTGCTTTTTGTGAAAATCTGAATAAACTTCCAATCAGAAGATGGTCAAGTCTACTTGTGAAAATCATTTTTAATAAATTAAGGAGATAATATATGTTTGTGTCATTTAAATTTCAAAATTTGCAAAATCAAAACCAGAGCTGAAGCAAGAAACTGAAAATTATTTATAAACCTTAAATGATGTATCCAAAAGAAAATTTTAACTATTTATTTAATAAAAAATCAAAATTCTCCACATCCAATTCAAACACAACCCATTTTATAATGATTACAAAAATAATTTTTACAATGATTAATTATAAAAAGTTTAGTAAATATAAATAAAAATATTATCTTTATTCTACATTTCTAAATGTGCTTTTTTGGAAAGAATATAACCAATCACATAAATCAGCAATGCATTGTTTTCTATATGTATATGTAGGGTTGAGTTTAGAATTTTCCACTTATAAAATTGTGTTAATTGTTTTCAATGATTTGAATATAATTACACTAGAGAAACTATATAAATTAAATGGTTGATGAATGTGATAGACATCAATCCATAATAAGTATCAAAACACTTATTTCATCATACATTTGAAATTGTTAAAACTAGCAATTGCACCATATGTTGCAAAGGAAACGTTGTAAGACAATAGCATATAACACTAATTAATGCTTGTTTCAAAACTGTTGAAAGATAGGAAAATATCAACAAAAGGCAAGAACCATGCTACAATGAAATCTTTCCACTGCTTCCTTGAGCCTTACAAATCATGAGACCTATGTTCAAGTTAAAGACCTTGTCTGATTATGCCAACATGAATGCCTCGTAAATAAAGAAATAGATCGTGATTTTCTACCTTTGAAATTAGAGGTTGTTAGTACAATTCCTCCATATTTCTTCTTGAAATGGGTGATTGTGCTCTAGATTTGCTTGCTATAAAAGATAAAATAAATAGTTTTATCAATTACTTAAATCTCCAATGGAAAATCCCAATAGTGCTAATCAAAAGAGACTTAATCTGATAAGAAATGGAGAGACTCAAACTCTCGTCTCCTTAAAGAGAAATAATTTTCTAAATCATCTGTCAAACTTTGACCATGCTTCTAGCCTCCAAGAAAATGATATATATACCAGTTGGAAGCTAGCCCAACAAGCTTACATTGTCATTACCCAATTATCCTTTGCTTCTTATAAACCCTTGTAAAATGCAAGAGTTTAGACATTTAAAAAGACAATAGAAAGGAGTACCTGAAGTCATAATTAGGATATATGTGGTTCATAGTAAGAATGAGATGAATCAATGTCCTCTTACTAAGGCAGAAAAATTGGTTACTGTTAGTTGTTAGAAATTCCACCTTGTAAACCAAGTTTTGTAACTAGAATGAAATTTAACTCAGAAAAATTATCATAAAATACCTTGTTGTACTACATAAAGGCCCCATTGGAGAGGATGCACACTCATCAAGAGATTGTGCAAGGTACTCCAGGACCTAGCAGACCAAAATTTACATTTCTTGGTAAAACACTATGGCTAAAGGCTAGTGTTATAAAAGTCAAATTACTCCAAAAAAGTAGTCTAACATCCCTAATATTAATAAGATCTATGTCTATAACCTATCATATTGCTTGCTAAAGCTACCCTTGCTTTGATAAGTTTGTAACCTAGGATAATGGATAACATTGGACATCATAATGAACACAAATAGGTTCATGATAACATGAACTTATAAAATTTAGTCAAACTATAGTGCATAATAATGAATTGATACCAAATCACAACAAGAATAACAAACAACTTGTTTTTCCAAGCTATGAGAGAGCTTCCTATCTACCCCAACAAGTTTTCCTATAATACAATTAGGTAAGTACAATGCTCATACACCACAAAAAAAAGATGGAAAATGAAATTACACAAGATACATATTAATTTAAGAGAATTATTTTAAGTTTGAAATATTCCAAGGAGTCATAATGAGTTAGATATTTTTGTTATGATTATAATTTATTATGTATAACTCTAAAAATTTAAGTAACTTGCAATTTCATCCATTAATTTTTGTGTCAATCACAAGTTGGCTAAATGCACAAATCGTTATAAGATAATCAAATATGGCTAAATATCAAAAGAAATTTTCATGTCTTTTTTATAAAAGGTCATTCAAACAAATCAAATGTAAGGAAACTTGACCATTAATTAGCTTGTCGATACAAATTTGACAAGTAACAGTATTAGCATTCTACTTGCCATTAAACCAATGGATTCACAAAAAAATCTAAAGCTACTAGCATGACTACCCCATCTACAACCTTTATATACATGACTGAGTTGCTCCTAGTGTTGTACATGGTTGCACTAGGTTCAGACATGAATATAGAGTGGACATGGCATGGCAAGGGCGAAAAGTTTTAATAGGTGCAATGTAGATCAATTTTTCTTCATACAATAGGTCTTTAGGTACAAGTGTATGTTATTTACAACTTTCCAGATGCGATGTAGAAGGTTATAACCCTCATTTTCTGCAAACCACACTTGTAATTCATGGCATAAAAATAAATAGCATTAAGTTACTTGAACAAAATGTTTGATACATGCAAAAAAAAAATTAAAACAAAAAAAAACTCTACATGTGCATTTTTGTACCTTCCTTGCTTTAAGAAAATAATTTTCAATTTTCTGCTTCATGTTGTTCAATCCACACTTTTTGGAAAATTTATGAGCTTGTACCATGTTGCATGGGGGAAAAAATTAAAAGGAACAAAGAAAAAAAGTGAATATACATGGAATCTTTGTTTTACAACAATCTAAGTTAGAAATTTGAACCTTGAACACTTTCAGGACCACAGTTGGCCATCCAAGATTGATGAGGTAGCCTCTCTTTCAAATCCCAATAGTGTTAATCAAAAGAGTCTTAATTTGATAGGAAATGGAGAGACTCAAACTCTCGGCTCCTTAAAGAGAAATGATTTTCTAAACTGTTTGTCAACCTTTGACACCACTTTCAATCTTGAAGAAAATGATATATACACAGGTTTCCAACTCTCCCAACAAGCATACATTGGCATTACCCAAGTATTATTCCTTTCCTAACAACCCTTATAAAATAAATGAATTCAAGAATTTAAGAAAATATAAATGAAGTACGTGAAGTAATAATTAGGATATGTGTGGTTCATAGTAAGAATGAGATGAATCAATTTCCTTTGACTGAGGCAAAAAAATTGGTTACATCAGTTGTTAGAACTTTGAGCTTATTAACCAAGGTCTCTAACCAACATGAAATTTAACTTAGAAAAATTATCACAAAATACCTTGTTGTACTACATAAAGGCCCCATTGGAGAGGATGAACACTCGTCAGGAGATTGTGCAAGGTACTTTAGGACCTAATAGACTAAAATTTACATTTATTGGTAAAACATTGTGGCCAAAGACCTTTTAGAGTGTTGAAGTCAAATTACTCCAAAATAGGTCTATAATCTATCATATTACTTTCAAAAGCTACCCTATACTTGTAAAACCTAGGATAATTGATAACACTAGATATCATAATGAACAAAAATAGGTTCATGATAACATGAACTTATAAAATTCAGTCAAACTATAGTGCATAATAACGAATTGATACCAAATCATAATAAGAATAACAAACAACTTACTTGTTGCTCCAAGCTATGAGAGAACTTCCTATCTACCCCAACAAGATTTCCTATAAAGCTTCCTATCTACCCCAACAAGTTTTCCTATAAAATAATTACACAATGCTCATACACCACGAGGATGGAAAATAAAACTCCATGAGATATATATTAAATTTTAAGAGAATTCTTTTATGCTTGAAATGTTCCAAGGAGTCACAATTTGTTAGATGTTTTGGTTATGATTATTATGTATAAAGGCAGTTTACATGCATTAAAAAAATGAACTAACTTGCAATTTCATCCATTAATATGTGTCAATCATAAGTTCACCATAGTTATAACCAGGGGTTAGCTCAACCAGTTGTTTTTTTCATCAATGTCACATATTTTATGGAATTGCAATTAGAATATACATGATGTGATGGGATCCTTAAATCTCCAATACATAATCCCAACAATGTTAATCAAAAGAGCCTTATTCTGATAGGAAATGGAGAAATTGAAACTCTCGTCTCATTAAAGAGAAATAATTTTCTAAACCATTTGTCAAACTTTGAAAACACTTCTAATATCCAAGAAAATGATATATAAATGGGTTGGCAGCTATCCCAACAAGCGTACATTAGCATTACCCAATTATCCCCTGCTGCTTAGAAACCATTATAAAATGCAAGAATTCAGACATTTAAAAAGAAAATATAAACAAAGTACCTGAAGTCATAATCAGGATATATGTGGTTCATAGTAAGAATGAGATGAATCAATGTCCTCCTACTAAGGCAGAAACATTTGCTACTGTCACTGGTTAGAAATTCCACCTTGTAAACTAAGTTTTTTAACCATAATGAAATTTAACACATAAAATTTTTCATAACATATCTTGTTGTACTAGATAAAGTCCCCATTGGAAAGGATGCACTGTCATCAAGAAATTGTGCAAGGTACTCCACGACCTAGTAGACCAAAATTTACATTTCTTGGTAAAACACCGTGGCTAGAGGCTAGTGTTATAAAAGCTAAATTACTCCAAAAGAGTAGTCTAACATACCTAATATTAATAAAATCTATGTTTATAGCCTATCATATTTCTTGATAAAGCTACCATTCCTTTGATAAGTATGTAACCTAGGATAATGGATAACATTGGACATCATAATGGATACAAACAAATTCATGATAACAAGAACTTATAAAATTGAATCAAGCTATAGTGCATAATAATGAATTGATACCAAATCAAAACAAGAATAACAAACAACATGTTTCTCCAAGCTATGAGAGAGCTTCCTATCTACCCCAACAAGCTTTCCTATAAAAAAATTAGGAAAATACAATGCTCATACACTAGAACACAAAGATGGAAAATAAAATTCCATGAGATATATATTAAATTTTAAGAGAATGCTTTTATGCTTGAAATATTCCAAGGAGTCATAATCAGTTAGTTGTTTTGGTTATGATTATAATTTATTATGTATAAAGGCAGTTTACATTCATTAAAAAATTGAACTAACTTGCAATTTCATCCATTAATTTGTGTGTCAATCACAAGTTTTCCAAATGCACAAATCATTATTAGATAATCAAATCCTGCTAAAATCTCAAAAGAAAATTTCATCTTTTTTATAAAAGGCCATTCAAACAAATCAAATGCAAGGCACTTGACCATTAATTAGCATGTCGATACAAAGTTGACAAGTAACAATATTATCATTCTACTTCTTCCCATTAAACCAAAGGATTCACAAAAAACTCTAAAGCTGCTAGCCTGACTACACCATCTACAACCTTTATATACATGATTGAGTTTCTCTCAGTGTTGTACATGGTTGCACTAGGTTCGGACTTGAATACAGAGTGGACATGGCATGGCAAGGGTGAATTTTTTTTAATAGGTGCAATGTTGATCAATTTTTGATTTTACAACAGATCTTCAGGTAGAAGTGTATCTCATTTGCAACTTTCCAGATGAAATGTAGAAGGTTATCACCCCCATTTTCTACAAACCACACCTACAATTCATGCAATAAAAAAAAACAGATTAAGTTACTCGAACAAAATGTCTAATACATGAAAAAAATAGTAAAATGAAAAAATAACTCTACATGTGAATTTTTGTACCTTCCCTGCTTCAAGCAAATAATTTTCCATTTTATGCTTCAGATTGTTCACTACACACACTTATAGAAAAGTTACTATCTTGTACGATGTTGCATGGGGGCAAAAAATTAAAAGGAACAAAGACAAAAATTGAATATACATGGAACCTTTGTTTTACAACACTCTAAGCTAAAAAAATTAACCCTGAACACTTTCAGCAACATAGTTGGTCGTCCAATACTGATGAGGTAGCCTCTTTTTTAAAGCCCAACAATGTTAATCAAAAGAGTCTTAATTGGATAGGAAATGGATAGACTCAAAATCTCGGGTCCTTAAAGAGAAATGGTTTTCTAAATTGTTTGTCAACCTTCGACACCACTTCCAATCTTGAAGAAAAGGATATATACACGGGTTTCCAACTATCCCAATAGGCTTACATTGGCATTACTTACATTGGAATTACCCAAGTATTCTTTCCTGCTTAACAACCCTTGTAAAATAAAATAATTCAAACATTTAAAAAGAAAATATAAACGAAGTACATGAAGTCATAATCATGATATGTGTGGTTCATAGTAAGAATGATATAAATCAATTTCCTCTGACTGAGGAAAAAATATTGGTTATGATAGTTGTTAGAACTTCGAGCTTATTAACCAAGCTCTCTAACCAGCATGAAATTTAACTTAGAAAATGATAACAAAATACCTTGTTTTGATGCAGAAAGGCCCCATTGGAGAAGATGAACACTCGTAAAGGAGATTGTGTAAGGTACTTTAGGACCTAACAAACCAAAATTTACATTTCTTGGTAAAATGTCGTGGCCAAAGAATTTTTAGAGTGTTAAAGTCAAATTACTCCAAAAGAGGTCTATAACCTATCATATTGCTTTCTAAATCTACCCTAAGTCTGTAAAACCTAGGATAATTAATAACACTGGATATCATAATGAACACAAATAGGTTCATGATAACATGAACTTATAAAATTTAGTCAAACTATAGTGCATAATAGCGAATTGATACAAAATCATAATAACAATAACAAACAACTTACTTGTTGCTCTAAGCTACGAGAGAACATCCTATCTACCCCAAAAATATTTCCTCTATAGCTTCCTATCTACACCAACAAGTTTTCCTATAAAAAATTTACAAAATCCTCATACACCATAAGGATGGGAAATAAAACTCCATGAGATATATATTAACTTTTAAGAGAATGCTTTTATTCTTGAAATGTTCCAAGGAGTCACAATTTGTTAGATGTTTTGGTTATGATTATTATGTATAAAGGAAATTTACATGCATTAAAAAAATGAACTAACTTGAAATTTCATCCATTAATATGTTTCAATCATAAGTTCTCCATAGTTATAACTAGGGACTAGCTCAACCAATTTTTGTTGTCATCAATGTCAGCTAAACTAATTTATATTGTCACTACCATTTGGCCAGTTCACTACTCAGCAGAGAATGCCCTTGGCTCTTTGCTAAGGGCACACCAACTTATTCAAGGTTCAATAAGGATGCCCCCCACCAATGCAATAAGAGGTTTTCCAAAGGGACAAATAATTTTATTAAACATACCTCAAAACAAAAATAAAATAAAATAAGAGAGTTGTGGATTTAAGAGATCTGTGGCTTGTATCTTTTGAATCAGTGACCGGAGAATCCACGGTATGAACATTTTTATACCAACGTTTCAAATCCCAAATGGGATCCATCATCACTACCTATAAAATGATTCTAATGGATTATATTTGATCATATTCTATAAAATGCTTCATTTGGGACAACACATAATGAAAGCTATGAGATAAAGGTACATTGTTGCTTGATTCAAGTTCATGATAACGAAGCTAATATAGTGTTTCTTTGGAATATTAAGGTGTAAAATATTGTAGCTATATGGGGATACATTTACTCGATACACAAAGTGAAATTTTGAAGTAGATGTCCATAAACCATACCTAGGATGTCATAAACATGAGACCAAAACCTTAATTCAATTCATTCATGACATAACATAGATAACGAAGCAATATAATGTTTCTTTGGAACATTAAGGTGTAAAATGTTGTATTTATAAAGGGATACATTTACCCAATACATAAAGTGAAATTTTGAAGTAGATGTCCATGAACCATACTTAGGATGTTGTAATCATGAGACCAAACCCTTAACTCAATTTATTCTTGACATAGCATAAAAATCAGGAAAGAATAAGGGTACAAAAATTCTGATTTTCCAATGCATTTTAGATTACGAAAACCTACGAATCCCTATTCATTTGTTGAAAAATACTCCTAAAAAACCTAAGGTCTGAGACCAAACCCTTAGTTCAATTCATTCATGACATAGCATAAAAATAAGGAAAGAATAAAGCTACAATACTTATGATTTTCCAATGCATTTTAGATCACTAAAACCTAGGAATCCCTATTCATTTGTTCCAAAAATAACCCTAAACAAACCTAAGGTATCTAAATTGCATTCGTGGAATCGAAAATTATTTTTAGACACAAGAAAATCAACTACCTAAACAAACCTAGGGTTTGTGAAATGCATTTGTGAAATTATCCTTTAAAAATATATAAAAAAAAAAATTATAAAAACTTTTAAATATAATTTAAAAATATAAATTTAAAACGAAAGAAATAATATTCTTTACTATTTCCTATATATTCATTTTTAGATTTCTCAAAAGTTCCTTATAATTAGTTTCCTTTTAAGAATATGAGATGTTTAATAATATGAAAACTTCCTTATGATTAGTTTCCTTTAAGAATATCATATGTTTAATAATATGAAAATGTTATTTTAAATTTAAAATGTAGATATGATTATGTTGAATGTTATTTTTATTTTTTTATTTTATTTTATTTTAAATGAAAAATTTGATAATTAATATGAAACATAATATGGGATTTTGCAGATATCTTTTCATTTCTATTTATAGTCAGTATCCTTAAAAACATTTTCAATTCTATTCACAATATGATTATTAATAAATGATTTTTAAAAACTTAGTGTAAAAATATTAATGATGATGGAACTTTATACTGCTATATATATAATACGGGGTAAATTTTACTACCCTACCTAAAATGTTTGTGGCCCCACCTTCCGACTGACACTTAACCCCGGAATCCGCAGGCAGGTGGTGGAGTCGAATGATGGTGTATGCTGGACGAACTGAACTCTCAAGTACTGCCATTTTCTTCTATATTGATAGCTAGAGGCACCCGCCAAGGAAAATAAGTCCGCCAAGTCTGTTGTTTGAAACTCAGAGCCTCATGCAATGGTGCTACTTCCCATGGTCTTGTATTTAGATGATGTGTAATTCAATTCATATGCAATATAATGAATTTTTTTTTTACCAATAGTTATAAATAATATAATTTTATATCATTTTTATATAAAAATAAATTTTAAATATTTTTTTTCCAAATATTATATATAGATATTTTTTTCCTTCTCTTTAATTTAATTTAAACTATGATAGAGATTTTTAATTCTTTCAATATTTAGCCGGATAGGTCTTTCTATGCATCAACAATCGTCAACACTTTTACCCTGCGCCGTTGGATCAAGTGAGACACTTTCAACCGTTGATTTGAAGTGTCATTTGAAGTGTCATATAGCAAGCATGCACTGCACTTTGACTGCTTTTTCCAAATATAAGTTGAGTTCCCTTCTTTTCTGTTGTGCATTGAACCTGGCCCTTTAATTCTGCGTGCACTGAGGACAATCCTCCGAAAATGCCGATAATTCCCACCTAAGACCATAACAACCGCAAGCTGCAAATCAAAGGGCCTGCGATAAAATATTCGAAACTATTAAATTCTTAGATTGCCTTCCTTCCTCTACTCTGCTTCTGTTCGAGACATTCCTCACCAGAACCATGGCGGAGCCGAAGCAGCTAGCTGATTGTAACGGTGTCAAGGTAAAGGCAGTCCCCTCACATGCGTTTGGGTTCTCTTATTTTAAGCTCAAGTTCAGTGTGAGATTACTGACCAGCCAATTTGTTAACACTTACTCTGCTAAATGAGAGTGAAGTTTTCTTTAAATTTGTTCATTCTTTACTTTTCCTTGTATTTCAAGATTGTGCCCCAAATTTGACGTGAAATTTATTGTTTATCAAGGATGAATGTTTACAGACAGCCTGCACAGGCTCCAACAAGTGGAATTTCAGTCCAAGTGATGTCGTCATGGGATGTAACCATAACATGTTAGGAATTCGAGGTGTTCTGGACTATGTGATGTCGCATTTGAATCCTGACGGTCATTTTGGTTTAAATTCTGCTTCTATGTTTTGAGCGATCGGAGTCATTTCCCCTGTTTATTGCTGCATTTTGAGTTTTGCAAGGCATTCTGGTTTCCTCTAAAAATAAGGTTTCATTAAATTTACGCTTTCTGGTAGTGATTTTTGAGATGTTGGGGTAAGGGTTTGGTAGATTAAGACATGCAGACAAATGTGCTTTGTTTGATCTTTTCTGATCTATTCGCAATTTTTTCAAAGGTTTTCAAACACATTGAGCTTCCTTTCATTGTGTAGAAATATTATCCTTCAGATCTCTATATTGTCTTCTAGGTTTTAAGTTAGTTTTTAGAAAAGGCGTATATATTTTGATTATAATTCGCCCATAGGCGTATATATTTCAACCTGGGGATGGATCAAGGCTTGGGGAATTATATATATATTTTTTAATCAACGAACCGGATTGAATGTCCTGGGAATATCCTACGAATATTCTTGGAAATATCTTACGAATATCCTTCGTCTGAGTGTGCAATGGACGGATGCGATTTCACATAGGGTAGTCGGAAGGGTTACTCTTTTGCGTTACAATCTGTAGAAATTAATTTTTAATTAATTAAAACCCTGAGTTGAAGCGTTTCCATTCTCCCCCTAATCGTTCCGATTATGTTTCAATAGCAAGTCCCAAGTTACAATGAATTTACCTGACTGTCTGTTCCAATTCATTCATTCATCCGTCGTTTGAGGAATTAGTGCAAATACGAAACCATTATTCTCATTGTTTTGTGGTAATAGCAGTAGTGGCGGGAAGACCTCTCTGGGTTAACCTTTTGGCTCAACTTACCCTCCAATAGCTCATGCTACAAAAGAAAACCCTTTAGTGATAAATCTGGAATCACAACTAAAATTTCCGATTACTATCATCAGGTTGATGTTCAAACTGTGGAAATTTCATTACGGTAAGTGGTTTACTGCATGTGTTTTGTTTCATCTTGTGTTTTTAGTCTCAAAGACTAGGGTTTAATGTTTTTTTTGGTTCATGGCGTCTCCTTTTGTTCTAAGAACAACCTTCAGCAAAAGTGTTGTCTGCGCCCTGAGGAGGATCATCGCTTGGGTTTCTCCTCGGAGAGAAAAATTTAGAAGAGTAGTGTTTTATATTTATATATATGTGTTTGGGGTAATAAAGAACTTATAATCTACGTTTATGTAGTTAGAAGAACTAGGGTTTCTAAATTGTAATACGAATCGTTGATGGAATTAAAGTTTGACAAATTGTTTGCCGTGGTTGATATGAATAGATGTAAAATAAAGCCGATAATCTCCTCACTCGCTGTTGTCTTAGGTTGGATATCAATTCTTCTCATTTATCACACTCATCTTACCCTGGAATAAAATGTATGACTTAAACAATGGTCCTTGGAGGATAACTTTTTAGTTTGAGATTATATTTGACACAATTTTTTAATCTCGTGGCAATTATAATTATCAAAATTTATAATTGCCATGACATTGCCTTTGTTTCTTTCATTTTAATAAATGTTTACATGCTTATCATGACAATTAATGATTTCTACGTGAAAATGCTAGAGTATGATGTACAATGCATGAGTATCCATTCTACAATCAGTATACATTATTTTTTTTTTGAATTAAGAGTGTCTTTAAAAAAAAAAGGTGGAAAAGAGATCGCTTGTTTCCTTTAAATCACACTCTCTTTAAATAAAATAGAGCTATAATTCATTGGGGATAGGCATAACTGTTTAAAATGCCGAGGATAATGTATATATTCTACAATCATATACATAAATTTATTTTGAATTAAGAGTGTCTTAAAAATTATACAATGTTCATTGGTTGTTTCGTTTCAATTGCCCTGCATTTAAAAATAAACTTGCAATTCA
Source organism: Pinus tabuliformis (assembly GCA_031772625.1). Taxonomy (NCBI): domain Eukaryota; kingdom Viridiplantae; phylum Streptophyta; class Pinopsida; order Pinales; family Pinaceae; genus Pinus; species Pinus tabuliformis. Next base: position 814,527,674 of record CM062819.1, on the reverse strand, counting down.
ATGCGATTGGAATGAGTCCACTCAGACACTTGTAACTCTACGCCAAGTGAGGTATGACAAGCCACCTATGGTATAAGCGGAGAGTATGACAAACCACATATGGTATAAGTGGAAGAGGGCATACATTAAGTCATTCTATTACATTGGGGTTAATTTCTCTGCATTCGAATGTGTGAACCATCACCCTTTGGCCACGTGTGAAGGAATAGTACATCTTGAGAATCCATCGCCTTGTCTACGTTACGGTGGTTAAGTAGTGATGAGCATGTTGCAGTATTGGTGTTATTTGGCTTTTTGAGGGAAACAAACTTACCATTGTTTTCTTTTCTTTGGGTTGTGTGGCCGCTTTTGGTGCCATAATAAGGTAACAACTCTTTTCATTCTGTTCTGGGTGAAACTTTCTTTTTCATTTCTTGGTTGGAGGGTGTGTTGTTTGAAGAACTAGCTGGTGTAGCGGTCTTTGATCTAGGTGAATACGTTTTTTGGCACTCCAGCTGGTGGTTTACATTACGAATTTGAATACGTGCACGGTGGTTATCATTGACCTTTTTGGTTGGCTTTTGAGCTTTGAACTTACCGGGATGTACACTAATATGAAGGTGAGGACTTTGAGCAAAAGATAATGGAATATTTCATCAAATTGATCAAGAAAAAGCACGGAAAGGATATTAGTAAGGATAGCATAAATGAAATAAGACATTCAATGTGTTCCTTGTAATATAGATATAAACAAAACATCTAAAGAAAAGTAATTGCACAATGATCCAGTCCAAGAAAACAAGGTTTTCCACAAACCAATTAACTTTTCTAGAAAAATTCAACAATTCCAATTTAATAATCCTATTGGCTTCTCTTTGTACCTTTTGGGACAATTGCTAGTTAATACATAATTGCCATGTATTATTTTAAAAAATAATACATAGAAAAATAGTTCAATATATAACGTGTACATGTGCGAAAGTATATATATATATATATAGAGAGAGAGAGAGAAGCATATAACATTTAAAAAAATATTAATAACAAAATTTTTTATAACAAATTTTTCTACATATATGTAACATTTTTTTAGTGTTGTTCAAATTTAGCAAAGACTTATCAAATCTCTCAAGATAGAAACCTTTATTTATGTTTTGGATGGAAAAAAAATTACATTTTGAAAATTTTAATTCCTTTAAACAATTAATAAAATAAATCTAGAATTACAATAAACCCAGTTTAATAATCATAATAATAATAATAATAAGATGACCTTCAAATACTAAATGAAATATCTATTGTAAATGGTATCAAAATTATAAAAAAAAACTCGTCAAAATTAAAAAAAAAAAAAAAAAAAAAAAACGTCAAAATCTAAAATACAATATCAACATATTCCTAAAAATAAATACAAAGCTAAAGCATTTTGGAGAGAGAATTGATATTCAAAAACTGAAGCAGTGACAGTGACAAAATTGATGGGTATGCTTTTCATGTCAATGCCAAAAAATATTGAACATTCTAAAATAATGCAATATAATCAGAACAAAATCAATGGCTCAAACTATATTTCAATTGTCTAACAACAAAATCAATGGCTCAAAATGGCGTAGGTGGTATGGAAGGGGAGTTGTTTTCAAAGGGGACATATAATCAGAACAAAATCAATGGCTCAAACTATATTTCAATTGTCTAACAACAAAATCAATGGCTCAAAATGGTGTAGGTGGTATGGAAGGGGAGTTGTTTTCAAAGGGGACACCTTCGACGTAATTAAGTAAATTACAAATTTATTTAATATAATAATAATTATTATTACTAATAAAAAAATTAATATATAAGTTAAACATATATACATTTAAAAAAAATGTAACAAAATTCTTAACTATGGAGATTCATCTCTATAAATAGACCTTGAGACAATACCTCAGTGAACACCATGACTTATCAATACCAAATTCCCAAAAATCTATAACTTATTTCACATGGCACATATTCATATCACATAATTTTTAATTAATAAATTTAATTAAAGGGAAAAAGAACCATAATTTTTTAAAAATATTCTAAAATATTCTATCATCCACATAATAATTATTATTATATTGATAATTAAATTAAATTTTTGTGAACCTTATTCCAAAAAAAATATACCTATGAGTATATAGCTTGAGTGGGCCTAATGGTTAAGGGCATGTGTTTCATCCTAAGAGGTCGCATGTTCAAAATCAAAGTGGGGTAGAGTATGTATGCCTTCGTAGACTTAGAAAAAAACTACCACTTAGAAAAGCATCTCCCACATCCTTGAAATAGGTTTGGGAATTGGTGTATCTTTGTTTTAAAATTGGCCTCAGCCTTGAAATATGTTTGGGAATTATTGTATCTTTCTTTTAAAATCGGCCTCAGTCAAATCGCTGTGTGGAGGTGGGTCTCTTGTCCCACAAACAAGGGGGTCTCATACACCAATTTGGTATCTAATTGTATGACTTTTTCTTATTAATTAAATTTTATAATATTTTCAAAATCTAGAATCAACATAAAAAAAATTACCTCTTAGAAAATCATCTGCCACATCCTTGAAATAGGTTTGTGAAATAGGGCTTTTTTGTTTTAAAAATTGACATCTTCTTTCAGTGTGCTCGTCGATCACACATAATCTAGATTATTACTTGGAAATAATGGAGAAATCTAGTTAGTTCTAGATTAATTTATTATTAGCCACTTGTTGGAGAGTATTATGATTGTGTGTTTATTTAGGATTCAGATGCTATTTATTAGGGAGTTGTTGAAACTCCGCAATAGACATGTAATCATTTAAACATATGAGCTTTCTTCCTGGTGAATTGTATGTGGTGAGTGCAGGCACTCTCCAAGTTGAGTTCGTCTTACCTAAGAGGTGCACATTTCATTTCATATTTTTTTTCCTTATTTTTATGTTTGTATCATAGCTCAAGAGATTTGTTGGCATTATGAAATAGTGATTGTGTGGCCCTTTAAAGTTGTGTTGTGCATTATTGGAGCATTATAGTGTTGTTACATATGTGTTGAACTGTCGAGAAATGGCAACAAGAAATTCTAGTTTAATTTGTCCTTGAATTAAATAGTGAATTAAAATCAAATTCTATTCTCATAGAAACTTGTAAATAGTTAATTAAGTTCAATCGACTTAATTAGCTTAGGAATTTAGAGTTGGAAGTCTTTATGTAGTCATGTATATGTTCTCCCTAAATTTTAGTGGTCCAAGATGAGTTTATTTGAGTTGTAATTAGATAACTTAGTTTGACTGAGTTATAGTCAGCTCAACTAATTCTAACTGTTTGTGGAACTAACAAAAGTATAGTAGTGAGTTGGTGCACTGGTGAATCCTCAATGCTACTCCATTTAATTGAAGATTCCCTCATGATAAACTCATGCATGTCAGTTCAGAGAAAGACCCAGTTGAGACTAGAGTGTGGGGATAATGTATTATCAGTTGTAGAATGATATGAGTTGTATAGATCATGCATGAAATCAGAAGAGGACCTAGATTTGGATTGCACGGTTATGGAAGAAGGAATTCCCAATTAAATATGGGCTATTCCTCATAAGAATTTCTCAAGGAAATAAGGGCTTGATAGGAAACAAAAATTGGCTAAGTGTTGGTTAGTGCAAGCTTGTGAGGCAGAGAGTTGATTATACTTATGCAGGAATTTTTCTTGTGAGAACAAGCTTTGTATTATCACTCAAATTTCTGATTAATGTAATAGATAGTAAGTTTTGAGTAGTGGATTTCCCTATAGAAATAATAAATTGTGTTATGTGTCTTTGATTATCTTTCTCTTGTCGATTATTGTTTTCATCGATCATTGGTTTTTGTTGTTTAAAGAGTAGAATAGATTCTTGTCTTGTGTTTTAGTACATTGCATGAGGTGTGAATATACAGGAAAATCTACATAGTATTAGAGTTGAAGACATTATACTAGAGGAGATTTCTAAGTTTTGAGTTTTGGGTTACATGTGAAATTCGAATTTGCAATACATACTTCAGGATCGACAAATTTCTTTCTATGGTTTGAGGCTCATGTATGCCTTGGAAGGAAACTCGAATTATATAGCTTGGAATGATAGGATGGAGGTTTTTCTACAGGATAATGGCCTCAACAAATTCATTGATCAAGACATTCCTAAGCTAACAACATCGGATGCATAGAATCTGGCTCAATGGAAGAAGTGTGTGGTGAAAGTGAGACGGATAATACTTGAGGGAGTTTGAGACCACATTGTCTCAAGTCTCCATGGAAGGGAAACTCTGTATGATATGTGGAAAGCATTGACAAACCTATTCCAAAAGAACAGTGACCATAGGTAGTTGCATTGAAAGACAAACTTCGAAAAATCAAGATGGAGAAAGGCGAGAGCATTTGAAAATACTTGACCAAGTTCACTCACTGTCGTGATGAGCATGGAAGTGTTGGAATAATTGTTGTTGGGGATGATATGGTGAGCTTATCTCTCATAGGCCTTCCCAAGAGTTGGAATAACTATTAGGACTCTATCAATGGGAGGGAGAAGCTGCTAGATTGGGAAGGTCTATGGTCAGATTTGATGGAGGAGGAGATCAGAAGGAACACTAAAGATGGTTCCTCATTAAAGAATGATGATGAAGAAAATTGTGCCTTAGCGACTAGGGCATGGAAAGGGAAAAGGAAGGTGTCACATTCCAAATCATATTCTCACCATGGAGGTAAGAAGAAAGACATGATGAATGTTAAGTGCTTTCATTGTCACGATTTGAACCATTTTGCTACAAATTGTTTGCTCAAGAAGTCCAACAAAAATTCCTTGGGACGAGCAGTAGGTGAGGCCTTGGCCTCTCAATTCGAATTGGAATTTACTCTGATTTTATGCATGGTGTCATCAATGATGGGTAGTGTATGGTACCTTGACAATGGAGCTTTATTCCACATTATTAGTGATAAGGATTTGTTTAGTGATCTCGAGGAGAAGGATCTCCATATGCATATCGAGATGGGTGACAATGGGAGGTATAATGCTACTATATTAGGCATGGTTACTTTTTATAAGGATCAAGGTGCTCCTCTCACCCTGGGTTGAAGAAGAAATTAGTATTAGTCGCCATGCTTGAGGATAGAGGATATGATGTGATTTTCTCAAAAGGAAAGGCAATCCTTTGACACATAGCCACAGGTCAATTAAAGAAGATACATATTCAAGTTAAGAATCTCTATAAGTTGGAGGTAGAGGATTGTGCTGCTTTGAGCACGAAAGTAGAGAAGGTGAAGAGCTGAGATGTTGGCGAGTTGTGGCACATGAAATTGGGTCACTCGCATCATGGGGCTTTGGAAATAATGCAACATATCTCTACTAGTCTTTCCAAAGGTACGCTAGAGAAAGTTGATATATGCAAGGGGTGTATTTTGGGAAAATACACCAAGGCTTCTTTTCATGAAAAAGAAAATTGAGCAGAGGCGATTCTAGAGTGAGTCCATTTAGATGTGTGTGGAGCATTCTCAACAGAATTCATGACCAAAGACGGGTATTATGTTATATTTGTTGATTAATTTTCTCGTAAATACTCAATATTTTTCATATAGAAGAAGGATCAAATTTTCACAATTTTTTTTTTATTTAAAGCATTGGTCAAGGAAAGTTTGGCAAGAAGGTTAAAGCTCTGAGGAGTGATAACAGTGGTGAGTATGTCTCAAATAAGTTTAAGAACTTATGTGTAGAATAAGGGATTGAATTAGAATTGATGACACCCAACAACACACAACAGAATGCGGTGGTTGAGAGGAAGAACAAAAGCATTGTAGGGGTAGAACGAATGATTTGCATGATCAGAGCCTACCACTACACTTGTGGGTTGAGGCATGCAACACAATAGTTTATTTGTAGAACCGTAGGCCACATCGGATACTTGGGATGAAGACACTAGATGAGGCTTATTCCAGTAAGAGACCAAGATTTGGTCACTTCCTGATTTTTGGGTCATCAGTATATTTCCATGTGACCAAAGATGCACGTAAGAAGCTTGAGTCGAAATTAGAGTTAGGGATATTTGTGGGGTACATTAATACACCTCACAACTATCGGGTGTGCTTGCTGACCAACAGGATGATAGTGGTTTGCAGGGATGTCGGATTCGATAAGGAGAAGGCCATGAGAGTTCCCCTTCAGATGGAGTTTGAGCTTCATGCGGTTGAGGAGCTTTTAGCTCCTAATGTTGAGGATCCTCATATTGATGTGGAGTAGCCACATGCAGAGGATCTGGGAGTGGAGACATCCACTTAGGTAGAGTCTTCCAGAGATGAGACAAAGTGCACCAAAGAGGCTGATAGGTTATTACATGTTGCACGAGAGAATGTGGGAGCACCCACATCTCAATGCGGAAGGAGGAGTTCACTTGAGGTACAGTGGATACATGGCTCTTATGAGCAGATGTGTTAAGACAGATCCATCCTCCTTTGAGGAGGTAGTGCAACAACTAGTTTTGGGTTGACACCATGGTAGAGGAGTATGACTCCATAGTTCGCAACAGTGTTTGGGATGCAGTCCTGAGACTGGATGACAAGTCAATGGTAAGCTCTCGATGGCTTTACAAGGTAAATCAAGTTGTTGATGCTAGTGTGGAGAAGCATAAGGCCAGGTTTGTGGCCCATGGATTTTCATAGGTATAGGTGATTGACTATGATGAGACCTTTGCTCTTATTGCAAGGTACTCATCGATCATATCTATATTGGCATTATCACCGTAGATGGCTTGGAAGATACATAAGATGGATCTAAAGACAACCTTCCTTAATGGAAAAATTGAGGAAGAGGTGTACATAGAGAAACCTAAAGGTTTTGAGACCTTCGACTGTGAGTCGCATGTGTGCTGAAGCAAGCACCCCATGCTTGGTACACTAGGATCGATAACTACTTCACCGAGTTGGGATTCACGAAGACTGAAGTGGATGTGAACCTGTACCACATAGTGATGGGAGGTAAATTTTTTATCATTGTATTATATGTCGACGATTTGATTTTGACAAGGGATGATCAGTTGATCAAATCTTGCAAAGAGGACCTTGCAAGAGAGTTTGAGATGAAGGACATGGGGCTCATGCATTACTTTCTAGGCATGGAAGTATGGCAAGGTGATGGGGAATTATTTGTGTCTTAGGGCAAGTATGCCAACAAGATACTCAAGAGGCTTCGCATGGAGAGCAACAAACCCCTGGAGACTCCTCTAGCAAGTAACTAGAGGAAGGAGGATGTTACTTCAAGGTAGGTATTGGAAGCTGTTGTTTACAGGAAGCTTATGCACTCACTCATGTATTTGGTAAACACATGACTGTATATGTGCTATCAATTTAACAAACTTAGTCAAGCAATGTTTAGGCCTACCAATCTATATTGGAAGGTGGCAAAGCATGTGTTGAGAAACTCAAGGGCACTACTAAGTATGGATTATGGTATAGATGAACAAAGGGAATGAAGCTTCAAGGCTTCACCGATGCATATTGGGTGGGGATTCCATCCAGCAGGAAGAGCACGTTAGGATGGATCTTCAGTATTGGGTCAGTAACAATTTCCTGGTATAGTAGGAAACAAAGATCGGTTGCACTTAGTTTAGTAAAGGTAATGTACATGGCTACAAGTCAGGCAGCATGTGAGGCCATCTAGACAAGGAAGATTTTGGTTGATTTGTTTGGTCAACAGATGGATCCAACTGTGATTTATTGTGATAATTATATTTGTATCAAACTCTTTGAAAATCTAGTTTTTCATGATCTATCCAACCATATTGATATCTGCTATCGTCATCTTCGAGATTGTGTATTGAGGCAAATTATGTTGTTGGAGTACATTCCCACAGATAAGAAAGATGTTCACATTTTCACAAAGGCATTATCAAGATGTAAATTTGAGTTTCACAGAGATAGGATTGGGGTAGCTGCTAATCCCTTTCTTTTTGAGAGGGAGTGTTGAGAAATGGCAACTAGAAATTCCAGTTTAAATTGTCCTTGAATTAAACTATGAATTAAAATCGAATTCTATTCTCATCGAAACTTGTAAATAGTTACTTAAGTTTAATTGATTGAATTAGCTTAAGAATTTTGATTTGGAAGTATTTATGTAGTCATGTATATGTTCTCCCTTAATTTTAGGGGTCTAGGATGAGTTTATTTGAGTTGTAATTAGATAACTCAGTTTGACTGAGTTATAGTAAGTTCAACTAGTTCTAATTATTTGTGGAACTAACAAAGGTCTAGTAGTGAGTTGCTGCATTGATGCATCCTCGGTACTACTCCAACTAACTAAAGATTCCCTCATGAGAAATGCATTAATGTTAGTTCAAAGAAAGACCCAACTGAGATTAGTGTGCAGGGATAGTGTACTATCAGTTGTATAATGATAGGAGTTGTACAGATCATCAATGCAATTAGAAAAGGACCTTGATTTGGATTGCGCAGTTATGGAAGAAGGAATTCCTAACTAAATATGGGCTATTCATCACAGGAATTTCGCAAGGAAATGGGTGCTCAGCAGGCAACAAAAATTGGCTAAGTGTTGATGAGTGCAGGCTTGTGAAGCAGAGAGTTGATCATACATTTGGAGGAATTATTCTTGTGAGAACAAGCTTTGTATTATCATTCAGATTTCTGATTAATGTAATAGATCGTCAGGGTTTTGAACAATTCCTTTCCCGAAAGAAACAATTGTGTTATGTGTCTTTGTTATATTCCTCTTGTCGATTATTGTTTTCATCAATCATTGATTTCCTTTTTTTAAACAGTAGAGTAGATTCTTGTCTTGTGTTTTAATACATTACATGAGCTGTGAACCTACATGAAAATTTACATGAACATTGTGTGCAGGTGGTGTTGAGCTTATAGTATGCAATTGAGAACCAGTCGAGGGAATCGTTTGCTAAGGTGTCAAGATTGTCTATTCTGGTGAGGAGGCATTGTTGCACATGTGGATGGGGGAGAAGTGTTTTCATTATATTTCATTGAATAGAGAATACATCCAATCAATGATTTTTGCATGATGGCAACTTGGGATAGAGCATTGGTGTCTATCCTGCATGTGTAGCGACCTCATTAGAACTATGCAATGGTATTTGGTGAACATACATCTAGTATAATAGAGTGTGGGAGAATGTGAAGCCATTGTCATGTTGAGTCACTTGTGGAAGTGCAAAATAGGAGAGGAAGTTGAGGTTGTGTAATGTTTTCAATACAAAGGCGATTGGTGTAAAATAAAAAGTGTTTCTTATCTGTGAAGCATTATTGAGCAGCATGTACAACGGTGGAAGAGGATTGAACTCACAAATTTAGAGGAAGCATGGTGTGGTATGTTTTTGGTGCCTTAAGGAGTCCCAGACATTGGAGGAGCTTGATCTCATGTTAGAATATTGTCTATCCATATTCTGATTACCTCATTCAACTATATTTACTTGGTTGGTTGTGGTTCCATTCTGATCTTTTTTTACGTGTTGATTTGTAGCATGGAGACATGCATCAGTATGTCCAAATAGTTGACTGTTGTGAGTGGAGAAACATAGCAATTCTATGAATTTTTTGTTTTTGATAGAACTTGTCAAATGATCAATCTTGGGAGGAGAAGACAAACATGAGATATTGCTTATGTAATGTTGTGGTGTGCCACTGTGTTGGAGATTCGCACAGTCGAGAGAGAAAGAGTGTGGTGTATTGATTTGTTTTTCCGAGACTTGTGTGAAAAAACTGGCCAACACAGAGTTTTGTGTGTGTGAAGCTACTAAGTTCAACGTTATAAAGAGCCATGGTTCTTGACCTGTGTAGTGACCTGTAGATGGAATATAGAGACCAAACTCCATCCAATTGGTGACTTGTATAGGAGGGAACTAACAGTCAATAGTTGAATTGTGTTGTTTACATGAGCTAATGGCTATAAGTTGTGCACCAAGGATGGCATCATGCGAACCGAGCCAAGAAAGATCAAGGTCATATTAATAATCGACATTAGTGCGATCATCAACCAAATAGTGAGCCAAATATAATAAACTGGTACTCCTTGGCACGCGGTGATTTTGTCACATCATCAATGCGAAGTTAAGATAAACACACCAATCATATCGTGATATGGTTGTGTTAGAGCAATTATTTTCACATTCGCAGCTCTAAGTTAGAGAAAATTAAAAGCGTATGGCCACAAAGGGTTGATATCAAGTGGTTGAAAGGAAGGAGAGTACCTCCATCTGTGATCATAGGATGAAGATGAGTTGTATTTGTTTTCTACTATGTAGAGGAAACAAAGGCTATGTGGTTTGTTGTTGGTGTGGTTGTTGGGATCGTGTAAACCTGGATAGGAGTTGCATTAATGTCCATGACTATGTGAATTTGGAAGGAACCTGTAATTTTTAATAATCCATTGGAGCTTGCCAACGTGATTTTTTGTTGGTATTGTTGTTGGGATCGTGTGAACCTGGATCGGTGTTGCATTAATGTCCATGACTATGTCAATTTGGAAGGAACCTAAAATTTTTAATAATCCGTTGGAGCTTGCGAGTGTAGCAAAGCAACAATGATCCGGTCACCTATCCAGTGTTTGGAGGCTGAGCCTGGTGCATTGTGATTAGAGAATTTTCAAGTTTTGAGCTTCAAAGTCAATGGAACATGACCAATTCCTGAAAAATATTCCATATTTAAATTGAAAAGTTAAATTTATGTTGCAGATCCACAATTTTAGGTTGTCTGTGCCAGAAGAATCATTCCATTGCTGCAACAATACGGTGTCCATGTTCAATGATTCATCGGAGCATTGTTGGAGTGCGGAGCATTTGGTGACCAATTTTCCCAACATTTGTTGTTGTTGTACATCATTTGTAAATCCTAGAGAGGGAGAATCACATGGAAGAGTGTGTGATGTTGAATTCTTGTACCAACGTTTGTGAGAGTTCTGAGAGCATAGTGAAGATGAAATTTTTCCTTCATCCTACTGTTGGATAGAGTAGCACAGTGAAAGCAGTGGAAGTGTGAATTTATGGGAGATGATAGAAGGAACATGCATTGTAGCAATGGGTTAGCAAAAAGAGACTCAAAGAGTTCTAAAGATAACTCAAAAGTATCAAGGGAGAGAATAAAAAAGAAAAGGTGGAATATGAAAAGCCAAATTAGCATGAAGAATTTGAAGACACCGATACAATATTGAAGCAATTAATGTCATTTTTGCCTATTATAACTTGAAGACTTACAAAGTGAGCTTGTTTATCTCATCACCCATCACCATTATTTATAAATCCATGAGCTGGATAATTTACAGTGATCTCCACAGACTCCTACCAACTATTTATTTCCCTGTTGACTAACGCTGAACTTGTTGTCATATGAATAGGGTTTGTTGTCACATGAATAGTCACAGACAGGTCATGATTAATACTCTAACACCTCCCCTTAGTCAGGACCTAAAAATTAACTTGAATTCTATTCATAGTTTTAGCTAGGCTTACAACAGTAAATAAAAACAAACTTGATAACAAGGCTGTCTTATTGCTAAAGTATAATGATGCAACTTTTTCTTTAATGGGATCTCTTATTCAGCCTCAATATGGTTCCACATAACAAATATGGTGTGCTCCTTCGTTCGAGCTTCAAATGGTGATGTAGACTCCTCTTTACGAATAACTAGGTGCGCTATCAACAAATATCAAACATAGAGACTTGAAAGGTGAAGAGTCACACAAACAATCCTTTGCACTCGACACAACATTCTCAAGCTTCAACTCCACATTGAGAACAACTCCACATAGCAACTGGTAGCATAATGCGGCCACACCAATACGGTTGGAAATAAAAACTATTGACTCCTTTGATTCACAAATAACAACTTCAAGTGGTGCAACGGTACTGCACGTGGTGTCATTCTCCACACATGGATACCACACTTCAAATCACAACTTCGATCCATGGTAGCCACAGGCTCCCAAGTCCATGCACGATAAATCCAAACTCCAACTCCATCTTCTAAGCTCTATGCTCACCGCACCACTCTGTAGGGAAAGTGGTTAGAGATTAGAACAACTCCTTTCGGTAGACTCACTAGAATGACTACCTCATCAATCTGCAACTTTCTAACAATAATGGTGGTGTCACACCATTACACTTCTCCTAAGGATCTAGCACTCATGACTTCTACCAACATCTATAGGTGCAAAAAATTGGTGTGCTTCTTTAGACATTACAGACAATGATCACTTCTCCCACTCTTCACAACTCAATTCCACGCGTGCTGGGCTCACTCACACTGGCTCCACACATCCTCAACTTGCTTACTATTAGTAGCCACTCACAGCCAAAGGATAACACCCAACACCCAACACATAACACTTCCTCTTTCATACCATGCAGCTCCTTAGTGGGTAGTTGGACAAAGTTGGTTTCACATGATCCCAGTAGCTACACCAATTCTATTTATCTAAATGTGCCTCAAAAAATTATTCACACAGAACGAGTAGATTTCGACCATAGATTAAACGGGATTCAAACAACTTCATTTAATTCTCCCCGCAATAATCCATTTCCAAACTTACATTGGCAGCCTTGCGTGATTCAATTATACCAGTCAATGCTCTAATAGCCTATTTATCTTTGCCAACACACAACTCACTGCGTCTTTCATGTTGGGTTCATCAATTTTAACACATTCCCAATGCTAGCAGATCTAGTACTTAGTCTCACAATTATGACCAATACCTCTTCCCTTTAACAGATTGACTCCACAAAATAACTAGACCTTCAAATCTTTTGCCTCCTCCACATGCATGGCTCAAATGAGCTAGAATCTCAGTATCTTCCTCATTCCTACTCTAAACTACTACAAGCACTGACCATTCCAAGCTACATGCCCATCTTACAATGCTACCAATCCACTCACTAACGTTGAAAGCAAACATATCGACTAAGCTTGGTAAGATTTACATTGGCCCAATTTGCTTTGTAGTACTCCATGGCCCAGATAGTGTCCTCGTAGCCCTTGCAAGCTACTCCCTTCTAACTAGGGTGGGTTGTCACTGTTTCCACCTCACAGAAAGCCCTAAGAATCCCCTCAACAGGAAGAACCAGAAAAAAAAGGGGGAAAAGCTCCAAGTGAATATGAGTGCACTATTCACAATAGCTATCACAACTCCTCCAATGGTGCACTATTCCCAACAACTATCACAACTCTTGGAAAACCTCTTTACAGATCCACCAGAAAAGAAAAGCATGCCAACTGACCAACATATATTTTCAAGACAAGTCGATTCCTATTCGATCTCAACCACGCTATGACAGGGACAGATTGCAACAACATCGCCTGGCCACAACAACATCACTCACCTAAACTTTCATCATAACCTCAACACAAGCCTTCACACCACCAAGTCCTCAACTCTTCACACCATCGAGCTTACAACTTTGGCTCTGAGCTCACATGCTCCTATGCTCACCCTTATGCCCTCTTATGGACAACGCTGGAGAACACACAGCTGCAGAGGGTCTAGTAGTGAGTCTCACCACACAAGGTGGCCTCTCAACAACTCTCCTAAGCTTTGTCTCCTCATAGCTCACCTGAGCTTTCATACCATATCAGAACTAGAAGAATAACAAGGTGAGCTTACTTATTTCATTATCCATCACCATTATTTGTACATCTATGAGCCAAAGAATCAATTGTGATCTTCATCGACTCCTACCAACTATTGATTACCCAGCTGACTAACATTGAACTCGTTGTCATATGAATAGGGTTTGCAATCACATAAATAGTCACGAATAGGTCATGATTAATACTCTAACACCGATGAAAACTAGAAAACATTAGGAAAACGTCACACCAATTCAAGAAAATGGACAAAAAATTCAAGAACAAGAAGGACAACAAGTGGAAACTGATGAAAATCAAGAAGGAGAAATCTTGCAAGAAACTTTACAGGATATTCAACTTGATAATGCACCACCCTAATTGGTTCAAAAATATTCTATGCCTCATAATCCTTCACAAAGGTATCCTCCTTCAAACTATATTTTATTGATTGATGAAGGTGAGCCTAATTGTTTTTAAGAGGCTTGTAAAGTTGAACACAGTAAAGAATGGAAGAACATGATGTAGGAGGAAATGAATACTTTGCTGGAAAATAAAACTTGGGAGTTGGTAAATCTCACAAAAGTAGATGGTATCTACAAAACAAATGGGTTTACGTGATTAATCATGAAGGTGACAAAAAGAAAGAGAGGTATAAAGCAAGGGTAGTGGTGAAAGGATTTTCCCAAAAGGAAGGTATTAACTTCACTGAAATTTTCACACCTATTGTTAAGATTTCATTCATTAGATTCATTCTTGGTCTTGTTGCCACTTTAGACTTAGAATGTGAATAGTTATATGTAAAAATTGCTTTTCTTCATGGCGAATTGGAGGAATAAATTTTATATGGAGTAGCCAAAAGGCTTCATAGAGAAAGGAAAATAAGACCTTGTTTGTAGGTTGAAGAAGAGTCTTTATGGGTTGAAAGAAGCACCTCAACATTGGTACAAGGAATTTGATTCATTTATGTTAGAACATGGTTATCATTGATTGGAAGCTGACCATTGTTTCTATATCAAGCGATGTGATCAAGAAAAGTATATCATATTATTTTTATATGTGGATGACATGATGATTGTTGGGCATGATAAGAATATGACCAATAGGTTGAAGAAATATTTGGGCAAAAAATTTGCAATGAAGGATTTGGGTCCAACACAATATATATTGGGCATGAGGATCATGTGTGACAGGAAAACAAAAGGTTGTGGTTGTCACAAGAATAATATATCAAGAAGGTGCTTAACATGTTTAATATGAAGGATGCCAAGCCTTTTTGTACACCCCTTGCAGTTCACTTCAAGATGAGCGCTGAGTTATGTCCCAGTGATGACAAGGAGAAGGAGGAAATCAGTAAGATTCATTATTATTCATCATTTGGAAGCTTGATGTCCTCCATGGTTTGTACATGACTAGACATTTCATATTTAGTGGGAGTAGTGAGTAGGTTCCTTGCCAACCCTGGAAAACAATAATGGAAACAAGTAAAATGGATTTTGAGGTATGTTAAGGGTACTATTCATTATTGTTTATGTTTTGGTCATAATGGCACTGTCCTTGAAGGATTTGCAGATGAAGATATGGATCGAGATATGGACACTAGAAAATCCACTACATGTTATTTGTATACATTTGTAGGAGCAACAATATCTTTGGTGTTAATGCTACAAATAATAATAACTCTCTCTACAATAGAGGCAGAGTACATATCTTCAATAGATGCTTGTAAAGAGACGTTGTGTATGCAAAGATTCCTACGAGAGATAGGAATAAACAAGGACAGGTATGTGCTATATTGTTATAGTTTGAGTGCCATTCACTTGGCTAAAAATGTAGCATTTCATTAAAAAACCAAGCACATTGACTTGAGATATCATTGGATCCACCATGTCTTGGAGGAAGGGCAGTTATCCTTGGAAAATATCCATATAGATAGGAACCTTAATGATATGATCATTAAGATTCTACCAAGAAATAAACATGAGTTATGTAGAGGCATGCTAGGACTTAGTGTGACTTGATTCAGGACTCTTATTTGACTTCAAGTGGTAGAATGGTAAATTTGAAGCCAAATACAGAAGCTAATGCACACTACTCTACAATGAAAAAATATTTTGGAACATTCTTGAAACAAAGTACGGTGAGAAAATTGATGAAGATGAAGGTGAATCTTTAGTAGAAGATCTAAATCTAGGTGCATAGATTGTAGAGGAAAGAGTCGTGGATGACTCAACAACAAATGGTGAATTGAATAAATAGGAATTTGCAATTGCATTTGGTAATGGATATTTTTGTTATGAAAATGAATTGTAGGTTATTTCTAAAAAGAATTTAGTTGATAAATTTTTGTTTGCTTTTGATGGTCAAGTGGTTGATAAGAACTTTCTTACAATAGAAGAAGTGGAACAACATGATGAGGAAATTGTAGCAATGGTTAAAGGGAGAAAAATGTTTGAATATGTCAATCTTGATCATGATCCATAGATAAAACTTATTGAAGAATGGATTAAAAAACTTATTAAACAAATTGATGCAAGACTGAAAGCAACAATTGTGACGATGAAGAATATTGAAACTAAATAGAATGAAGAATCAATGAGGTAGGCAGCTGACATGGAGGTTGAAACAATAGTTAACTCAGCTGAAGAAGTTCATGGTATCTTAATGCATTGGATCCCAAAGGAAACAATATTAACCAAAAGTGAAGTGGATACAAACCTTAATCACATCTTGGTAGAGGTTAAATTGCTTATTATTGTCTTGTATGTTGATAATTTGATTTTAACTAATGATGAGCATTTGATCGGATCTTCCAAGGGAATTTGAAATAAAGGACATGGGTCTCGTGCACCACTTTCTTGGGCTGGATGTATGGCAAGATGATGGGGAACGGTTTGCCTCTCAAGGAAAGTATTCAAATGAGATATTGTAGAGATTCTGCATGGAGAGTTGTAAACCCATGGAGACATCTCTAACAAACAACTAGAGGAAGGAGGATGCCACTTCAGGTGAAGAAGTGGATGCTACCATTTATCGACAGCTAGTGGGTTCACTCATGTATCTTGTAAACACATGACCATATATGTGTTATGAAGTCAACCAGCTAAGCCAAGCTATAGTTAGGAAAGCCAAATTATTGTGGAATGCAATTAAACATGTTTTACAGGACCTTAGAGGCACTACCCAGTTTGGAATATGGTACAAACAGGCAGAGGGAGTGAAGTTGTGTGGCTTCACAAATGTAGATTGGGTGCGAAGTCCATCAGATTGAAATAGTACATTAGGTCAAATTTTGAGTGTTGGGTTTGCATTTGTTTCTTGGTACAACAGGAAGCAAAGTTATGTGGTTCTTAACTCAGCAAAAGTAGAATACATAGCTACAAGTCAAGCAGCATGTGAGTCGATATGGATGAGAAAGATACTTGTTGGATTGTTTGGCCAGATGGTGGATCTAACTGTGATCTACTCTGATAATCAGAGTTACATCAAACTCTCTGAGAATCTTGTATTTCAAGATTGATCAAAGAATATAGATATATGGTATAACAATTTACAGGACTTTGTTCAAAGGCAGATAATGTTGCTACACTACATTCTGATGGAGGAACAAGATGCTGACATTTTGAAAAAGAATTTGTCAAGAGGGAAGTTTGAGTTCCATAGGTGTAAGATACGGGTGGTTGATAATCCCTTTATTGCCAAGAGGGAGTGTTGAAAAATGGACCAAGAAATT
Source organism: Pinus tabuliformis (assembly GCA_031772625.1). Lineage (NCBI taxonomy): Eukaryota > Viridiplantae > Streptophyta > Pinopsida > Pinales > Pinaceae > Pinus > Pinus tabuliformis. The sequence goes on along the minus strand of CM062819.1, from coordinate 814,510,372 downwards.
CTCAATTTGATTTTGCCTTGATTAAATTGATAAAATTTGAATTTCCACATCAACGGACAACTTGGATGTAGTTAACATGTGTGACATGGCTTGTGTCACCTGATTTACTCAGTAAATTTGAGTTGGAGGATTTAGAGTTTAGTTAAGCATGTGTGATTGCTAATTTGTAGCAACCAAAGTTAGTTATCTCAAGTTCCTTTCAGTTAAACTAGTTCCAAAGGTTGGAGGAACTAGCAGAAGGTCAATTCTATAGTGGTACTTCAATTATGAGACACATGTGGATGGTGACTACAAAGTGAGTTGTGAATTGATGAATCCAACAATAGATCTTGTTGATGATGGTGAAGGTTTCAATAAAAAAGTGAATAACATGTGTGATCTAGTTGGTATGATTGTAGTTGATGATGACCTCTTTGCATCAGAGTTTGAGGCATTTATGTTTGAGAATAGAATCAAAAGATGATATTATTATTATTGATTGCACCTTATTTGGAGACATAATTTGTATTGTATGGGTTGGTACTTTTCCATTGGATGTGGTTGGTGATGTGAAGACTACTCAACTTCTAGTAAAGATTCATATTGAATATGACAAGCCTATGGATGTTTGTTTGTAAAGGGAGATCCCTCTCGACTCAACTCATTGGATTCTTTATTTATTCATGCTATTTTGTGTTCTCAAATTTTATTCTCTAAGGGGTTGAGACTATCTGTTTCATTGATTTTACATCGACCGGTGAAAAAAGAAGAATGTATTTTGTATCCATAACTTTTCCATTTCGCTAAGTTCCAAATAAAAAGAGTCCAACTCTATAGCCAATAGAATAATAACCTCTTGATACACCTTTACTGAGCTATGAATACCTCTCACCTCTCATTGTATCTCAATGAAATGACATCTAATAACTCTAGCAGGAAAGAGTCAAATTTTATGCCCAAGACACAAGTAGAAATGGAGTAGTTGTGAAGGCAACAATCTCCATTGGGGATTTCCATTTTTGTTGTAACATACAAGAAGAATCTTGTCATTGGAAGAAGAGATAAAATATATCTGCCAAAAACACAATATCATCGCTCTCCTAGTGCCATTAATTTTTGTTAATTCATTCGAATGCAGGTAATGCATAAGGATTCATTAGTATCTATGAAATTTTCTCTCTTTCCAATAGAAAAATAGGTTCATCCTAATATTAATATATAAAATAAGGTTCATTAATATGTATGGTTCAATTTTGTTTGATGATCCTATTTCTCCAAAGGATATCCTTTTTTGAATTTTTTTTGGTATAAGATATGGTGATACCTTTAAATATGAGGTAATTTTGGGTAAAATTAGAAGTGGAACAACAAGTTGGGGTTTGAATTTCCTTTGTAGTAGTAGGCTACATGAAATTTATATTGAAATGTTTTTTTTTGGCCCAACATAGCATATTCTTTATATGGAAAGGTTCGTTATGGGTGGTATGTTTTTTAGTACTTCAACTCATTAGATTCTTTGTATGTTCATCATATCTGTCTCTCTCAACTTTCCTTTTCGAAGGGGTTGATACTATTTTCTTTCTTCATTTTTCATGGTCCAGTCAAAGAAGAAGAATGTGGTTTGTCTCCACTTCTTTTCCATTTCGCTAAGTTACAAATAAAAGGAATCCAATTCTATAGTGATTCGATAGATCAAATTTATGCTCAAATTTCAAAGTTGTTGGAATGGCTCGAAACCTAACTGATCTGTATATGAAACTACTCGAGGATTATGATAAATTGCAGGTAATTCAATTATAGTTTTAAGCCTCTTATGTCAAATTCATAAACACATAATTAAAAGTTCAGTTTTATAGAAAATAGCAGAAAACATCACCATAATAGCAAACATAATACAACAAAATGATGAAGAAGTTCACCCCTCCTGGGCTACATCTCCTGGTCCAAATTCCAATTATTGGGACTCTTGCATTATTCTCATAAAATTAGCTTTTATATCAAGTTACATTCTTCAAATGGCTTCAATAATAGCTCCAATGGCTTCATAATTGTGAAAAACCCCTGTTTAGCCTCTTTATACTCTGCAAAAGACCAAAAACTGAGAAAGTTGTGATCTCTCCAAGTTTTTCTCCTATTCATTCTACAAAACACACTTGTCTGCAAACCGTTCTACAAATTCACCCCAAAAATCGCTAACATAGTGACAATTTGGCTAATTTGTCGGCGCAATTTGTAGGACGGTTTGTAGACAGGTTTTGTTTTTGCAGAAAATAGCAGACAACATCACCATAACAACAAACACAATACATCAAAATGATGAAACAGGAATTGAACTTTTCCACATTAGATTTGTTTCAAAGAATACCAAAATTGACACACTATTTGATAGTGGGTCACAAGAAAACCTTATTTCTGAAGACTTAGTCAAGAAGTTAAATCTAGAAACCATTCCACATCCAAGACCTTATCGTTTAGGTTGGACATGTAAGAATGCAAGACCGCCCTAAAAATTCATCCCAGAAATCGCTAATGGAGTGACAATTTGGTTAATTCGTCGGTGCAATTTGTGGCCTCATTAAATTCACCATTAGGCTCTTATTCCGAAAATCTCGGTCACATGGTACTGATGCAACCAATTTGGAGGGCGAGTTTTGGGGGCTCTGTCTGCCTGCGCATGCCCTCAGTCATGTGGTTGCTGCATAGAACTTGGGGCTAGCCCCTCTTTGCTTATCCCCTTACCTCCATGTCCTTGGTCACATTAACCCCATGCGACTCATCGTTGGAGCATAACACTACCTCCCTCCCCAATTTAATGCGCCAACATAAAGTTAAAATTTGTTTTGTTCACAACATTAAACAAGAAACATTCATGGCACGTTGGTGTGAGATTTGGTTGATTTGAATGAGGTCACAAGTTCAAAACATAGGGAGGTGAAATTCCACCTTTAGCAAATTTTATTGGCCACTGGGTTGCCACGTGGCAACCTCTAGTTGGGCCATGTCACAGCCTTTGGTTGGTCCACTTACCAAACTAAAAACCAATAAAATTAACCCATTACTTAGCTAATCAAAATTTTCCATGTGTCAATCTGTCATTAGCCGATGGAGCCTAGTCAATCTGCTAAGCCAGTAGACCTAGTTAGCTGTACAAACTGCTGACTGGGCAATCCTGCAACTTCATTTTTAAAATTTTTGCTATTTCCAAAAATGATTAGAACACATTTCTAGGATCATATGGTGTTCGTTTTCTTGAAAAAAATTGAATCGGATTCACAATGACGAGATCTACGCAATCGTTTAGGTTTCAAGCCATTTTAACAACTTTGAAATTTTAGCATAAAATTGATCCAGTGGATCATTCATCCCCACTAGAAGCTTTTGGACCTCCAAAAGAAATTTATTACTAAATAATTAGATGAGGATACAACCCCCTTACCCTTCTAGTCTCAACTCACTGCAATTTGCTTGAATTCAACAGTTCGAGCTTTTCATGAAAACTGATCTTTTTCCTTGATTCTGGAGGCCCTGTTTTGTTATTGTAGATACCATCTTGCTGCAATTTCCCATATTTTTTAGAACATAAAACTATCCTTGAAGGAACAAACATATTCCCTCCCTGATCGTCAATCAGAGGAAACTTAAACAACTTGACTTTCTTCTCACCTTGTACATTGTCAACAAGACGATGCTTAGCTTGTCTTCCCTTGCACTTGGCTCGACGCTTGACCAAATGTGATCGTGATCGCCATGCACCATCTCTTTTTGATTATAATAAATTCTAAAACCCACAAGAAGAACATGTCGAAAAAATTCCCTCTTTGTCAAATTTCTTTGGCACTTTCTCTTTGACCTTTGCACTCTTTAGCACTCGCATCTTGTTCACATTATTGTTCAACAATGATGCTTGCTGCTGCAATTTTACCTCATCTTGTTTACTTTTTTTAGGAGCCAACATATTAGACTCTAGAAACATCTTATCACAACCATTAGCAACCTCAATGAAATCATATTTTTCATTTAATTCATTTCCTTGAAAGACCTCATTCACAACATTTTTATGTTTGAACATTAACAAAGAAAAATCCTGACTAGCATTCACAATTCTCTTTATTTGTCCAATATGCATAAGAGACAAAATCATCTTCTTATGATGCGCTCTAACTATGTAATCAATCGCATTCTTGAAAAAGTGATATTTTTTCTCATGGTGATGAAAAATAGCTCTCCTATCATAAAGATATGGGCTTCCCAAAACAATACCAAAAATCTCAACTGGAACTACATCAAGTTCAAATTTATCAAGAAAGTTTGCGGTTATTACAAATCCAAGTATGCACTTTGTCACCTGAAAATTTGCATTCTTACATATCCATCCTAAAGGATAAGGTATTTGATGTGGAATGGTTTTTAGATTTAACTTCTTGACTAAGTCTTCAGAAATAAGGTTTTCTTATGACCCACTATCAAATAGTGTGTCAATTTTGGTATGCTTTGGAACAACTCTAATGTCGAAATGCTCAATTCACATTTAATCATTTTGAGTATCATTGAGACAATTTGATGAACTATTACTTTCTACTTCCTTACCTTTCAAATCCATTGTTTTTATCTTGGTTTCATCCCTAGAATCAGAACCTAAATCATGTCCTATAGTTGCAGTTGTTTTGTGTTTGTTGTTATGGTGACGTTGTCTACTCGTTTCTGCAAAAACTGAACCTATCTGCAAAACATCCTACGAATTTGCCCCAAAAATTCGTCACATTAACCCCATGCGAGTTGAGGCAGGATCTTAATGCTCACTCCCTCCCAAAGTAAATGCAGCAACACAAAGTTAAAATTTATTTTGTTCACAACATTAAACAAGAAACATTTATGGCACATTGGCATGAGATTTGGTTGATTTGAACGAGGTCACAAGTTGAAAACTTGAGGAGGTGAAATTCTACCTTTAAATTTTTTTTATTAGCCACCAGTGTGTCACATGGCAACCTCTAGTTAGGCCACATAGAAGCCTCTGGTTGGTCCACTTCATCAACCTCAAAACCAATAAAATTAACCTATTTCATAGCTAATCGAAATTTGCCAAGTGTCAAGTTGTCATTAGTTGGGGGAGCCTAGTCAACTTTCCATGTTAGTAGGCCCAATCAGTTGTATGAACTGCTGACTAGGTAACTCTGTAACTGACTTTTTGAAATTTTAGTTGTTTCCTAAAACGATTAGAATGTGTTTCTGGGAGCATACAATGTCCATTTTTCATGAAACAAATTGCACGAGATTTACAACGAGGATACAAATGTGTTTGTTTAGGTTTCTATCAAGTCTGACAACTTTGAAATTTGAGCATAAAATTGATCCAATAGATCATATAGCCAAGAGACTAATAGACTCTTTATACACCTTTAGTGAGCTATGCATGAAGACCTTGGATGAGGGTATAACTACAATCTAGGTTTTTGAACTCAGGAGTTTGTTTTTACACACATTTAAGATCTACTCGTTTTCCCATTTGATCATTGTTTTCATATTGATGCTTTATATTCTAGATCATTTGATTAAAATTTGTAGGTGTTGTTAGAGTCCTATAGTGATAGGATTCACAATTTTGAATTGGCTGAGGTTAACTCTGGCAATATTGTACATACCTTTGCTTTTTTGCAAAAGTTTTTCATATTAAAATTAAAAATTGTAAAGATGGTATGTCCTAAAAGAAATATCAGAGGACAAGAAAAATAAGAAAATATCAAAAAAATGAAAAAACATGAACCCCAAACAAAAAAAAGATCATGAAAGTGTGCAAGTCCAAGTGCCATGACTTTTTATTATTAATGCCTGAAATAATGGTTGTGTGTAGCTTGTCCTATATGCCAAAACCCGTGATAGTCAAACTATTTAATCTTCACTATTTCATGCTTTGCATTTCATGTTTATAGTTAAAAAATAAAATATGATCAAACATTTTAATCTTGGAAGATCATTAGATAGGTAGAGAAATAAAAGGAGCTCATTAGTTTAATATGAGCCCTTGGAAGATATAAGATTAGAAGTAGATAGTTTGTTTTATAAAAGAAAAGGAAAGAAAAGGGTTTGCTAGCTTAAGTGCACCCACCAAAGTGAAGAAAAAATATTAGGGTAGGTAAAAGGGTAAGTAAATAAAGGTTGGAGAAATACAGGTCATTTGGAGCATAAGCACTACTATCATACTTAACTATGTGTTTCAAGTGTGCAGGAGCAGTTATCAATGAAAAAAGCATTCCCATAAACAGATTTGCCTAACTCCCCCTTCATAGTATCTCACCCCCACTATATACTTAGTAATTTCCCTTTTACCCCTTCATGGCTTATGAAAACTCCTTCCCCCTCATTTTTACTCCTACCCCTTAGTTCCACACATTTCCCTAGTCAATTACTCCTAAAATCCATTCCCCTAACTGTGAAACCCCCTTCCCCCCTTTTAAAATCATGTTTTCACTTCAATAATTACCCAAAACCCATGTAAACCCTTTATCCTAACTCTAAAAACCCCCCGCTTCACTAACTCCAGCACTTAACCATTTTCTCAACTAAACTCGTGTTTAACTTGCCACCCTGGTGAGGTAAACTAACCTTGCTACCCCTAAAACTCTGCAATTTAATTGATGTGCACTTAAACATGGGTTAATTACTCTAAACTGTAATTAAAACCCATGGTTCCTGCTAACCTCTGCCTCATCGCTCGACTGGCCAACTTTCCCACACCATGGTCGCTCGATCATCTACCCCTAGATCCAACATCCATCACACATAACGCACTCACACGCTGTCCGACATTTAATGGCCCGATAGCATATGATATGGGCAGTTTTGCTTAGGGCCTATTTGCCTACGTGTCAGCCTCTAGCATAGATCATGTTCCCTGAAAAAATACCACCCAACCCCCATAAGCAATGCAATGGAATCCAAAACCACCTCCCCACCAAAGTGAAAACCAGCATTTTTCATAAAACATTTTTTCCCTGCCATTTTTCCAACCGTTCATTGTTAAAAGCCTTCCGACGCCCATTTTCACCATTCTTCGCTCAAATCGCACTTCTGAACCTTTGATGCACATGCGCCTTCTAAATTCCTGTGACCAACTATCAACTATTAGAGCCTTTCAACGCCACCACTGCACACCATCCTTGTTGTCGAAGCCCTCTACAAACCCTAATTGAAAACTAGTTACAGCCTCGACTATAAATTCTAGGTATTTGAATAAGAACCAAGAATTACACTCTCTTTAAAAGAAAGAACATTAAATTCTTAAAATAACTTAAATAATTTGATTAATTTCAATTTAATTCAGAGTCTCCCATTCCCAAAGTACCAGAACCCAAACCTGCAAATTGCTAATACCATACTCCTGTTACAGAATTGTCAAAGGCTTCACTTCTAATAACCATATAAGTCCAATTCCCGTGATCTATTACAAAGATGGCTGCCCCAACCTCTCTGGATGTCAGATCAGTGATAACCCCTCATTTAGACATTAACCATTTGGCCCTGGAAGACATGGATTTTAAAATCAAAGACACGGCCACCCAAGGCAACCTTATAAGAATCCATTGTTGGGCTAAAGATAGGTTCCTAAACCATTCTCATGACATAAACCTTTGGGAATCAAGTTTTCGCAACTATACATTCCCAGAAGTTGACCTTTTCCTAGACATTGTACATTTCTGCCATGCATGTTACGTCCCTAGCCAAAGGGCTATAATTTTCCCAAACCGGGACTTCTTGTTTTCAATTACTGTTGAGTCCATCAACCAGATGCTACAAATCCAGTCTACTCCTAATCTGACTCCTTTTTCCATTGCAAACCTGGTGGACCTGTATACCACATTGGACCCAGCCAAGATCAAACAAATATTTTAGAATTTCATCGTTGAGGAGCTCCATACTCCTAAAAACATTCCACCCTATGCTTTTGCTATTTTTTCAAAGACTGACAAGAGAATAATCACCATGATCTCAAGCATCCTAGGATTCACAACAGACGAGTTTGTAGATGTGATAATCATGGCTTCTTGTCCATTTTCACTACAGGCCAGCCCCCTACCACTATGTATGATTATGCCCAGTTCATTGCAAACAAAGTCAAAGAAAAATTCACTAGATTTCCCACTCAAAGAGTCTTCAAATACTCTTCAGTGTTGTTCCATATGTTCTTGTATTATCAAACGGATAAGTTCTCAGTGAAGATTCAGAAAACATATACTAGGGGAAAGGAAAGATCAGTCATTTGCTGGACACCCTTGGTCTAGAGGTATAACATAACATTCACATATAAATATTTCATATATTGTTTTGTTCACTCTGTCATAAACGTGCTCACTTCTAGCACAACCTAGAATCAATACTGAGATCAAGAGAGTATCACAAGTGGAAAAGAATAGCAAAGTAGGAGATTGGTACCTCTACCAAAATCATATTGAAATCAGGATCTATGGCTCTGACTTACCCACCTACAAATTTCCTAATTATCTCCCAATGAGAATATTTTCCCTGGAATACTTCAGGCAAATCATAAGTGCAGATGAAGTCAACTTCCTAGCTGCTAGGAAGAAGACACAGTTTAAGATGAAAAACCAAATGGGACCTTTCATCTGCAACACCATAGAGGCTAGACCTAAGGCTGATAAGATGCTTCAAGACATGAAATTCCAACATAGTTTCATTTGGAATTATGGCCCTCATGGGGTTATAAACAAGCTCAAACAAAAGGTCAAGTCGGGACCTTGCATCCACTACCCAAAACCTGACATTGAACAATATGCTAACCAGTTAGAATAGGTAGAGAATACAGTGATAGATATGGACAACACAGTGGTGGATGTGGAGAACACGATGATTGAATTGGAGAAACAATTTGACCAAAGCTCTTTCTTGCAAGTCCCAGAGTTGGATGAGCCAATGAATATCCCTCCCATCATTCAAACTCCTATCAATGAGGAGAGGAATCCGAAAGAAACAGGGAGGAATCATCAAGCTCTTCCATGGAGACAACTGATTAGTAGTTACAACTAAGCAAAAATCCCAAATTGACTCTTGAGTCTGAACAGGATGAAAACATTGCATCAAAAGAAATGATTGATACTAATACAATGGGGCAAAGGAGTAGACAAACAACTGAGACTGTTGCATCAGCGGAAACACAACAACCCTCTTCTTCAAACACCAAGATTATACAGAGACATAAGAGTGTGGAGGTGTCTTCCTTTGCCAGGCTAGTTGATAAGGAAGCATATATCAAGGAAAGATTCAAGGAGATTAAAATGAGGAATGAAAAGCTCAAGGCAGACACTTATGTCAAGTATTTGAAGATGACGCCATCGAATCAAAATAGATTGATGTCAACTTTTGATATCAAAGAAGGAAAGATGTAGGTGTCTTTCCTACAGCTTACTATGCAGTAGCCTAAAACCACAAAAAACTACAAGAATACCAACTTTTAGGTCTTAGCTAGGGATGTGCATCCCATAGATCAAATAGAATTTGACAAGTAGGCTGGGGAGATGATCTAATCCACCCTCATATCAAAATAAATGGCAACATTCAAGCTCAAGGACTCATTAGACAATGTGATAACCCTCTACAAATTGGAAAAAGCATCTTCCAGCACCAAAGACACAAGGATGAAATCCTTCGAAGACTTGATCGTTGAGCTGGACCATGACCCAAAGGACATCAAGGCTGCTGAACAGTTAATTAAGAAGAAAAATGAAGACATTGCATCCCTTAGAAACAACTCAAGCTACCTCAGTCATATCACCCTCAAACAAAAGAAGTCCTAGAAAACTAAACAAATCATGAAGAAATCATAAACTTGGTGTTGTAACTCAATGACTAGTCGAAGGAAATGCAAAAGGAACTAGATAGATTGATCCATCTCAAACAAGCTAGTCTAGACAGTGCTCCTCCAACTGTCATTCCTACAGTGACCACAGTTGTGCCATCCACATTGGTAGTAGCATTAGCTCCCACTGGTCTAATGGCCACTGCATTTCCAGCAATAATAGCAACTACATCAATAACGACATCAACAACAATAGGTACCACAGGTGATGAGGCAAACAGGTTGGTGAAGGAAATGGAAGAAATGTCCATCCAAACCAATGAAATGAACAAGTTAAAAGAGAAACTTACCAGCCCAGATACAGATTGCAGGTTAGCCCAGATCATGCATAAGGAAGAACAACAGAAGGCTACCAAAATGAATGAGAGAGTGAAAAGCATGTAGAAAGAGTTAACACTAAGTGAGCCTTTGGAAAAAGCCAAACAATTATTATGGGCCAATATCATTGACTCTATCAATGAATTTTGGCCATCTATCTAGGTCATTTTTGAGCAAATATAATTAATCAAACAAGCTATAGAAGCCATCCAAAATGTCAAAGAAGAGCTTGGAGAAATGCTAGAGGAAGCAGTAAGAATTATTCAATTCCTCAACTCCAAGAACAAATATGAGCTACAAGAACTTGACATACTTGATAGGACATGTACCATTTTGGAAGTCAAGGGGGTCCTAGCCAAGAGAAATTAATGTTAAATTTAGAAGATACGTGTCAAACCATGCAACTAGCCATTGATAGGTTTATGACCAAGTTTGAGCTTTTGAGAGAAAATGGACTACCTAGTCCCTTAGTCATAAATGATAAATTGATGACATAGGAGGACTACAACAAGAAAATCAGAGAAGTAGCCAAATAACAAGGAAACAACTCATCAATGAGTGTTATACCAACTGGCAGAGTATTATACCAGACTTTTGAAAATTTGTTTTACCTCCAGCGTGAGCTGAAACACTTATTTATCAATAAGCCTACTTTTTCCATAGGAAAATGCTCAACATCTAGTTACTAGATGAAGAAACATGGCAAAACTTTCTGATTTACTATATTAAAAGGAACATGAAAAATATAAGTGTACATTAAAAAGTAAATGAGCATGGTAAAAGGATGAAGACAGATAAGCACAGTCAAAGTGTATCAGGTGAAAGAGTATCATATGAAAGATGAAATTCAAACAGATTATCCAGCATGAAAGACAAACAACCATCTAGCATAAAGCGATAAAAATCAAACCATAAGAGCCAACAGAACCAAAATAACAGGGCTAGCATGATACAGTTCAATAGTTGTCTCTATCTTCTTGCAAGAATATATTTTCCTCTTCCTAGATTAATTCTCAAATTAGTTTGAGATATTTTGTAATAAAGTTTTTGTATAAATAATTCACATTTCTAAGTATTGTGGTGGATTATTTTGCATTTGTAGAGTTATTGTGATCTTGAACCTAAGTGTCATTGTACCATTTTCAAGTCAACAAACTGGAGCAAGTAATAAAAGAATTTCGCTACACGATTCATGAGATGAGCCATTTGCAGTGAAGTACTTTCTTTGTGTGATTGTTTTACCTTTCTTATGTGTTTTCACAATCTTAAATGTGTTCTAAAATCTAAATGAATTAACTGGAAATATCACTCAAAATTTGTTTAATTACATTCTGTTTTGCACAGTAATTTATTTAGATGTTTTCTCCTGATACCAGGATTTGAGAACCCTTGATTGCTCTCCTATCTTGGTTGACTTCTTTCATTCCTTCCAAAGTCTAGCCTAGGGAACCCTTAATTGCTCCCTAGATCCAATTTGAAGTCATTCACCATTTAGCGTCTGAGATCTACAGTAACTCATCTACCTTGCCTTGTAGACCTTGTTTTTAGAACTGAATCTAGTCTTGTTTGTCAGACATTCAACTCCATATCCCAATGGTATAATCCAAAACTCTATCCATCTAAGTAAAGTGATCCCACCACCAAATTTTCAAAACAAAATCCAAGTGCAAGCAACAACTAGCCTAAAATCATATTAACTAAAACAAAGTTAAATTATAAAGAGAGAGCCCTCTCTAAGCATCAGGAAGGCTAGGTCCTGATCTCCAAAAGTGGTTTGTGGTTTCCTTTGGTTTTTCTTTCTTCTTACTTCAAAAGAATTATTAGAGTGATAACATTTATCGCGACCATATTGGGGACATCGATCCTCAATCTCATTAAACTTTAAGGAAACCTTAAATTAAATCTGAAGCCCCTTAAGGTCATTATCTGAAGTAAATTTTCAAAAAAAATATTCATAAAAATAGTTTAAAAACATAAAATTCTGGCTCCTATGAAGATTCACTATAGCAGGGAAAACTCAGATCCAAACCCTGCAACTATAGTTGATGACCCAGAAAGAATTATAAGAAAACCAAAAAATGAAGAAACTCAGGCAAATGGTAGCCAACTAGTCAAAGCAAACTCACTCCCTAGGGACTTATCAACTTTAGAGGAAATCCCTTTTGATTTGTCATTTGACCTCTCATTATTTAGAACTAAATATGAGAATGCCATCCATGAAATTGTCTTAGACCCTAAGTTTACTCAACTCATTGAATCAAAAAGGGTTGTCCATCCAGATTTAGATAAATTTGTATTTGATGCTTTTGACAAGTTAGAAGCTTTGACTTCTACATTGATTAGCAATATAGATAGTGCTTACCTTCAACAATCTATTGAGCTAGCTTCCCTTACTGCTACTACTTATGAAATTTTTGCACAATCTTCACTCATTGTGAATACACCTTCTTTTACCACAACTTCACCGATTGTATCTACTACAATCTAGTCACCTAAACTAGTTATTAATGAACCATCTTCATCATCATCTAGTTCACCTCCATTAGCTTCAGGCCCTTCCTCAAGCACCACAACTTTACCCCTTAGTCAAAGCAGAATTACAACAATGGCAAACTAATATGCTCCTCTTGTTTTACCTGCACAACTCCATGCCATGCCTGCAGATTAGCAGAGTAAGATTTTCTTGTTTGATGCTATTGGTCATTACACTACCCGGTAGCATGTAAAGAAGATGTCTGAGATTTTTGAGTTGCATGAGATAGATGGAGCAGATGTCCAAATGAGGTTGTTTGCCCAAACTTTAACTATGGATGCCAAGAAATGGCTCATAGCCTTTCCTGCCAACCATATTGTAGACTTAGCCAATTTTCATAGGTTATACATTTATAGATGGGAGATAAAGAAAAACTCATTGCAAATACTTTCTGAATATGAGAATATTAGAAGAGCTCCTAATGAGTCAGTTCAGGACTATTGCACTATGTTTAATAATATCTACAATGAAATTCTATCCAATATTAAGCCTCCACCTAACCTAGCATTAAGTAAGTTCCCTGATGGTTTTGATGCTAACATGTCATACCATCTAAGGGAAATAAACCTTGAAACACTTGAACAAATGCAGAGCAATGATGTTAGTATTGAGGACAACCTATTAGCTAAGAAAGCATGAATGATGAATGAAAATAAAGTTGTATTTAAAGAAGAAGTTGCCACTTCAGATGGAAAAGTAGATGTTTTAGCTAAAATTTTAGAAATAATCATGGATAGGTTAGAAAACATGGAGAGGAAAAATGAATGGGAGAATCAACAACAACAACCCCCAATAAGAACACAAATTTTAGGAAGAACCCTAATGTTGGAACGAATGCTACACTAGACCAATAGATTAGGCCCCCCTTCCAAGAGAATCATGTTGAGGATTCACAGAACCAAGAAGCAGAGGATGATACCTAGATTAACTTACTGGAAACCAAAGAGGAAGACACTATTTTTCTTACTCTAGAAGAACAGGAGCTATATATGCTGCAGTAGTTGTAGTTAGGATCTGGTGAATCCTTTTATTTTAAACAGGGATATGAGTCTGCTATATATGAGGTACATAAACAATATAGCTTGAGAAGTAAGAAGAATAATGAGACTCCCATTAGAATATCCATCTAAACCCAAACTAATATAATAAAAGAATCTTCAGTGAACAAAGTGTTGCAAATCCTCCCTAGGGGAACACCAGAGACTTCAACCCCTAGGATTGTAGATATAACCTCCATTGATACCCAAATAGAGACAATTATTGAAAAATATCAAAATAAGAGAAATTAAGGAAAAACAATAGAAACACAGACTAAAATTCCTACTACTGAGAAACTGAATAAGGACACTCAAACTGTACACATTAAGGAAGATCTAAATCAAAAAAACAAAAATCGGCTCCCTTTCAACATCAAAATGAAATAGCAAAATTAAAGATATTAGTTCCTTTGACCGAACTAGTAAAGAATGAATCTTATAGATCACAAATAACTAAGACTTTGAACATAGGAGAGGGAGAGGATTCTGTTAATTTGAATGATGACCAACCTGAATTATTGTTTGGCCCTGAGGCCAATGGTATTGATTAGCAAGGGGTAGTTCCTCCTTTTTACATCAGCCTAAACGTTCATGATAAAAAAAATTCATAATGCTATGTTGGACTCAGTGGCATCCCACAATTTGATGCCGAAAGCAATACTGGAAAGATTGAACCTAGACATTACTAGGCCTTATAAGGATTTTTTTTCTTTTGACTCCAGCTAGGTTAAATTCCTTGGTCTAATCAAGGACTTATGTGTGACTCTTGTCCAGTACCCTGCAAAAAGCATTATAATGGACATTGTAGTTGAAAATTTCCCACCAAAATATGGAATACTGCTATCTCACTCATGGGGAGCAAAACTGCAGGGATCCTTGCAGTTGGATATGTATTATGGTACAATATATGTTTTTGGCCAACCGAGGAAATTATATAGGGAGACCTTGATGAAATACATGGTCAGTAGTGAGGAAAGCCACAAAAATTTCCCATATACTCCATGCATTTAGATATGGACTCTTTCATCTTATACAATGTAGAAAATGATAAAAAGGAAATAACAACCAAAGACCTAAAATACAGAATAGTTGATAGTGAGAGCATATTTCATGAGTCACTGGCATTTAGACTTTGATGGGTCAGTCAATAGGTTAGGGGCTGGTGCAGGAGTGTGGATCCATAATATAGAGAATAATCATGCTAAGGGACATGCTTTTATATTGAACTTCAAATGTACCAATAATATGGTCGAATCTGAAGCCCTAATTCTGGGGTTACAATTGGTTAGGAAACTGGGAGCCAAACGAGTTTCCATCATGGGAGACTCATAGCTGATTATTAAATAGATTAGTGGTGAATACTTTGTCAACAACCCTAAGCTTGGTTGATATAGGGATATTGTTTTAGACTCGATCAAAGACCTCTTGGAATCAAACTTCGTTGCCATTCCTAGAAAACAAAACATGCAGGCTCACAATCTGGCCACCTTTGCTAGTACTTGTAAATTGCCATTTCAACTAAACCACCAGTACACTGCAGAAGTCAAACATAGGCCTATTATACCAGACAACCAGAAGTATTGGTAGATTTTCTCCTAGGATTCTCAGATCTACGATTTCATAAAAAATGAAGGAGAGTTTTAGAATTGCAAGATAGATACTAATTGTACAATAGACAATAATATAGAAAGTAGCTTAGACATAAATATTTTAGATGTGGTTAAACCAACTAAATTTACTAGAGTAAAAATAGATAGTTGAGAAAATGTAGAGATACATGAAATAATGGATGATGATCCAGAGATTCTTAATTTGAAGAAAAAAAAATTCCCAAGGGATTAGTCCATTTAGAGGATTTATTTGACTCTAATGATATAGCTAGGAAACCCAAAATGGAACCCCTAAGAGTATACAAAGAAGAGGTTAACATAGGGACTGAGGATAAACCAAAACTCATTAAGGTATCCAAAGCCTTACCTCCAGACGAAAAGGTAAAATATGTTAATCTATTGAAAGAGTACCAGGATGTTTTTTCCTGGATTTATGAAGACTTGAAGTCTTATGACACTAGCATAATCCAACACAAAATACCCCTAAAAGAAGACCATAAACCTTTTAAATAGAAAATTAGGAGGATAAACCCAGTTCTTATGCCATCCATAGAAAAAGAGGTTAAAAGAATGTTTGATGCCCAAATAATAGCCCCCATTACATGCTTTGTCTGGATTTCAAATTTAGTTACCACTAGGAAAAAGACTGGAGAAATTAGACTTTGTGTAGATTTTAGAAACTTAAACAAGGTCTCTTTAAAAGACAACTACCCCTTACCAAAAATGGACCATATCCTTCAGAGGGTAGTGGGCTCTTCTAGAATCTCCCTACTTGATGGATTCTCTGGCTATAACCAGGTCTTGGTTCAACCAGAGGATCAAGCCAAAACTACATTTACAACTCCTTGGGGTACCTTCATGTATTTGAAGATGCCCTTTGGACTAATGAACACAGGTGCCACATTTCAGAGAGCTATGGATATAGCCTTTGCAAAGGAGATCCATGATTTCCTAGTAGTATACCAAGATGACATTACTGTCTTCTCCAAATCTGACAATCAACACCTAGATCACTTAAGGAAAGTATTTATCAAATGCAGGAAATTTGGGATTTCTTTAAATCCTAAAAAGACACTTTTCGGTCTAGAAGAGGGAAAGATGTTAGGACACATCATATCTAAAGATGGGATTAGGATAGAACCTGCTAGAATAGAAGCCATTTTGATCATTTCCCATCCCCGAAACATTAGAGCCTACAGCCATTTCTAGGCAATATTAATTTTCTTAAGAGATTCATCTCAAATCTAGCAGAATGAAGGGAGTTGAATAACATGCTAAGAAAGGACACAACAATTAAAAGGGCAGTAGAGGCCAAACAATCCTTTGAAGCTATTAAGGAATCTTTGACCAAAAATCCAGTCCTGATAAGTCCTGACTTTAACAAAGATTTTATTATTTTTTCTTTTGCTTTAGGACACACCACATCAGCAGTCTTGCTGCAAAAGAACAACCAAGGATATGAACGGCCAATAGCATTCTTTAGTAAATCATTAAGAGATGCCTCAATTAAATACAATACCATGGAAAAACAAGCATTAGCTTTAGTTAAAGCAATCAAATACTTCAGAGTGTACATTTTGTACTCTCACATTATTTCTTATGTTCCAAACTTTGTAGTTAAGGAAATTTTGACTCAAAATGGGCCTGAAGGAAAAAGAGGCAAATGGATTGCCACAATATTGGAATATGACATAGAGATAAAGCCAACTAAGCTTATCAAAGGCCAAGGTTTAGCCAAACTTATGGATGAATTGAACTGTTAAGCCCTTGATATCAACTTCATCAGTGTCCTTGATGATGAGGAGGAGATGGTGTCTCCATAGATCAATGAACCTTTTACTGATTCACCCTGGTATGCAGATATTAAATTTGTATTACTAAACCTACAAGCTCCTCCTGGATTGACAGGAACTAAAGCTAGATTCTTAAAAATGAAGTCATTAATATATTGTATTATAGATAATGCATCGCTTTGGAAGGACAATAGTGGTATTCTCTTAACCTGTTTATTGAAATATGAAGCTGACAAGATTTTACAAGAGTTTCATGCAAGGGATTGTGGAGGACACTTATACTTGAAGAGTACTATTGACAAAATTTTGAGGGTTGCTTTCTATTGGCCTACTTTTTTTGCAGATGTTAAAAAACATGTGACCTCATGTCATAAATGCCATATTTTTGAGGGAAAGAGAAAAATTTTACCCTTGCCACTTAAGCCAATTTCCACTGAAATTCCATTTCAACAATGGGGGTTAGAATTCATTGAAGAAATACACTCAGCCTCCTCAACTCAGCACAAGTGGATTTTGACGGCCATAGACTATTTTACCAAATGGATAGAGGCCATACCTTCTAGATAAGACACATACACTGTCATAATCTCCTTTCTAGAGAGTAATATCCTGTCAAGATTCAAATGTCCCCAGAAGCTCATTATTGATAATGCAGCTGCCTTTAAATCCAAAGGATGATAGACTTCTGTAATAGATACCACATCAACCTCGGCCACTCCACAACATATTACCCTCAAGGTAATGGGCTTGCAAAATCCTCCAACAAAAGTCTGGTCAATATTATTAAAAAATTGCTGGAAGATAACAAATAGACATGGAATAATATGTTAGTCAATGCCTTATGGGCAAATAGACTGACTACTAAGAAGTCCATTGGAACATCACCCATTCAGCTGGTTTATGGGATGGATGTAGTTTTCCCATCATACTTGGGAATGCCAATGATGAATATCATCTAGGAATTACAGGTGGAACCAAATGATATTCAGAGAAGAATAAATCAGACCATACACCTACAACAAACCAGAGAAGAAGTATATGTAAAATCACAGCTAATCCAAGACAAAATTAAAAAGGTCTTTGATAAAAATACCAAAGCAGATGACTTTTACATAGGAGATAAATTTCTCAAGTGGGATTCACGGAGAGAAGACAAAGGGAAACATGGAAAATTTGATTTTTGTGGCAGGGCCTTATGTCATTTATGGCTACAGAGACAAAAATGCCTTTTTCTTCACAAACATAGATGGATTAGATCTACCAGGAGGGCCTGTTAATGGTAGAATGCTGAAGCATTATTTTTCCACTGACTCACAATAGTTCACTTTACATTGCATCATTATACATAACATTGTAAAATGTAGATTAGATTTGATGGTAATCCTTTGAAGTTGAAGCTCAGAGAGAAGGCCCTGTGATTTGAGGGATTTACTGTCATAAGTATCAATAAAGTATAAATCTCAGAAGTACAATTCACAAGGTAACTACAGTCACAATTCAAAGGCTAATAATCTTCATAGTTCTTGATATTTCACCAAAAAAATGCCATCCCCATGTGGAGCCCCTGTTAGAGTCCTATAGTGATAGGATTCACAATTTTGAATTGGCTATCATTAATTCTTGTAATATTGTACATACCTTTGCTTTTTGCAAAAGTTTTCCATATTAAAATTAAAAAATATAAAGAGGGTATGTCCTAAAAGAAATATCAAATGGCAAGAAAAATAAGAAAAGATCAAAAAAATGAAAAAACATGAACCCCAAACAAAAGATGTAGAAATTATGTCTACAAATCCAACTCTATAGATCTATTGCAGGTTAACTTGATAATGCAATGTAACCAAAGAAAAATACTATAACCTACTTCTACTATCAATTAGTGGAAGCTTAAAGATTAAGCAAGATCACACTGAACACATAACCAAAAGGAGAATCAATGCACATGAAGCACAAAAAATACTCAGGGGAAAGCCTCAGCTAAAAACTCCACTATATGTATTATCATACAAGTTGGAAATATCTTAGAATTACACAAAGCCTTAGTGCGCACAGCTAACCAGCTCTCAGTACAATCCTCATAGATGCTCACAAGAAAGATAGACTTCTCATAAACCTTCTCCTCTTCCCTCCAAGCTCCAATTTCCTTGTGCAGTGTCTCCTCAATGATCCTCATGTTACCAAGTGTAACACTGATCTCACACACTGCTCTAACACAATGCCATAACTGCGCAATCCTCAAGGAATGACGCCTTGAATGCATGCATGAGTTTTCTTTATAAGAGAACACATGCAATTGATAATACATTGTCCCTGTCTTTAATCTCAACTAGGTCTTTCTCAAAATAGACATACATGAGTTACTGATGAGGGAATCTTCAGTTATATGGAGTGCACTAGTTGAGTGCATGCATGCATCAATTGACTGATAACTCACAATTAGTTCCTCAAATAGTTTGGAACTAATTTAACTGGACTTAACTCAGTAAATTGAGCTAACTAAGTACAACTCAAATATAACTCAATCTTATCTCCTTAATTAAGGGATAATCTCCTTAATTTAAGGGATAACTATTGCATGACTTTAGAAAGACTTCTAACTTTAATTTCTCCTACTAATTAACTCAAGATGAATTAACTAACTATTTTCAAGCAGCTGGTGAGACTAAATTGGAATTTTAATTCACAATTTTAATTCAAGGACAAATTAAAATTGGAATATTCTTGTTGCCACATTACAACGCTCCCTCTAAACAAGAGAGGGATTATCTACCACCCCGATCCTCTCTCTATGGAAATCGAATTTACACTTTGATAATGCCTTTGTAAAAATGTCAGCATCTTTCTCCTTGGTCGAAATATACTACAACAACATGATCCTCCTTACTACATAGTCTCTAAGATGATGGTACCGGATATGGATGTGCTTGGGCCTATCATGAAATACTGGATTTTCAAAGAGTTTGATACAACTCTGATTATCACAATAGATCAAAATTGGATCCATCCTTTGATCAAACAAGCCAACTAGGATTTTCTGCATCCAGATGGCCTCACATCCTGCCTGACTTGCAGCCATGTATTCTGCCTCTATTGTGCTGAGAGTAACTGACCTCTGTTTCCTGTTGTAGCAAGAAACTACCACTAACCCAAGGTTGAAAATCCCTCCTATTGTGCTCTTTCGATTTGATGGACTCGCTGCCCAATCTCCATCAGTGAAGCCCTGTAGCTTCACTCCTTCTGTCTGTTTGTACCATAATCCATACTGAGATGTGCCTCTGAGGTATCTCAATACATGCTTTACTGCCTTCCAAAACATCTTGGTAGGCTGAACCATCGCTTAAATCAGCTGGTTCACTGTATAGCACAAATCTGGTCATGTGTTCACTAAGTACATCAGTGAACCCACAAGATTCCTGTACATAGTAGCCTCTACTACTTCTCCTGAAGTAGCATCCTCCTTCCTCCAGTTACCTACTAGAGGAGTTTGCATGGGCTTGCACTTCTCCATGTGGAGTCTCCTAAGTATCTCATTTGCATACTTGCACTGAGACATAAACAAATCCCCATCCTTCTGCCACACTTCCATGCCAAGGAAGTAATGCATGAGACCCATGTCTTTCATATCGAATTCTCTTGCAAGTTCCTCCTTGGAAGACATCATACACTGATCATCACCTGTCAATATGAGATCACCAACATAAAGTGCAATGATCAACGGCTTACCTTTCACCATGATGTGGTACAGGTTCGCATCTGCTTCACTCTTTGTGAAGTCCAACCCGGTGAAGTAGTTGTCTATCCTGGTGCACCAAGCAGGAGGTGCTTGCTTCAGCCCGTACAATACTCTCTTGAATCAACACACATGTGACTCACGATCGAGGGTCTCAAAACCTTCTGGCTACTCTCTGTAAACCTCTTCCTCAATCTAGCCATTGAGGGTCGTAGTCTTCACATCCATCTGATGGATCATCCAACCCATCTGCGCTAATAGTGTGAACATAGATCTGATAGATGAGTACCTTGAGGCAAGAGCAAAAGTCTCACCATAGTCAATCCCCTTGACTTGTGAAATGCCACAGGAAACAAATATTTTCTTATTCTTATCCGCACTACCATCAACAGCTTGCTTTACCTTGTAAAGCCAATGGGAACTCACAACTGACTTGTTCTCTGGTCTCGGAACCATGTCGCAAATGCTGTTACGAATTATGGAGTCATACTCCTCCACCATAGCATCAACCCAAATTGGCTACTACATTGCTTCCTCAAAGGAAGATGGCTTGGTCTCGACACATTCCCCAACAAAGGTCATGTATCTAGCATACCTCTCAGGTGACCTCCTCTGACTGCGCTGAGAAGATAGTTCTCCCACATTCTCTCTCACATCCGTGAACAATCTGTCAGCTTCTCTTGTGCACTTCCATCCATATCTGGAAGACTCTACTTGAGTGGATGTCTCCACTCCTGAAACTTATGGATCCGCTACTACGCATTAGTTTTAGGCTCCTCCTCCTTAGGAAACAATTGTTCCTCCAGAACCTATAGTTGGAGCTCCCTCTCAAGGGAAAATCACATGGACTTCTGTTCATCAAACTTTAGATCTTTGCAAACCAATATCTTCCGGCTGGTAGGAAAATACACCCGATAGTTGTGGGGTGTATCAGTGTACCCCACAAGTATCCCCAACTCTGTTGTCGGCTCAAGATTCTTCCATGCATCCTTTGTCACATGGAAATATACCAATGAGCCAAAGATCCTGAAGTGACCTACATCTGGTCTCTTACTGGAGGAAGCTTCCTTTGGTGTCTTCATCCAAGTATGTGATGTGGGCTTCTATTCTGCAAATAGACTGCTGTGTTGCATGCCTCAGCCCACAAGTGAAGTGGTAGGCATTGGTCATGCAGCATTGATCGTGTTGCCCCTACAATAGTTTTGTTCTTCCTCTTAGCCTCCCCATTCTACTATGGGTTATGAGGTGCCATCAACTCTCTTTTAATTCCTTCTGCTGCACAGAAGTCCTTAAACTCTTGAGAGACATATTCTCCACCATTGTTGCTTCTCAAGGGCTTGATCTTCTTCCCTGACTCTTTCTTGACCAAAGATTTGAACTCACAAACTTTGTGAAGGTTTGGTCCTTCTTTTGCATGAAATAAATCCAACGCTTACAAGAATAATCATCAATGAAAATCACATAATACCTTTGTTTTGGTATGGATGCTGTCGAGAATGGTCCACACACATCAGTATGAACTCGCTCTAAGATAGCCTTTGCTCGACCGTCTCGATCATGAAAGAAAGACTTGGTGTACTTTCCCAACGTACAACTTTTGCACGTGTCAACTTGCTCAAGTTTACCTTTGGGAAGTCCTGTAGATATCTGCTGCATTATCTTCAAGGCCCCATGATACAAATGGTCCAGCCTCCTGTGCCACAACTCACCAATGTCTTGGCTTTGCACCAATTCTATTTTCATACTCAATGCTGCACAATCATCAACCTCTAGTTTATATAGATTCTTCACTTGCATCCCAATCCTCTTGGTCTGACCTGTGGCTATGCTTAATAGGAACACCTTTCCTTTACTGAAGACAACATCGTAGTCTTTGTCCTCCAACATCGCGACTGATACCAAGTTCTTCTTTAGTCCAACCACATACTTCACATCTGTCAAGCTGAGAGGAGCTCCATTCTCCCTTTGAAAAGCAACTGTACCCACTCCTAAAACATTATACTTTCCATCATCAACCATCTCTATGCGCATCTTGAGGCCTTTCTCCTCCAAGGTACTGAATAAACTTTTATCACTGGTCATGTGGAATGAGGCTCCATTGTCAAGATACCAAACACAACCCACCATCGATGATGCCATGCATGTGATGAGGGTAAAGTCCATTTCAAATTGAGAGGATAATGCCTCACCTTCTGATCCTTTTGTGGATCCCTTCTTGGATTTCTTTGATGGGCAATTAGCCGCATAATGTCCCACGTCGTACAATTAAAGCATCTCACTTAAGACTTCTCACCCTTTTCCCTCCATGAGAAGGATTTGATTTGGAATGTGAAGCCTTCCCCTTCCCTTTCCTTTCCTTACTTGCTAAGGCCAAATTTTCTTCATCAACATTCTTTGATGAGGAGCCATATCATGTGCTCCTCCTAATCTCCTCCTACTTCAGATTTGACCAAAGTCGTTCCTAATCCCACAGTTTCTCCCTTCCATTCACAGAGTCCTGGCAGCTATTACAACTCTTTGGAAGGCCAAGGAGAGCAAGGCTCACCATATCATCATCGGCAGTAGTTGTTCCCACACTACCAAGCTCATCTCTACAGGTTGTGAGCTTGTTGAGTTATGTTGAAATAGTATCACCC
This sequence comes from Pinus tabuliformis, assembly GCA_031772625.1. NCBI lineage: Eukaryota > Viridiplantae > Streptophyta > Pinopsida > Pinales > Pinaceae > Pinus > Pinus tabuliformis. Next base: position 814,486,865 of record CM062819.1, on the reverse strand, counting down.
TTCTCCATCTTGATTTTTCGAAGCTTATTCTTGAGTGCCAATTTCCTCTGGTTGCTACTCTTTTGGTAGAGGTCCTTCAATGTCTTCCACATTGAAAATGGAGTATCCTTCCGATGGATACTCAAGACAATATGGTCTCAAACTCCCTCCAAGATGATCCATCTCGCCTTCGCCACACACTTCTTCCACTCAGCCAACTCTTGTGCATTAGTTGTAGTTGGCTTTGGGATTTCATGATCAATGAAATCCTTCAAGCGATTGTCTTCTAATACAGCCTCCGTTTTATCTTTCCATGCTATGTAATTCAAGCTACCTTCCAAGGCATACTCGAGTCCCAAGCCGTAGAATGCCATTGACCAACCTGAAGTATGATATGAATTCAATTTTCACCCACAACCGCAAACTTCAAACTTCGAATCCTCTTCTTAGTATATTGTTCATAGCTATGATAATCTTTGCTTTGATACCATGTAGAAATTCTGTCTACAAATCCAGCTCTTTAGATCAAATACAAGTTAACCCAATAATGAAATATAATCAAAGAAAAATACTATAACCTACTTCTACTATCAATTAGCGGAAGCTTAAAGATTGAGCAAGATCAAGCTGAACAAATATAACCAAAAGAAGAATCAATGCACATGAAACACAAAAAATATTCAAGGGAAAGCCTGAGCTAAAAATCCCACTATCTATATTATCATATAGGTTGGAAATATCTCAGAATTACACAAAGCCTTAGCTCTCACAGCTAGCTAGCTCTCAGTACAATCATCAAAGATGCTCATAGGTAAAATAGACTTCTCATAAGCCTTCTCCTTTACACTCCAAGCTCCTATTTCCTTGTGCAGTTTCTCTTGGGTGATCCTCTTGTTACTAAGTGTAATGTTGATCTCACACACTGCTCTAACACACTGTCAGAAATGTGCAATCCTCAAGGAATGATGCCTTGAATTCATGCATGAGTTTTCTTTATAGGAGAACACATGCAACCAATAGTACATTGTCCTTATCTTTAATTTCAACTGGGTCTTTTTCAGAACAGACATGCATGAGTTACTGATGAGGGAATCTTTAGTTATCTGGAGTACACTAGTTGAGTTCATGCATGCATCAACTGACTGATAACTCACAATTAGTTCCTCAAACAGTTTGGAAATAATTTAACTAGACTTAACTTAGTAAACTAAGCTAACTAATTACAACTCAAATATAACTCAATCGTATCTCCTTAATTAAGGGATAATATCCTTAATTTAACGGATAACTGTTGCATGACTTCAGAAAGACTTCTAACTTGAATTTCTCCAACTAATTAACTCAAGATTAACTAATTAATTATTTTCAAGCAGCTAGTGACACTAAATTCGAATTTTAGTTCACAATTTTAGTTCAAGGACAAATTCAAATTGGAATATTCTTGTTGCCACATTTCAACAAAAGATAGATCATGAAATTGTGCAAGTCCAAGTGCCACTACTTTTTATTATTAATGCCTTAAATAATGGTTGTGTCCAGCTTATCCTATATGCCAAAACCCATGATAGTCAAACTATTTAATCTTGACTATTTCATTATTTGAATTTCATGTTTACAGTTAAAAATTAAAATTTGACCAAACAGTTTAATCTTGGCAGATCATTAGATAGGTAGAGAAATAAAATGATCTCATCAGTTTAATCTTAGCCCTTGGAAGATATAAGGTTAGAAGTAGATAGTTTGTTTTATAAAAGAAAGGGAAAGAAAAGGGTTTTCTAGCTTAAGTGCACCCACCAAAGTGAAGAAAAAATGTTAGGGTAGGTAAAAGGGTAAGTAAAGAAAGGTTGCAGAAATACTAGTCTTTTGGAGCATAAGCACTACTATCATACTTAACTATGTGTTTCAAGTGTGCAGGAGAAGTTATCAATGAAAAAAACATGCTCATAAACTAATTTTCCTAACTCCCTCTTCATAGCATTTCACCACCACTATATACTCACTAATTTCCCTTTTACCACTTCCTGGCTTATGAAAACCCCTTCCCCCTCATTTTTACTCCTACCCCTTAGTTACACACATTTCCCTATTCAATTACTCCTAAAATCCATTCCCCTAAGTGTGAAACCCCTTTCCCCCCTTTTAAAATCATGTTTTCACTTCAATAATTACTCAAAACCCCTCTAAACCTTTATCCTAACTCTAAAAAACACCCACTTCACTAACTCTGCCACTTAACCATTTTCCCAACTAAACTCGAGTTTAAACTGCCGCCTTGGTGAGGTAAACTAACCCCGCTGCCCCTAAAAATCTGCAGTTTAATTAATCTACATTTGAACATGGGTTAATTACTCTAAATTGTAATTAAAACCCATGGGTCCCACTAACCTCTGTCCCATCGCCTGACTGCGCAACTTTCCCATGCGATGGTTGTCTGATCATCCATCCCCAGATCCAACAGCCATCGCGCATATTGCGCTCACACGATGTTGACATTTAATGGCCCGAGATCACATGATATGGGCAGTTTTTTCTCGGGGCCCATTTGCCTATGTATCGACCTCTGGCATAGATCGCATTCCCCTGAAAAAATATTGCTCGACCCCCATAAGTGGTGCAATGGCCTCCAAAACCACCTCCCTGCCAAATTAAAAGCCAACACTATTCATGAAACAGTTTTTCCATGCCATTTTTCCAACTGCTCATTGTTAAAAGCCTTCTGACCCCCATTTTCACCATTTTTTCTCAAATTGCACTGCTAAACCTCTGAAGTACATGCGCCTTCCGAACTTCTGCAACCAACTATCAAGTATCAGAGCCTTCTGATACCACCACTACACACCATCCTAGCTACCAAAGCCCTCTGCAAACCCCAATTGAAAACCAGTTATGACCCCGGCTGTAAATTCTAGGAATTTAAACAAGAACCAAGAATTACCCTCTCTTTAAAAGAAAGAACATTAAATTCTTAAAATAATTGAAATAATTTGATTAATTTCAATTTAATTAAGAGTCTCCTATTCCCAAAGTACCAGAACCCCAACTTGGAAACTTCTAATACCCTACTCCCATTACAGAATTATCAAAGGCTTCACTTCTAATAACCATATAAACCTAATTTCCATAATTCATTACAAAGATGGTTGCCCCAAAATATCTGGATGTAAAACCAGTGACAACCCCTCATTTAGACATTGACCATTTGGCCATGGCAGACAGGGATTTTCAAATCAAAGAGAAGGCCACCCAAGGAAACCTTCTGAGAGTCCATTGTTGGGCCAAGGAAAGGTTCCTAAACCATGTTGGTGGTATACACCTTTGGGAATCAAGTTTGCGCAACTATACATTCCCAGAAGTCTACCTTTTACCAAACATTGTACATTTCTACCATGCATATTACGTCCCTAGCCAAAGGGCTATAATTGTCCCAAACCAGGGCTTCTTGTTTTCAATTACTGCTGAGTCCATCAACCAGATGTTGCAAATACAGTCTACTACTAATGTGACTCCTTTGTCCATTGCAAACCTGTTGGACCTATATACCACATTGGACCCAGCCAAGATCAAACAAATATTTTAGAATTTCATCATTGAGGAGTGCCATACTCTTAAAGGCATTCAACTCTATGTTTTTGCTATTTTTCAGAGACTGGCAGGAGAATAATCACCATGATCGCAAGCATCCTAGGATTCACAACAGACAAGTTTGTGGACGATATAATCATGGCCTTCTTGTCCATTTTCACTCCAGGACATCCCCCTACCATTATGTATGGTTATGCCTAGTTCATTGCAGGCAAAATGCATGAATAGTTCACTAGATTTCCCACTGAAAGAGTCTTCAAATACTCTTCAGTGTTGTTCCATATGTTCTTGTATTATCAAATAGGCAAGTTCCCAATGAGGATTCAAAAAATATATACCAGGGGAAAGGAAAGATCAGTCATCTACTGGACACCCTTGGTCTAGAGGTATAGCATAACATTCACATACAAAGATTTTCATAGATTGTTTTGTTCACCATGTCATAAACATGTTCACTTCTAGCACTCAACCTAGAATAAGTACCGAGATCAAGAGAGTATTGCAAGTGGCAAAGAATAGCAGAGTAGAAGACTGGTACCTCTACCAAAATCATACTTAAATCAACATCTATGGCTGTGAGTTACCCCCCTACAAATTGCCTAAGCATCTCCCAATGAGAATATTTACCCTGGAATACTTCATGAAAATCATAAGTGCAGATGAAGTCAACTTCCTAGCTGCTAGGAAGAAGACACAATTTAATATGAAAAACCAAATGGGACATTTCATCTGCAACACGAGAGAGGCTGGACCTCAGACTGATAACATTCTTCAAGGCATGAAATTATAACATAGTTTCATTTGGCATTATGACCCTCATGGGGTTATAAACAAGCTCAGATAAAAGGTCAAGTTGGGAATTTACATCCACTACCCCAGACCTGACATTGGACAATATGCTAACCAGTCAGAATGGGTAGAGAATACATTGATAGATATGGAAAACATAGTGGAGGATGTAGATAACACCATGATTGACTTGGAGAAACAATTTGACCAAAGCTCTTTCTTGCATGTCCCAGAGTTGGATGAGCCAATGAATATCCCTCCCATCATTCAGACTCCTGTCAATGAGGAGAAGAATCCCAAAAGAAACAGGGAGGAAGCATCAAGCTTTACCATTGAGACAATTGATCAGCGGTTCCAACTAAGCAAAAAACACAAATTGACTCCTATGTCTAAAAAGGAGGAAATATTGCATCAGCAAAAATGATTGATACTAATACAATGGGGCAAAGGAGTAGATAAACAATTGAGACTTCTACATCAACAGAAACACAACATCCCTCTTCCTAAAACACCTAGATTATACAAAGATAGAAGAGTGTGGAGGTGTCTTCCTTTGTTAGGCCAGTTGACAAGGATGAAGATATCGAGGAAAGATTTAAGGAGATTAAAATGAGGAATGAAAAGCTCAAGGAAGACACTTATGCCAAGTATTTGAAGATGAAACCATTGAATCAAAATAGATTGATGTCAGATTTTGACATGAAAGAAGGAAATATGCAGGTGTATTTCCTACAACCTACTGTGCAGTAGCCTAAAACCAGAGCAGACTACAAGAAGACCAACTTTGAGGTCTTAGCTAGGGATGTGCATCCCATAGATCAAATAGAATTTCACAAGCAAGTTGGGGAGATAATTTGCTCCACACTCATAGTGAAAGCAATGGCAGCATTCAAGCTCAAGGACTCATTAGAAAATGTGACAGCCCAAGATAAATAGGAAAAAGCATATTCCAGTGCCAAAGACACAAGGATCAAATCCTTAGAATACCTAATCATTCAGCTAGGCCATGAGTCGAAGGACATCAAGGCTATTGAGCAATCAATTAAGAGGAAAAATGAAAACATTGCAGCCCTTAAGAACAACTCAAGCTGCCTCAGTCACAACACCCTCAAACAAAAGAAGTCTTAGAAAGACAAACAAATCATGAAGAAATGATGGACATGGTGCTGCAACTCAGTGACCAGTTGAAGGAAATGGAAAAGGAACTAGATAGCTTGATCTATCTAAAATAAGCTAGTCTAGACAGTACTCCTCCAACTGTCATTCCTACAGTGACCACAACTATTCCATCCACATTGACAACAACATTAGCTCCGACTGGTCCAATGGCCACTGCATTTCCAATCACAATAAGAACTACATCAACAACGACATCAACAACAATAGGTACCACAGGTGATGAAGTAAACAGGCTGGTCAAGGCAATAGAAGAAATGTCCATTCAGACCAATGAAATGAAAAAGTTAAAAGAGAAAGTTACCAGCCTGGAGATAGATTGCAGGTTAGCCCAGATCATTCATAAAGGAGAACAACAGAAGGCTACAAGAATGAATGAGAGAGTGAAAAGCTTGGAGAAAGAGTTAACACTGAGTGAGCCTTTGGGAAAGGCCAAACAATTATTATGGGTCAATATCATTGAATCTATCAATGATATTTGGCCATCTATCTAGGTCATTTTTGAGCAAATATAATTAATCAAACAAGCTATAGAAGCCATCCAAAATATCAAAGAAGAGCTTGGAGAAATGCTAGAGGAAGCAGTAAGAATTATTCAATTCCTCAACTCCAAGAACAAATATGAGCTACAAGAACTTGACATACTTGATAGGACAGGTGCCATTTTGGAAGTCAAGGGGGTCCTAGCCAAGAGAAATTAATGTTAAATTTAGAAGATACGTGTCAAACCATGCAACTAGCCATTGATAGGTTTATGACCAAGTTTGAGATTTTGAGAGAAAAGGGACTACCTAGTCCCTTAGTAAAAAATGATAAATTGATGACACAGGAGGACTACAATAAGAAAATCATAGAAGGAGCCAAATAATAGGAAAATAACTCAGCAATGAGTGGTATACCAACTGGTAGAGTATTATACCAGACTTTTGAGAATTTGTTTTACCTCCAGCATGAGGTGAAACACTTATTTTTCAATAAGACTTCTTTTTATAAATATATATAGGCTGATGAGATATATAGGAAAATTCTCAACATACACTTACTAGATGAAGAATCATAGCAAAAACTTTATGATTTACTGTAGTGAAAATAATAGTAAAAAGTAAATGAGCATGATAAAAGGATGAAGACAAGTAAGCACAATCAAAGTGTATCAGGTGAAAGAGTATCAGATGAAAGATGAAAGTCAAACAAATTATCCAATGTGAAAGCCAAACAACCTGCCAGCATATAGGGCTATAAATCAAAGAATAAGAGCCAGTAGAACCAAAATAACAGGGCTAGCATGAAAAAATTCAGTAGATGTCTCTATTTTCTTGCAAGAAGATATTTCCCTTTTCCTAGATTAATTCTCAAATTAGTTAGAGATATTTTGTAATAAAATTTTTGTATAAATAATTCAGAATTCGAAGTATTGTGGTGGATTATTTTACATTTGTAGAGTTATTGTGATCTTGAACCTGAGGGTCATTGTACCATTTTCAAGTCAACAAACTGGAGCAAGTAATAAAAGTATTTCGCTACAAGATTCATGAGATGAGCCATTTGCAGTGAAGTACTTTCTTTGTGTGATTGTTTCACCTCTCTTATGTGTTTTCACGATCTTAAATGTGTTCTAAAATCTAAATGAATTAACTGGAAATATCACTCAGAATTTGTTTAATTACACTCTATTTTTCATAGTAATTTATTTACATGTTTTCTTCTGATACTTGGATTTGAGAACCCTTAATTGATCTCCTATCCCAGTTGAATTCTTTCATTCCTTTTAAAGTATAGTCTAGGGAACCCTTAATTGCTCCCTGGATTCGATTTTAACCCATTCACCATTTAGCATTTGAGATCTACAGTAACTCATCTACCTGGCCCTGTAGACCTTGTTTTTAGAACTGAATCCAGTCTTGTTTGTCAGGCATCTAACTCCAAAGCCCAATGGTATAAGCCAAAACTCTATCCATGTAATTAAAGTGATCCCACCACAAAATTTTCAAAACAGAACCCAAATGAAAGCAACAAATAGCCTAAAATCATCTTAACAAAAACAAAGTTAAATTATAAAGAGACAACCCTCTCTGAGAATTAGGAAGGCTAGGTCTTGATATCCAAAAGTGGTTTGCAGTTTCCTTTGGTTTTTCTTTCTTCTTACTTCAAAAAAAGTATTAGATTGATAACAGGTCTATCTAAATGTATTCATGATTTGGCAGACATATTTTGATGTAAATGATGCTTCTATATCTTCAAGAAAGACCTTTCCTAGACTAGACAATGAGGTAGTGCAAAACGTTATATGTAGACAGATGCTATGTTCCTAGTGTTTGGCTCACTATCTTCAATTTATTTATTATATCATTGTTTCCACTTCTTGCATCATAAATTACTTTGTTCACATTTTATGCTGATGTTTCTTGGGTTATATTGATATCATTTTTTTGGTTTTGATCCAGAAATATTAGTGAATTGTTGTCGCTCTTTTAAATCAATAGTTGCAGATTCTTCATTGGCATCATAAAGTCTAGGCAAACAGATACAACTATTTTTAGTGCCATGGCTATATTGTTCACCATTGTATAGGAACTTGAAATATCCTAAAACAAACGCATTACAGTTGGAACCAGATTCCCACAATCTAGCTATGTTAGCATGATCAACAAGATCCAATGTTTCATGATGAGAATAAATTAACAACGCCATGTTGGGGGATCTCATGTAATCACTCTAATTCATGGATGATGTAGTGTAATTCCATTACCTTTTTTCTGAATTTGGATTATAACAAAATGAGATTTCAATTGGGTTCGAGATGTTGTATCCATGCAATGTATTTGAATCTAGGAGTCCTTGAACTTGTAAACCATTGTTCCATTTAAAATATATTGAAAATTACTGTTCTTACATTTTTTTTATAGAGATGGTTAAAATTCTTGAATTTTTATCATCTTACTCTCATTGTTGAGAGTTGTAGATTCTTCAAACAATAACTGTGGAAAATTAATATGTACTTTGGAAGCCTCAATATTCTTTGAGATTATCTCACCCTTAACAAGCTCTTTCTTTATCCAAGAGTTCTAGTAATTTTAAATATCATTATCTATTCTTCTAGGTGGATGGAATGCTATGTATTCCAACCTGCACATATTTAATATATTAAAATATATCTTAATGTGGATCCTTTAATGCACCATTGTGAACTAATAAATCGATGAAACTTAAACCAACCTGTTTCTAAAAATGGTATGCAGATGAATGATAAGATTTTATTCATTTGGACTAAAACTACCTCACTTGATATCAACTCTCAAGTAGTTGATCCATCATAATCTGTAGCTCTTTCCACAATGAACATTGAAGACCTTCCATGAAAGTAAATATGAATTGATACATAATAATGATAAAAAAAAACATAGTTTTGGTTGTTCTTAAACATGTTATTGTTGCGTAAGGAAGGTTTTTAGCAATAGTCATTATTGGTCCCACATTTGTTCAACCAAGATTTACGCAATGATGGAGTTTTAGGAGTCTCTCGATTTGTTGGAGATTTGACAAAGAGACATCACCTTACCTTCTCCACACTAGAGGAACCCTTGGAGTAGACTCACGATGCAGAACCTTGAAAAGCTATTTTCCCTACTAGACTCAGTGTCCAGAGCCCCAAAAATCTATTTCCTGAGCTATTGATGTGATGATTAACTAAATAAACTTACTAACTGCATTCAATGGTTATGTTCTTAAACCCCATGATGGAATAATAACAATGTTCAAATCTTAGGAGTTAAGCCCAATAAATGTCATATAGCCAGAGCTATGTCCTTCGAAGGAGAGTTACAAAATTGACTCTATCTTCATGACTCATCATTCTCACTCATGGTTGAGGTTGTGTCCACACTTATGTTCACTAGGTTATTGAAGAGGATCTATTAACTTTTCCACAACATCAAACAAACAAAGCATGTTGAAACATAGCAATAGATTATGGTAGTGGGCAATAGATTATGGTAGTGGGATAAAGAAAGTGTTAAATAGTTTCCCCATGTAACATCCCTCACTAGGGATTCCTAAAGAAACCTCAAGAGCAGTAGAGATTTTTTTTTTTCAAATAACATCTTTAGAGTGCACTCGAAAGACACTACCTCTAGACAATAAATAACATCAACCATATATATAAGTAATTACAAAAATAAAAAACTTTCAACAGAGCCACAAATTCATTAAGAGTTTATTAATTCGTTATAGCTCATAGTCTCTCTTTAGATTTTGGAATTTAATCTACGTGACATGAAGATTGGAGTATTTTTCTTATTAGTCCTTGTCCTCTATGACATGGGACTATAGTAATCGATTGTATTAGTTAGAATCAGTGCTTTTGCATATTAATCTAAATTTTTTATGAACTTTACCCTATTCATAAAATGACCATTATTCTTAACCTATCAATTTATCAATTTAACTTTGACGACCAATAAGATAATTGATGGTCTTATTTGGCCTCTTCCCAAGGCATAAAAACTATATCATTGATATTATTCATACAATATATCTTCTCCATGTGTTTATTTGATTCGTACTTCCAAGATTTGAAACTCATGCTAGAATTAGCTTATAAACATTAAATGCTACCTATAACCATGGAAACAATGACTATAACCATGGAAACACTAAAGAGGGCCTGATGGTTGTGTGCATGTCAACGTGGTGTATAAGGAATGCAAAACGTATTAGTCTTCTTATTCTGATCCTGAGAAAAATTAGTGGCTACCTTCAGATTTAGTTGCAACTCCAGACTTCTTAACAAGGTGCACAACCTCTCCTCTACTTTAGCTTGACAACCCAACTTCAACTCTAAATGCTTTAGCTTGACAACCCAAATTCAAATCCAAGGCAACTGATTTTATCTCTAACAATGGAGTTGTGGTTAGCGCTGGTGCCAATGGGATCTAAGACTCGTCCAAGCTACCTAACATCTACATCTGAGCTTTGGTCAATGCATCTCACATAAAACTACAAACATTCAAGGGAAGATGACATCTAGAACCATGATCGGTAGAAATTTCATTTGGCAGTATGCGATGGTGGAGTTGAAATCATTTGGAGGTACCGAGTATGCTGAGAAAAATGTCATATTTTGATTCTAGCAATTTCATTTGGAGGTACCAAGTATGCTGAGAAAAATGTCATATTTTGATTCTTGTAACACTTATCTGTTGAGTAGAGCACTTACTGGAACAAAATACCATTATAGGGATATTCCATTCTAGTTCAACAAGTTATATGATGTGGAACTATCCAACTAGAGTGGACAACACCTTTTTCACACTTATCAACTCTCTAGTTTTATTAACCCTTCAAGCTTGTCTTCATGCAATCAAACTGTAAAACAAAAGTAAACCTAATCCACTCGCATAAGGAATCATAGCCTATATGAAAATCTATAAACCCACCCTATTGGAGGTGTCAATCCTGATTTCATGCATCTATTGGACTCAAGACTAGCTCACATGTTGATTAGTCCACTGATATATCAAACTTATCCTCATGCAAGTGAATTGGAATAGACTAGAGGTCATGCAAATGCTGAAATGAAGGTGTCTAGGGTGGTGGATTCCATGCACCAATCTTATCTCATGTTGTTTTTTTGGTACTTGTAGTATCATTTTAATGAAATGAAACACTAACCTTCAAATAATCAAAATAACCATTTGTGATGTCAACCTTGTCAATGCTATAACTTCTTCTGTACTCTTACCACCTTCTTATGTCCTCTCTTCCTTATTGTAATGCAATCAATTTAGTGTTTAGTTATAAATCATCAGCATAACAAAAACCATAGAAAGTTTTAACCTTTAATCATAATTTTTTTCCCACAGTAGAATAATGTTGTAATCCTCTCTAAGATCATCTGTAACAAACCCAACACCTTTAGTGCAATCCAAGCGATAGGGTTAACGTCCCATGAAACACACAACGAGAGAGAGAGAGAGAGAGAGAGAGAGAGAGAGAGAGAGATTATCAATTTAAAAGTCAACTTCCTTGCAATAATGGCTACATGTATCACTTGAGATGAACCCAACGTTGTTATCCAAGCGATAGGGTAAACTTCTCTCAAAACAAAAAAAGAGATATATTATCACTTTAAAAGTTAACTTCCCCGCAATAATGGCTACAGGTATCACTTGAACTTTCATTTATCGAGTGATGTAGGGTAGAGTGTCACATAGATCAAGTGACGTAGGGTATTGTGTCACATGGAATAATTTTTTTCCAATGATAAGGGGGTTCGAGATCTTTCTTCATTACATCAAAATTCCCTTCTCTAGTGACATTTGCTAGATATCGACATATTTCCCTCTCAAAAAAGATCACTGAGTGTTATAAACTAGATCCATCAAAGTTGAGCTCAAGTCCAAACTATTGATCAATAGACCATAGTAGAAATCCTTGGTGATATTGGTAAATTAAGAGGCTATTGACCAATACACCATATGATAAATCCTTGGTGATCTTTGTTAATTAAGAGGATAGTTTTTTCTAGACTCATACCTAGGATTTTCATGTGAGCTCTAAGTTATTTTTTACGAGGGTAGAACGGGTTGTGCAAGCTATGTGTCCTAATTGAGTTTTCTAACCAAGAAATATGTCATTTTTAGCCCAAGGAAACCATGTTATTTATGAGAAATCACTCCCTTTAAATCACGAGTGTCCTTCACAAAATAAAAACTTTCACAGGAGTAAATAACTTCCCAAATATCTTCATCCAAAAGTTTCAAAAAATGGCTTCCAGTCATCCTAATTAATATTATCCCACTTCTATATCTTTTCATACTGTAGATGAGGCCGTAGGGTGTAACCATATATGCTATATCTCTCAACCATTGTTTCTCATGTCCCATTTCATAAGAGTTAAATTTTGGCATATATCCATATTTTCTTGGTGTCTATACAAAATGGCAGACCATGTATTTATATTACCTTTGGTACTTGTAGTATCAGTTTAATGAAATGAAGCACTAACCTTCAAATAATCAAAATAACTATTTTCGATGTCATGAGAAACATTTTTGAAATATGTTTCAAGAGGGAGCTTTTCCATGTGTTGCTAGTAGTTGGGCCATGATTTTGATCTTGGATGGCTTTTACAACTTCGTATAGGGATTTCTTCAAGCATTGCTAGAATTTGTTCCTTGCTACAATTTCTTCTAGATTTTAGATAGACTATGTAGTAACACAACATTCAATTATAATTTCCTTTAATGGTCCTAAATTATCCTTTTGGTGGCATCCATGCTTATTTGGTTTTTGGTTATGAGTCCCACATTCATGCTTGGAATATGGCATGGGGGTGATTGGCTGAAGAGAGATTTGGTTCAGCCAATCTATGGTTAGGTGGAATGTGGAAGTCCCAAACCTAGTTGGCCTATTCATTCATTAATAAGAGTTTCTTCTCCTTGGTATTTTATGTGTAAATGTATTGGTTCATATGTAGCATTTATGGTTGTTGTATCCTTGTTATTTTTTTTATCTATATGTTGGTTATGAGTATGTTTTATGACAATTATGATGTATGGCTCTCATCATGTTTTTGATTGATAAATGAATGAGAAATGAATATATGACCTAATAGATGATACTGCAACTAATGTGATAAGGCATCAATGCTTCTTAGCAATTTTCAGATAATTATGAGATGCGTATGCTCATATCTATTATTATGACCTATAGAATGCATATTTCTGACATGTTTGATGAAATAGTTGTCATGGTTGGGCTTGGTTAGTTCAAGTCCTTGATCAAGTTTTGTGTTAGAGGATTTTTCTTGGTGTCATTCACTGTCTCAGAAAGTCTCATCAAGTTCTAGGAAGAGGTTTGGAGAATAGCCCTTAAAAAGTGGATTAAATCTCCTAGTCTCTAGCATAGATGTGGCAGAAAAAGGTTGTAGTCTCTCCCTTGCAGGAATTATGGGAGCAACTGTAGGGTTCCAGTCGCATGCATGCTTCTTTATGGGAGTGACTAAGGGTTTAATCAATGAAAGGATAGGTTAACTTAGGGGTTGGGCACCCAGGAGTGGTGGATTAGCTCCTAGGGGTCTTGTAGCACCTGAGGGAGGTCTATAAATTGTTGGTTAGTCAGTTCCACTTCCTTAAATTCACTTAGGGAGTTGAATCATATCATAGTAAATATTCATCACATGTTTACCCTGGTAGACCGGTTAGCTTGGGTAAATGTGAGAGGAGGGTGTTACATAATAGAAATTATTTATTCAAGAAGAAGCTTTTATATTTATTTGTCTTGTGTTTGAATGCTTATATTTGCCTCTAACTAACAATAACTAATATCCCTACACTTTTTAATGTAAGAAAATTATGTCATGACTTGTGCAATTACCTACCCAATCATGCTAGACGTTGGGTCATGACTTGTCATATGGATAACTGTTTACAAAGGGAGACCCCTCTCGACTCCTTTAATGAAATTTTTACTCACAACTCTATAAATCTATTAGATGACTACATGGATGATTCTCAAATTATTTGAATAGATTAGCTTGATTGTGTGGATATTTGTCTTCCACACTATGTTATCTGTCTTTACTGGACATATCATCTATATGCAATATGGACATTTTATTTCCCCGTAGCATCTTTGTTTCTCTTGGATGTACTTTTGTAGTTTTGGTGCCATTGACAAAAAGTGTGGTCTTTGGTGCTCCTCCAATTGACCAATGCACTTCACTAGTTCCTTCTTTCAGAATTCAACCAAAAGACCAAATTACCAGGTTGTGGAATGATGTTAGTATTGGTACTATATTTTTCACTAAGGTACTATATTGTTCCAATTCTCTTACTCTTGGCTAATTCAATTTCTTTATTTCCTCTTTCCCCTAGTTAGATACATATGTGTCAAGTTTTATTATGAGATTTCAATTATGAGATGAAGTAATAAGAATAAATATTTGTGAACATTGGGCAATCTACTACATTTTGAAATTGTTTTAGGTTGCAATTGTGATCGAGCAATGGTGTGTCCCAAATTTATTAATTTTCCCAAGATATCGTATGCATTATATAAAACTAAAAATATATAGAGAAACTAACTATGATATTATAAAAAACACTATATTCATATATGGTACATGCCCAAAATCATCAGTGGATTTTCTCTCATTATTTAAAGTTTGGAGGCAGAATGAGTTAGAAATGTATTGAGGGGTTTGTCCTGATTACACTTTTGTGTTTTCGTAGAAAAAAAAACTTATAGCCAATTTTTGCTTGGGATGTTGTTTACTTGATGGTTCTTGAGGAATTTCATGAAACACAATGGTTCATTCAAAAAGGTTTTCATATTTCTAAGGTATTATTCCATCTGGAGAAAGAACGTTTTTCCATGGTGTTGGATGTTCCATTTGTTTTTGTTATAATACATTTGGTATTACATTAAATATTCAACATGATTTCGTTAATTGTTACGTCCATGAGCTCATGTGTAGCTGATATGGTATTCTCTCTCCAAATTATAGATTGGTAGAGTCCTCATCTGAATGTAGATTTATACCTTCTTCTTTATAGGAAGAAATAGGTATAATCCAAATGATAATACAAAGTCATTTTCCTCTTTTCCGGTCATCTAAATGTATCTTAGTAATTCCCCATTCCATCAAAGATAACCAACAAAAAAAAATGAAAGTTATCTTGAAATGTATTCTCTGAAGTACCAAGCAACCTTGCATCCATTTACTTCATTGTCCTCTTTCTTGCAACTATACAAGACATCAGTTAATTAAGAAGAATGAAGATAAGATTTAACCATCCTTGTACTATTTCTTGCAACTAGACAAGAAATCAATTAATTAAGAAGAATGAAGATAAGATTTAACCATTGAGCTATGGTTAAGAGTCATTTATCCTAGAGTATAAGATTTAAAAGCACTTCTAATTTTCCATTTGGACTATCATCGTTTTATCCAACTATACCCAGTATCTTTGTAACAACCATGGTGAAAATTTCATGTAATAAAAGTTAATAAAGGAAAAATAAGACCATGGTTAAGGGACACTTATTCCAAGTTGAATGTTGGGAAAACATATCCTAGTGGGCATCACTGCATGTGTTTTCGGCTAAGGAAAATGGAAAAGGCTACGGCAAAGGGATTAAAAGGAAAAAATGCATTTTTGTCACATTTGTTTATGAAAATAAAAGAAATTAGAAGAAAATTAAGGTGAAAGGTCATAGGTTTTATGTGAGGAGGAAAATGAAGGAAAATAATGAAAAATGAAGAAAGTAGAGGCCTCATTAATAAAAAGGCTTCTGAGGATCATTTGGTAACCATTTGTTAGTTCAAGTTTTGGATCTCTCTCATTATACTCTCTCTCTCTCACCCTTTGTCACTTAGAGATTTCTTGGAGCACTCTAGCTATGGATGAAGGAAGAAAAAACAAGCAAAGGGAAAGGAAGGAAAGCAAGGATTAAGGAAGGAAGAGGAGGATCAGGCAACTTAGATAGGAATACTTGCAGGTAAAACATTGCATGTCTGATTTCCTCACTGTTTTTGACATGCATGGCCTTGGATGTTGGTGTATGGTTATCTTGTTGTCGGTGCCATGGTTTTGTTGGATTATGACAATGGTTTTCAGCCTAGCCTTGACTTTTTCCAGATGCCTTGGTATGTTGGGATGTTTATCTTAGTTTTGAGCATTGGCTTGTCAGATGGATTTCAGAATCTGGGGTGGAGGTGGTCTCAAGGTTCATTCCCAAAAGCCTAGTGTTGGGAACGAGTCCCCAGGGGTCAATTTTTGGGTTAGAAACCTATGTTTTGGGGCTAAAAGCCCAAGTTTTGTGTAAAGAATGTAAAATCTCCACCTTTTATTATTGTGGAGAGTGAAGATGTAAACAATCAAAAAGGTTTTCTGCCCTTAGTTTAGATAGTTTTTTTCATACACCCTTGGTCCGTGGACCATGGGATTGTATAAAAATGGAGTCCTAGAAGAGTCTAAGGCTATTCATAAGTTTTTGGTAGAGTTCTGAGTAAGTTGATGGGTCTGTGAGAGATAAGAGAAAAGAGTCCTAGTGTAAGAAGAGGATCTGCAACTGAGTGCGGAGAGTCCTAGGGTAGAAGCCAGAGCTGAGTGCACGGACCCCTGCAGCTGTGTGCGCAGGGCAGTTAGAGTCTATACTGGAAATCTAGATTATCAATAAAGTGAAGTATTCTGGAATTGCCTGTGTATTTTACTTCTATTAATTGCATCTGATTATGTTATGTTGAATACTAGGTTTATGTTTTAATAATACTTTGATGCACGAATCTATATGTTTCTCTTTGTTATATGAAGGAAAGTAAGAATATCTATTTACACAGGATAATTATAATTACCTGTTAAGATAGTACGAAACTTAGATAATTTGAGTAAATACAGAAGTAGGAGTAATTATAGAGGTGCGTGAGTGTCTGATCTATCTATTTAGGGCCCGTGAAGGATGATCATTGACTTTCATGGAAGCTTCAAGGACGAATAAAAGAAATACTTTGATAAGCCCTAAAGGGCTTATCAGTCTCCATGAAGGGAGGTTTAGGGCATATAATCAACATCACAACCATCTCAGGTTGTGGAAAATTGGTTCTTGCATACCCCCATACTGCTCCGGGTGAGACTTCAGTCCGCGCTCTGCAGATTGATGTCGAAAGGGCTAGCAATGTAGGGACTTTCTTGGCTGCTTAACACTAAACTTGGGTTAGGGCTCATCAAGCCAAAAAATGGTTCCATTACTGGGACTAGGATCTGCATAACGAGATGTGTGATGTCACATCATTGGAATCCAACTAAGAAGGAGATCGAAGACTCGTTTCATAGAAAGATCCAAGAATTCGCCGCGTAGGAAATAGGATTGCGTGATTGACAATAGAATAGTGGTTGGACAGATATATGTACACAAAGGTACATGAAATTGTCTTATGTTCCTTCCTGGTTGAATTATATGAGTGGATCGCGAAGTTGGTAGATGGCCAAGGGAGGTGGAGGCTTGACAGTCTGATTGCCTGGACCTCGGAGTTAGTGCGGATATTGGAAGCTTCTAAATAAGATCATGTGCACTATTGATCATTGGATTGATCATATCATAGGAGGATTTGTGAAAGAGTTCACGGTTGATACTTCATTTGGTTACAGTGAAGCAGAGCATCACTTGTTCAAAGGGTCATGAGGTAAGTATTTAAAATCGTTAAATACTTGGATTAACATGCTATTGTGAAAAAAGTGGGTTATATAGTTACCTTGATGTTTGGGTCTATGTGAAGTGGAAGGACTTTTAGGGATGGAGGAAGAAAAAGCCTTGAATATAGCCAATTGATTGAACCTCCTTTGAGTGAAGACGAGGTAGTAGCACAGGCTTCTCTATAGAGCACTATTTAGTTCATAAAGAAAGGTTTCCCACGAATACCTCATCCACCCACACCACCACCATCTTCACCTCCACTGCTTACACCCTCAACCACACCATCGCCACCTCCACCACCCTTCAATATGGTGAACTTTGTAAAGCTTCTTGTGTTCAAGGGTGTGGGAAATGAAGATCGGATCAGTTTTGGTTATTCATGAAGGTTGTATGTGAAGCTCAAGGTATCATGGATGATCAAATGAAGAAAGCAATGTTGGTTAGTGCTTTGTAGGACTGCACACTAACATGGCACATTAAGTACTGCACAGATAACCTGATGTCCATGTTGGAAGATATACAAACTACACCGAATAAGGAGTTTAGTAGACTTAAGTCTAGAATGCAATAAATTCTGGGATTCAAAGAGATCATGATGAAGCCTAGTGAGACAGCCTAGGATTTGGATCAGAGATTAAAGTTTACAATCCACAAGGCTAATATGAATCTAACTGATGGGCATCACTGTGAATGGTTTGTGGCCTCACTCTTGCCACATCTAAGGGTTACGCTATCACAGCCGAAGATTGGGACCCAGGGAAAAGCTCTGGAAATCGCGATGATATTGTATGATACACCAATGTAGGATGCTAATTTGGGAGTTCAGCAGATTCATGTGAAATTGTAGAACCTTTGCCTCGAAATGTAGATTCCGAAAAAAGATAGAACAACTTAGTCAGAGGCACACGAAGAAGTGTGTTTCCTAAAGTGCAAAAGCCAGGGGCCTGACAAATATCATTGTCCATTTTTTGAAAATTATGTTGCAATAGGGGGACCAATGCCTCTGAGGTTGGAAGCTACTATAGGGCCAAGTACGGGGCCTGCACTATGGTGTGCTATCTATCAGGTAGCTGGGAAGCATGCGACAGACAATTGCCATTTGCTGTAAAATTTCATTCAGACACTGCAACAACTCTTCTGCAACTTCTTTCAATCAGTGGGTCATGATGAGCACAATTGGCAAAGTTACGAATTAATGATGGACATGACACCTACACACAGGGTGTAGGTAGAAATTTGGCATTCAGACCAAGGCATTAGAGGAGCACGAAGCGAGTATCAAGGGCACGGATGAGGCCGAGGTGGAGGACCTAGTAGAGGTCAAGGGCAGGTTATTTGTTACAATTGTGGAGGACCAAGTCACTACGCGCAATACTACCCGAATATAACATGGCTTTCATGCTGCTATTGTACTTAGTTTGACCGTGCAATGGAGGATTTCCCTATATTTTTAGCTAAGATACGCGAGAAGGGAGTGCAGCCTCAACAACCAACTTAGAACCTGTAGATGATGAGGGCTGAGTCTTGCGAGGAAGACCCTAAGGTAAATATTGTGTTGCAGAGTAGAGTGGCGACTGGTGAGGATAAGGGGAAGCAGCCTAAAGAAGGTGAGTGGGTCCACAAGGTGCCAGAACTAGAGACTAGGTTTGATCTAGAACGTGAAAAAGAAACATTTATGGAATTGAAGAAAAGTTTCGTTGAGACCTTTACCTCAGGAATTCAATAGAAGCTGACTGAAAAAATGGACCCACCCATGATTATCACGTTCATGGAGACCTGCATGAAACTGATACGCAATAGCAGAGCTGTGAAGGGACTACAAGAGCTAATCAATAGGTGCGTTGGTAAGGAAAATGCTACTGACGGATCGTCCGTAGTTAGAAAGGTTGGTAAGCATAAGGAAGGAAGTCGACGTGAGATGAGACTCACCATGCAAATAGGAGAATATGAAATGGATCAGGTTATTTATATTTGGGGTCGGACATGGGAGAGAATGGGGATACCTGTGCTATAGTGGTCTCTAATTTAGTTAACAATGGTGAATCAGTAGAAAATCATCCCAATGGGGAGGTTGTAGGGGGTAACAGTGGATATCGAAGGCACGAGTGCACTAGTTGATTTTGAAGTGATAGAGATTGTGGATGACAACAATCCCTACCCCATGCTCCTTGGGATCGATTGGGCCATTGACATGAATGGGGTAATCAATTTGAAGAAGTGGAAGAAAATATTTGAGAAGAAATCGCTTCACATAGTGGTGCCACTAGACTTTGCAGAAGGACTGCGCTATACTGAACTGGTTCACGATTATGAAAGTGATGACGATTTGGACCAAATTTACAAGATAACGGTGTAAGATCAAGATTGGGTGAATCTAATAGCAGATGGATGTATTGCATGGGACCGTGAAAGTTCCTGCACATCAGATTCAAACAAAGAACTGGAGCACTAGTAGAATCAACTGCATGAAGTATCTATGTTGCATTGTAATATCATGACCAAGTCTTTGCACTGTGTATCATCAGAGGCAAGAAATTTTCCTTACTATGATGGTTTAACTGATGTTGATCACTTTTTGGATGCATTTGAGAGATAAGTGAGAGAGAAACATCACTTCCAAGCCCTGAACTAGGCACTGTGCACTACCACTATGAGATGGTGGGGCACTGACAAGGACAATTTTAATGATCAGCGTGTATACAGAAAAATGATGAGAGTGTGGTTTGGTCATCGAAAAGTATGGCCAATAGAAAAATATGATGGGAGAAATGATCCTCGCTACCATTTGGCCAAATGGACTGAAGCGTATGGAGCGAAGCCTCAGCCAGAGTGGGTACATCTATTTTGTCATACCTTGGATGTTATACCAATGAATTCGTACTTGGAGACAGAACTCTGCCATGGCACTGAAGAATGTCATGTTTTGTGCCATGGATTTTTTATGACGTTCAACTTTGAGGATGGATTTCAAGGTATCGATGAAGCATTACAGGAGGTTAAGGTAGCAATTTTCAGGATCCCATATGATCCTCTAGATTTGATTCAAACTGATTGGACTACCCAGCTGAACCATGCGCTTTAGTGCTACAATGTAACAATGGAAGAAGAAGACAAAGTCTCGAGGAAGATTAATATTCTAGAGACTGAAGGTCGCTGCGAAGTTGAAGGACCACAACTAGAGAACCCCGACATAACCAAGCCACTCAAAACTAGACAGGTGAACATTGGCACAGAGGTAGAGCCAATGTTTGCCAAGATTGGGGACTACCGGGACGATGCGACAATAGATAAGGTTACTGAAATAATTAGGAATATCAGGATCTATTCCCCATGAAGTTTTCAGATTTGAAAGGGACAATAGGAGACCTAGGTGTGATGAATATCACCATAAAACTAGATGTGAAACCTGTGAATCAAAGACCTTACCACCTCAATCCGAATTATAAATAAAGGGTCCACTTAGAGTTAGATAAGATGCTCGCGGCAGGTATCATTCAACTGGTGGAAGAATCTGATAGGATGAGCCCAATAGTAGCTCAGGAAAAGAAGCATAAGGAAGAAATAACGATATCCCTAGATATCAGGAAGTTGAATGATGCCTGTGTGCATGATCCCTTTCCAACTCTATTCACCAAGGTGGTCCTAGATAATGTTGGCAGCCAAGAAACATATTCATTCACTTATGGGTTCTATGGGTACCATCAGATCAAGATCGTGCTGGAGGATAAAATTAAGACAACATTAGTGATTGAATAGGCATGCTTCCAATATATGGTGATGCCTTTTGGGCTGAAGAACGCACTGATGATATTTTTGTGCATAGTCATCGCAATGTTCAAGGATTTCATTCACCAATTTCCAGAGGTACACTTTTACAATTGGACAGTGTTTGGATTGGTAAAGCACCATGTGGCAGGTCTGCACTTGATGCTAGATACATGCAGTAGTTACCAATTCATGCTCAAACTAAAGAAATACTTGTTTTGTGTCCCTTTTTGGATGTTGCTGGGTGATGTGGTATGCAAACAGGGCTTGATGGTAGACCCTGTGAAGATCGTGGTCATAATAAATTTGGAAGCACCAAGAAGTGTGAAACAGTTGTGCACAACATTGGGGCATACGAGATACTAGAGGAAATTCATTAAGAGTTATGCCCATATCAACACACCGATGGAAAAACTATTATAGAAGGATGTTACATTCTATTGGAATGAAGAATACCAGAAGAGCTTGGATGTGCTAAATGAGAAAATGGTCGCCATGTTGATTCTAGTCTTCCTGGATTGGAAGAAGGGATTTCGTGTGCATGTGGACGCATCATGTATTGGGCTGGGAGCAGTACTGACACAAGCCAGTGAAGGGGACTTGGATCACCCTATAGCGTTCGCAAGTAGGAAGCTCTCTACAACTGAGAAAAATTATTCCACGTCAGAGCGCGAAGGATTAGCTATGGTGTACGTGCTCCAGAAGTTTAGAAATTATTTTTTGGTTGGACATTTTAAGATGTATATAGACCATTCTACATTGAAATACCTGGTCAACAAGCCTGTTTTTGGGGGGAGAGATATGTAGGTAGCTATTGTTGTTCCAGGAATATGACTTTGAAGTCATTGTGAAACTAGGATGATTGAATGCAAGACTAGATCATCTGTCGTGCATTGAAACTGGAGAAGAGCCTACTAATTTGGAGGAAGGATTTCCTAACACACAACTCTCTGCAGTGCGCATCAAGGACAACCACTTTGAAGATATTATACACTTCCTGATGACAGGAACGAATCTGAAAGGACATACAAGTCAACAAAAGAAGGAATTGGTGGTGCATGCAGAAAAATTTTATGTCATTGCAGGGTACTTGTACAAAATGGGATCAGATGAGATATTGTGACGTTATGTGCTAGAGTTCGAATGAAACAACATCCTTGTTGAGGCTCATGGCGGAGCCGCGAGAGGTTTTTATACAGGAAAAGCAACATCACAAAAGTTTCTACACGCTGGGTTGTGGTGGTTGACCTTGCATAAGTATTAAAAAGTGTATTCTATGGCATGTGACGCATGCCAAAGGACTAGTAGACCCTTGCGCAGGGATGAGCAATCGTTTAATCTGTAGATATCGTTATAGCCATTCGAGAAGTGGGCAATTGACTTTGTGTGACCAATTCAGCCTCCAAGGAAGAAGACAGGTGCATGATACATCATCATCGCTACTGAGTACTTAACTAGATTGGCAGAGGCATATCCTGTGACGGACTGTACAAGCGCGACAACAACAAAATTCATCCTTGAGTACGTGTTGACAATATTTTCCTATCAAAAAATTTTAATAAGAGATCGCAGTATGCATTTTCTTAATGAGAAGATCAGCACGATGATAGAGGAATTTCATGTTTAGCATTAGAAGAGCACGCCATATCATCCACAGGCTAATGGGACAGTGGAAGCGTTTAATAAAATATTGGAGCGTGCACTAACAAAGGTTTGCAATTCTCACAAAAATGACTGGGATGTGTGCATGCCCGCAGTGCTATGGGCTTATAGAATGACTTGCAGGAAGTTGACTAGACAAATGATGTTCAGACTAATTTACTGCGTAGAAGCTGTGATGCCAACGAAATACATTGTACCTATTCTCTTCATAGCGGAATTCACAGGAATGGTGGATTGCAGAGCCTCAGAAGAGAGGCTCACATAGGTAACAGAGCTTGAAGAGGATAGATTTCTATATCGAGTCCATCAACAAGTTCAAAAGGAGCTCGAAAAGGCATGTCACGATCATCACATCAAACAGCGTACCTTCAAGGTAAATGATTTAGTTCTATTATATGACATCAAGTTTGATAAATTTCTAGGAAAATTTCAAATGCATTGGCTAGGGCCCTATATC
Source organism: Pinus tabuliformis (assembly GCA_031772625.1). Taxonomy (NCBI): domain Eukaryota; kingdom Viridiplantae; phylum Streptophyta; class Pinopsida; order Pinales; family Pinaceae; genus Pinus; species Pinus tabuliformis. Next base: position 814,463,257 of record CM062819.1, on the reverse strand, counting down.
ATCAAGGAGATTACCTACGGTGGAGCAGTTCAGTTCGTAAAGTTGAATGGAGAGACAATCCCACGGAGGGTGAATGGCAGCCAATTAAATCCATACACCGATGATCCGGCTAGATGACTACATGATAGAAGCACAATATCAGCACTCAAAGTAGCTAAAAGGAGGCGCGAGACTATAAACTACATTTCCTGGGTTGTGGAGTTGCGCGATTGGGCAACTGGGAAAAATGAAGGAATGTCATAGTGTCAGTAGAAATGTGTGCAGAGCCACACTATCGAAGAAGGGACCACGTAGGGAAGCTGGAAAGTGACTGTTATGGTCACTGTTCATGGCATGACAGTGGGAAAATGACTAAATGGAGTGAGGGGGGAACATTTAAGTTGAAATTTAAAGGCAATATCTTTGAAAACCTTCTGCCAATCCAACATTTATGAAGGAACTGTGGGGGAAATGGTCGGATTTGAATTCGAAAATGCCTATAAATTACAGGTGGCTGCCCAACGAAAAACACTTGGAATTTTGAGAATTGAGGTGTTGATCTCTCAAAAGTGTATGAACTGTGATTACTTTGAATCATTGAGAATGAGTTCAGCATTTGAGAAGTTTCCAAAGGAAATGCAGGAGTTGTTGTATAGTATCATGTCAGTGCCTGTGGAAACTGTGAGTGTTGGAGAAGTAATGGAAGCTGACAAAGCTACCCCAGAGATAGAAAGTGTTGAAGTACCTACAGAGATACCCAAACCACCAAGATCACCCTAGGCCGATGCTTGCGCCAACCAAAGAGGGTCCGCAAACAAAGAAAGATAAGCAGAAAGTGATACCACCAGTGCAAGCATCACCCAGAAAACACCCGTAGAAGGAAAATCCCACTGTGCAGGAGAAGGCAAGGTAGTTGACCTGGAACCTAAAGAAGACAGTGAAGGAATCAATATGGGTGGGGACGAAATTGACATGGAGGCTGAGGACATTGACGTTGAAGGGTCCAACCCTATCTCTAAACTACCTGAATACATCCCTCTGTGCCGAGGTAAGGCAAAGGTCCCCAAGGACATTGATCAGAGTAAGGTCACATTGCATACACCATTGCTGTCAGACAAGATCACATTTCACAAACCACGCCTGGCATATGTCCCCCTTTTAAAGTTAGAGGATTGGGATTTGGCTGATATGGAATGCTTTCCCCACTTAGCGACTGATTAGTTCATGCATTGTGTCTTCTAAAAAGACACTAGTGTGACCTCGTTGGAGCCAAGGAAATGGATAAAAAGGGTGGACAAGGCAGTACTTCTAAACATGCTATGGGTGCTGCATTACAACTACACGCCCATAACCATGATAGTGATAAAAAAGATATTGTGCTTGGTGCATGATGGGTGCCTATGGTTGGAAGAACCAATACTAATCAATGACATGCTAATCCATAGGATCACTCGACTACTACATTTAGGATTAAATCCAGCCATGGCATTTGGCGGAGAGACATGTGAGCACGACCTCGCCAATCAAATGAAGGACAAATTTAAACTCGTCAAGAAGCCACGAAGATACTCCATTTCTAGTATGACTAATCCCGTGATCAAAGTAGCCACCTAGATCCTGGAAGGGAAAATTATGAGAAAGTGTTGTGCAAATGAAGTGTCGGCACTGGTTGTATCATTAGTGGCCCAATGCATGGAGAGCATATAATTCAACTTAGCACACTACCTATACAGTGAGTTCCTCGCAAATTGCAGAGAGGCGCAGTACCAAAACAAAACCTTTCACTATACATGGCTATTGCTATCCACAATATTGATCACATGGGAGTTACCAGAGGATAGTCAGTTTCCTCTGGCTGCGTAGGATTTACCAGAAGTAGTGAAGTTCGCTTCACTATGGGCCACCAAGGACCCCCAAAGGGTCAAGGATAGAAAGATCTTTTGGATCTTGATGGAGATGACTATCAACACGGGCATCAATCACAAACCGCAATTGTCACCGAATGTCCTCGACCAGTTGGTAGAGTATGTGGAGTTTAAAGCGGACTTCCCCTGTGTCTCCAAGGACATGTGGAAGGATCTTGAGAAAAAGTGGTATGACCTTCCATACCTTGCCACAGATGATGTGATCATAACGGTCCTTGATCGCATGATAGCAGAGTGGCTAACTACCTCAGAATTGATAGCTGGTTCTAGCAAGTCTGCAGTGAAGCATAAGAAGGAAGAGGCTAGACTAAAGATGGAAAAATTGGCTGAAAAGAGGAATAAAGATGTTTAGGATAAAGCCAAAGTGGAGTGCGCTACCAAAAAGAAGACAGAAGGGCAGGAAGAAGAGGAGGAGCACGACCCTGAAAAGAGTTAGGAATCTCCTTGCCTTGAGACAAAACAGGAAGAGCAGCGATCTGACCCAAGAGGAGCAGACTAGGAGACTACTCCATTCCAGGTTAAGCGCAATAGGGAGAAGGATAAACTAGGGCCGTGGAAGAAGTCCAAGGCTAGAAAAACATCCCTCGACCCAATCACCTTGATAGAGGGTGATTTGAATGACATTAGAGATGTGGTGAGTGATGTGACTGTGGAACTGCTACGACAATTCGAGTAGCAGCAACAACAGGCCTTGTGTGCCATTCAAATGGGTCTGCACGAGCTGTAGATCCAAGCGTTATAGATACAGACCAATGTGGGGTGAAGCAGTGTAGCGTCAACTAGTTTGGCACCTGGAATGTTGGAGGCAGCAGAAATGGTGCATACACTAGATCCTCGGGCCATAGTGCTACAGGATGGAGCACTGGCAGTAGAAGAAAAAGCTAATAGGGCCACTGTTAGTGCCTTCAAGAGGGCTGGGCTAAATTTGGTCGTGCTTCCAAGTGAAGCCCTTCACACCTTGCAAGATGGTGTGATCATAGAACTTCCGGCTCGAGAACAACGCACCCTAAATGTTATTAGTGAGAAGAAGGTGAAAAATTCTTAGTTGGCTCCACAGAAGAATTCTTCCATTGATATTCTTAATCCCACCATGGAAAAGAATGAGCACATGACCAAGGTGGGGGCCGAGGCATGCAAGATGGTGTCAGAGTTGGATATTCCTGAAGATGCACCAGTGGATGTGAGAATTAGGAAGCTCGCTACCATAGTGCGTGAAGCGAGAACATATTAGGTTGAGGTTCAATTTGAATAGAACCTTAAAACTACGAAGCTCGAGTTGAGGGCCCAACCTTCGTCTCCACCAGAGGTTAAAGAGCAGTGCGTGGGTGCTGTCAAAGATGTAGTACTAGCTATATATGCCACCATGAAGGAGTGCAATGCGCTCTTCGAGCAGTCGCTCGAAGTAGTCACCAATGTACAGGAGGAAACCACTGTGTAGAGGTTGGGAACAAGGGCATGGGAGCTGTAGCAGAGGTATGATCAGGTTAAAGTGACGACATGCACTATCGCCATTACACAAAGTTTAGTTAATTTGTAGGAAGCAAAGGCGTTGAAATAATAGGTGGATGCAGCTCAGCATAAGGAGACAATACTCAAGGCTAGATTGGAGCCTTCGCTAGAGGAGGCATATGTACTCACCACCTCAATTAAAGGGAAATTGGCTAGTCTATAGGCAACACAATAGAAAATATAGGAAAACAACGTAGAGTCAGCGACAGAGCAGTTAGTCGGGCACGTGAAGTAGGGGGCAACACAGTGCACTTCCAAAGTCGCAGTGGTACATGTGGAGCAGGGAGGTCTTCGCGACAAGATCTCGTGCCAGCAAAGTGACTCAGGGGCGAGTCACCAGATTTGTGTTGGGGGCATGTTGGGAATGGGTCCCTTGGCGTCAATTTTGGGGTTAAAAGCCCAAGTTTTGGGGCTAAAAGCCAAAGTTTTGTGTAAAGAATGTAAATCTCCACATTTTGTGGTTGCAAAGTGCGAATATGTAAACACTCAAAAAGGGTTTCCGCCCTCAGTTTAGATAGTGTGTGTCAGCTTGATGAGATTTTCTCTTGGTCAATGGACCATCGGATTATATAAAATGGGATTCTTAGAAGAGTATAAGGCAGTTCATAAGTTTTTGGTAGAGTTCTGAGTAAGTTGATGGGTTTGTGAGAGCTAAGAGCGAAGAGTCTTAGAATAGGAAGAGGCTTTGTAGCTGAGTGTGTAGAGGCCTATAGTAGAAGTCCTAGCTAAGTCCGTGAACCCGTGTAGTTGTGTGCACAGGGTAGTCAAAGTCTGTACTAGAAATCTAGATTATCAATAAAGAGAAGTATTATGGAATTACCTGTGTATTTTACTTCTGTTAATTGCATGAGATTATGTTATGTTGAATACTGGGTTTATGTTTAATACTACTTTGATGCGCGAACCTATATGTTTCTCTTTGCTATATGAACGCAATTAAGAATATCTGTTTATGCACGATAATTATAATTACATGTTCAAACAGTATGAAACTAAGAGAATTTGACTAAATGTAGAAGTAAGAGTAATTATAGAGGCATGTAAGTGCCTGATATATCTATTTAGGGTCTATGAAGGATGATCCGAGACTTTTGTGCAGGCTTCAAGGATGAATAAGAAAAATACCTTGATAAGCCGTAAAGGGCTTATCAATCTGCATGAAGGAATGGTTAGTGAATATAACAGACATCACAACCATCTCAGGGTGCAGAAACTTGGTTCCTGCATCCCCCCATACTGCTTCGGGTGAGACTTCAGTCTGCACTTCATGGATTGATGCCGAAAGGGCCATTAGTTTAGGGATTTTCTTGGCTACTTAACGCTTAACCTAGGTTAGGGCCCATCAAGCCAACACCTACGAATCCCTTGACCGATTTTTGTGGGATACACAGTAAAGCTTGAGGGAGAAGTCTCGATTTAGGGCCTATTGATCTGAGTTTGGATTGTTGTAAATCCTGGGAGGCTAGTCTCTTTTTAGGCCCTATTGATTCAGGATTGGATTGAGGTAAATACTGAGAGACGAGGAGATGGAAAATTCCTCAAGGATAGTGATGGATTTCGGATGGCATTCCAAGTTTATTCAGTTGTGATCGGAGCACCAGTTTGGTGTGATCACAATGTGGTGTGGTTGGAGGTAGTTTAGCCTCTAGATTCCATTGGTTGTTTTTGGAATGGTTTATCCATGATATCACACATTCATGCTTGGAATGGCATGGAGGTGATTGGATGAAACAAAGATTTGGTTCAGTGATGTCTATGATCGAGTGTTACATGGAAGTCTCGAACGTGGTTAGATTTGCCTATGGCTAATGAAAGCTAATTTATCTTTCTTTTGCACTCGTTTATATGTGGATTTAATGGTTGTTATATTTCTATTGTTTACATGGTTTTATGTTGGCTATAAGCATGGTTAGTTGACTGGTTCATGTCATGGTTATCTCATGTATTTACTTGTAATTTTTAAATTGATATATGCAAGACCTAATTGATTTTATAGCAGTTCAATGGAGAAGGTGACGATCCTTCCTATCATGTTTCATAACTGTTTTCAGTCATTCATGCCTTGTCTTGTATCCTAGACCTATAGGTTGCATTCATGGAAAGTGTTCGAAAAAAATGTCAGTCTTGGTCGGGGATGGTCTGGCTTAGTCATAAGGTTGGTTTCCATTTTATTAGATTTGGCATCATCTATTTGACATATTCTAGAAGTTATAACAAGTTCTAGGTAGTGTTCAAAATTCTAGACTTGGAGACGTTGGCATAAGTCTGCTAGGAAAGGTCCCTAGGCGCTTACTTGTAGGCTTATGAGAGCATTGAGAGGTCCGTAGACAGTATCATGCCTATAACATGAGAGTGACCAGAGGTTAATATGCATAAAATATTAGTGGGATCTAGGGGTAGGATGTCTGAGTGGGTGAGATGTCTCCTCGGGTTATTTTTGTTGATGTGTAAGGTCTGGTTGATGTGTTCCATGGATTCCATTTCCTTAAGGTCACCAAGGAGGTTGAATTCCTTGTAGTGTCCTCTCTCATCGCATGTTTACCTTGGTTGGCTCGTTACTTGGGTAGATGTGGGAGGAGGGCAGTTAAAGATTCGTATTAGAGTGTTTGGGTGAATGTGTTTGTCATGCGTTCATGTCGGTTTCACATGTGTAAGTAATCCTTGAATGCTTGTTGCATATGCATGGTTTTGGTCATGATTGTAGTAATGTTGCTGTGGGGATAAGGATGTCATTGTGTGAAGCATGTTGTCATGAGTGTATGACTGGTTACATGTTTTTATATGTCCCTTACATGTGTCATTTTGTATGTTTGGTTACATTCTTGCATGCTTGGTTACATGTGTCATTCTTGTAGGTTTGGTTACAAGTATCGTCGTTCATGCTTAATTATGTGTTTTCATGTGTGTGTGTGGTCGATTATGTATTTCTTATGCATGTTAATGTTTGCATGTGGTCAAGTATACAGTGGTGTAATGGTTGTGGTTGCCATGCATGTATTCATGGTATGTGTGTAGTTGATTTTCTCATGCATTCATGGCTAGTCCCTAGCTAGAACGATGGACATATGGTCACATGCCTATGTGTTATATTTTATATGCTATCATGATTATGTTGTACATGGATCACATTGATTTGATGATCTTGTAGGTGAGATATCCTCCCCAAACTATGCTAAGATATGTTGATTTATGGTGATTTGGTTTTCTTGACATAGTATGCATTGCAAGAAAGAGATCAAATGGATAGCAATATGGTAGACTACAAGGAATCTCCCTATGAATCGAATGAGATGCATGGTGTTGTTCTATCTTGTTATTTGGAAGATACATTGAGAAATGTGAAGGAATAAATGAGGAGTTTTAAGGTGGACAATGATAAAATCATGCAGGCACAAGAGAAACAAGCAGAGGTTAATGCAATACTACTTCAGAGTTTCTAAGAATTTCAGCGATAGTGACCACTTCGAATCAGTCATGAGCAGGAGAACATAACTAATGGGACATATGGCAACATATCTTATGGTTGTCATAGGTTCAACATAGATGACATGATCAACAATGGCAAGTTCTTGGACACTCTGGATAGGAGAGGTTATGGACACAGGTGCTATTCTAGTTTTGGGTCGGACATGCATCATCATCATCATCGTTATCATCCTTATAGGAGGAATGATAGGGGATACTTTTTGGATGAGTTTGAGAAAGAAAAGCCACTTACCTTTGATGGATAGCTAAATAAATCATAGGATGCAGAGAAATGGTTACTTGGTATGAGGAAATTCTTCAGATTGCATGATTATTTACAAAACATGATAGCAAAGATAGCCACTTTCAGTCTCAAAAGTAAAGCAGATATTTGTTGGGAAGATGTGAAGAATGTAAAATGTATACATGAAGAGTATTTGACTTGGCATGAGTTTGAGAGGCTCTTCAAGAAGAAGTATTGTTGGGCCTCTAAATTAGACATAAATTAAGGCCCATGCCTCTAAATTAAACATAGATTAAGGACTATGACCATCCTTCAACACATTAAACCTCTCTTTTTGCATTATATAACGTATTTTTAACTTTAACATAATCATTAGGAATGTTTATGAATAATTTCATATTTGTGCCTAATATTATTTATTTTTGTGGAATATTGTGCAGATTATGAAGATTGGAGAGGGAGATAATTTAGGGACTTTCTCCCTACTACAGGAGGATCAACACTAAATAGTAAATCAACAAGATATTATGGAATTATGGCACAGATTGTGGAACTCCAATGATTTAGAAAATCTAGGAATGTGTTCCCTGGCATTTAATGCAGTTTCCTAGTATCATGGACCAGATCCACTAATCGAGGGATTTTGGTGCAGAAAACTTCCTCCATTCATGGGGAATTATTCCTAATCATTTTGTATAAGTACCAAGTCGAATTTTCTTCTAGAGAGAGATTTTCCTTAGTGTTCTTGTGAAGAGAACTCGTATTTTTGTAGCTCCATTGTATTTTCATGCAGGGATGTAATTATATTGATGGAAATAATGAAGATTGGTGTCATGTTTAGCTTCTAAATCTTGTTATCCTCCATAGGTCTCTGATTTTCCTTGGGCTTGGCCATCCCAGGAGCCTCAGAGCCCTTTTGTATAATTTTCCTTCCTTCTTTTCACTTCTTATTATTTTTTTTTTGGTAAGTAAGCACCCATGGGGGATTTGAACCAGTGACCTATCACAAGAAGTGCCTTAACAGTGCACCCATTCACCATCAATCCAAAGCCCCGTGGGCTCTTTTCACTTCTTATTCACATGCATCTCTTGTTTTTATTTCTTTCTATTTCTGCATTTAGTATTAATGATTCCTTGTTGTAGGATTAGGTTAAAGGGTTTATGTAAGTTCTTTTGCAGGATCACAAGAAATATTTTATCATTGGAAAATCTTTTGAAATTCATAGTAATCATTGAACTACTTGGATTAGATTTCTTATTCCCAAATCTAGATTTCTGGAAATTGTTTGTGGAAAAGAACAGTGAATTTATGCTATCTTTTAGAGCATGATAACTAGCTTCAATCAAGTTGGTTCCACCTGCATTGGATCAAAAAAAAATTCTACTTCATAACAAAAACTAACCCATTGAATTTTCACTTGATTAGGTTAGGCATTTTATAGATTTACTAGCTCACTAGTTCTCGAATTTCTAGATTTCTGAATAGTAATTTTCCCCTATTTTTTAGTGTGGGTTAACAGAGTTATTTTTGAGTCATTCAACTTGGAATGGGGACCTAAGACATCCTAGTTAATAAAAAAAAAATTCGATCCAATTTGGATTTGATTTTCTTGGTCATTTGATGAATTATAACTCTGTATAGTAAATTTGTAACATCATGTAGTAAAACAGGGGATCCTCTAGGAGAACTAGTATATCGTGTAGGAGAACTAGAACATCCTGTAGTGGCCTATTTTGAGCCCAAATTGAGAAAAATCAACATTGAATTTGGGATTAGGCCCCTACTTGACCTCCAAGCCATCAAAATCATTGTACCCATCTTCCTCCACACCTGTCTCCCTTGCCAAAGATCAAGGAAAGATTAGCATATGCATTTATAAACCAAAAATGGTTAAAAAAATGAGTTGTTTTATATTTACACATGCACATAGCAGTTAGTACTCTTTAGATAAGATTTCATGCTTATATTACTTAAAACATCACATGTGACGTATAGGGTTAAAGTAGGGTTCTTTTGCAAGAAAAGTGTGTTAATAAGTAGATAGAGGATTTCATGTTACTTTACAAGCATTTTTAATTTTATTCTTTCATTCTTACAAATATGTAGCATTTCTTTTCTCTCATGATAGCAAAGGAAGGACATGCTGTATGTTGCACATATAGTGCTGATAGCTCTTAAGTTTGTATGGACCTCGGGTTGATAAGTAAAGTCGGTAGCCTTGAGAGTTGGAGCATTTTTGTTGCAATAATGAGGCTCATCACTTTTTGGCATTGTTTCCAAGGAGGTCTCAAAGTATGCTTTGTTTTATTCCCTAGTTGATTCATTTCTTTTTACTTTGTACAAAAAAATAAAAAAATATTTGCATTAGGCATAATTAATATCAAAACTTAGAAAACTGCATTGCATTATAGTTTTCATTCAATTATAAAAACAAAAGCAAAATTTCTCCAACACCAACCCACCCCACATTAGATCATGTGGTGCAGTAAGAGCCACATCACCATTCACTTTTGCAGGTAGAAGAAGATGGCAAAGAATGTAAAAGAAATGGATGGAGATGATGACAATGAGGAAGATCCTCTTAGATTTCCCATTCAAGACACTGATGGTAGTGTGCACATGAAGAACACCCCTCCATCTTTTCTTCCAAAATTTCATGGTCTAAGGTTAGAGGATCCGGAAACCTTTCTCTTTTAATTTAAAATTATTTGTAGATCTTATGGTTACTTATTAAAAAATAAAAATTTGAGATTGTTTATGGCAACATTGAAAGATAGAGCTCTTAAATGGTTCATGAGTTTAGGGACTATTCAATAAGATCTTGAAATGAAATGCAAAATGTATATATAGAGAAACACAAAGATCATGATCTTAAAGAATAAATGTTTAGAACGAAAAAAAAGAAGATGAGAGTCTAGAGGATATAATAGAAAGGTTCATATATAATGTTAAGAGGGAAAAACTACATCATTTAGGATCCAACACACTAAAAACCCTCTTACTTAGAACAACTAGGGATGAATGGATTAATCTCCTTGATATAATGAGTAGAGGTGATGTATACCAATTATCATTTCAAGAAATTTGTGAAATATGCAAAGACATATCAAGAGGAAGGGCAAGAGTAGGTAAATTAGCTTCAAGATCACTAAGTCAAGTTAAACTTGGAAATTTGCTTGATAACTTTAAAACAGAAATTCTTAGCAATATAAGTGAACAAGTAGAAATGTTAAGAATACAAAATGAGCAAAAAGAAGATGTTGATATTCATGTTGTCCATGCATAATCACATGATGTTAAATGTTTCTCCTCATTACCAAGGTGGAAAGAAGTTCACCAAGAGGAAAATGGAGCAAGTCAATTGCCAATGCAGCTATGTTATGTAGCTCTAAGAGGACCATGGTAGCCTAGTCAACCTAGTATGATGCAAAAGCCTAATTCACAATTTCAAGGTTATGCATATCCACCTCAAAGTAATTGGAACACACCCTTTTTTTGGCAACATTGGCCATCTCAACCCCAAAACCAATCTTAGCAGCAAGGTTGGCAAGCAACTTATGGGATCCATCCACAATATCCTCCATATCTTCCATACCCAACTCCATGTTATCCTTATCATTCACCTCCACCATAACCACAACCACAACCCTAACCACATCCATCTCAAACATACACTCTCACTCAACTACTTGTACCACCATTTCCAAAACCACACATTGAAGTAGCTCTGCCCACTTACAATGTTGAGGTACAACACTTCCAAATATCTCTTATTGATCTCAATGATATTCATCTCATCTCAGGGAGAACATTACAGAAAAATGATTCTCTTGATGCCATTGAAGGACAACATCCAAAATAAGAAGATTCAAATGAGAAGACCACAGAATCATGGGTTGCACTTGATGAAGAGCAAACATCAAAATCAAAAATTGAGAGAGCTCCCTCATGGTTACCATAAAATCCTCCATGTATTCAAGATAACAATCAACAAAAAGAGGAATATTTGAAGGTCATTGTATAATAAGATGTGAAGAATGATCCAGATAAGAAACAAGCCTAAGGACATTAAATTTATATTGAGGTTTGGTTCCAGAAAAAAAACAAGATGGAGAATCATGCTCTTCTTCAACTATGCTTGACCCTTTCAAGGTTAGATTATTTTTTCCCTGAAATCCAGGTACCTGTCAAAGCATACATTTCAAGCCTACACATCATTTTGTTTGTCACTGATGTGCACATGGCTCCATTGGAAGTATTCTTATACTTGAAAGTGATTTTTTTTTTCAAGTAGGGCAGGGTAGAAAAAAAAAATGAAAAATAAGAGATAAAATAAAAAACTTAGGTGAAAACCTCCTTTGAGGAGCCTCAGATTTGCTCATTGATTGAAAACCTCCAAAAGGCGATCAATGGGTTGGGAAAAAAGAAAAAAGAGAAAAAAAAAAAGAAAATATCCTAGGTGAAAACCTCCTTTGACGCACCTGGGTAGACCTAATAGTTGAAAACCACATTGAGGCAGCTAGTAGGACTAGAAAAAAAGAAAGAAAAAAATAGAAAAAAAATTGCTCCATGTATCTCTTTGATGAGTGTAGGTGCTCTCCAACATCTACAAGGAACAAAAACAGGTTGCCACCAAAGAAAGAAAAAATAAGTCAAACGTAGTCAAAAGAAGTCAAAATTTGACTTTCTCCTCCTTTGCTCAAATGCTCCAACAAGGCCAAGGCCATGCCAATCCATCACCCTCATCTATTTCCACCATACACCCATCATTGTCATGTTTGTCCTATTCAGTTTTCTTGTTGTCTTAAAAAACTACAGGAAGGCTCTATTTTGCTACAAGAAACAAAATTACATAGAGAAGAATTTTTTTGTGCCATAACGTGAAAACAATGCATCCATTTAAAAACATATTTCATGGGGAGACACATATGGATGATGGTAACATGCCTAAGCAATTTCAAAAAATTCTAGTGCACAGTTTCCAAGAAATCAGCCTCCATCACCTTCAGCCATTTTTAGTTTTTCTTGAGATTCGTTCATCCATTGATCAAATTGGCTTATGGGGAGGTGCATAATGATTATGGAAGCATGCTCAAAACATTTCAAGTCAATCCATTCTACCTTTTGGGCGATATGGACAAAACAAGTTTGATACAAGAGGCTATCTTGAATTACTACAGGAGTTTCCTGTAGTACTACAAGAAGTTCTGAAAATCTACAGGAAGGGCAGTGCGATGGAAAAATTATGATGAAGGGCTATTTTTGGATAGGAAAAAAGGACATCGACTTCACCAAATCTCAACCAACACCCATCATGAACATGTCACTCTATGACCACACCTTCCACTCATTTAAATACCTATTTACTCTCCAACAAAGAAAGGACACAAACATTAGAAAAAAGGGTAGCTACAATAGCCTATTTGGAAGTAATAGTAAGCTCCAAGCGTAATCTTCAACACCATTATTGAAAGAGGAGAAGAATAACTACGAGCATAGTGAAACTCCTTCAGAGCTCAATAGAAACAGAGGAAGCCATCACATGCACATCAACAAGAAGACAGCCCATTAGCAAAATAAGATCAACAAAAAAGAAAAAGGAAGTCAAGAAGATGTATCTGAGTCATGAGAATAAAAAAGACATCAACTTAGTATTAGCACACATGTCTTTCCAACAGCCATTAGGTAGATACAGGTATGCAATATTCTTGACCTCTTCTCTTCAACATATTATAGTTAGAAATTTGTTGTCAATGCATGAGAGATGAGGTTTTAAAAGCTAAGGATGGGTCAACAGTCTCATTCACCTTCAATTAGTTAATTGAAGCTCACTTCTTCACTCATGCAATGTTGAAAAGTCAAATTATGAAGGGTGATGATTTCAAGGAATGAGGACAATAGTTAAAACAAGAAATTTTTGCAAAGGCCAAGTCACCACAACACTCCAAGCCCTCCATCCACTTCATATTCACTATCTATCCATCATTCATCCATCCCATTTCATAATTTCAAGAACAAAACCTATCTCACCCTGAAAATTTCTTGAAAAGGAAAACATAGCATCCTCTCCATTTTCACAAACCTACATCATTTCTCATCATTCCCATATAGATAAAAGACTTTGAAGGAAGAAGGAATGACTACTACAAGAAGGCATAATGCTGCTACAATAAGCAAGAAAGAAAAAATTGTGTTAAAACCCAAAATTACAGTGCCTAAGAGAGACCTAATCAAATCAGAGAACTTGAAAGCCATTAGGCAACCATCTAGGTCACAAGAAAGAAGAAGAAGGCAACAAAAGGAAATTAGGCATCCACCATCAAAAAATAACTCAAACTGCAGTGATGGAAAGAGACTTTCCAAGAGGTCTATAATCTCTTTTTGGCTTTTATCGAAGACCTAAAATATGTTATAGAAATGAGAGAAATGCATGGGAGTCAAGTTGAGGGCTTGTCCTGGGCTCAAACTATCATTTATGCTCAAAAAAATGTTTTCTTGTAGTTTTAACAGGGTTTTCTATAGGGTTCCTGTAGTTTTGACAGGAATTACTACATGATGTCCTAGTTCTCATCTAAAGACATTTTGAAGGTTTCAAAGGTTTCCAAATAGTTAAACAAGGTAGTAGATGGTTGATAAGGATGTGAAAGACCTTACCAAACTAAAAAGTATTCAAGAACCATCTTGAATAAGGGGAGGAAGGCAAACTAATGGTCTCATGAAATGAGGATTTTTCTTTGCACAAATATTCCTTTGGGCTTTTCCTTGCAGAACTTACAGCCAGGATTCTTAATGCACAAGAGAGAGGCCACTAGGGTCATGAATGAGGCATAATGAGGTCACTAAGTTGCTTAGAGGATGAGCAACACTTTCAGCAAGAGGGTATGATGGGCCTCTAAATTAGACATTAAGGCCCATGCCTATAAATTAAACACAAATTGAGGCCTATGACCACCCTTCAACACATTAAACCTCTCTTTTTTCATTAGATAATGTATTTTTAACTTTAATATATTCATTAGGAAGGTTTATGAATAATTGCATATTTGTGCCTAATATTATTTATTTTTGTGGAATATTATGAGAATATTGGGTAGATTATGAAGATTTGGAGGAGCAGATAATTTAGGGACTTGCTCCCTACTACAGGAGGATCAATAATAAATAATAAATCAACAAGATATTATGGAATGTGTTCCCTACCATTTAATGCAGATTCCTAGTATTGGGCACTAGATCCACTAATCAAAGGATTTTGGTGGGAAAAGTTTCCTCCATTAAGGGGGAATGATTCGTAATCATTTTTTATAAGTACCAAGTAGAATTTCCCTGTAGAGAGAGACTTTCATTAGTGTTCTTGTGAAGAGAACTCGTATTTTTGTAGCTCCATTGTATTTTCTTGCAGGGATGTAATTGCATTGATGAAAATAATGAAGATTGGTGTCATGTTCACCTTCTAAATCTTCTTCTCCTCCATAAGTGATTTGAAAATGGAATGTTCTTGAAAAAGGGTGCAAGGTATCCATTTTCATTTATGTAAATGAGTGTACACATACTCCAAGTTTAAATTTGAAAATGTGAGAAATTCTTATTTCTAATACAAAGATAGACAGTAGGGGCATTTACTAGATATGTCACCTCTAAAGAGTGGATGAGATCTAGAAGCTACCTGGCCCTCTACAGTCTCTGCCTAAAGAAATAAGAGAAGTAAACACTCAGATTTAATTAAAAAAAGACCTTGCTTGAACTTGACGTTATGCAGAATTTTAGCTTGAAAGAGGTGTATGTATTTTTTTCTGTTTATGTGTTTAAACTTGATTTGTTTCAGCTGATATTAAACATATATATCAGAAATATACGGCAGCAAATAAACATAACACACAATAGCAAATTTAATAAGGAATTCACCCTAATCTCATGGGATACGTCTCCTGTGAGATTTAGTCAACTAGACTTGGCTCTTTGGGATTATGGCTTGAATTCCTTTACAAGTTCCACACTCAACTCCAAAAGGTTAGTGACTAAACCTATGGGTTTACAAAAACCATATACATCCCTGTCATGGTTGTCCTCTTTGTGTAGGCAAATCTAGCCTCCCTTGGACTTGATTCCTTCAGTAGGTGCACTAAGTTTCCCTAAGCTTCTTAATGGCACAAACTACTTTAGAATGCCTCAAATGTCTCTAAAATCTCTGCTAATGTCTCCAGCACATATCTGACATAAACAAATGACTGTTCATTTGCTCAAAATGAGCACTGCATCCCCGATCTAGGCCTTCTCCCATGGTTGGCTCTAGGTTGCCTAGAACTTCTCTTCAGCATATTGGGCTTTAGAAGTCTCCAAATGCTTCTGAAAACACATTCATTGGATTCAAAAGGTTCGTTATAGTAGAAATAGGCTTTTGTTTCACACAAACAAATGAACCTAGCCCAGCACAGCTCAATCACTGAAATGGCCCTTGTGGCTCCTGGAACTTCCATGAAGCAAAATCACATACAAATGACATCTTCTAGCTATGAAACCTATGCCAATGGCTTTAGAAGGTCGAAGAGACCAAAAATATAAATAAAAATCGTCTAGAAAAGACTTCCCTATCAAAATTTATGGATCTTTTATTAAACTGCCCGTTTGCCATGAAAAGACTCCAGTTAACTAAAGTTGGAGGGCCACTTAGGCCCACCAAATATGGCAGGCCCACCAATTTTGGCGGTTCACCAAATCCTCTGCCAGACAGACCACTAGTTAACGGATTGTTTTAATGGCGCATGTGAACGCATTTACCAACAGGCAGTTTAGCTTGGCGTGCCTGAACGATTAGTGGACGGGCAGTGAACTATGTGTTAGCTCTCGCATTTGGAGGCAATGTGAACATGTTGTATAACACAATGCGGTAACCATTTAAAATAGCAACGAAAGTTTGAGTTAGGCCCATGGTTATACGGTGGGGGTCCCATGGTAAGGGGGCTGGGCCCCTTTGTGCCACGCCCAAATCTATTACAACCCTTAAATATAGTTCGTTCCACATACATGACAAAAACATGCTACGTGGTCCAATGGTAAGGCATATGTCTTGTGGTTAGGAGGTCATGGGTTCGATCCTCTGCACCTCCAAAAAAATTAATATGCACCCAACATACTTGCTGATGTCATCCAGGCCTCGTGGCCACCTCTAGGCCTGCCACGTGGCAGTCTACTATTAGTTGCCTCAAAAGGAATATTCCTGGATTATCTCAAGAATATTCTAAGGAATATTTTATTTTAAATTTTTTGAAAAAATTCAAAATTTGAGTGTTATTGGGCAATTCTTTTTTTTAGCATAACTTCGTCATACAGAGACCGTTTTTTGAACTGTTCATGGTGCCAGAATCAGGAGGACGAGCTCTTTCCAGTTGTTAAGGTTCAAACAAATTTTGAGAACTTTCATTTTTAAGCATTTTTTGACACTTGGTCTTAAGCTCCTGATCAATAAGTCTCTGAGTTTCCTTGGGTTTGGCCATTACAAGAGCCTAAGAGCCCTTTTGTATCATTTTCTTTCCTTCTTTTCACTTCTCATTCACATGCATCTCTTGTTTTTTATTTCTTTCTATTTCTACATTTAGTATTAATGATTCCTTGTTCTAGGATTGGGTTAAATGGTGTATGTAAGTTCTTTTGCAGGATCACAAGAATTATTTCATCACTGGAAAAGATTTGGAAGTTCATAGTAATCATTGAGCTACTTGGATTAGCTTTCGTATTCCCAAATCTAGATTTCTGGAACTCCTTTGTGGCAAAGAACTGTAAATTTATGCTATTTTTTATAGCATGCTAACTAGCTGCAATCAAGTTGGTTCCACTTGCATTAGATCAAGAAAACATTATAGTTCATAATAAAAACTACCCCCTTGCATTTTCACTTTATTAGGTTAGGCATTTTATTGATTTACTAGCTCACTAGTTCTTGAATTTCTAGATTTTTGACTAGTAATTTTCTATTATTTTTTAGCATGGGTTAACAGAGGTATTTTTTAGTGATTCCACTTGGAATGGGGACCTAAGACATCCTAGTTAATAAAAAAGAAATTTCCATCCATTTTGGATTTGATTTTATTGGTCATTCAATGAATTATAATTTCGTATAGTAAATTTGTAACGTCTTGTAGTAAAACAGGGGATCTTATAGGAGAACTAGTACATCTTGTAGGAGAATTAGGACATTCTGTAGGAAAGATTGTAGCTACCTATTTTGAGCCTGAATTGAGAAAAATCATCATTAAAGCTAGGATTAGGCCCCTACTTGATCTCCAAGCCATCAAAACCATTGTACCCCTCTTTGTCCACACCTATCTCACCTACCAAAGATCAAGGAAATATTAGCATTTGCATTTATAAAGCAAAAAAGATTAAAAAAATGAGTTATTTTATATTTGCACATGCACATAGCAGTTAGTACTCTCTAGATCATATTTCATGCTTACATTAGCTAAAACATCACATGTGACAAATAGGGTTAAAATATGGTTCTTTTGCAAGCAAAGTGTGTTAATAAGTAGATAGAGGATTTCATGTTACTTTACAAGCATTTTTAATTTCATCCTTTCATTCTTGCAAATAGAAAACATTTCTTTTCTCTCATGACAACAAAGGAAGGACAAATTGTATGTTGCACATATAGTGTCAATACCTCTTAAGTTTGTACAAACCCTGGGTTGATAAGTAAATTTGGTAGCCTTGAGAGTTGCAACATTCTTGTTGCAATACCAAGGCTCATCATGTTTTTATTGGAAAGATACTTTTATGACAAAGCTAAGGAGTTTTATGAGTTGTGGATGGGTTCCATCGTAGACATTGACTATACTAGAAGGTTCTTAGCGCTGTTGAGATATGTGCATTACCTCAAGGAGGAGAAGGCCAAGGTTCAAATATTCATTAGTGGAATGCGAGTAGCATACAGAGACTGGATTGAGTTCGATGAGCGTAGATCATTGGAAGAGGCCATCCACAAGTTGAAACATTATTATGAGTAGTTGAAGCGCAAAGTTGATCCCAATTATGACTTGAAAATAAATGAGAAATCAAAAGGAAAAAGGTCACCAAAGTGAGGAAGACCTCAAGATGCAAGTGACAAATAAAATGTAGTTCCTTACAAGAGGTCCAATACAACTGAGAAAGGACATGGAGTGAAATAGGCTAGAGGTGGTCGTAGGGAACCATTGCAGTATTGGATATGTGGTAAGGATCATCGTAAGAGGGATTACTCGCAATATGAGAGTGGTATTAAACCCAATATCTACAGTGCTTAAGAATCACGTAAAGTTGGTGATGTTGGTCATAGAATTCCTTGAATCTATGTAGTTGTGGAAAACATGCATACAAATCATAAGGCATATATCATTGAGATGGACAGTAAGCTTTTTGATCAAGTTGTTTCTATTTTGATTGATCCTAGATATAACTATAGTTATATTAATCTTGACCTAGTGGATAAGTGTTGTTTGAGAAAAGAAAAGCATGCAGAATCTTGGTCGGTGCAGTTGGCTACAGGTACAAAGAAGAGAGTTCACCATTGGGTTAGAGCTTTTGCATTTGAGTTAAATGGTATTCCTATAGAAACACATTTGAATGTACCTCCACTGGGTTAGTATAGTATGCTTTGGGGTATAGATTGGTTGTACCTTCATAGGACCAAAGTGGATTGCTTCGACAAGGCCATTGAGTGTGTGGACGATAGTGAGGAAAAGACAACTTTGAACAGGAAGAAGAAGTCTACATCAATGTGGATGGTTACCACTATCTAGGCTAAGCGTAGTTGTAGAAAATTTTGTGTGATGTTTGAAATGCCCATTTCTAGTGACAAAGGTAAGGAAGTTGGGGATGCAGATATTTTGAGCAGATTGTATGGAGGTAGATCTCACATAAAAACGTAAACATAAATGTAAATGTAAACATAAACGTTAATGTGAATGTAAACAACCAAGTATGGGGGAGTATAGACGTAGATCTCCCATAAAAATGTAAACATGTAAATGTAAGTGTCAATGTAAACATAATGTTTAACATTTAACATTTTATTTAAAAATAAATCTAATTATTAGTATGTTTAAACACAATATAAATTTAAAATATAAAGAGGTTTACAAAATGGTAAATAAATAAAAATATAAATAAACTAGAGGTATGATATATATATATATATATATATATATATATATATATATATATATATATATATATATATATATATATTATTTTATTTTATTTTATTTTATTTTTTATATATATATTTACTCAGAGTAATGGTAAATAAATAAATATATATATATAAACTAGAGGTATGCTAAATAAATAAAACCACCTTTTATATGTATTCCATAAACCTCTTTATATTTACAAAAACTCAAAAAATATGTTTTATTTAGGTGAATCCTATGGGCCAAATACCATGGGACAAATAATTATTAATACCATGGGCCAAATACCATATTTATAAAAGAGGTATGGTAAATAAATAGCTTTAAAATAGGTATAAAGAGGTATGATAAATAAATGAAAATATATCAAATAGGATTAGAAATCAACATCTAATTATATACCAAGACTATAGGCCAAATACCATGGTAAATAAAAGAGATATGATAAATAAATATAAATATAAATAAATCAAAGGCATGGTAAATAAATAAAACCTATTTTTATAGTTACTCCATAAACGTCTTTATACTTACTAACGATAAAAAATAGGTTTTATTTAGGTGAGGCCTATGGGCCAAATTATTATTAATACCGTACAAAAAAACATTATTAACTCTAATATTAATATTAAAATATTATTATTATTATTATTAAAGCTAATATTCATATTAATATATTATATTATTAATATTATTAAATCTAATAACTTTGGATTAATACAATATTAAATTTGTTATATTATAATATATATTAATATGTCATGATATATATTAACTAGCCCCAAGGGTTAGCTCAACCGGTTGAGTCCCTGATGTTAATTCCTCGCCAATCGGGAGGTCACACAGTCAATTATCCTCGATGCCCTCAAGGTTAGGCCGTGATAGTCTAGTCAACTAGATTTGATTCCCTTCGGTGTTGATCTGCCCAAATTTTCCTATGTGAAAAAATCCTGATCTATATTAAGTCTAGATATATATGGGAAGGAAAAGCAAAGAGATAGAGTGATAGAGGTGGAGAGATAGGGGGAGTGACAAGGGAGAGATGGAGATAAAAATAAGTATATGGGAGAGGAGGAATGAAGAGAGAGAGAGGGAGATGGGTGAGAGATGTAGAGAAGGGTAAGAGAGGGAGAGGGAGACAGAATGATGGAGGGGGACAAAGAGAAGTAGAGAGGGAGGGAGATAATGAGAGGATTAGAGGGTGGAGAAAGATTGATGTGGGAAGAGAGAGTAAGGTATAAGAGAAGTGGAGAGAGAGTAAGGATGAGAGAGAGGAATTGCAAGAGAGGAAGATAGAGGGAAGGAAGAAGAGATACATAGAGAGTGAGAAGTGGAGAGAGAGGGAGTGACGAGGGAGAGATGGAGAGAGAGAGAGTATGTTTACGAGTGTGATAAAGAGACACATAAATAAAGATAGAAAGATGGGGGTGGGAAAGTGAGGGATATAGTAACATAGTTTGAGAGAGAGAGAGATGGGGGAAAGAAAGGATTGTAGGGAAGAGAGAGAGAAAGAGTGAGGGAGAGAGGGAGAGAGAGTGATCAAGGAGATGGAGAGAGGAAGGAAGAGAGAAGGGAGGGGAGAGAGAGAAAGAGAGAGTGAGAGAGAGAGAGATGGAGTTGGAGGGAGAGAGAGAGGGAATGACAAGGGATAGGTGGAGAGAGAGGAGAGGAGGGAAGTGAGAGAAGAGGAGGGGAGAGAGATAGGGAGAGAAGGGAAAGAGATAGAGAGAGGGAGCGACATTAATGGAGGGGAGAGAGAGAAGGGTAGATGGAGGGAGATAGTGAATGAGTAAGTGAGTGAGTGAGAGAGAGAGAGAGAGAGTGATGGGGGGGAGACATAAAGGGAGGTGGGAGAGGAAGGAAGAGATAGGACTAAGAGAGAGAAGGAGAGATGAGGAAGGAGATAAGGAGAAGAGAGAGAGGTAAAGAGGAAAAGGGAGGGAGAGAGAGATATAGATATGGAGAGAGAGAGTGTGTACATTTGGGGTGTGAGATAGAGAGAGGATATAAGAAAGAGAAACATAGACATGAATATAGATATTATATAGTAATATATAACCAGCCTAGATCCATCCAACCCGGATCTTTCAAGCACCAAGAGGGAACAAATATCTCGAGGTTAAAAACTTTCCTCAAGTTTTTCACTCAAAAAAGAGGCTTACACCTCATGAGATTGGATCCTCTTAGCACTTAATAGATCCACGTTAAGATGGATGTAAGCTAGTTCTACAACAATTTCAAGATGTATTTCCTAAGGATATTACATATTTTCCACCTCACATGGAGGTAGACTTTTCTATTGAGTTGGTGCTAAGGGTAGCTCCGGCATCAAAGGCACCTTATCAAATGAGCACATCTGAGTTGGTAGAGTTGAAGTTGCAGTTAAAGGGGATACTTCAGAAGGGATGACTTATGCCAAGTGTGTCACTTTAGGGTGCACCAGTGTCGTTCGTAAATAAAAAATATGGTACTCTTAGATTATGCATTGATTACAGGGAGTTGAACAAGGTAACGATCAAGGAAATGTACCAATTACCAAGGATTAATGATTTGTTTGATCAGTTCAAGGGAGAAACAATTTTATCTAAGATCAACTTGAGATTGTGATACCATCAAGTACGCATCAAGGAAAAATATATCTTCAAGACTGTGTTTAGGACTAAGTATGGGCATTATGAGTTTCTTGTAGTTCCATTCGATTTGACTAATGCTCCAACTACATTTATGTGTTTGATGAATAGTGTGTTGCCTCCTTATCTGGAGAAGTTTGTTATTGTATTCCTTGATGACATATTGGTATATTCTGAAAATGAGGAATAACATGCCAAGAATTTAGTAACAGTGTTGACATTAGTAAGAGAGCATCAGTGGTATGCTAATATTAGCAAGTGAAACTTCTTTTAGACTAAAGCACATTACTTGGGCATGTTGTCTCCAAGAATAACATAGCAATAGATCCAAAAAATATAAGGGCCATCATGGAGTGAGAATCTCCTAAGAATGTGGATGACGTGAGATCATTCATGGGACTAGCAGGTACTATAGGAGGTTCATCAAGAACTTCTCACACATTGCATATCCTACCACATTATTGTAGAGGAAAGGTAAGAAGTTTGAATGGATAGAAGAATGTGAGCGTAGTTTTGAGTAGCTTAAGCAGTTGTTGACACATGTATGAGTACTAAAGATTACTGATCCAAACAAGGAGTTTCTAGTGTGTACAGATGCTTGCAAGTGAGGACTTGGTGGATTTATCATGCAAGAAGTATTGGTAGTATGTTATGAGTCACAAAAACTGAATGAGCATAAGCAGAACTATCTGACACATGATATTGAGCTAGCAGCGATCATACATGAGGCACTATCTTATTCGTAGGAGGTTTGTGCTGATCTATAACTACAATGGGTTTGGGTATTTGTTTGACCAACCAAATTTGAATGCCAGGTAAGTTATATGGGTGGCCACCCTCAGTGAGTTTGACTTTGAGATCAAATACATCAAAGGGGAGAAGAACTAGGTTACAGTTGTAATTAGTAGGAAGGTACAGGTAAATCATATAGTAGCTATGAGCTCTTATGGGACAGAGCTACATGATAGGATCTTGCAGGCAGGACAATAGGATGAAAAGTACTTGGATGTCATCCACAGGTTACAATAAAGTATAGGTGTGGGTGTAGGTATAGGTACAGGCACAAGTGCAGGTGTAGATATAGGTATAGGTACAAGTACGATTGCCTATGATCAAGATGCAGACTATTGTCTCACGATATATGGTTTGGTGAGATTCAGGGACAAGATCTATGTATTGAATTGTAGTGAACTCAAGAGGTTTATCTTGAGGAAGTTTCACGCCAAGCCATACTTGAGTCATCTAGGATCTCAAAGAATATTGACGGCGGTGAAGAATTTCTACTATTGGTTGAATTTGAAGAAGGAAGTGGCAAAGTTTGTGACTAGATGCTTAGATTATCAGCAAGTAAAGAAGAAATGCAAACATCTAGGTAGTTTACTACAACCTATTGCGATTCCGTAATGGGAATGGGAGGTCATTTCCATGGATTTCATTACAGGCCTTCTAAGGAAAGTGAGGTGACATGATTCTATTATGGTCGTGGTTGAAGAGTTGAGCAAGATAGCTCACTTCATTCCTATGAAGGCTACATATTTCACCAGTGAGGTAGTACAAGTATTCATCAGAGAGATAGTGAGATTGCATGGTGTTCCAAAGAATACTATGTCAGATAGGGATCCAAAGTTCACTTCCACGTTCTAGAAGGAGCTATTTGCAGGCTTAGGTATAGAGTTGGCATTCAGTACAACTTATCATCCACAGAAAAATGGATAGGTAGAGAGGGTCAACAAGATATTGGAGGACATGTTGAGGATGTATGTGATGCATCAGCAAAGAAAATGGGAGGAGTATCTTCCATTGGTTGAGTTTGCATACAAAAATGGTTATCAGGAGTCATTAAGGATGAGTCCTTTCGAGACATTGTATCAACAGAGTTGTAACACTCCTGTCAGCTGGATTAATCTAGTGAACAAGGTACTTATTGGGCCAGATATGTTGGCGAACATGGAGGAGGAAATATAGGTCATAAAGAAGAATCTAAAGGTAGCACAGGATAGGAAGAAGAGTTATGAAAATCAACACAGGGCCTTCAAGGAGTTTGAGGTTGGGGAGCATGTTTATTTATGCACCAAGCCCAAGAAGAGCTCTTTAAAGATTGAATCATGTGCTAATTTAGCACCATGGTATTGCAAGCCTCTTGAGATCCTTGAGAGGATTCGACGAGTGGCCTATCGGCTTGGATTGCCTCCAACATTGTAAGTCCATGATGCTTTCCATATTTCATTCCTTAAGAGATATATAAAGGATGTTGATCATATTATTGATTAGTTTGTATTGCAGGCAGAGCAAGAAGGAGAGTTCCAGTCATAGCCTTAGTGCATATTGTAGTGGAAGCATCTCACGCTTAGGAATAAGGCCATAGAGCAAGTTAAAGTGAAGTTGAAGCAATTTGGGCCTGAGGAAGCTACATGGGAGATGGCAGATCAGATTCGGGCCATATATCCTTCATTATTTTCCATTTGAGGAAAAGTAGTTTTCATTTGATGTTTTGGTATATGTACATATGTATATTGATGTAAATACGACCATGAGCTAAGTTATAAATCTCCAGTAAGTGGTATGTTTGTTATCTTGTCATGTTGTCATGTTGTTTTTCCTTTTAGCAGGTCTCTCATTGTAAATACTGCAACGAGCTAAGTTATAAAGCTCCATGGGTAGTATGTTTACTCTTTAGCGTTTTGCTGAGGCCTTGGTGTGGTTTAACACAGAAGACTATGTTCCCTAAGGGGGAGGGTTTTGTAACAGCCCCGGTGAAAAGTTCATGTAATAAAAGTTAATAAAGGAAAAATAAGACCACGGTTAAGGGACACTTATTCCAAGATGAATGTTGGGCAGAGATATCCTAGTGGGATTCACTACATGTTTTTTTGGCTAAGGAAATTTTCAAAGGCTAAGGAAAAGGAATTAAAAGGAAAAAAGGCATTTTTGGCACATTTATTTATAAAAGTAAAGGAAATTAGGAGAAAAGTAAGGTGAAAGGCCACAGGTTGCATGTGAGGAGGAAATTGAAGGAAAATAGTGGAAAATGAAGAAAATAGAGGCCTCATTAATAAAAAGGCTTATGAGGACCAGTTGGTGACCTTTTGTTAGTTCAATTTTTGGATCTCTCTCATTATTCTCTCTCTCTCACTCTTGGTCACTTAGAGTTTTGTTGGAGCACTCTAGCTTTGGATCAAGGAAGGAAAGCAAGGATCAAGGAAGGAAGGGCAAGATCATGCCATGTGATTGCCTCAATATTTTTGACATACATGTTTTTTGCATGTTGGTGTATGGTTCTCTTATTTTCATGGCCATGGTTTTGTTGGGTTATGATAGTGGTTTTCAGCCTAGCCTTGTCTTTTTTTAGATGCCATGGTATGTTGGGACATTTATCTTAGTTTTTAGATTTGGTTTGCTAAATGGATTTTAGAATCTGGGGAGGAGGTGGTCTCAAGGTTCATTCCCAAAGGCCTAGGAATCCCTTGAATAGTTTTTGCAGGATAAACAGTAAAGCCCGAGGGAGAAGTCTTAGTTTAGGGCCTAGTGATCTAGGTTTGGATTGTGGTAAAGCCTAGGAGAGTGGTCATGATTTAGGGCCTAGTGATGCAGGATTGGATTGCGATAAAACCTGAGAGACAAGGAGAGGGAAAATTCCTCAAGGCCAGTGATGGGTTTTGGATGGAATTCCAAGTTTAGTTAAGTTGTGATGAGAGCATCGGTTTGGTGTGATAATGGTTTGGTGATGGTGTAGGTGGCTTAGCCTATAGATTCCCTTGGTTATTTTTGGAATGGTTTATCCATGAGCTCGCACATTCATGCTTGGAATATGGCACGTGGGTGATTGGCTAAAAGAAAGATTTGGCTTAGCCATGTCTACGGTGGGGTGGTACGTGGAAGTCCTGAACCTCACCAGATTTGCATATGATTAATGAAAGGTAAGTTCTCTTTCTTTTTCACTTATTTATACATGTATTTAATGGTTGTTATATCTCTGTTATTTACCTAGTTTTATGTTGGTTATAATCATGGTTAATTGAATGGTTCATGTCATGGTTCTCTCATGTATTTCCTTGTAATTGTCAAATTGATGGGTGCAAGACCTAATTGATGTTATATAGTTCAATGGAGAAGGTGATGATCATTCTTTTCATGTTTCATAAGCATTTTCAGTCATTCATGCTCTGTCTTGTATCCTTGACCTATATGTTGAATTGATGCCAAGTATTTGAAATAATGTCAGTCTCGTTCAAGGATGCCCAAGCTTAGTCTCGAGGTTGATTTCTAGTTTATTAGAGCTTTATCATCATGCATTTGATGGATTCTAGAAGTTATAACAAGTGCTGGGTAGTGGTCGGAATTATGGACTAGAAAAGTGCCATGAATTTTACCGACATTGGCACAAGTTTATTGGGAAAAGTCTTTGGACGTTGGCATGTAGGCCTGTGATAGCATCTAGAGGTCCCAGGATGCTAGCAATCCTATAACGTGAGAGTTTCTAGAGGTTAATATGCATAAAATATCAGTGGGACACATGGGCAGGATGTTTAAGTGGTTGTGATGTCTACTGGGGTTGTTGTTGCTAATGTGTAAGGTTTCGTTGATGTGTTCAGTCGATTCCATTTCCTTAAGGTCACCAAGGAGGTCGAATCCCTTATAGTGGCCTCTCTCGTTGCATGTTTATCTTGGTTGGATGGTTACTTGGGTAGATGTGGGAGGAGGGAGGTTACAATCTTGCACTCTCCAATTTGAGGTTTTGGGATATTCTTATCATACAATTTCATAGTATCATAAGAGGTGCAGAAAGTGGGACAAAACCTTACTCTATAATCCATTATTCATAATTCCAATGGACTGAAGATGATGGCCAAGGCCATTAAATCAAATGTAGAATAAAATATACCATTTTGAGTCATCTCAAGAATGAAAAGATCAAAGATTCAAGTTTTTTATCTTGTTTATTAGAATGTTATCGCTATTGACCAGAATTGACAATCCCATAAACTTTTTCCATCCTATCATTGAAAAAAATAAGTAAGTAACATAGGGAAATGAATGTGAACTATAGAAATATTTGGATGAAAATCTTGATATAATATGAGTCCACATAAATGCTTCTACAAATCTTCTGAATTTGAAGTGAGAATTCAAAACAATGTTTCTGTGTCAAATTTCAAGCTAGTTTCCATCAATGTTGGATCTAATTATTTCCCAATGATCAAACCGATCTCATGTTTTTCATGCATACACAATATATCCTTGGTCATATTCCAAATTATCAAAAAATCCATGTGATTTTCCTTGTTAGCTCCAATCGAATTCATAATCTTTGGAAATGGGACACATTTAAAATTTTGAATTGCACGAGTTACATTGTTCATTAGCTGACACGCGACTTGGATAGATGAAGTAATTTGATAAGGAGGATGATTAAGTAAAAAATATATAAGTTACAATATGAAAATATTGATAATGTCTAGGGGAATCAATTCGAATTTCAACAAGATAAGAAGAAACACAAGTTTCAACAAGTTAAGAATTCCCTTAGCAGGAATGACACCTAGATGAGAAGTGGTTCTAAGGTAGAGTTGTGAAATATTCTTCTCAAATGGGACAATTACATTTCAATTTTTTTATGGATGTGATTTTTTCGCAGGTCAACATATTTATTGAATTTCAAAAGAGTTTTCAAATCAAATTTTGAATTTTGTTGCAAATAGAAGATGAACATGCTTTCTTCTTACAATATACTTAAAGTGTTGAATTTTCTATATATGTTATTTCACAAAGTAAATTATAAATAACTGAAATGTGAAAAAATCTCTAACTTCATTCACTATTAACCCATGTTTTTTACAAGCCCAAAATCTTAGGTTTCTAGCACGTGTCAAAATATTATGGTATGAGCAGAGTGACTAGAAAGGATTTAGAAAAGGACCTGGTTAATGTTTAATGTGGTTTGTTGAAGTTGTTCAGACAAAGTGTCTGAAACAATCATTTGACATTTTTACTTTATATTATCCTTTCTTCAAAGCATGATCTTCAAATCTATCCTTTTTGCGGCATTAAGAGACTTCAAGTTCGTGCATATGGAATTATTGGAAACTTAAACACTTACTCTGTTGAAATGCAACATGACTTTGATTCTAGATATGAAGAATTCAACTTCAGTGAGGTTTTTTCTCCACCAAATGATACATACTATTTAGTTTGTATTAGGTGTCATCTCCAATACTACATATTACCTTTGGTTTTGGGCCCTTAGGTATTATTGTACTTTATTTACTTTGTATTTGGAGAAATGTATCATATATGGATGAAAGAAGGGTTTCCTGAACATAAGATTTGATATGGGATGTTTTGTAGGTTGATACGCTCAAAGTTATCAATCATTTTCGTTGAGAAGGTTCTTTAATCTGCACGGGGGTGACTAAAATACATAACCTTTCTTCATGTTGGAGTGCACCAATGATGTCATGGGGATAAAACTACATGTCATTAGGGTCATTAAATAATATGAGTTGTACATTTTTTTATCAGTTAATTCTTTTTGTGGGTGATGTGTTGCAGGAAAAATGTGCAAGGGAGGGTTAGTTTGTATTATGTCATTTAAGGGTTACTTTGTGTCATGTCTTGTATTAATCCTTAGTTATATATATATATATATATATATATCAAATAATTATATATTCTAAAAAGGGTCATTATTTGTAAACGCGGTTGGATTTATGGCAGCATCGACATCTAAACGATATCCCTTCATAATCCAATATTTGGTTGTGCACATATCCTAGGTAGTGGAGTATCAGGTTTTCCACTAATCTATCCCTAGTGTCGAGATAGACGA
Source organism: Pinus tabuliformis (assembly GCA_031772625.1). Lineage (NCBI taxonomy): Eukaryota > Viridiplantae > Streptophyta > Pinopsida > Pinales > Pinaceae > Pinus > Pinus tabuliformis. Next base: position 814,434,511 of record CM062819.1, on the reverse strand, counting down.
GGACCATGGCATAATACATTTCCCTTGTTTCTAAGTATGATGTGTCAATGTCAAGGTAAGTATCAAGGTCAACCCCTATACATCGAAGGACATATTCCATCCAACGTTGAAGGGGGAAGCTCAGGAGCCTGAACCATATTGGCTCTATACCTAGCTGTTCTTGCTCAGGGTCAAAGAGGGGATTCCACCTTTTCAAATACACAGGGGACATTTCTTTGTTCTAGTAATACGAGAGAACCTAGTTTACATGCTCCTCTTTACTAAATTTGAAATAAAACCATCCTTTGGGCATGGTGCATATAGATGTCAGCGCATCTAGAATGGGTCCCCAATTCTCCTACACCCACCTCCTCAGATGTGTTACAGAGTAGTGCCTACCCATAATTCTTCCAACCAAAACCCTTTCTTCTATAAACATAACTTCATCTAATCTGATACCCTCCCCAGGTACTAATTCTCGATTCCTATCTTTTACATTGGTGCATTTTATCTTCCTTGCATTTTTCTTTTAGCCTACCACTGAAGCGTCTTTAGAGGGTGTGGTTGTATCTTGAGGGTGTACCATTGGTGGATCCTCGGTGCAAGGAACACCTATGTTTTGTGATCTTCCTTTATGCCTAGTCATGAGCGAAACAATAGGGTGAGCCTAATGAGCCAACAACAGAATTAGGAGATATTTGATCCTTCCCTTGCTAAACTATCAACATGTCTTCTGCATGACCATCCACATTCCCCACTAGATCCCCCAAAAATGCCCCTGAATTCTGTAATTCTTGTCAAAATACCACTATGTTTGCTAGAAGGCTCTGAACATTAGAGTTGATGCTAACAGGTCTGAAAGTTTGTAATGTGCTTCTAGGGTTTATGCCAACCTCAATGAAATTTAGGGCCTCAATCAAGAAACATGGTGAAAGAGACAGTTGTTAGGTCAAATCCATTGATATTGCTATCAAGATATTAGATGACACCTCCTTAAGTTGCAAGGAGGAGGTAGCCTCATCGGTTCCAGAAAAATATGGGGAAAAGGGAATCCCTTGTGTGATATTTCTAGTAATGCAAAAAATTTCAAGTTTGGTGAGCCAGGTGTCACTTCAGTATCCATTCCAAGCTATTGAGGTGGAGGGCTTATCTTGATGGAGATACTCTTTGTCGGCTCTTCCATGTAATCTATCAATTCCTTCTCCATAACTATATCTTCCAAACACTATTGAGCCTTTAAAGGGATTAAAAAATAATGTTTTCACAACCAAATACCTTAACATGTGGACACATCACAAACCCTAACCCCCACCTAACAATAGTGCACACCATTAACTCCTTGATCCATTAGCGAAGAATCCCAACCAGGGTTTCTAGATGCAACTTCCTGAAGAGGTCCGACATCATTCCAACACTTACCTTATTCTCTTTATGGCTATAGTCATGGTGAAGCACACCAGAGTACCTCAAAATATATTAGGGAAGACCATAGATCAGCCGCTTTGTATGAGTGAATAGGTCTATTTTCATCACTTGCAAGAAAACCCAAAACCTATCTAAAACCTGTGATTTCAACAGTCACGGTGATGCTAACCGTAGAAATTGAGATATTTAAAACATTAATTTAAGACAAAATAATATTTTTATCTTAAAATTGTCATTTTTTTCTAAATCTTTTTTTCTTAAAATTCTATTTTATCTAAAGCCTTTTTTTTAAAGCTACTTGCCTTTGGCACCTTTCTATGCCCTTTTTTCTTAAAATTTTATTAATTTGTCCTATCCCCCCCTCTACTTTTCTTTGGAATTCCCATGTAAGTTTGAGTCTTCCATTATGTGTGGTCTGACATCCTAAGAAATTTTGGGTTCCTCTTCTCTATCTCGTATTAGAAATGCTCCACATCGAGCCACCCCTTATCACCTTGATTCAACAGCCAAGAGGCGTTGTGACAAGAGGAATATTTGCATCAAGCCACCCCTGATCACTCTGCAATGAAGATTATTCACATCGAGCCACCCTAAGAATTGTGACGTAGCAGTCGAGAGGCACCATGGCAATAGCACTCTACAATGAAAATGGTCCACATCGAGCCACTCTTGAGCACTCTGATGCAACATCCAAGAGGTGTGGGGAAGAGGAAGCTATCCTTTAAGCCACCCATAAGCACTTTGCAATGTAACCACACCTCAAGTGCTTCTGGTATCTCTAGTCTAATTCTGTTGCCCGGGTATGTTCAACTCTCTCTCTAGATTAGCGGAAGTGGTTAGAAGAGGAAATTCATAGCCCTGGTGCCCATGTGGGAATCCTTTATCTTTTAACTAAAAAAATTAGGTTATTGATTTTTACGACTCTTTGGGCTCCACACATGTACTGAATGTGTCTTCCCTAGTAGGTGGAGCTCCAAAGTACCCCAGACAAGCAGTATGATGTAGAGCATAGAAAGAATCCATTGTGAAATTGGTATCAAGGATCATGGGTTGGCTATGCCTTAGCACACTAGTTGGGATTAACAAGTGAGGCAACCACTACTTCACCAAAACAATGAATGTGGATGGGACTTGTATGTACTATTTTTCTCTCTTTGTATTAATTCTTATTTGTTAGCATCTTGTTCTTATGAAATTCATGTATATTAGGTTAAAAAAAATATTGTATGGAATTAATGAGAGACTAAAGTTTGAACACATGCTTTACAAAATTGATATTTGTTGGATTACTTCAATTAGGAAAACAAATGCCACAAGCTGAATATCATTGTTGAATTTGAACTTTCATGGTTTTTTTCTGGTTCTTGTATCATAAAAGGACTTTTATCGATGTACATTGAAGAGGGACCTAAAATAGGGTTTCATTGTATTTCCTTGGGAGCAACTTAGCCTCCCAAAATGGTACACTAATATCTACCTATACATGGGAAAATACCACATTTTCTGATTTAGCTGTCAAAGGTTAAGGCTTAAACTTGACTCCACATGTTCACCTTGCCTTGGCATAGGAGTCCCTCTACCGAAATATTTCTTCCACTACTACTCCTAAAAAAAGGCAAATTATCATCACGCGACCGATAGCAGAGACAAGGCATGAAAATTGGTTGTTGGTGGAGAATTTGTCCAAGATTCACATGGAAAATCATTGGTTAGGGTTGACACTTTTCATTCTACAAAGAATCCTTTTGACCCTACAGATCATCATGCTAAGATTAAGTGAAAGTCCAAAATTTGTAAGGATTCCAAGAAGTCCAAGGAGTTAATCTCTCCAGGCAAAATGCTCACAAAATTTCTAATTTCTCTCTTTATGGATGGTGGTAACAAGAAGGTGTTGAAGCCCCGAAAATTGGGTCGACAACAAGGGGGATACCCACCCGGTCCGGACCTTGGTTGGCAACTCCTTATCCGTTTGGTATAGCGGGTCCGACTGGGGATAATGGGACCAGTTTCCCAATTTAAGGGTGTGTGCGTGTGTAGAGTTGGATGATGCTGATCTAAGAGTACTTAAAGCAAATTTAATTCAAGCTTCTAAACTAACTCTATGCTATTGTAATCTAATGAGAAACAACACATCTAATCTACAATAACCTGGGGTGTATTTCTTCTATTATGCGATCTAAAGAGATTTCAAACAATAACTGGTAATAAAGATCATTCAGCTATCATAAGAATAGAAATCAATTAAGATAAACCACTTTGCATAAGAAGTTAGGCAAAACAGTTGTGAACAACATATCACATAATAAGTTATTCATATATCAGACATAAATAAATGACTCCACCGTACAGAAGTGCCAAATGGTAACTCACACATTCATGCAGTAACATATAAACAACTAAAGACTGTATATCACTTTAAGAATATAAACAGAAATGGTCAAGAGATAAAAGTACCATTTATGACTGGTTCCACTCATAAGCTTCAAGCAACAATGATTTATCTCTCCTTGGTCTAACATCTACTAAGAGTACAGAAGTGCAACATCAGTAGCAGATATCAAATGCAAACATTAATAAACCTTGATCCATCCATTCATCAAAACCCCCTCCGAGGGTGCAAAAGTGCATGTTCTGAGGACAAGTTTTTTGACAAATTTCTGGACCCTTCTCCTAATGCCTGAGAAGGGTTTAAATACTCCTAACAAATTAACTTAATTACATAAATTTAGGATACGGTTTTAAATGACCGCCCTTCTGCTAAAGCAAAACTATTTCTAAAAATTGAATCTAATTCCTAACCATTTTTGTATTTTCTCCTTAGTACTGCAAGCATGCAACATTCGCCTGGGAAGAGTCGGTTGGTCACCTTCTGCTTTCGTTTGAGCTATGAAAATAGAAATAACAAGCGCTGGCACCACTTTTTGGTAAACTAGAAGATATTTTCGAGAATCTTCCTCTGGCTGGGTATATTCACTGCGTGTATACTTGGTAATAACCCAAATTTCTCTCAAACTGATTCTGCTTTTGCTATTTCGGTTTCCGGCCTTGCGAATGACTGAATAAGTTAGGGACTTTGCTCTCTGAACAATTTTCTGCATCGAAAACTGCCTCTGTTCTTTGTTCCGGGCTTTTCTGGTGCGTTTTCCTTCTTTAGCGCCTTTTTTCTTTTTTCTTTACCGGGCATAAGCTTCAGGATCTTTTGTAAACATGCTGCTTTTGTGCGCCTTTGACTCTGAGTTTTGGATGGCCTATTGACATCAACATCTGTTGAGTGATACTCTGGAATCTGTGGTCCTGTTGCATGCGGCATCCGTTTGTGAAGGCATCTCTTCTCTGTTCTCGGAGCATTGACGCTTTCCCCTTTTCCTTAGATGTTTCCTACACATTGCTTTATGTTATTTCCTGTCTTATAGTTTACGCAAAGGAAAAGAGTAATGATAATAAAGATTGACATGAAAGATTTAAGTTCTTATGAATGCATAATCATGACACCCATAATGAACTGACTCTTCTAAAAACACAAAACTATCCTTCTTGAATACTTTGGCGTACAATCATTAATTTCTTTTAAGGCGCGCGCCCAATTTTGGTCTATGGACAGCTTTCCTTGAATACTGCGCCGAGGAAATTTTGCGATGGGTGATTTTTGCGACTCGCATCGCAACATCGCGGATTGCGTCGTCAAGATGTGTCATCGTAAAAATTCATGATCGCATTTATTGCAAATCGCATTCATCGCAGATCGCAGATCGCGCTTAGTCATTCAATCATTGTGTGCTGCTTACGTGATGTTGCGATATGCGATGTCGCATATCGGCCGTCGGAGATTCCTTAAGTTTTTTCATTTAAGAGCGCTTCATAATGTATGTGATGCGATGAATTTCGTGTCGCTTCTTCGCAGCTTATTATGCTCATAGGAAAACGTTTCATTCTCTTCTCGCGATGCGATACAGTTTTAGGGAGTTAAATAGAAAAATTTTCATAAAATGTTTTTTGGATTTTTATTAAGGGTCCCCCTTTTCTTGGTGTTATTGCTAATACCGAACAAAGAGGGGGGTTGTTGGTGGCAACAACAATGGCGATTCAGTGGGAAGAACCAGTTATCTCTGCTTTTCTATTGAATTTTAACTTCCAAAGCAGAAAAATTTTCATAATTCTAAATTTTGTTATGGACAGATAGAGTACATTATGCCTTATCCTATCAATGATATTTTGTTTCAACCTTTTTCTATTCCAATTGTTTGCTTCCTGAGGCTTTATCCTTGTATTTACATCAGACATTACTTGGTCTTTTAAAGATAAAATAAGGTCTTCTCTGCGTGCTGGCTTTTAAAATATGCTCATTTGTCGTAGGTAGAGCCTCTGCTGCCAGCAGGCGTCCATAGCCTCGACAAGGTTACCTGTTACCCAACAATGATCCTTTATCCTGCTTAAGGCTATTTACAACTTTTCAGAGAAAAAGCCATTTTCACACTTTTTTCCTTTTTTATTCTCTAAAGAGCAATGTCTTGGTTTGGTGGCCAAATTATGACACAGTCATTCACTTGATTTACACTTTTGCTGAACAAGCTGGCTCGTGATGAGACCCCTTATCTTTTGATTGCAACAATATTGAGTCATTGCCCTGTTTTGGTGGACAATATTGGCAAAGTCAGCAAGTTATAATATCTGTGATTATGATAAGCCGACTCGTGATGAGACCTCTTATTCTTTGAGATATAGTGTTTTCTCGGATTGTTCCTCTAAATGCTGTGATTTCCTTTAGCAGGGAGGAAGTCATTGTTTTTCCTTAAGAAAGCTCTGGACGACAATAATAGAGTTTGCAAACAGCAGTTTTACAGAGAATATTTATTTTATTAATGATACCTCCATTGTGTTGATATAAAACAATTTTTTGCCAAAGGTTACTTTCATCAAATTTTTGAAGTTGAAACTAGTATCATATCTAGGCTAAAGTTAACTCTATCTGTCAATAATAAAGATTAGATTTTTCGAAAAAAAAATTATGTTTGTACAAGTGAAAAAAAAAATCAAAATCTGATAGAGAATTAGTGTTTTTTTTTTTTTTTGTGAACCCCTGTAGTAACCATCTACAACTGGTTTTATTTATAAGAAAGAAAAAAGAAAAAACTAAAACTATCCTACAAAATAGAAGAATAATCTTCTATGGAAAATATATTTTAAGGATCTGTCCATTAACAAGCAAAGAATCCCTTCTACCTGTTAAATCCTGCAACACAAACGTTGATGGGCCTATGACTTCTACAACCTGAAAAGGACCAAGCCACATCTTCTGAAATTTTGTATGTTTTCCCTTTTCTTCATGAGCCTTATCCCATTTCAAAACTAAATCTCCCATCTGAAAAATTTTTCTGGTCATTATGCTCGAGTCAAAAGAGGATTTTATTTGCACTTGGTGATGAGCATGGGTTTTCTTAGCTTGCTCTCGTCGTTCTTCTAATTTAATTATTTCCATTTGTCTTAATTGTAAGGAGGAAGTAGATACTTCATCGATGTATTGTACTAAAGACAAAGAGGGGATGACTAAGTGAGTTGGAAGAACCACTTCTTTCCCATAAACTAAATTAAAGGGAGAAGTGCCGATTGAAGCTTTCTTCGTTATTCTATCTCTCCATAAAGCATTTACCAAAGCTTTGTGCCAATTCTTTTGGTTCTGGTCAACTGTTCTTTTAATAATCCTGATTAGGTTTTTATTTGTTGATTCAGCCAATCCATTACCTTGCAGATAGTAGTTGGCCGAATATTTCAGTTTGAACCCTCTTTTAAGTGCAAACTCAGTCATTGCATTCCCAGAAAATTATGAGGCATTATCAAACATTAAAGCCATTGGCAATCCAAACCTAGTGATTATAAATTGATCTATGAATTCAATGATGTTTTCAGAATTAGCTGTCTTGAGAGGAACTGCTTCTACCCATTTAGTAAAATAATATGTTGTTGTGAGGATGTATCTATGCTGCTTAGAAGAGTGAGGAACGATCTCACCTATTATTTCCAAGCCCCACTGACTGAATGGTTGCTCGATGTTTACCCGCTGTAGCGGCATGGACGATTTATTTTGTCTCTTTGCAGTAGTTTTGCAGACTTGCATTTCCTCACGTAACTGTGTGAGTCTTTGAACAGCGTGGGCCAATAATATCCTGCACGTAAGATTTTATGTGCAATAGCATCTCCAGCATAGTGTCCGCCTGCTGGTCCATCGTGGAGTTCCTGCAAAACCTTTTCGGCTTCAGTTTTCTCAAGACACCTAAGAAGAACAGAATCATAATTCCTTTTAAACAGAACATCATTTATGAGCTGATATTGTTTAGCTTTCAATCTCAAAGCTCTTTTCTTGGTGTGATCCAGGTGTGATGGAGCATACCCATTCTTAAGATAATAAATGGTGTTAGCATATAATGATTCTGCATCGTTTAGGCTTACCTCATACATTTGTACCTCTTCAGATGGATTTTCAAGAATTTGCGATGCTCCAGCCAACATTTTGCAGAAGCCTTGACCTCTCACAATGCTTGTTGGTTTGATCTGAAGGTCGTATTCTTGTAAAGCGGTGATCCAATTTGCTCTTTTTTCACCCACATACTTCTGTATTAGAAGATTTCTTACCGCTGGAAACGGTACTATGACCTTAGTATGGGCTTTAAGTAAGAAAGGTCTGAAATATTTGATTGCTTTGAAAACAGCATATGCCTGTTTCTCCACGTCTGAATAGTTGAGTTCAGCACCTTGTAAATTCGAGCTAAAAAATGCGATTGGAGCTTCCGCTTTCTCTTGATTTGCTTGAGTTAGAATCGCGGCATATGATTTCTCTGAGGCAAATGTGTATAAGATAAAAGATTCTGAAAAATTCGGGGTTGCTAAAGATGGAGCGTTAATGATAGCTTGTTTGATCAGGTTGAATGCTTCATGCTCATCTTGACCCCATTTAAAATCTGAATTCTTTTTAATCATGGTTTGCAAAGGAGAAACAATTCTTGAAAAATCTGGGACAAATCTCTTCACAAAATTGATTTGACCAAGGAAAGATTGAATGGCTTTTTTGTTATGAGGTAGGGATATTTCAGAAATTTCTTTGATTCTGTTAGGCTCAATGTGAATACTAGATTTTAACACTATGAATCCTAGAAGTTTTCCTTCACTTAATGCGAAAAAAGATTTCTTTGGGTTAAGTGAAATCCCATACCTTTAACATCGTTGAAATATTTGTTTCAAGTCTTTGAGATGGTCGCTTCACTTTTTGGAGTACACTGTTATATCATCCAAATAAATTACTACAGATTTATTGACTAAACCCTTGAAAGCGATGTCCATGGCTCTCTGAAATGTAGCGCCGGCATTGATCAAACCAAATGGCATCTTCCGATATGCGTATGTGCCCCATTTAGTTCGGAATGTGGTTTTTAACTGATCATCGGGATGTACCAGCACTTGATTGTATCCTGAAAATCCATCCAAAAAAGACATTAGTTCTGAGCCTTCTACTGCCTGTAATATCTGCTCCATAGGTGGGAGGGGAAAATTTTCTTTTTGACAGGCTATGTTGAGATTCCGAAAATCGATGCAGATTCTAATATCTTCGTTTTTCTTTCTAACGGGTACCATATTGGAGACCCATTTGGAATGTCTGACGGGGAAAATTATTCTGGCCTTTAATAACTTATTTAGCTCAGTTTTTATCTGATTTTCTAAATTGGGGTGGATTTTTCTGAGTTTCTGTTGGACAGGTTTTTCGTTGTCAATCATAGGGATAGTATGTTGAATGATAGAAGTGTCATATGTCTTCAACTCATCGTAATTCCAGGCAAAAACATTGTTTTATTGTCTCAAAAGACGAATATATGCTAGTTTTTCTTCAGGGGCTAGGCCATGGCCTAGATTAACGTTTTGTGGTTTATCATCGGTTCCTAGGTTTACTAATTCGTAGTTTAGAGTTGAACTGTAGAGCTTAGAATTGGTAGACCTTTTAAACGGACTTTTCAAATCATATAAGTCTTCCAACTTAACCATCGATTTAGGTATAGCATTATCAGTGCTATCTTGTTGTATTTGTCGATCATGATGGTCTTCGTCAATTATTTGATTGGAGTAGGATCCTTCAGAAGTGAGGAAATTTACAATATTAGGATCGTCATTGAATACTCTCCAATTTGTAATGTTGTCAAGGATGGACGGTCTAAAGATTAATTCTATTGAGAATCTATCTGGACTAAAATCTTCGGAGGGAATAAGTCTAGAGGTTACGTTAGCTAAAAGGTCTGTGCTCGCGTTTTGGAGTCTTGGGATTGACGAAATATTGAACGCTATGAAATGCTCAGTCAGATCTTGTACTAAAGATCGATAGTGTTTCAAATGACCTGATAGGCAATGTATGGTGTTACGTACCTATTTGACGACAATCTCAGAGTCTCCGAAGACTTGAAGATACTTGACGTTCAGCCCGATTTCTTTGTATAGGCCTTGCACCAAGGCCTCATATTCCGTTGTATTGTTTGTGCAATCGAATTCAAGTCTGCACGTAAGCATGATCTTATTTCCTTCTGGACTAATCAGAACGCATCTTGCTCCTGCTCCTTCGTTAGATTTAGAGCCATCAAAATATAATTTCCAAAACAAAGATGTATTTACAGGTTTATCTAAAAAATTAACACACTTTGAATTATCAGTTGGGAAAAAATTTCGACTTGGGACAAAACTGAATTTTCTAAGTAAGGTGATGTATGAGCATTGAAATTGCCGAGGAAAGAATCTACCGAGTAATTTCCTATGATACTGCTGTTGTGTGCTATTGCTTCATTTTCTCCCTCCAATTCCGTTACTATGTACTTCTGGTGTAACTCTCGTTCAACCTTTATTTGATTCGGTTTACCATTGTAGGGTAACCACATGTGCGACCAATCGGTTGAGAAGTATCCATGGAGTTTTTTGGACCAATCCCTGCTAAGAATCAAGCCATAGAATTCTGGGATATCAGCTACTAGAATGTCAATAACCTGACATACCTTCGGGTTAGACGACAATCTTATGGTCACTTGATTAAGTTCACCAATCACTTCGACTTGAGATCGATCAAGCTGAACTATGCGCACTGTGGATTTTTGTGGTTGAACATTCAACTTGGCACATATTGATCTGGGTAAAATATTCGTTGAAGCACCAGAATCTACCAAACAATTGTGCACATTTTTATTGAAAATTTCATAAGTGAGAAGAAAAGGGGGAGTGTGAGACCTTGATCTTCCTCCAATCAAGGCGATGTCATTTGGATCAATCTTATTGATCATGTTGGTTGGAGGTCTTCCCATGTTGTGGGAAGCTACAGCTGCAGGCAAAGATGTAGTAGGCACGGCATGTAATTCTTTCATCATTATCTTCTGTTGATGTTTCAATTTGCTCAATTCATAAAGAGTGATATTAGCCCTAGTCTTTTTCATGTCATCAATAATATTGTATTCCATTTCATTTGACACTATCAGTGTTCTTGATGGAGGTGTTTGATCTGATTGGACTGGGTTAGATTGAGTCACTTTAGCGGTCGATTTCTTTGTTGCGACTTTATCTTTTGCTGCAGGGCTTGCGCCCTTCTGCTTAGGGGTAGTTTGGGGAGGATCAAGTTGATTTTTGCTTCGTGTGCTAACCGGAAATGCTTCTTGATCTTCTTCTTGTGGGAGGATGAAATCCCACATTCCTTGTAGTTCCACAACTTCTTCGTCATCGGTCTGCCCTTCAGTGGTACTCTCTTCTTCTTCCTCTTCTTCGGATTCGACATGTGAGATAGCGTTGGGTGGTTTCACATCCATTGAAGGGCCTCTTTTAAAAGCTCTGTAGGGCTTTTTTGAAGAAGTTTCTGCTACTTGTTTTTTTATGTCAATCATCTCATTGGACATGGTTTTTAATACTTTTTGTAATCCTTCCAAATCGAAAGGTTCTTTTGTTTGTTTCTTCTTGGAGTCTTCCTTGAAGGTGAATTTCTTAGATTTGCGTTCCTCTATCGCAGATCTCTTTTCCAGGGCTACTACGCGTTTCTCTACTGCTATCGCCTCTGTTAGGTTTTCAACTAAGGTTTTTTTATTTGCCCTATCCACAAAGATTGCTAAGTTTGATGGTAAGGCCGTAATATACCATTCACATCGTACTTCTTCGTTGGGTTGGGAAGCAGTGGGAATTTTGTTGAGGATTTTATTGAATCGTAAATTGAAATCTTTGATGGGTTCTCTAGCCTCGGCTTTAAGATTGGATAGGTCATTGATTAATGTTGCCGTTGATCTATCATCACCAAACTTGGTAAGGAATTGACTTTGAAAAATGTCCCAACTTGTGATAGACCCGGAGGGTAATGAAAAGTACCATGACCCAGCTGTTCCTTGCATTGTATAGGGAAAAAGCTGGACAACAGCATCCTCGTTGGTAACTCTGTTGAGATTGACAGAAAGCATGAAATTATTAATGTGCTCTTCAGCTAGCATGCCTACTTCTGGATTGAATTTGGGTAGCCATTTCTCAGGATGGGCCGGTATTTGGCTCAGCGGTGGAGGCATTAAAACTGCCCCAGGATTGTTCCATGGAGACTGGGCCATCGTTGAGCTGCTAGTAAATGAAAGTGCAGAGGATGTTCCCTGAGGCTGGGAAGATGAATATATTATGATCTTAGATGATTGAAGAAGAGGGGTTGTGGAAGATGGATGAGTGGTTTGGAATGAAGATGTGGGTGGCTGACTTCGCGGTGAGGGAGTTGAAATGGACGATGTAGATGAAAGAGTCTCACTGTCAGACTCTTGTGGTGTTTTCCTTGCTCTTTTCCTGGTGGGGAGAGGGAATTCAGTTGGCTAGATGCCAAAATTTTCACTCTTTAATCTGGTCAGGGGATGAGCAGGATTGTACTACGAAGTCATGCTGCTTTGAGATTTATCAGACCTCTGTGTAGAAATAGAAAATCCCTGGAGTTTGTGAATCAGAGTTTGAACTTCAGGGGGTTCAATGGTAGATTGGTCTGAAATATTAGGGTATGTAGCAGCGGTTAATACTCGAGCGACTTCTGACTCTGGATTTAAACGTACTGGGGAAGTCGAGGGAGTTGATGAGGGCGATTTCCTCTCAGAATGGTATTTAGATTTTGATTTAGGTGCCATTCATAGTTCGGGTCCTCCTTCTAGCGCCAAATATGTTGAAGCCCCGAAAATCGGGTCGACAACAAGGGGGATACCCACCCGGTCCGGACCTTGGTTGGCAGCTCCGTATCCGTTTGGTATAGCGGGTCCGACTGGGGATAATGGGACCAATTTCCCAATTTAAGGGTGTGTGTGTGTGTAGAGTTGGATGATGCTGATCTAAGAGTACTTAAAGCTAATTTAATTCAAGCTTCTAAACTAACTCTATGCTATTGTAATCTAATGAGAAACAACACATCTAATCTACGCTAACCTGGGCTGTATTTCTTCTATTATGCGATCTAAAGAGATTTCAAACAATAACTGGTAATAAAGATCATTCAGCTATCATAAGAATAGAAATCAATTAAGATAAACCACTTTGCATAAGAAGTTAGGCAAAACAGTTGTGAACAACATATCGCATAATAAGTTATTCATATATCAGACATAAATAAATGATTCCACCGTACAAAAGTGCCAAATGGTAACTCACACATTCATGCAGTAACATATAAACAACTAAAGACTGTATATCACTTTAAGAATATAAACAGAAACGGTCAAGAGATAAAAGTACCATTTATGACTGGTTCCACTCATAAGCTTCAAGCAACAATGATTTATCTCTCCTTGCTCTAACATCTACTAAGAGTACAGAAGTGCAACATCAGTAGCAGATATCAAATGCAAACATTAATAAACCTTGATCCATCCATTCATCAAAACCCCCTCCGAGGGTGCAAAAGTGCATGTTTTGAGGACAAGTTTTTTGACAAATTTCTGGACCCTTCTCCTAGTGCCTGAGAAGGGTTTCAATACCGCTAACTAATTAACTTAATTACATAAATTTAGGATACGGTTTTAAATGACCGCCCTTTTGCTAAAGCAAAACTATTTCTAAAAATTGAATCTAATTCCTAACCATTTTTGTATTTGCTCCTTAGTACTACAAGCATGCAACATTCGCCTGGGAAGAGTCGGTTGGTCGCCTTATGCTTTCGTTGGAGCTATGAAAATAGAAATAACAAGCACTGGCACCACTTTCTGGTAAACTAGAAGATATTTTCGAGAATCTTCCTCTGGCTGGGTATATTCACTGCGTGTATACTTGGTAATAACCCAAATTTCTCTCAAACTGATTCTGCTTTTGCTATTTCGGTTTCCGGCCTTGCGAATGACTGAATAAGGTAGGGACTTTGCTCTCTGAACAATTTTCTGCATCGAAAACTACCTCCGTTCTTTGTTCCGGGCTTTTCTGGTGCGTTTTCCTTCTTTAGCGCCTTTTTTATTTTTTCTTTACCGGACATAAGCTTCAGGATCTTTTGTAAACATGTTGCTTTTGTGCGCCTTTGACTCTGAGTTTTGGATGGCCTATTGACATCAGCATCTGTTGAGTGATACTCTGGAGTCTGTGGTCCTGTTGCATGCGGCATCCGTTTGTGAAGGCATCTCTTCTCTATTCTCCGAGCATTGACGCTTTCCCCTTTTCCTTAGATGTTTCCTGCACATTGCTTTATGTTATTTCCTGTCTTACAGTTTACGCAAAGGAAAAGAGTAATGATAATAAAGATTGACATGAAAGATTTAAGCTCTTATGAATGCATAATCATGACACCCATAATGAACTGACTCTTCGAAAAATACAAAACTGTCCTTCTTGAATACTTTGGCATACAATCATTAATTTCTTTTAAGGCCCGCGCCCAATTTTGGTCTACGGACAACTTTCCTTGAATACTGCACCAAGAAAATTTTGCGATGGGTGATTTTTGCGACTCGCATCACAGCATCGCAGAAATTCATGATCGCATTTATCGCAAATCGCATTCATCGCAGATCGCAGCATCGCAGATCACAGATCGCGCTTAGTCATTCAATCATTGTGTGCTGCTTACGCGATGTTGCGATATGCGACGTCGCATATCGGCCGTCGGAGATTCCTTAAGTTTTTTCATTTAAGAGCGCTTCATAATGTATGCGATGCGATGAATTTCGCGTCGCTTCTTCGCAGCTTATTATGCTCATAGGAAAACGTTTCATTCTCTTCTCACGATGCGATACAGTTTTAGGGAGTTAAATACAAAAATTTTCATAAAATGTTTTTTGGATTTTTATTAAGGGTCCCCCTTTTCTTGGTGTTATTGCTAATACCGAACAAAGAGGGGGGTTGTTGGTGGCCACAACAGAAGGAAAAGCATTCATCACCTCCTCCTGTAAGCGACTCCAATTCATATGATTTATTTGCAATAAAACCCTCATTTGTTTATTCATATTATTCTTCAGTCCAATCTAGGCCATGTTTGAGTAAAACATCCAAAGGGTACTCGAACAAAAGGAGTGGGATGGGTCAAAAGTCTGTCACATTCTACCCAACAAGTGCAAATGTGGATTGGGACTTTCACCCATATGGGGAGAAGTGTCTCCACAGAATGGAAAATCCAGCCCCAAATCCAAATCCTTGTAGTTATCCACATATACATCCATCTAAAGGTGCCTACAAGCTCTCACTCCTTGAGAAGGACAACCATGTTGTAACATAGCTCGCCTACTTGGCATATAGATCAACTAAGCAAGTTTGATAGGAGGAGATTGAATTGCTTATTTGATTTTATGTTAGATTCAAGTCATTAGTAAAAGACTTCTCTTTAAGAAAAAAAATGAAGTATGTTTACAGGAATGGCTAGTCAATATAAAATTTGGAAATTCTATAAATAAACACTTGTGACCATCTGCTATTGGTTTTCCCCAATAGGGATAGACCTTAATGCAAGGGTTAATAGCGTTATTACACCATGCAAGCCTTGATACAATAACTTATAAATTTATAAGGTATATGGACTGGCGTGCTGTATAAAATTATGGTCTGTAAGGAATCAATAGATATTCCATAAGACCTGTAATACATATTGATTGTTAAAATTTTCTAATATTAACTAGGTCACTCAATATTTAAGTAATCCAATGTGTATAGAAAGGATGTCGTAATAGTAATTACACATCATAAGTATGCACATCCATGGTCGTGTGGATCATTAACTTATTATTGGACAGAGTCCATATTCTTCTTTTAGTATTAACTAGGCCAGTCAAAATTTAAGTAATGCAATGTGTAGAGAAATAATCTTGTAACAATAATTACACATCATTAGTATGCACATCCATTGGCACGTGGATCATTAACTTATTATTGGACAAAATCCATATTCCTCTTGATATCTACTAGGATAATTTGTGCTAAGGATAACATATGTGGTATCTCATTTCATATTCTTATACATCCACAATTTGACAACACATTATGTGTAGTTATGCATAAGGATATTTAAACACTATCAATCTTTCATTGACCTCAGTGAGTAGTAGACTATAAGACCACTGTACACTCTTCTAGTCACCATTGGGTCTCGCTGGTTATATCTTGTTAATTAGGATTTAATACTTGAGGAAACTTTAGATGATATGTTAAGAACATTTTCCAACAACATTAATACATTTACGATATGATTTCTGAAGCTCTTCTATCATGATTAAGAAAATTAACTTGGGTCTTGTCCTTATGAACTAGAAATAGAGAAACTAGATGTGAGCTTCACGCGATTTAATGGTTTTGTAGTGATCTACTGAAAATTCAAATACCTAGCTCCACCCAACAAAAGTATACCATGATTTCATCCTAATGGCTACTCATACCTTTAGCGTTCTTTTGAACTCCATGATTTCTTGACATCTTACTAAAATAGGTTGGTATTAGTCATAGTGAAAGATAAACTACACATGTGTGCAGGATTTTGTGCATTGAAATTCTAAATCATCTCATGGAGACACAGGAAATACATAATTAAGTCAGTTTCTACACTAATTTAATAAGAAAGAAGCACCCTCCATGTGGACAAATTTTGGAATCCAACTACAAGGTATATGTTTCGTATTTCCAAGCAGGCTAAGGAAATAGACTAATTATTAAACAACACATTAATATATATAACATTCATACAATTATGGCATACTATAAGGCATTGCATGCATACCAAATATCATCACCAATGTGACACAAGAGGTCATTAATCAGTACAAAAAGGAATTCACTTATGCTCTACATTTAACCATAACATCACCCATTGAACAATAGTCCCTATAGAGGAAAAACCTAGGAAAATGTGCATCCAAATCATACTTAACCATTATGAAACTACTACAGGAATTGCATGCAACCCTTCGTGGAAGTTACAGATATAGCATTCAAGGAAAGAACAACATTCGTCCATCAATAATTCATGTATAGCAACATATGGATGAATTCATAATTTTAACCCTACAAGGATCACTTGTTATATTATTGTCTGCATGAAAAATCCAAATTAGAAGCAAAAAATTCAATTTAGCAAGAGTCCAATGTATTTAGGAAGATTACTATTTGCATTATTTAAAAGGAAAACATGTCACCATAATTAGCAACTACCCATAACAGAATTAAATCATGTCATAATCAGTGCACATAACCAATGCATTTACTTTCTAAAAAAACCTAGTGTTTTTCACGAATCACATACATGAATTTACTTTCTAAAAAAACTTAGTGTTTTTCAAGAATCACATATGTCCATTTACATTACTTGAAATTAACAACCATGCATTTAAAATATTTTCATTCAAATGTACGTATATGGAATTTTTACTAAATTTCACAATGGTTATATATGTGTAAAGTGATCAAATAATTATACCATGACTAAACCATCAACATGATTTATACCTATGTGTAAGAAGACCAGGGTCGTTACACATGCATTCATAGCAACAACAAAGGACATAATCATGAAGCATCACAAAGGAAACGAAATTATGGAAGATGTAACAAGGAGTCTTGAAAAACAAGACAAAGAGGAGCAAAAGGATGTTGCCATTTGTTCAAGTTTTGATCTGTTTGAACTAGATAATTTGGTAGAAATCAATACGAATATCTAGCAAATATGCTTACGAGATGGATGTATGGGATCCTTGTATGATATTATTTTGAAAAATGAAATCAAGATGAAGATGATAATTTGATGCCACAAAATAAACTTCCCATAAATGTAAACATAATCTTAGATCTAGATAGTATACTAAATATTGTAATTTGTAAAAGGGGGGAAGAAAAAGCTCTAGAAATGAGTGATGATCTTATTCGTCACATGAAAGAGTAGTTTAAGGAAAATTCTCATAGGTATGAGCAAGTGAATTTAACAATGTCATGATGCAATGATCTATTGTAGATTGAGTCTTCTGAATAAAATGTAACAAAAGTCTTGTTGTGGGAGCTACAAGTTTGTGTATTATGCTGCTACAGATGTGGTAATCTTAAGATTCATGGTGGAGGTTTTTTGGTTTCCAATGCTAGTAGCATTCAATGTTCCTATTGACCAAAGTGATGATGAGGTGTGTTGGCTACTTGAATTGTTTATTGATTAAACAGTCAAGTACCACATTAATTTGTCAACCTGGGAAAGTCTTTTTATTTCAAAGTTGACCTCGTACTGTATGTACTTAATTCTAAAAGCATTAAAAGCTGTAGTATACACGATTCTGTTTTCTGTCAAACTCCTTACTCTATGTTATAACAGTTATAGCAAAGATAAAATGAAAGAAGTTAACTAAGAATACAAATCTGAAAAGAGAAATAATGGCTGCTCTGTTAGCAGAGGACCAGGACCCTATCCTCAGGGTAAGGATGTTCAGCACCTGCCCCTGTAACCAGATTGCTAATACACACTGCAATTCTAATTCACCGGTGAAGTGTTATTTTACAATATCAAGCAATTAAAAAAACAGAGTATCAGCAAAAAGGAAATTATCAGAGGTAATGCTACAGAATCCAAACAGAGTACTAGCAAAAAGGAAATTACCAAACACACTTACACACTGATAGGAAATAAATGGGTGAATCTTGTGAAGAAGGTGGGCCCTGTCCCTCTCACAAGATTCCCCAGAACACAAATGCTGGATTAGGTGCTCAGAACAATCTTCTATTCATCTGCCAAAATGTCCAGTTACAATAAAGATTCAGACTTGATGTTTGTCTTTCAAAATTTCCCCTTCAACTTGTTTTCTTTTTCCCCCCCTTTTCTACTGTAGATGTCTCCTCTTTATAGAGGAGACATCTATTACAATAGACCGTCATAGTTCATTCAGTTAAACCTTTTTGTCAAAAATAAGAAATCCATCCTTGTTACAGGATGCCGTTACAACAGTGTGACTATGTATTCCTTCTTGGTCTCTTACTGTTACACAACTGGTAAACAAACTTCAACCGTCTTCTTGGAATCCTCATATTATCCTTTGCCGCTTCATTGTTGCTGATTTAGTAAACTCATGTTGTTCCTGGTGTTTTAGCAACTGTAACCGTATTTTACCCTTTCTGGACAGTTACTGGTCGTCTTATGTCAGCATGGAACTCTGCCGAACTTCTGATAGTTGTTGTTTGTCTTTTCCAGTATAACATTTTCCCTGCTTTAGATAGTTGTTGTTGCTGGTGTTGCAACAACTGCGTAGTTGTTGTTTCTGGTGTTGCAGAAACTACGTAGTTGTTGTTTCTGGTGTTGCAGCAACTACGAATTATAATTTCTGCAGACTTTAGACAGTTCAACAGTTACTTAGCAACTTGGTTAACTTCTCCAAAGATAATTATAAAGATAACATGAATATGTAATAAATAATTAAACATATAGTAATGCGGAGAGTTAGTTCATACCTTGGAATGATTGGGTCATTATATCATCAAAGCTTTCAACTTATGGACTGAAAAAGGGTAATATTATAGCAAAAATACAAGGTCAAAAATGGTCAATTTGGAGTCCTAACATCCCCCCCAACTGGAAGGGTTACATGTCCTCATGCAATGCTTACTCTGAATCTGAGTCAGAGTACTGGGATGAACAATGTAAATTACTGAGGCAGTAGCTATAGAAAGTGTTATCAAACTTGTCTTTGAACCCACAGACAGTCTGTAGTTGCCTCCATGCTGCCACCTCTTCCTTTTTGGATAATCCAAACTGAACCTTGTATTGCTGACCAAATAACCATAAAAGGGGAAATTTAAATCTGTAGCCATTCCATTTTTCAGCACATTGTTGCATGCATCTAACATAGTAAGGTACCCTTGAAATTGTTGCCTGTAGATTAGGTGGATTATAGGGATGATACTCCTGCCTTTCCTTGGGACAGTTTTCCTAGAATAGGTTGTTGGCTTTAATAGCCAAAGGTGCCTTCGTTCTCACATAGTGTTGGCAATCTCACAAGACCACTGCTTGTAGTTGCCTAATGTGATCAGTCATTCCAGGTTCACTTAACATTCTTTGGTCCTGTGCAATGAAAGTAGCTGCATTTTGAGGTTCAGCCCTAATCCAAAGGAGGCAGTTCTGTTCATTATGTTGTGCTGAGATGAAGGCGTTTTTCCAAGTGAGTTGGTTGGCTAGAAAGGAAATGAAAGCTCTGAGTTGTATGTCGCCAACAAGAGGGAGTATATTCATGTTTCTCTCTTCAGACATGGCTTCGTTGTGGAGATAAAGCTCACACAACAAATTCTGATCATTTTTGGGAGCCTCTGCAAAGGTTTCAATAAATTGTTCTGATGTAATCACCTGATAAGGTCTACCATATCTAACTGCCTTTATCTGTAAGAATGTTAGTCGTTCCCTCAAAAATGCTGCATAGTTGAAATAGGGTTTTCTTGTAGCAAGTATTCTTTGAACTAACTCAAAAATCTGGGACAATCTAGCTTTTAGTTCCTTACTTTCTTTGTACTGAGCTCTAGACTGCTCAAGTGCTTCCCAATTCTTATATGCATAACTAAACTAGATACCCTTTTGCTATTGGAATGCTTTCCCTTGTGACATCTCATATTCTCTCCACCATTCTCCTTTTAATTCTTGAAAACTAGCGGTTTCTATGCATGCATCACTGACAGTGGGAGGTTCAGTTTGTGTAAAGGCATCAACAAGAATTTTCTGCTCTGTGATAATTGGAGTAGGCCAGGGTGATTCGATGTCTTCTTTTCCATTTCCAGTCAATGTTTCTTCTTCTTGTTCAGCTTGGGTAAGCCGGGGTGACTTTATGTCTTCTTCGCCATTTCCTCTTGATTCCTGTGAAACAACCAATGCTTCTTTTCTTTTTCCATAATAGTTTGGGTAGGTCATGGTGACTTTATGTCTTCTTCTTCATTCCCTGCTGATTCCTGTGAAACAGCCAATGCTTCTTTTTCTTTTTCCATAATAGTTTGGGTAGGTCGTGGTGACTTTATGTCTTCTTCTTCATTCCCTGCTGATTCCTGTGAAACAGCCAATGCTTCTTTTTCTTCTTCCATAACAGTTTGGGTAGGCTGTGGTGACTTTATATCTTCTTCTTCATTCCCTGCTGATTCCTGTGTTACAACAAATCCTTCTAGTTCTTTCTTTACACTTTTTGGAGATCCTGCTGGTTCTTGTGTTACAGCAGGTTGCTCTGTTTCCACCTGTATAGTTTTTGGAGAACTTGTTGGTTTTTGTGTTGCAGCAAGTTCTTATGTTTGCTCTTGCACAGTTTCTGGAGAAGCTGCTGGTTCTTGTGTTGCAACAAGTTCTTCTGTTTGCTCCTGCACAGTTTCTGGAGAACCTACTGGTTCTTGTGTTACAGCAAGTTCTTTTGTTTGCTCCTGCACAGTTTCTGGAGAACCTACTGGTTCTTGTGTTACAGCAAGTTCTTCTGTTTTCTCCTGCACAGTTTTTGGAGAACCTACTGGTTCTTGTGTTGCAGCAAGTTCTTCTGTTTGCTCCTGCACAGTTTCTGGAGAACCTACTGGTTCTTGTGTTGCAGCAAGTTCTTCTGTTTCAGCAGAGGGTTGCGGTGGTTCTGTTTTTGCTTCTGCAGTTTGTGTAACAGCAGGTTCTTTCGTTTCAACTACAAGAGCAGAAGGTTCTGGAATGACTTCAGTCATTGGTTTTGCAACTACCTTGTATCCTGCTTGAGTGTATATCTCACCACAATTGGCACACATATATTCATTCTCTTTACTCTTCTCCGCTACAGATGCTACCCGTGCTAAAATGTGCAGGTTACGTTCATTTTGATAAGCTTCTTTGACCCTTATTATTACCTCCTGATAATCATGAATTTGGGATTTCAGAAATTCAATTTCGTCCTGCAGGGCAGATATGGTAGGCTGAGCTTGTGGAGCGGCAGGTTCCAATGGAGGCAGAGGTTGTGTTTCAACATTGACTTGAACATTTATACCCCCAACAAGTGGTTCTTGTGTGTCACCTGGTGGGGTAGTGGCTGTTTCTTGTGTTGCAGCCACTTGACCAATACTACCTTGGGTGTCAGTAGCTGGTTCTTGTGTGACAGCTGCCTCAAAAGATAATGTCACGACACTGTGAACACTCTGCATCTCAGCCCCAGAGGGTGAGGGAGAGGAATTTCCAGGGCTGGTGGGAGTACGGGGTTTTAACATGATGGGTGGGGAGCTGGGGAGGGTGTGGATAGGGGATTCAGCTATTACAGACGACCAAGTCCTTTGCTTGGGTAGAGAAGCAGGGAATTCAGAAATTTTTCTTTTCAGGCTAGCTTTCTTTAAAATAGGGGCAGTGGCAGAAATAGTAGCTGCTTTAGCCGAAGCCCTACTTCTTCTTCTTTTCGGTGGGGTTTCATTTTTCTGCTATATCTTTCGTTTGAGAAGGGTAATAGGGATGTTATCATCAGAGTCATCGGTAGAAATACCAAGTATAGGAACGGATGGGTCGGTTTTATTGGGGGATGGAGTTGTTTCCGTGGGTATTTCTACTGCTGATTATACATTTTCAGCAACTTGTGGGGGCGTTTGCTGGAGGATTTCTTCGGGAATTTGCTCTGGAATATCGTCTGTTTGCTGAGGGATTTCTTCATCCTGCTGAGGTATTTCCTCAGCTTGGTGAGGAATTTCCTCTTCCTGATGAGGAATTTCCTGCTCTGGCTGAGGGATTTCTGCCTCTTGGTGGGGATTAATGAGGGGAGGGGGGTTATTTAAGGCAAGGCCCTTATTTATCAATAATTGAGCTAGATGGTGGTGTTTCAAGGAATGGAGCGGACGCTTTGCGTTGATAGTGTAACGTGACATATTTTTAAGACATCCCAATAGATAATATGACATATTTATCAACTAACCATGCCTCAAGTGATTCAACAAGACGAAATCGTGCTAGTAAATTACCTGGTACCGGCCTTCGCACGTCAGGTATTGCTTTACAAATTCAACAACTTTCGACCACGGTTGAGGCAGTGATTGAAGTGCTACGCCTCTGCCCTTGGGTTCCACCTGCGCGCCTGTTTGAAGAAAATCCTGTTGCGCATTGAGGATCAAGTGCTTCCTACTGAACCACCACATGCCATTAGCTGGTAGCCCGGTAACTTGGGCTATGACTTCCTCCGTAACTGGAATTTGAACTCCCTGAACGACAGAAAACCCCTCTGTTAAATTGCATGCAAACTCGAAGACTTGTTGTGCGTCGAAGTCTGGAAGTCTCTTAAAATAATCTAGCCATCCCGCTTGCAGGAAGATTTGATAAACCTCGGGATAGAGCTCAAGAACTGTTGTTGTGCCAGGTTCGTATGTGATGAGATTTCCTCCCATAGCTGCTGTTTCAGTGAAAATTCTCAGTTCAGAACCGATCTTCTGAGTTCAGTCCAGAGTAAATCGTTGCAAATGGTAACATGCCATGATGAGATAACTTTTACATATTACCGGGAGAGTTAAGGGCGGCGGCAGTTGGCGTGCTATACAATTATGACAACGCTTTGGTAATCCCCCCCCCCAAAAGCTACGAGTAAGTGATATGATTGGAAGTACAATTATTCGGTAGTCCTATCAACATCTCCACATTAACTATTATTTAATGTCCATACATAATCATGCGTACCTTTATGTTTTACCTTTTTGGTTGCTGTGTCGAAAAGTCTTGTCTTGTCTTTTGCTGGATCCATAATGATTAAAGCGGGTCTAAGAGTATGAGAATATCGACGATTTTTTAGTAATGACGGGAAGTAATAGTGGAGAATTGTAATCATCATAATGTATGGTTGGTTCTTTTAGTAGGAAATGGTATGTTTTATGCATATAATAATTCATTTCTTTGGGAGTTGAAGTGTAGAAACTGGTGCTTTTATAAATGAGAGAAATACTGAGAAAGGCATTACGGCATCAGGAATTGGTGTTATAGCAACGGGAGTTGGTGTTGCATGTTGGAAATAATACTGAGAGGGGGGGGTGAATCAGTATTATCAGATCAATCAAACTTTTCAATTTCATACTCAGAAACATATACGCTACTTCAATTAAGTGAACCCGCGTGTACACGCTACTGTGTCTAATGAAACTCGCGTATATCCAGAGATCTTATAATTCAGTTAGCTTAATCTTCAGTAAATGCATCAGATCATTATTAAGCATATTAACAGTAAACAGGTGCAGAATAACAGAACAGAACATCACACAAGAGCCACACACATGAACACAAAGATATAAGGTGGAAACCCAATGTGGGTGAAAACCACCTGCTGCAAGTCATCTCAATCTTCTTCTTAATAAGAAAATCCTTTTACAATATTTGTACTGGTGCAGTCTTATACCAGTACGGGAGCTACAACCCCCTTTGCTCTTGTACTAGCCGATCCATTTACTAGTACGCAGGCTGCTACCTGCTACAATGCTCCAAAGATCTCCTTTAGCTTTTGTACTAGCTTAGATACTAGTACGTAGGTGCTTGCCTACAATCTTCTCACCTCCAGGTACCACGTTTCATCAATTTTCAGACTGGATACATTGAAGCACAACACATAATCTGTAAGGCCACTTTTCATCCAATTTTCATACTGGACCCATAACTATCATTGAAGCTCAAAACAATCATCAAACTCTGAATCACTGAAACCCTGTTAACAACAGTCACCAGAACACAGAGCAGACACAGAACTCTGTAATAACCATCAGATCCATCTGCAACTTCAAATATTAAGCTTTACAATGTATACGCTACTTCGATGAATCAAACCCGCGTGTATACGCGCTTTTATCAAAGCCAACCCGCGTACAGATCTAAAAATAATTTCTCATAACTTGCAGCTGTACCAGACATCAGTCATACTCATAACACTTATAGAACAATAAATGCGTCAGTATGTAGATCTAGAATAAGCATCATAAATATAGTTCATTTCAAACCATTTGATCCCGATCTCTCCTTAGATCTAGTTCTCCATCAACAGGTGAGATCTCTCCTTAGCTCAGATCAAGCAATGCATCATCAACCCATAACCTTGCATACTGGATCTAATGCTTCATCAGATATTCAGGATATTTCAGATACACTTGCCTAATGATTTCCTTCTCCTTATATAGCCTTAGGCCTTGTTCAATACCAAGGGCCACAACCATAGAAATCCAATACCATCAACTTTAAAACTAGGGATCAACACGTCCGTCGAGACACAAAGGTCCAAAACCATAGGCACAACTTCCAAGGACTAACCGCCATGGACCAAAATGAGTTTTCCACATACACGCGCTTTTAATGAAGCCAACCTGCGTGTACACGCGACTTGGGCTTAACGAACCTGCGTGTATGAACTTTCTCTTCTTCTTATAGTCTGATCATCAATTCCTTGTTGCTGTCCTTCTGCACTATGATTTCTCATCAGTGTGGTTTGCCATCAAGGACAACACTTATCTCATAATGCCAACAATCTCCCCCTTTGGACTTGATGGCAAAGCTAACTTGTCACACTTAGAACTATCATCTGATTCCTTTGAGCTGTCCTCCATCAGTCACATCTGATATCTCTTCTGAAGATTCATCATCTGATTCCTTTGAGCTGTCCTCCATCAGTCACATCTGATATCTCTTCTGAAGATTCTCGATGGCAAAGCTAACTTGTCACACTTAGAACTATCATCTGATTCCTTTGAGCTGTCACATCTGATATCTCTTCTGAAGATTCATCCAGTTATACATAAGTGAGATATTCTTCTATGAGAGGGTTGCCATCAAGTACAACACATGCATCATAATGCCAACAATCTCCCCCTTTGGACTTGATGGCAACAACACCAAATCACTCTCCCCCTTTGACATCAAGGGCAAAGGGTGGACCAAGATATTCTCTTCCTTTGCTGAAACATTCCACTGTCCATACTCCCCCTGAGTACCTGCTGAAATCTCTGAATAATCTCCCCCTTTGTATATGCCAAGGTGTACCAATCTGTCCATGCCCCCTCTGAGTACATGCTGAATCTCTGTGCCGCTGAAGTGTGCTGTTCATGCTCTTCCTGACTGTAGGCAAGATCTGCAAAAGATGTTCTTCAAGAAGAACATGACTCTATACATCATAAAGGACCTTCCTATCACTTAGGACTCATACATACATCCATCTCTCAACTAAGTGAGGATATACAAAAATTGACTCATCCACCCAACCAAGTGGGAATACATCAAAATTTTACATATGACAACCAATCACATTGCATCAATCATCCCAGGCATAGTGGGGAAACCAAAATAGGCCGTTACATGACCTTGACACCATGAAAGAGATACCACAAAAGAGATATATGACATAGAGACGAAATAACTAGACCAAGACTTATGAACGTCACCAGCAGCATCTGATAATCACCATTCAGATCAGCAACCAAGAGATCCTTCTGTTCTCCTTTCGCCTTTGTTCTTCCTGAAATCAACACCAAATGTGAACTAGAACCAAAAGCTTTAAGATAATGCCAACAATGCATCATTGGAAGATTATCTGCTCCCCCTGAACCTGTGCCAGATGATCTCTGTCATACCTATATCAGACTTTCTGCAACCAACATCTGTCCCTGCTGATTTCCTTCAAATCTCCATATACGCGTCTGTATACACATAAACAGGCGTATATACGCAGATATCCCTTACGAAACACGCGTACACCATATACGCGACTATCCCCTTGTAAAACGGCGTATGCACGCGGATATCCTTTAAACAACATGCATACACAAATTTCCATATCAGCAACCTGTAAATGTCCTGTAGAGAATAGGTCATCAACCTATAACAAGGTATGTCTGCATCAATTCATCCCTTTGAACAGAATTCAGAGTCATTCACATTGTATCATGTGTGAAACCACCATAGCCATTTCATCAAGCTCTACATGATCC
This sequence comes from Pinus tabuliformis, assembly GCA_031772625.1. Taxonomy (NCBI): domain Eukaryota; kingdom Viridiplantae; phylum Streptophyta; class Pinopsida; order Pinales; family Pinaceae; genus Pinus; species Pinus tabuliformis. Next base: position 814,407,757 of record CM062819.1, on the reverse strand, counting down.
AAGTATCATTACTTGGGAACATCTGCATCAATTAACATATGTAAGTATAAACCTATCATCATATAGATAAGAACTCATCACCATGTCTCCAATAAAGCAACTTTGAGTAGTCATCCATGTATCAGCATTATGTATCTTGAGCTCAAGCTCATTTGACAAAACTTCTTGATATCATCAACAGCAACAATCCTTATCCATAAGAGTGTCTGCATCATAACTGTATGATTTTTATGCATATGACAACAGCAGTATATGAGTGACTCATCATCAAGTGAGGAAGATATGTATTCAAGCTTTGTACTTCTCCTTGTTCTTATGAAGATCACCATGTAAGCACCATACATGCATCATCAAAGAATCAACCATAAATCTGATCTGAACATCTTCTATGTAACTTCAAGAATCATATGAGAGTTTATCATAGACAACTCACAACATCTTATCATAGCAAGATATATCATTTATCCATATAAGAATCATCACCAAGGATTATTAACCATAATGCCAACAATGAATTACTAAAGGCATATGCTCCCCCTCAACCAGTGCCATTTGTTAGATCTGATCATGCATATATCAGCAGTAAGCATCAAAACATCTTCATCCTCAAGTAGGATCAAAACACTTCTAGACATCATACTAGTATCAAAGCATTTTCACACATCCTCAGCAGACTGTAGCTATTAACCAATAGAGCAAATAATGGACTGAATCATATCAGATGCCTTTTCTGAGCCTGTCCCCACTGCTTTTCTTCAGACTGACATATACGCGACTTTGCAGTGTCGAACTCGCGTATATACGCGACTTTTCTTTAAGGAACTTGCGTATGAGATTCAGGATACTGAAGGTTTACACTTTCAGCTCCCCCTGAGTCTGATATGTCTGTGCTGTGCTGTGTCTCAGTACATTGTGCTGACTGTACTTCCTTCTTCCTCCATATCTTCAAGTGTGATGAGGTTTTCTCCTTTCGGTGAGATGTCCATCCTTTGTTCCTGCATTCCTTTGCTATATGTCCAAGCTTGTTACATGCATAACATCTAACATGTTTCATGTTCCTTCTGTAGCAATCAGCAGCTTTGTGACCATACATATTGCAAGTAAAGCAATATCCATTAAAGTACCTTGATTGAGATGACCTGTCCGCATAATAGTCTTGAACTCTTCTTCTTCTACATCTAGCTGCAACATGTCCAAGATTATGACATACATAACATTCAACATTATTCATAGGAGGAGTAAAAGATTTTCTTTGAGGAGTCTCTTTCCTTGATTGTTGATGGGGTTGACCTATCATCTTCTTGTTGATCATTTTAGATTTCTCTTTAGAGTTCCTTGCCTCACCTTGTGAACTAGATTCACCTTCAACAGATTCATGAAAACCAAGACCAGTCTTGATAGCAGGAGACCTTTGACTACTAAGAATATCATCCAAGGCTTTAGTACTATCTTGAAATCTCAAAAGTTTATCCTTTTCTTCTAATTTCCCTTTCAAGATATTTACCTCAACTTGAAGTTGTTCCTCCTTTTCTAGACATTGCTTCTTCATGTCTTCTCCATCTTTCCTTCCTTCTTCCAACTGATGCCTCAATTTGAGAATCTCCTTTTCTTGTTCTTCATTCAGATCCTGCTGCATTTCACGAACTCGGAAAGCACATTCTAGTTGAGATTTTAAGCTGGTGACTTCGTTTTCTTGTTTTGCAATAGCTTGGAGTAGATCTGTATTCTGCTTCTTTGATTCTTCAAGATCTCCTTTTAGTGAGGGGATTGTAGCTTCAAGATTTTCATAGTAGCTGGATCTATCTTTGAGTTTCTTGATGGTTGTGCTTCTTTCGTTGACTTCTTTTCTTAATGATGTCACTTCATGCTGCAATTTTTGACATTGGTCTTCCTTGTCCTTGAGTAGCTTTCTTACCTTGTTTCCTTCTTCTATTTGGGCCTTTAGTTTGGTAACTTCTTCTTTGAAAGCACATTCCCTTTTGTTCAATAGATCTTGTTGATCTTTAACTTTGTCTGCAAGCCTTCTAAACATTGCCTCTATTTGACACTTTTCTTGCTCACCCATAAAAGCATGTTCAGTAGTTTCACTATCACTTCCATCACTTTCACAAGGAAATATAGCAGGAACATCAGAGGATAACACATTCATACCTGATAATGATTCTGAATCTGATTCTGAATCTGAAGAGCTTCTTATACCTAATCCCCAATCGACTCTCCCACTGTCATAGTCCTTCTGAGATGTCTTCTTCTTCTTATGAGCTTTCTTCTTAAGCTTCTTTCCCATTGTTCCACGGATCTCCTTCAAGCGATCAAGCTTCTACCAAAGGACCGGCTCCGATACCAATTGTTGGAAATAATACTGAGAGGGGGGGGTGAATCAGTATTATCAGATCAATCAAACTTTTCAATTTCATACTCAGAAACATATACGCTACTTCAATTAAGTGAACCCGCGTGTACACGCTACTGTGTCTAATGAAACTCGCGTATATCCAGAGATCTTATAATTCAGTTAGCTTAATCTTCAGTAAATGCATCAGATCATTATTAAGCATATTAACAGTAAACAGGTGCAGAATAACAGAACAGAACATCACACAAGAGCCACACACATGAACACAAAGATATAAGGTGGAAACCCAATGTGGGTGAAAACCACCTGCTGCAAGTCATCTCAATCTTCTTCTTAATAAGAAAATCCTTTTACAATATTTGTACTGGTGCAGTCTTATACCAGTACGGGAGCTACAACCCCCTTTGCTCTTGTACTAGCCGATCCATTTACTAGTACGCAGGCTGCTACCTGCTACAATGCTCCAAAGATCTCCTTTAGCTTTTGTACTAGCTTAGATACTAGTATGTAGGTGCTTGCCTACAATCTTCTCACCTCCAGGTACCACGTTTCATCAATTTTCAGACTGGATACACTGAAGCACAACACATAATCTGTAAGGCCACTTTTCATCCAATTTTCATACTGGACCCATAACTATCATTGAAGCTCAAAACAATCATCAAACTCTGAATCACTGAAACCCTGTTAACAACAGTCACCAGAACACAGAGCAGACACAGAACTCTGTAATAACCATCAGATCCATCTGCAACTTCAAATATTAAGCTTTACAATGTATACGCTACTTCGATGAATCAAACCCGCGTGTATACGCGCTTTTATCAAAGCCAACCCGCGTACAGATCTAAAAATAATTTCTCATAACTTGCAGCTGTACCAGACATCAGTCATACTCATAACACTTATAGAACAATACATGCGTCAGTATGTAGATCTAGAATAAGCATCATAAAGATAGTTCATTTCAAACCATTTGATCCCGATCTCTCCTTAGATCTAGTTCTCCATCAACAGGTGAGATCTCTCCTTAGCTCAGATCAAGCAATGCATCATCAACCCATAACCTTGCATACTGGATCTAATGCTTCATCAGATATTCAGGACATTTCAGATACACTTGCCTAATGATTTCCTTCTCCTTATATAGCCTTAGGCCTTGTTCAATACCAAGGGCCACAACCATAGAAATCCAATACCATCAACTTTAAAACTAGGGATCAACACGTCCGTCGAGACACAAAGGTCCAAAACCATAGGCACAACTTCCAAGGACTAACCGCCATGGACCAAAATGAGTTTTCCACATACACGCGCTTTTAATGAAGCCAACCTGCGTGTACACGCGACTTGGGCTTAACGAACCTGCGTGTATGAACTTTCTCTTCTTCTTATAGTCTGATCATCAATTCCTTGCTGCTGTCCTTCTGCACTATGATTTCTCATCAGTGTGGTTTGCCATCAAGGACAACACTTATCTCATAATGCCAACAATCTCCCCCTTTGGACTTGATGGCAAAGCTAACTTGTCACACTTAGAACTATCATCTGATTCCTTTGAGCTGTCCTCCATCAGTCACATCTGATATCTCTTCTGAAGATTCATCATCTGATTCCTTTGAGCTGTCCTCCATCAGTCACATCTGATATCTCTTCTGAAGATTCTCGATGGCAAAGCTAACTTGTCACACTTAGAACTATCATCTGATTCCTTTGAGCTGTCACATCTGATATCTCTTCTGAAGATTCATCCAGTTATACATAAGTGAGATATTCTTCTATGAGAGGGTTGCCATCAAGTACAACACATGCATCATAATGCCAACAATCTCCCCCTTTGGACTTGATGGCAACAACACCAAATCACTCTCCCCCTTTGACATCAAGGGCAAAGGGTGGACCAAGATATTCTCTTCCTTTGCTGAAACATTCCACTGTCCATACTCCCCCTGAGTACCTGCTGAAATCTCTGAATAATCTCCCCCTTTGTATATGCCAAGGTGTACCAATCTGTCCATGCCCCCTCTGAGTACATGCTGAATCTCTGTGCCGCTGAAGTGTGCTGTTCATGCTCTTCCTGACTGTAGGCAAGATCTGCAAAAGATGTTCTTCAAGAAGAACATGACTCTATACATCATAAAGGACCTTCCTATCACTTAGGACTCATACATACATCCATCTCTCAACTAAGTGAGGATATACAAAAATTGACTCATCCACCCAACCAAGTGGGAATACATCAAAATTTTACATATGACAACCAATCACATTGCATCAATCATCCCAGGCATAGTGGGGAAACCAAAATAGGCCGTTACATGACCTTGACACCATGAAAGAGATACCACAAAAGAGATATATGACATAGAGACGAAATAACTAGACCAAGACTTATGAACGTCACCAGCAGCATCTGATAATCACCATTCAGATCAGCAACCAAGAGATCCTTCTGTTCTCCTTTCGCCTTTGTTCTTCCTGAAATCAACACCAAATGTGAACTAGAACCAAAAGCTTTAAGATAATGCCAACAATGCATCATTGGAAGATTATCTGCTCCCCCTGAACCTGTGCCAGATGATCTCTGTCAGACCTATATCAGACTTTCTGCAACCAACATCTGTCCCTGCTGATTTCCTTCAAATCTCCATATACGCGTCTGTATACACATAAACAGGCGTATATACGCAGATATCCCTTACGAAACACGCGTACACCATATACGCGACTATCCCCTTGTAAAACGGCGTATGCACGCGGATATCCTTTAAACAACATGCGTACACAAATTTCCATATCAGCAACCTGTAAATGTCCTGTAGAGAATAGGTCATCAACCTATAACAAGGTATGTCTGCATCAATTCATCCCTTTGAACAGAATTCAGAGTCATTCACATTGTATCATGTGTGAAACCACCATAGCCATTTCATCAAGCTCTACATGATCCAAGTATCATTACTTGGGAACATCTGCATCAATTAACATATGTAAGTATAAACCTATCATCATATAGATAAGAACTCATCACCATGTCTCCAATAAAGCAACTTTGAGTAGTCATCCATGTATCAGCATTATGTATCTTGAGCTCAAGCTCATTTGACAAAACTTCTTGATATCATCAACAGCAACAATCCTTATCCATAAGAGTGCCTGCATCATAACTGTATGATTTTTATGCATATGACAACAGCAGTATATGAGTGACTCATCATCAAGTGAGGAAGATATGTATTCAAGCTTTGTACTTCTCCTTGTTCTTATGAAGATCACCATGTAAGCACCATACATGCATCATCAAAGAATCAACCATAAATCTGATCTGAACATCTTCTATGTAACTTCAAGAATCATATGAGAGTTTATCATAGACAACTCACAACATCTTATCATAGCAAGATATATCATTTATCCATATAAGAATCATCACCAAGGATTATTAACCATAATGCCAACAATGAATTACTAAAGGCATATGCTCCCCCTCAACCAGTGCCATTTGTTAGATCTGATCATGCATATATCAGCAGTAAGCATCAAAACATCTTCATCCTCAAGTAGGATCAAAACACTTCTAGACATCATACTAGTATCAAAGCATTTTCACACATCCTCAGCAGACTGTAGCTATTAACCAATAGAGCAAATAATGGACTGAATCATATCAGATGCCTTTTCTGAGCCTGTCCCCACTGCTTTTCTTCAGACTGACATATACGCGACTTTGCAGTGTCGAACTCGCGTATATACGCGACTTTCCTTTAAGGAACTTGCGTATGAGATTCAGGATACTGAAGGTTTACACTTTCAGCTCCCCCTGAGTCTGATATGTCTGTGCTGTGCTGTGTCTCAGTACATTGTGCTGACTGTACTTCCTTCTTCCTCCATATCTTCAAGTGTGATGAGGTTTTCTCCTTTCGGTGAGATGTCCATCCTTTGTTCCTGCATTCCTTTGCTATATGTCCAAGCTTGTTACATGCATAACATCTAACATGTTTCATGTTCCTTCTGTAGCAATCAGCAGCTTTGTGACCATACATATTGCAAGTAAAGAAATATCCATTAAAGTACCTTGATTGAGATGACCTGTCCGCATAATAGTCTTGAACTCTTCTTCTTCTACATCTAGCTGCAACATGTCCAAGATTATGACATACATAACATTCAACATTATTCATAGGAGGAGTAAAAGATTTTCTTTGAGGAGTCTCTTTCCTTGATTGTTGATGGGGTTGACCTATCATCTTCTTGTTGATCATTTTAGATTTCTCTTTAGAGTTCCTTGCCTCACCTTGTGAACTAGATTCACCTTCAACAGATTCATGAAAACCAAGACCAGTCTTGATAGCAGGAGACCTTTGACTACTAAGAATATCATCCAAGGCTTTAGTACTATCTTGAAATCTCAAAAGTTTATCCTTTTCTTCTAATTTCCCTTTCAAGATATTTACCTCAACTTGAAGTTGTTCCTCCTTTTCTAGACATTGCTTCTTCATGTCTTCTCCATCTTTCCTTCCTTCTTCCAACTGATGCCTCAATTTGAGAATCTCCTTTTCTTGTTCTTCATTCAGATCCTGCTGCATTTCACGAACTCGGAAAGCACATTCTAGTTGAGATTTTAAGCTGGTGACTTCGTTTTCTTGTTTTGCAATAGCTTGGAGTAGATCTGTATTCTGCTTCTTTGATTCTTCAAGATCTCCTTTTAGTGAGGGGATTGTAGCTTCAAGATTTTCATAGTAGCTGGATCTATCTTTGAGTTTCTTGATGGTTGTGCTTCTTTCGTTGACTTCTTTTCTTAATGATGTCACTTCATGCTGCAATTTTTGACATTGGTCTTCCTTGTCCTTGAGTAGCTTTCTTACCTTGTTTCCTTCTTCTATTTGGGCCTTTAGTTTGGTAACTTCTTCTTTGAAAGCACATTCCCTTTTGTTCAATAGATCTTGTTGATCTTTAACTTTGTCTGCAAGCCTTCTAAACATTGCCTCTATTTGACACTTTTCTTGCTCACCCATAAAAGCATGTTCAGTAGTTTCACTATCACTTCCATCACTTTCACAAGGAAATATAGCAGGAACATCAGAGGATAACACATTCATACCTGATAATGATTCTGAATCTGATTCTGAATCTGAAGAGCTTCTTATACCTAATCCCCAATCGACTCTCCCACTGTCATAGTCCTTCTGAGATGTCTTCTTCTTCTTATGAGCTTTCTTCTTAAGCTTCTTTCCCATTGTTCCACGGATCTCCTTCAAGCGATCAAGCTTCTACCAAAGGACCGGCTCCGATACCAATTGTTGGAAATAATACTGAGAGGGGGGGGTGAATCAGTATTATCAGATCAATCAAACTTTTCAATTTCATACTCAGAAACATATACGCTACTTCAATTAAGTGAACCCGCGTGTACACGCTACTGTGTCTAATGAAACTCGCGTATATCCAGAGATCTTATAATTCAGTTAGCTTAATCTTCAGTAAATGCATCAGATCATTATTAAGCATATTAACAGTAAACAGGTGCAGAATAACAGAACAGAACATCACACAAGAGCCACACACATGAGCACAAAGATATAAGGTGGAAACCCAATGTGGGTGAAAACCACCTGCTGCAAGTCATCTCAATCTTCTTCTTAATAAGAAAATCCTTTTACAATATTTGTACTGGTGCAGTCTTATACCAGTACGGGAGCTACAACCCCCTTTGCTCTTGTACTAGCCGATCCATTTACTAGTACGCAGGCTGCTACCTGCTACAATGCTCCAAAGATCTCCTTTAGCTTTTGTACTAGCTTAGATACTAGTACGTAGGTGCTTGCCTACAATCTTCTCACCTCCAGGTACCACGTTTCATCAATTTTCAGACTGGATACACTGAAGCACAACACATAATCTGTAAGGCCACTTTTCATCCAATTTTCATACTGGACCCATAACTATCATTGAAGCTCAAAACAATCATCAAACTCTGAATCACTGAAACCCTGTTAACAACAGTCACCAGAACACAGAGCAGACACAGAACTCTGTAATAACCATCAGATCCATCTGCAACTTCAAATATTAAGCTTTACAATGTATTCTCTACTTCGATGAATCAAACCCGCGTGTATACGCGCTTTTATCAAAGCCAACCCGCGTACAGATCTAAAAATAATTTCTCATAACTTGCAGCTGTACCAGACATCAGTCATACTCATAACACTTATAGAACAATACATGCGTCAGTATGTAGATCTAGAATAAGCATCATAAAGATAGTTCATTTCAAACCATTTGATCCCGATCTCTCCTTAGATCTAGTTCTCCATCAACAGGTGAGATCTCTCCTTAGCTCAGATCAAGCAATGCATCATCAACCCATAACCTTGCATACTGGATCTAATGCTTCATCAGATATTCAGGATATTTCAGATACACTTGCCTAATGATTTCCTTCTCCTTATATAGCCTTAGGCCTTGTTCAATACCAAGGGCCACAACCATAGAAATCCAATACCATCAACTTTAAAACTAGGGATCAACACGTCCGTCGAGACACAAAGGTCCAAAACCATAGGCACAACTTCCAAGGACTAACCGCCATGGACCAAAATGAGTTTTCCACATACACGCGCTTTTAATGAAGCCAACCTGCGTGTACACGCGACTTGGGCTTAACGAACCTGCGTGTATGAACTTTCTCTTCTTCTTATAGTCTGATCATCAATTCCTTGCTGCTGTCCTTCTACACTATGATTTCTCATCAGTGTGGTTTGCCATCAAGGACAACACTTATCTCATAATGCCAACAATCTCCCCCTTTGGACTTGATGGCAAAGCTAACTTGTCACACTTAGAACTATCATCTGATTCCTTTGAGCTGTCCTCCATCAGTCACATCTGATATCTCTTCTGAAGATTCATCATCTGATTCCTTTGAGCTGTCCTCCATCAGTCACATCTGATATCTCTTCTGAAGATTCTCGATGGCAAAGCTAACTTGTCACACTTAGAACTATCATCTGATTCCTTTGAGCTGTCACATCTGATATCTCTTCTGAAGATTCATCCAGTTATACATAAGTGAGATATTCTTCTATGAGAGGGTTGCCATCAAGTACAACACATGCATCATAATGCCAACATTGCAGCAATGGAAAATGGTGTTGCAGCAACGCGAAATGGTGTTGCAGCAACGTACAATAGTGTTGCAGCAACGGAAATAGTGTTGCAGCAACGGGAGTTGGTGTTGCAGCAACGGGAAATGGTGTGGCAGCAACGGAAATGGTGTTGCAGCAACGGGAGTCCCAAGTCCGCAAAGTGATTCCTTTGAAGCTTTTGTTCTCAGCCATTTTCCAAAGCTAAAATCTGCAAAATAATGAAATGTAATATGGCAACCCTTGGTAGGGATTGTTAGTTGAAAAGAATATCTAATCTAAAAAAAAAAAAAATAGAATTTTAAGTGCCTTGAGGGACAGCAAGTTCCCCTAGGGAAGCATAGTGTCTAATTGCCATGCAAGTAGCTTCAAAATCTTCTTTAGAAACAAGCTGCTGATATAAACGGAGTCGATACCCATTCACTAGTAGTGGTGTTCTGCTATCATCAATCGTTAAAAGTCTGACTGTCCCATTTGGAAAAACAACATCCACTTCATAAGGCCCTAACCACCTTGTTCTTAACTTACCTTGGAAATTCTCGAAATGGGAGTCATAGAGTAGAGCCCAGTTACCTTTCTGGAACTGCTTTTTCTTGATGGTTCTGTCATGCCACCTGCTTCTTTGTTGCTCTGTCATGGTTGTTTGATGGATGGCATCCAGTCTCTTCTCGTCCAATTCCTGAAGCTGCTACAACCTGGCTGTCTGTGCATCAGTCAAGTCGAGGTTAATAGCTAAAGCAGTTCTTAAAGTTTTGATTTCAAACTCTACAGGGAAAACAACATTTTTTCCAAAAACTAATTCATAAGGTGAAAAGCCCGTAGTATTCCTCCAAGTAGTTCTATAGGCCCATAATGCCTCGGGCAACCTTTGAAACCAGTCCCTTCTATTCTCCTTTATTATTTTTGTCAAGATGGCCTCTATGACTTTATTGGTGCTTTCTACCTGCCCATTTGCCTGGCGGTGATAAGGTGTAGTCATTTTGTGCTTAATATGATATTTCTGAAGCGTATTTTTGAAGCCATGAGAGTTGAAAGGAGGTCCTCCATCTGTGACTAGTTCTCTAGGCAATCCAAACCTAACAAAGATCTCTTCAAATAAAAATGTTAGTACTGCTTCTTCATTAGCTTTAAAGAGTGCCTTAGCTTCTACCCATTTATTCATATAATCTGTGCATACTAATATGTACACTCTTTGATTGGATGGGGGATTAATGGAACCTATAAAATCTAATGACCATTCCTCAAAAGGTTCAAGAATTACCTGGGGATTGAGTGGCATTTCATCCCTGTGATTAGGTTGGCCCATTCTTTGACGGCTATCACAAGCCTTCACATATTTCCTTGCATCTTTAAAGAGTGAGGGCCAATAATAACCCATTCTGAGTACCTTGTGTGCTGTTCTTTTGTCTGCAAAATGCCCTCCACAAGGGCCATCGTGACAAGCCTTTAATACATCGTAAATTTCATCTTCACCAATGCATCTTCGGATTTCCTGATCGATTCCTGTGTGGAAAAGACACCCGCTTATCCAGCTGTACCTAGCACTTTGCTGGATGATCTTTCTTTTTTCCCTGTGTGATAGGTGCGATGGTAATTTTCCTGCAACTAAATAGTTGGCAATGTCTGCATACCAAGGTGAGTGGGCAGATACTGCAAATAAATATTCATCAGGAAAAGAATCATCTACTGGAATGTTTTCATCAGTTTTTAACCGAGAAAGGAAATCAGCAACTACATTTTCTTTTCCTGGCCTATCTACAATTGTGATGTCAAATTCTTGTAATAATAATAACCATCTGGTAACTCGAGAATTTGTAACTCATTTATTCATTAAATATTTAATGGCCGAGTGATCAGTATGCACAAAAGTAGTGTAGCCAGTAATATAATGTCGAAATTTATTGATAGCATAAATGACTGCTAGGAATTCCTTCTCAGTGACTGTGTAATTCAGTTCAGCTGGTGTCATATTCTTACTGATAAAATAAATGGCATAGGGAAGACTATTTTCTTCTTGGCCCAAGACAGCTCCAATTGCAGTATTTTAGGCGTCAGAGGATATATGAAATGGTAGTGCCCATTCAGGTCCTCTCAAAATGGGAGCTGTAGGCAACTGATGTTTAAGTTCATTAAATGCTTTTTCACAATCATCAGTCCACTTAAATTCATCATTTTTTGTTAATAACACAAATAGAGGAGAAGCTATTTTAGAAAAATTCTTAATAAATCTTCTATAGTATCCAGCATGTCCTAAAAAGCTTCTTACATCAGTTAGTGTTTTGGGGATAGGGAGGGTCTGAATTACCTGTATTTTGGCTGGATCGACTTGAATTCCTAGGAATGAGATGAACTGACCCAATACAATACCTTGATTCATCATCATATGACATTTTTCAGTGCTTAAGGCAAGGTGTGCTTCTACACATCGCTTAAGTACTTTTTCAAGATTCTGCAGTGCATCCTCAAAAGTCACTCCATAAGGAGTAAAGTCATCCATAAATATTTCTAAGGAATCATTTAGCATATCAGAAAAAATCCCTATCACTGCTCTTTGAAATGTTGCTGGAGCATTACATAGCCCAAATGGAAGGAACTTGTAAGCAAAGGTCCCCCATGGGCTAGTAAACGTGGTCTTGTCCTGGTCTTGGGGTGCAATCTTAATCTGATTATATCCACTAAATCCGTCCAAAAATGAAAAGAATTTCTTACCTGCCAAATTATCTAATACCTAATCAATGAATGGTAAAGGGAAATGATCTTTCTGGGTGGCTTTATTTAAAGCTCTGTAATCCACACATACTCTCCATTTGCCATTTTTCTTGGGTACAATTACAAGTGGGGAAACCCACTCACTATCAAATATAGGGTATATAAATCCTGCATTCAACAGTTTTTGAAGTTCCCCCTTCACAATTTCCCTTAGATTAGGATTCATCCGCCGCTGGGGTTGACAGACTGGGCGGGATCCTTCTTTAATATAAATGTGGTGGGTGCATAGCTCAGGAGAGATCCCCTTCATGTCTGTATAGTCCCATGCAAATGCTTCTTTATTTTCCCGGAGTAACTTTATTAACTGTTGTTTTTCATTATCAGTTAAGTTAGGATTTATATTTAATGTTTTTCCAGGCTCAATTTCTGTTGTTGTACTTTTGGAGGGGCTGCCTACTATTGTCTGAGATAAATTTTTAGCTTTCAAGTTCTGCTGAGATTCAAATTCCAAGATTGCAGTGAAGTGATTATACATTTCTAGGCTGACCGAAGAAGGTTCAGAAATGAAGTTGCTGATTAATTCATCTTCGGTAGAGTCTTTGAAAGTTAAAGCTTGTCCGATAGTCAAGATAGGTTGGGTTTCTTCATCCTCATAATCTATCCATACAGAATTGTCATTGTTAATCATGGGTGTAGCATGAGGATAAAGGGTAAGCTGTTTGGTTTCCTGCCCATTAGAGATGGTCATTGATCCTGATCTACAGCTAATGAAAGCATCCGCTGTAGCCAGCCCAGGTCTTCCTAGAATCAGTGGATGACCCCCCAACTTTGTTTTAGTTTGTAACACCACAAAATTGTTGGCATTATGATACATATGTTGTACTTTATGGCAACCCACTCATCTCAGATAATAAATTATAATGTAGAGAAAAGTTCACGCACTTATATGCAGAGAAAAGTTTATTTCATGTAGATAAAAGTTCACGCACTTTTATGGAGAGAAACGTTTATTTCATGTAGAGAAAAGTTCACGCACTCTTATGCAGAGAAAAGTTTATTTCATGTCGAGAAAAAGTTCACGCACTTTCATGCAAAGAAAAGCACGTATATGTTGGAGAACTTACCTTTGGTCCATGGTAGTTAGTCCTTGGTATTTGAACCTATGGTTTTGGACCATGGTACCTCGTGAGAAGTGTTGATCCTAAGTATTGGGTCCATGGTATTGGTTTATTATGGTTTTGGTTTGTGGTATTGCATGTAGAGAAAAAGTCCACGCACTTTCATGCAAGGAAAAGCGCGTATATGTTGGAGAACTTACCTTTGGTCCATGGTAGTTAGTCCTTGGTATTTGAACCTATGGTTTTGGACCATGGTACCTCGTCAGAAGTGTTGATCCCAAGTATTGGGTTCATGGTATTCGTTTATTATGGTTTTTGTCTGTGGTATTGCATCCAAAAGTGTTGATCTCACGCACTTTCATGGTTGGTTCATGGTATTAGTGCAACAGTTTTTTTGATCCTATGGTTTTGGACCGTGGTATTGTGGAAGGCCTAAGACTATAAAAGAGGAAGGAGATCATTTGGCAAAGTATCATCGAATGAATTGAATATCTAATAAGTGCTAGATCTAAAATATTTGTGATTGGGTTATGGTGCAGATCTGGATCTGAATGAAGGAGGAACCTTAGCGCATAAAGAAGGATAAGTTCTATTGATGGGTCATAATCTTTATGCTTGAATAATAGTATCTTTGTATGATTTTGATCTGTTATATGAGGCGCATGCTTGATCTATAAATCTGACAATCTGGGTAAATTAGTGTCTGAATATTTGAAAGAAGGAATTATCCTTTATAGATCTGCACGCAGGTTTCAGGTTGTTGAAGTAGCGTATATCTTTAAATTATGATCTAGCTGCCTATGTCTATTGTTGCAGTATTCTGAGTTCAGAATTTGGTGTGTGGTTACTGTTACTGTGTTCTCGGTACAGCTGTCAGAGAAGTGTTTACTTGATTCAGTGCTAATTGGGAAAGGGAGATTTTTTGATGCAGATATACTTGATGATTGATTGATGTTCATGGATCCAGTTTGAAAATTTATGAAAAGTGGTCCTTGAAAGAAAAGAAGTAGGGGGTTGTAACTCCCTTCCAGGAGAGAGAGTTGTAGCTCTCTGCAGGTTGCAGCCTGTGTACTGGTAAAGGACTGCACCAGTACAAAATCATTGTAAAAGGAATTTCTAATTGAAAGAAGATAGAGACATATTGCAGCAGGTGGTTTTCACCCACATTGGGTTTCCACCTTATATCTGGTGTTCTTTGGTGTGACTATCTATTTTTCTTGTTCATGCTCATTATTTTATGGTACTGACATACAATAATTCAAAGTATAAATATATTGAAAAAGAATTAGATAATACTGATTCACCCCCCCTCTCAGTATTATTTCCAACAATTGGTATTAGGGCAGGTCCTTCTGAAGAAGCTTGATCGCTTAAAGAAAGATCTAACATCATGAGCAACTACGAGAGGGAAGCATCAATCAGGCCACCGATTTTTGATGGAACAAACTTCGTATATTAGAAGGTAAGAGTTACTGCCTATCTTCAATCTTTGGGTACAGAAGTATGGGACATTATAGAAACAGGGTATACTTTTCCATCAGCTACTCCTACAGATTCAGCTGAAAAGAAGAAATATGAAACAAATGCAAAGGCGGTTAATACTCTTCTAGGATGTCTATCTCAATCTGAATTCGTGAAGGTTATGCAATATAGATCCGCAAAAGAAATATGGGACAAGATTGTTTTGAGCTACGAAGGAGATGAACAGGTAAAACGTGCAAAACTTCAAACCCTCAAGATTCAGTATGAGAATCTCAGAATGTATAATGATGAAAGTGTGGCTAACTATTTACTTCGGGTAGATGAAATTGTTAATTATATGAAAAACTTGGGTGAAGAAATAAAAGAGGCTGTTGTGGTTGAAAAAGTCCTAAGATCATTGTCCCCCAAGTTTGAATCTAAAGTGTCTGCAATAGAAGAAAAGGAAAATCTACGAACTCTTACTATGTCTCAGCTACACGGAATTCTAACTGCTTATGAAATGAGAAACGGAGGTCCATCAGACAGGAGAGAAGCTACTTTTAAGGCTTCAGGCAAAGGAGACTACTATGAATCAAGTCATGTGCCAGAAGAAGAAGAAGAATCAAATTTTGTCAGAAATCTTCAACGGGGTACTGGAAGGTTCAGAGGTAAGCTACCTTTTAAATGTTTTGCTTGTGGAAGAGTAGGTCATTATGCTGCCAAATGTCCTCATAAGGATAAGATTGACAAAGGAAAGGAACCTGCCAGATGGAACAAGAAACAGAATGCAAATAAGAAAAGCTACTACACTCATGAAGACAGTGATGGTCTATCAAATAGTGATGAAGATGAACGAGGTAATGACTATAAACTTTTAATGGCATTTGAAGATGATGATTACATGGATGCTATAGATGTGGATAGTTTTTATGAAGAGATTTCTAGACTTAAGACATGTATAGAAGAAAAGAATATGATCATTGATACTCTACAATTTCAAATTGATGAAAAAGAAAAATATCTTGAAAAGTTAGAAGGTGAAATTGTTAGCCTTAGAAAAGAAATTGAGAAAACAAAGGCTATTAATCTTAAGTTTGTCAAAGGATCTGAAACTCTGGATGAGATCATCAATGTATAGCGTTCTCCGTTAAACAAGACAGGTCTAGGGTATAATGGAGAAACATCTCAAGCATCCACCTCAAAGAGTTATCGTGATGCAACAAGAAGGAATGAGCAAAAGCACAATGGAGATCACTAGGTAAAGCAGGGACGAATTACATCAAGAACTAACAAAGACTACCAGGTAAACCAGGGGAAATCTATCTTAAGGGTGAACAAAAGCTACAACCAGCCACAGGTAAAATCTTCTCAATTTGCTTCAAGAATGGACGACAATAAGAAGTACAATCATTTGGGTGGTAGATTTGATAACCGCAGAAGTTTCTTCAATGGCCAATGTTTCTCTTGCCATAACTTTGGTCACAAAGAAGTTCAATGTGTTGCATATAAAACAATCATGACTAGAGAAGCTCAAAAACAAAGAAGTATGACTGGGATTACAAAAAGGACCTATAACAAATTTTCGGCTCTTGAAAATGAAATTGAATGTTCTATTTGTAATAACTTCGGTCATGAAGATTCTGAATGCAGGAGCAGATTTCAGCAGACAAAGGAACAAGCCTCAAGCACCAGAACATGGAGAATAAAGGAACCACAATCAGAAAGATGTGGGATAGCCTTTTATGCAGAGGGACAGGAAAATCTATGGTACATCGACAGGTGATGTTTGAAGCATATGACAGGTGATAAAGAAAAACTTGAATCATATTCTGCTTTAGAAAAGGGAAAGAAAGTTTCTTTTGGAAATGATACTCCAGCAGCTATAAAAGGAAAAGGCACAGCTCAGTTAAAAGAAAAGGTCAAAGCTGGAAATGTTTTGTATGTTGATGGCTTGAAGCATAACCTTCTGAGTGTCAGTCAGATGTGCGATCAAGGAACCGAGGTAATATTTCGATCAAATGGATGTAGCGTTTGTGATCTTGATACAGGGAAAACAGTGATCAAAGGTAGAAGAAATCCAAATAATCTATACATATTTGAATAAGGACAACAACAATGCTATTTGAGCAAGGATGATGAACATTGGTTATGGCACCGGAGGTTGGGGCATCTAAGATTTTCACAAATAAGGAAGGCATGCAAATATCAAGCAATTCGTGGTCTTCCAGATATCAAAATTCTAGACAACACTATATGAAAATCATGTCAGTTTGGTAAGCAAACCAGAACCAACTTCCTGGAGAAGGAAGGATCAGCCAGCAGGCCTCTTGAACTAGTCCATACAGATGTATGTGGTCCTTTCAGGACGTGGTCACCTCGAGGAGAAGAATACTTGATATTATTCATTGAGGATTTCTCCAGGTTTGTTTGGTTAGGACTTTTGAAGCACAAAGACAAAGCATTCGAAAAATTCAAATCCTTCAAAGCCTTGGTTGAAAATGAATCAGGTTACAAAATTAAGTGCCTCAGGTCCGACAGAGGTGGGGAGTTTACCTCAAATGAATTTTTCGATTTCTGTGAAGAACATGGGATAAGAAGGGAATTCTCTACAGCTAGAACTCCTCAGCAAAATGGAGTGGTGGAAAGGATGAACAGAACAGTCCAACAAATGGCCCGTGCTATGCTTGATGAGTCTGGAACTCCCGCAACTTTCTGGGGTGAAGTTGCATATGCTGCGGTTGTTATTCTCAATAAAACACATGTCCGAGTGAACAACACTTAAACTCCTCATGAACTCTAGTATGGTGAGACTCCTTCGGTAAAACAATTCAAAATCTTTGGGAGCAAATGCTATATTAAGAATACTAATGAGCAACTTGGCAAACTTGAACCTAGAGCAGATGAAGGCATTCTTCTTGGTTATTCTCCACACAGCAAAGCATATAAGTGCTACAATAAAAGACTTGGAAGAATTGTTGACAGCATTGATGTAGTGGTTGATGAAAAAGGATACATTACTAGGCAAGTCAATCATGAAAATATCGAAGAAGATGAAGACTACCCTCAAAGACAGAATGATGAAGAAGAAGAACCTCAAGAAGCACGAGAGGAACAGATAAGGGTAGAAGAGAAGACTCCATCCAGGTACGTTCAGAAGAATCATCCAGAATCTCAGATTTTGGGGCAAAAAGAAGCAGGTGTACAAACAAGAAGAACAATTGCAGAAGCTTCAAGCTATTTGGCATTACTCTCATCCACTGAACCACAAAATGTAAAAGAGGCATGCAAAGATGAATGTTGGGTCAAAGCAATGGATGAAGAACTTGAGCAGATCGAAAAGAACAACACTTGGGAGTTGGTTCCTAGACCAAAGGATAAGAATGTTATAGGGACAAAATGGGTCTTCAAAAATAAGTTGAATGAAAATGGGGAAGTAATTAGAAACAAGGCCAGACTTGTTTGTAAAGGGTATGCACAGCAAGAAGGAATAGATTTTGAAGAAACTTTTGCTCCTGTTGCAAGACTTGAGGCCATCTGAATGTTCCTTGCTCTCTCAAGCTTTCAAAAGTTCAAAGTATTTCAAATGGACGTGAAATCAGCCTTTCTGAATGAAGACTTAGAAGAAGAAGTATACATTGAGTAGCCAGATGGTTTCATTCTTGGAAATGATCCAAATCTTGTATGCAGATTGAAAAAGGCTCTCTATGGTCTTAAACAAGCTCCAAGGGCTTGGTACTATCGTTTGGACAAATATCTTCATCAACAAGGTTTTCCAAAAGGATCAGCAGATAGCAATCTTTATATAAAAATTGAAAATGACAAATTGCTAATACTTGTTGTGTATGTAGATGACATTATCTTTGGCAGCAATGAAGAATCTATGAGTCAAAGCTTTGCCTTGGTGATGCAGAAAGAATTTGAAAGGTCCTTGCTTGGAGAATTGACATATTTTCTTGGTTTGCAAATCCAACAAAATGAATGAGGGATCTTCTTGTCTCAAACCAAGTATCTCAAGCAGATTTTGAAGAAATATGGTATGGAAGAAGCAAAACCAGTATGTACACCCATGGTCACAGGATGTAACCTCAGTGCAAATGATGAATCAGCAGCAGTGCATCAACCAACTTACAGATCTATGATTGGAAGTCTACTTTATTTGACAGGTACCCAACCATACATCATGCATGCAGTGGGAATAGTTGGAAGATTTCAGGCAAATCCAAAGGAAACTCATCTTCAGGCAGTGAAGAGAATCTTCAAATATCTTCAAGGGACTCAAAACTATGGCTTATGGTATCCTAGAGATACAGATCTCACACTTCATGCTTATACAGATGCAGATTGGGCCGGAAGCGTGGATGACAGGAAGAGCACAAGTGGTGGTGCATTCTTTATGGGTTCCAGATTAGTATCTTGGTTCAGCAAGAAACAGAGTTCGATTGCCTTGTCTACAGCTGAAGCAGAATATGTTGTTGCTGCATCTTGCTGCACTCAACTCCTTTGGATGATGCAGACCTTGCAGGATTTTCAAATCACTTGTACACCACCCATCTCCATCTTATGTGATAATACAAGTGTAATCAACATTTCAAAGAACCCAGTCATGCATTCAAAAACCAAGCACATACCAATCAAGTATCACTTTCTCCGGGAACAAGTGCTTGAACAAAAGGTCAAGTTGGAGTATGTTCCTTCTAAGGAATAGGTTGCTGATATACTCACCAAACCATTGCCTAGGGAGACCTTTGAATACCTCAGGCAAAAGCTGGGGGTTGTTGATGCATCATCTTGTTGTTGAATCTCTTCTGATTGTTGGTTGTACGCAAGGTTCATCTCAAGTATATGCGTACATGTGCTGGGTTGCGGATTGGTCAAAGATCGAATGGCACAGGTTCAAGGTGTTGGAAATAATACTGAGAGGGGGGGTGAATCAGTATTATCTAGCAATTTAATAAATCTTCCTTATTTGATCTTTGAATTATTTTTGCATGTCAATACCATAAAATAATGAGCATGAACAAAGAAAACAGATAGTCACACCAAAGAACACAAGATGTAAGGTGGAAACCCAATGTGGGTGAAAACCACCTGCTGCAATATGTCTCTATCTTCTTTCAAGTTAGAAACTTCTTTTACAATGATTTTGTACTGGTGCAGTCCTTTACCAGTACGCAGGCTGCAACCTGCAGAGAGCTACAACTCTCTCTCTCTCTCTCGTTTTCCAGTCTACTCCTGGAAGGGAGCTACAACCCCCTACTTCTTTTCATAAGGCATCAGATGATCAACAAGTACATAACAGTTACAGTCCACTATAGATATCAGATCAGCAATAACAGAACTAACCCAGAACACCTTATCAACAGAGAAATTCAATCAACAGAACATCTTAAGACAGAGACGCAGTTTTCCCTTCTGTGGCCTGCGACCAGACGCAGTTAACCTTCTGCTCCCCTGCGTCCACACGCAGATATCCTTCTGCTGCGCTGCGTGCCCACGCACTGTTCCTTCAACTGCTCTGCGTTCTGTTGCTTCAGGGACGCATCCAGAAACACTATCGCGCCGCGTCTTTTTGCTACAGGGACGCACCCAAAAACACTATCGCGCCGCGTCCTTTACTTCAGAGACGCACCTGAACCT
Organism: Pinus tabuliformis; assembly: GCA_031772625.1. Lineage (NCBI taxonomy): Eukaryota > Viridiplantae > Streptophyta > Pinopsida > Pinales > Pinaceae > Pinus > Pinus tabuliformis. The sequence continues at coordinate 814,387,331 of CM062819.1, read as the reverse complement.
TGATCGCTCTGCGTCCCCACGCAGATCTCCAGTCACTGAGCGGCGTCCCAGACGCACCTGAACTTCGTCTGCCCTGCGTCCCCACGCAGATCTCCAGATTCTGCACTGCGTCCCGGCGCGCTTTCCTTTCACTGTACCTGCGTCCCTTCGGGTATGAATGATTTCAAGACTTTAAGTGTAACCCAAACAGTCAGATCTACAGATCTGATCTTGCACCAAAGAGATCTCAGTCCTTCAGTAGATTCGTCTTTTAGATCTAGACCAGATCTCACCCAATAAGATATTCAACCAAAGACATACATAAGCCAAATGATCTCCTTTGCTTTATATAGGCAAGCTCCTCCTCAAATCATGGAACAATACCACGAGCCGACACCATAATAACACAATACCGTCGGCGGATACCAAGAGTAAAACACAAGAAACCCCCACGTGGGCTTTTCTCTGCCTAGAAATGTGTGCACTGGGTGGACGCACCTCCTGAATGGCTGGCCTGCGACTCTGGACGCGGTCCCTACATGGTGAACCTGCGGGTACGCACCTTCTGAACTGATATCCTGCGTCTTTCTTAATTTTTCATAAATTGAGAACCCTGTCATGGGAGTTGCCATCAAGTACAACATCTGTAACATATAGCCATACCAGAAATCATAATGCCAACAATCTCCCCCTTTGGACTTGATGGCAACCTTACAAACTTCAGCTTCATTCTCCCCCTTTGACATCAAGGGCAAAGGGGTATGCTCCCCCTAAGATCATGCTCCTCCTGAAAATGAACCAGATCTACAAAAAAAGAATCATAATCCACCATGAAAGAGATAGAGACATATTGCAGCTATTTCCAAGATCTCCTTCTGACCATCCTCCATAATGCCAACAATGCATTATATGCTCCCCCTGAACGTGTGCCATCAATCAGAAAAGGTTCAACAATAAGATGATGCATCAACAACCCCCAGCTTTTGCCTGAGGTATTCAAAAGTGTCCCTGGGCAATGGTTTGGTGAGAATGTCAGCAACTTGTTCCTTAGAAGGAACATACTCCAACTTGACCTTCTGTTCAAGCACTTGTTCCCTGAGAAAATGATACTTGATTGGTATGTGCTTGGTTTTTGAATGCATAACCGGATTCTTTGAGATGCTGATTGCACTTGTGTTATCACATAAGATGGGGATAGGTGGTGTATAAGTGATTTGAAAATCCTGCAAAGTCTGCATCATCCAAAGAAGTTGGGTGCAACAAGATGCAGCAGCAACATATTCCGCTTCAGCTGTAGACAAGGCAATCGAACTCTGTTTCTTGCTGAACCAAGATACCAGTTTGGAACCCATAAAGAACGCACCACCACTTGTGCTTTTTCTGTCATCCACGCTTCCGGCCCAATCTGCATCTGTATAAGCATGAAGAGTAAGATCTGTATCTCTAGGATACCATAAGCCATAATTTTGAGTCCCTTGAAGATATTTGAAAATTCTCTTCACTGCCTGAAGATGAGTCTCCTTCGGATTTGCCTGAAATCTTCCAACTATTCCAACTGCATGCATGATGTCCGGTCGGGTACCTGTCAAATATAGTAAACTTCCAATCATAGATCTGTAGGTTGGTTGATGTACTGCTGCAGATTCATCATTTGCACTGAGACTACATCCTGCGACCATGGGTGTACATACTGGTTTTGCATCTTCCATGCCATATTTCTTCAAAATCTGTTTGAGATACTTGGTTTGAGATAAAAAGATTCCTCCTTCCTTTTGTTGGATTTGCAAACCAAGGAAATATGTTAGTTCTCCTAGCAAGGACATTTCAAATTCTTTCTGCATGACCAAGGCAAAGCTTTGACTCATAGCTTCTTCATTGCTGCCAAAAATAATGTCATCTACATACACAACAAGTATTAGCAATTTGTCATTTTCAACTTTTATATAAAGATTGCTATCTGCTGAACCTTTTGAAAAACCTTGTTGATGAAGATATTTGTCCAACCGGTAGTACCAAGCCCTTGGAGCTTGTTTGAGACCATAGAGAGCCTTTTTCAATCTGCATACAAGATTTGGATCATTTCCAAGAATGAACCCATCTGGCTGTTCAATGTACACTTCTTCTTCCAAGTCTCCATTCAGAAAGGCTGATTTCACGTCCATTTGAAATACTTTGAAGTTTTGAAAACTTGAGAGAGCAAGGAACATTCGGATGGCCTCAAGTCTTGCAACAGGAGCAAAAGTTTCTTCAAAGTCTATTCCTTCTTGCTGCGCATACCCTTTACAAACAAGTCTGGCTTTGTTTCTAATTACTTCTCCATTTTCATTCAATTTATTTTTGAAGACCCATTTTGTTCCGATAACATTCTTATCCTTTGGTCTAGGAACCAGCTCCCAAGTGTTTTTCTTTTCGATTTGCTCAAGTTCTTCATCCATTGCTTTCACCCAACATTCATCTTTGCATGCTTCTTTCACATTTTGTGGTTCAGTAGAGGAGAGTAATGCCAAATAGCTTGAGGCTGCTGCAACTGTTCTTCTTGTTTGTACACCTGCTTCTTTCTGCCCCACAATCTGAGATTCTGGATGATTCTTCTGAACATATCTGGATGGAGTCTTTTCTTCTATTCTTGTTTGCTCCTCTGGCTCTTCTTGAGGTTCTTCTTGAGGTTCTTCTTCTTCATCATTCTGTCTTTGAGGGTAGCCTTCATCTTCTTCGATGTCTTCATGATGGACTTGCCTAGGAATGTATCCCTTCTCATCAACCACTACATCAATGCTATCAACAATTCTGCCAAGTCTTGTATTGTAGCACTTGTATGCTTTGCTATATGGAGAGTAACCAAGAAGAATGCCTTCATCTGCTCTAGGTTCAAGTTTGCCAAGCTGCTCATCAGTATTCTTGATATAGCATTTGCTCCCAAAGATTTTGAAGTGCTTTACCGAAGGAGTCCTGCCACTCCAAAGCTCATGAGGAGTTTGAGTGCTGTTCACCCAGACATTTTTTTTGTTGAGAATAACAACCGCAGCATGTGCAGCTTCACCCCAGAAAGTTGCGGGAGTTCCTGATTCATCAAGCATAGCACGAGCCATTTGTTGGATTGTTCTGTTCATTCTTTCAACAACTCCATTTTGCTGAGGAGTTCTAGCTGTAGAGAATTCTCTCCTTATCCCATGTTCATCACAGAAATCGAAAAATTCATTTGAAGTAAATTCCCCACCTCTGTCGGATCTGAGGCACTTAATTTTGTGACCTGATTCATTTTCAACCAAGGCTTTGAAAGATTTGAATTTTTCGAATGCTTCATCTTTGTGCTTCATAAGTCCTAACCAGACAAACCTGGAGAAATCGTCAATAAATAATATCAAGTATTCCTCTCCTCTAGGTGTTCTTTTCCTGAATGGACCACATGTATCTGTATGTACTAGCTCAAGAGGCATGCTAGCTGATCCTTCTTTCTCTGGAAAGTTAGTTCTAGTTTGTTTTCCAAACTGACATGATCTGCATATGGTGTTGTCAGGAATTTTGATATCTGGAAGATCGCGAACTGCTTGATATTTGCATGCTTTCCTTATTTGTGAGAAGCTTAGATGTCCCAACCTTTGATGCCATAACCAGTGCTCTTCATCCTTGCTCAGATAGAATTGTTGTTGTCCTTCTTCAAATATGTACAGATTATTTGGAGTTCTTTTGCCTTTGAGTACTGTTTTACCTGTATCAAGATCACGAACAAGACATCCATTCGATCTAAAAATAACCTCGGTTCTTTGATCACACATCTGGCTGACACTTAGAAGATTATGCTTCAATCCATCAACATACAAAACATTTCCAGCTTTGACCTTTTCTTTTAACTGAGCAATGCCTTTTCCTTTGATAGTTGCAGGAGTATCATTTCCAAAAGAGACTTTCTTTCCCTTTTCTAGAGCAGAATAAGATTCAAGTTTTTCTTTATCACCTGTCATATGCTTCGAACATCCACTGTCAATGTACCATAGATTTTCCTGTCCCTCTGCATAAAATGCTATTCCACATCTTTCTGTTTGAGGTTCCTTTATTCTCCATGTTTTGGTGCTTGAGGCTTGCTCCTTTTTCTGCTGAAACCTGCTCCTGCATTCAAATTCTTCATGACCAAAGTTATTGCAAATAGAACATTCGACTTCATTTTCAAGAACCGAAAAGTTGTTATAGGTCCTTTTTGTAATCCCTGTCATACTTCTTTGTTTTTGAGCTTCCCTAGTCATGATTGTTTTATATGCAACACATTGAGCTGCTTTGTGACCAAAGTTATGACAAGAAAAGCATTGTCCATTGAAGAAACTTCTGCGGTTATCGAATCTACCAGCCAACTGATTGTAATTTCTATTTTCATCTATTCTTGGACCAAATTGAGAAGATTTTACCTGTGGCTGGTTCACCCTTAAGATGGATTGCCCTTGATAGTTTCTGTTTGTAATTTGTCCCTGCTTTACCTGATGATCTTCATTGTTCTTTTGCTCATTTCTTCTTGCTGTATCAAGATAACTCTTTGAGGTGGATGCTTGAGAGGTTTCTCCATTGTAGCCCAGACCTGTCTTGTTTAGAGGAGACCGCTGCACATTGATAATCTTATCCAAAGTTTCAGATCCTTTGGCAAACTTAAGATTAATAGCTTTTGTTTTCTCAATCTCTTTTCTAAGACCAACAATTTCTCCTTCTAGTTTTTCAAGATGTTTTTCCTTTTCATCAATTTGAAATTGTAGAGTATCAATGATCACATTCTTTTCTTCTATACATCTCTTGAGTCTAGTGATTTCATCATAAAGGTTATCCACATCTATAGCATCCATATAATCATCATCTTCAAATGCCATTAATAACTTATATTCATTACCTCGTTCATCTTCATCACTGTTTGATAGACCATCACTATCTTCATGGGTGTAGTAGCTTTTCTTATTTGCACTTTGTTTCTTGTTCCATCTAGCAGGTTCCTTTCCTTTATCCTTATAAGGACATTTTGCAGCATAATGACCTACTCTTCCACAAGCAAAGCATTTGAAAGGTAGCTTACCTCTGAACCTTCCAGAACCCCTTTGAAGATTTCTGACAAAATTTGATTCTTCTTCCTCTTCTTCTGGAACATGGCTTGCTTCATAGTAATCTTCTTTGCCTGATGCCTTGAAAGCAGCTTCCCTTCTGTCTGATGGACCTCCCTTTCTCATTTCATAAGCAGTTAGAATTCCATGTAGCTGAGACATAGTGAGAATTCAGAGATTTTCCTTTTCTTCTATTGCAGATACTTTAGATTCAAACTTGGGGGATAATGATCTTAGAATCTTTTCAACTACTATAACCTCTTTTATTTCTTCACCCAAATTTTTCATACAATTAACAATCTCATCTACCCGAAGAAAATAATTAGCCACACTTTCATCATTATACATCTTGAGAGTCTCATACTGAATCCTGAGAGTTTGAAGTTTAGCTCGCTTTACCTGTTCATCTCCTTCATAGCTCGTGACCATTTTGTCCCATATCTCTTTTGTTGATTTGAAGTGCATTACCTTCATGAATTCCGTTTGGGATATACTTCCTAATAGAGTACTGACTGCTTTTGCATTTGTTTCATACTTCTTTTTCTCAGCTGGATCTGTAGGAGTAGCTGAAGGAAAAGCATAGCCTGTTTCTACAATGTCCCAAACTTCTGTACCAAGAGATTGAAGATATGCAGTAACTCTTACCTTCCAATAATTGAAGTTTGTCCCATCAAAAACCGGTGGCCTGATTGATGCTTCTCTCTCGTAGTTGCTCATGATGAACGATCTACCTTCAAGCGATCAAGCTTCTCTGAAGGACCTGCTCTGATACCAATTGTTGGAAATAATACTGAGAGGGGGGGTGAATCAGTATTATCTAGCAATTTAATAAATCTTCCTTATTTGATCTTTGAATTATTTTTGCATGTCAGTACCATAAAATAATGAGCATGAACAAAGAAAACAGATAGTCACACCAAAGAACACAAGATGTAAGGTGGAAACCCAATGTGGGTGAAAACCACCTGCTACAATATGTCTCTATCTTCTTTCAAGTTAGAAACTTCTTTTACAATGATTTTGTACTAGTGCAGTCCTTTACCAGTACGCAGGCTGCAACCTGCAGAGAGCTACAACTCTCTCTCTCTCTCGTTTTCCAGTCTACTCCTGGAAGGGAGCTACAACCCCCTACTTCTTTTCATAAGGCATCAGATGATCAACAAGTACATAACAGTTACAGTCCACTACAGATATCAGATCAGCAATAACAGAACTAACCCAGAACACCTTATCAACAGAGAAATTCAATCAACAGAACATCTTAAGACAGAGACGCAGTTTTCCCTTCTGTGGTCTGCGACCAGACGCAGTTAACCTTCTGCTCCCCTGCGTCCACACGCAGATATCCTTCTGCTGCGCTGCGTGCCCACGCACTGTTCCTTCAACTGCTCTGCGTTCTGTTGCTTCAGGGACGCATCCAGAAACACTATCGCGCCGCGTCTTTTTGCTACAGGGACGCACCCGAAAACACTATCGCGCCGCGTCCTTTACTTCAGAGACGCACCTGAACCTTGATCGCTTTGCGTCCCCACACAAATCTCCAGATTCTGCACTGCGTCCCGGCGCGCTTTCCTTTCACTGTACCTGCGTCCCTTCGGGTATGAATGATTTCAAGACTTTAAGTGTAACCCAAACAGTCAGATCTACAGATCTGATCTTGCGCCAAAGAGATCTCAGTCCTTCAGTAGATTCGTCTTTTAGATCTAGACCAGATCTCACCCAATAAGATATTCAACCAAAGACATACATAAGCCAAATGATCTCCTTTGCTTTATATAGGCAAGCTCCTCCTCAAATCATGGAACAATACCACGAGCCGACACCATAATAACACAATACCGTCGGCGGATACCAAGAGTAAAACACAAGAAACCCCCACGTGGGCTTTTCTCTGCCTAGAAATGTGTGCACTGGGTGGACGCACCTCCTGAATGGCTGGCCTGCGACTCTGGATGCGGTCCCTGCATGGTGAACCTGCGGGTACGCACCTTCTGAACTGATATCCTGCGTCTTTCTTAATTTTTCATAAATTGATAGCCCTGTCATGGGAGTTGCTATCAAGTACAACATCTGTAACATATAGCCATACCAGAAATCATAATGCCAACACAGGGGGAGTATATCATGCATTGTTGGCATTATGGAGGAAGTACAGAAGGAGATCATGGATGCTGGTCTGAATATTGCTGCAGTACGTCTCTATCTCTTTCATGGTCATGGATTATGGTTCTTCTTTGCAGATCTGGTTTATAGTCAGGGAGAGCATGTTCTTAGGGGGAGCATGACCCTTTTCCCTTGATGTCAAAGGGGGAGACTGATTGGTTGTTGTTGCCATCAAGTCCAAAGGTGGAGATTGTTGGCATTATGATACATATGTTGTACTTGATGGCAACCCACTCATCTCAGATAATAAATTATAATGTAGAGAAACATTCACGCACTTATATGCAGAGAAAAGTTTATTTCATGTAGAGAAATGTTCACGCACTTTTATGTAGAGAAAAGTTTATTTCATGTAGAGAAAAGTTCACGCACTTTTATGCAGAGAAAAGTTTACTTATGTAGAGAAAAAGTTCACGCACTTTCATGCAAGGAAAAGCGCGTATATGTTGGAGAACTTACCTTTGGTCCATGGTAGTTAGTCCTTGGTATTTGAACCTATGGTTTTGGACCATGGTACCTCGTGAGAAGTGTTGATCCTAAGTATTGGGTCTGTGGTATTGGTTTATTATGGTTTTGGTCCGTGGTATTGCATGTAGAGAAAAAGTTCACGCACTTTCATGCAAGGAAAAGTGCGTATATGTTGGAGAACTTACCTTTGGTCCATGGTAGTTAGTCCTTGGTATTTGAACCTATGATTTTGGACCATGGTACCTCATCAGAAGTGTTGATCCCAAGTATTGGGTTCGTGGTATTGGATTATTATGTTTTTGGTCCGTGGTATTGCATCCAAAAGTGTTGATCTCATGCACTTTCATGGTTGGTTCATGGTATTAGTCCAACAATTTTTTTGATCCTATGGTTTTGGACCGTGGTATTGTGGAAGGCCTAAGACTATAAAAGAGGAAGGAGATCATTTGGCAAAGTATCATCGAATGAATTGAATATCTAATAAGTGCTAGATCTGAAATATTTGTGATTGGGTTATGGTGCAGATCTGGATCTGAATGAAGGAGGAGCCTTAGCGCATAAAGAAGGATAAGTTCTATTGATGGGTCATAATCTTTATGCTTGAATAATAGTATCTTGGTATGATTTTGATCTGCTATATGATGCACATGCTTGATCTATAAATCTGACAATCTGGGTAAATTAGTGTCTGAATATTTGAAAGAAGGAATTATCCTTTATAGATCTGCACGCAGGTTTCAGGTTGTTGAAGTAGCGTATATCTTTAAATTATGATATAGCTGCCTCTGTCTATTGCTGCAGTATTCTGGGTTCAGAATTTGGTGTGTGGTTACTGTTACTGTGTTCTGGGTACAGCTGTCAGAGAAGTGTTTACTTGATTCAGTGCTAATTGGGAAAAGGAGATTGTTTGATGCAGATATACTTGATGATTCATTGATGTTCATGGATCCAGTTTGAAAATTTATGAAAAGTGGTCCTTGAAAGAAAAGAAGTAGGGGGTTGTAACTCGCTTCCAGGAGAGAGAGTTGTAGCTCTCTGCAGGTTGCAGCCTGCGTACTGGTAAAGGACTGCACCAGTACAAAATCATTGTAAAAGGAATTTCTAATTGAAAGAAGATAGAGACATATTGCAGCAGGTGGTTTTCACCCACATTGGGTTTCCACCTTATATCTGGTGTTCTTTGGTGTGACTATCTGTTTTTCTCGTTCATGATGATTATTTTATGGTACTGACATACAATAATTCAAAGTATAAATATATTGAAAAGGAATTAGATAATACGGATTCACCCCTCCCCCTCTCAGTATTATTTCCTACAAAAATCAGCTGGGTAATTCCAGGATTCTACAGAAATTATTAGATCTTCAATGACTCCTTCAGGTTTAATTGTAGAGTGATCGACCAACTCTAGGATGGTTGGAGTTTCCCTAATAAAGTTTTTTAACTGCAGCAGTTGTGCTGTTTCAAGTGTCATAATGTTTATTGCAACACCTAAATCTACTATAACTTTAGAGACAAAAGTTTTTCCAACCTGAACTGTTACTGTAGGCTGACCAGGGTCACCATATTTCAAAGGAGGACCTTTTTCTGTCATTAAAGCAGTCAGCTCAACCATCACATGAACTGTGAGGGAGTCCTTAGTTTTTCTTCCAGGTTTTTTTATGCAAATATCTCTAACAATCCTAGCATAAATGGGAACATCTCTTAGCGCTTGCAACAATGGAATTTTAACATATAAATTCTGTAGTTCGCCTAAAAGGTTAAAAGCAGGTTGCTCAAGTGTTTTGGTGAGAGCCAGATGTTCAAGGAATGGCGGATCCGTTGTTTGATCATTGTTGTTAGATGTTGGTTCAACTTTTTCAGCATTATTGTTAGCTGGTTTTTCTTTTCCAACTTCCTCTTTATCAGAGTCAGTAATGTCATCAATGATTGGTTCAACAACTCTCCCTAAGCGAAGATGGATATCGTTACATTGCATGGGGGAGATAGGTTGATTTTGAATATCAATTGCTTGCAGGGCTTTATTGTTATTTGGGTTGGGGTTGGGTTGCACAAGCAGCTGTGGTCTAATTGCTTGGTTATTCGGAGGAGTATTGGATGGTAAGGAAAGAGACTGTTGATGCTAAGGAAATGGCATCTGCTAGGCTGCCCAGTTCGGATTCCATTGATTAAAATACGATTGCTGGGGAGCCCAAGGATTCCATATGGTAGGATCAGGAAAAGGAAGACTTAGTTGCTGCATGGGTGGAAAATTCATCGTATTAAAGGGTGGGTACTGCATTTGGTTCATGGTTGGGTAATTTGTTTGAAAAGGAGAATGATTATTCCAACGATTAAATGCTGTGTTAGAATTCATACCTTGTCATTGTGGCCATTGCCTCCTATGTGTCATCAGGTACACTAGTTCAGCCTCTTCTTCAGTTGACTGCAATACTGCTTTTATTCCCGGCAGAGAGGGGCATTGCTGGGTCTCATGCTCCTTTTCACAAATCGTGCAGACTGGTATCTTATCTAGTGGGCATTCCCTGAGTGGGTGCTTTTCTCTGCATTTAGAACAAAAAATAGCTAGGGCAGCTTCTACTTCTACCTGTTTCTTTTTTACCTGCAGAGCATCAATTTGTGAATCAAAGGAGCTTAACATCTCAGTTTTAAATTCTTCCAACAAATTACCTATTTCAGCCCTTGTTGCTCCTCCACTTGCTGACTTCTAGACTCTCGAATATACATTGTCCCTGCTTTTTGATCTGCTTACTGCTCCTCTTGAACATCTCATGCAGAGGTTGATAATTTCATCAAATGGTTCTTTGGAAATGTCCCATTTTCCCAGCATATTCAACATGTCCAAGCAGTCATCTCGTACCCCTTTCAGCAATATTGTTTTCAGAATATCTTTACTCATGGTAGGGTGGTCAGACTGCTGCAGATTATACTGCAGTCTTTCCACAAATTCCTCCAAATTCTCGTTCTCCTTCTGAAACATTTTAAACAATGCTTCCTTCCTTTCTCTTGTTCGGCAGTAATCCTAATATTTGGCTAGAAAGCTTTCTTTCATCTGATCCCAGGTAGTGATTGCCTGAGCTCCTAAGCTCATAAACCACCTTAACGCATTCCCTTTCAGTGTTGCTGGAAACAGTTTTAGTTTCTGATTAGGGCTCACATAATCATAACTCATACATAGTATATCGAATTCAAAGAGAAATTCATCTGGGTCTTCAGAGGATAACCCATGAAAGTTGGGTAATGCTGAAAGTGGAATGTTCTTCATAGGGGTTGCTCCTCTCAGGAGCTCCCCAATAGGGAACTCTAGGGTAGAGAGTGAGTTTTCCCCCCTTCCTTCTGCTCTGTTATCCTCCATTGGTATTTTTCCTGAATCGCTTGCTTTATCTTCTGTATCTTCTGTTTCTTCAGGTTCTTCTACCGGTTCCTCAGTGTATTCTGGTATTTCCAGCTTCCTTTCAGGTCCTAGTACTTCCTCCGTCTGTCGATCTGTTTGTGAGGAATATTGGATCTGAGGTCTCCGGGAACTCGTCCTCTGTGATGTCTCAGCCTTTGAGATAATTTTGTCAATAAAGGTTTTTCTTCTTCCTCCGCCTTTGCCGCCTGTGAAATTAGGTTTCCTGCGTCCTCTCATGCACCTGTTGTTCTTAAAAAGAAATCATTAATGCTTTTAAAAATCTCTAGTCGCCTTCCCCGGCAACGGTGCAAAATGTTGGCTACTTGAATTGTTTATTGATTAAACAGTCAAGTACCACATAATTTGTCAACCTAGGAAATTCTTTTTATTTCAAAGGTGACCTCGTACTGTATGTACTTAATTCTAAAAGCATTAAAAGCTGTAGTATACATGATTCTGTTTTCTGTCAAACTCCTTACTCTATGTTATAACAGTTATAGCAAAGATAAAATGAAAGCAGTTAACTAAGAATACAAATCTGAAAAGAGAAATAATGGCTGCTCTGTTAGCAGAGGACCAGGACCCTATCCTCAGGGTAAGGATGTTCAGCACCTGCCCCTGTAACCAGATTGCTAATACACACTGCAATTCTAATTCACCAGTGAAGTGTTCTTTTACAATATCAAGCAATTAACAAAACAGAGTATCAACAAAAAGGAAATTATCAGAGGTAATGCTACAGAATCCAAACAGAGTACCAGCAAAAAGGAAATTACCAAACACACTTACACACTGACAGGAAATAAATGGGTGAATCTTGTGAAGAAGGTGGGCCCTGTCCCTCTCACAAGATTCCCCAGAACACAAATGCTGGATTAGGTGATCAGAACAATCTTCTATTCATCTGCCAAAATGTCCAGTTACAATAAAGATTCAAACTTGTTGTTTGTCTTTCAAAATTTCCCCTTCAACTTGTTTTCTTTTTCCCCCCCTTTTCTACTGTAGATGTCTTCTCTTTATAGAGGAGACACCTATCACAATAGACCGTCATAGTTCATTCAGTTAAACCTTTTTGTCAAAAATAAGAAATCCATCCTTGTTACAGGATGCCGTTACAACAGTGTGACTTTGTATTCCTTCTTGGTCTCTTACTGTTACACATCTAGTAAACAAACTTCAACCGTCTTCTTGGAATCCTTGTACTATCCTTTGCCGCTTCATTGTTGCTGATTTAGTAAACTCATGATGTTCCTGGTGTTTTAACAACTGTAACCGTATTTTACCCTTTCTGGACAGTTACTGGTCGTGTTGTGTCAGCGTGGAACTCTGCCGAACTTCTGATAGTTGTTGTTTGTCTTTTCTGGTATAACGTTTTCCCTGCTTTAGATAGTTGTTGTTGCTGGTGTTGCAGCAACTGCGTAGTTTCTGTTTCTGGTGTTGCAGCAACTACGTAGTTGTTGTTTCTGGTGTTGCAGCAACTACGAATTATAATTTCTGTAGACTTTAGACAGTTCAGCAGTTACTTAGCAACTTGGTTAACTTCTCCAAAGATAATTATAAAGATAACATGAATATGTAATGAATAATTAAACATATAGTAATGCGGAGAGTTACTTCATACCTTGGAATGATTGGGTCATTATATCATCAAAGCTTTCAACTTATGGACTGAAAAAGGGTAATATTATAGCAAAAATTTAAGGTCAAAAATGGTCAATTTGGAGTCCTAACAAGGTGGTTATCTACTAGTGCCTTGAAGGTTTCCATAATGCAATTCATGTTACCTCTGTCATGTGTATGCAAGAACATCGAGATGTTTTGTAACTTCTTTGGCAAATTTCACATATCAGAACTATGTTGCTGATATCTAGAAGAAAAATATCGATTCAATCGAGGTTATTAGCACTCCTCTACTTGTATCTCCTCATATTTGCAAATGGTGACTTTTATCTTAGAAAGGAGTTTAGAATGGAGAGAAAGGGTTGAATCTGATCTTCCAATGTTTAGGGAAATTCATCCATGACATGGAAAAAATATTCGAGGCTCATGCATTCATGCAAATTAGTAAACTTCTAAAATTATTTCAGTGTAGATGAGATAAAATGAAGCATACAAATCTTCATATAATTTTCTGACAAACATTGTTGGTTTATAGATGAAAATGTATGGTTTTGACTTGACTACATGTCTTACAAATTAAGAATGATTTGTTGGTTTATAGATGAAAATGTATGGTTTCGGCTTGACTAATTGTCTTACAAATTAATTAATCTGTGTTGGTTTATAGATGCAAATGTGTGTATTTGGCTTGACAAACTGTCTTACAAATTAAATATGCTTTCTAGAATCACTATGCACCTCTTGTTTCTACTAGTGCGTATGCAGTAATATTTATTTCACTCTGTTGATGTGAATGATAAGCACTTTCAACACATTCAGCACTTGATAAGCACATCCACACTTCATACAATCATCAAACAAATCCATAATGATTTAGAAAGAATACTTACTAGGTAAATCGATGCTCATCCATGAAACCCTAATCATGAGTCATCCACAAAACTTGAGAATGCATACATAAATCACATTTCCAATAAGTTTCATAAGTCATTCATCCATAGCGAATTAGTAAAGAGAGAAGTAGACAAGTAGTAGTAATCGTCCAAAAGTAGTAATGAAAAAATGAGGTGAGTGCTTCCCTTATTTCTATGAGGGAAAACAAGAACTTTACTTCTCTAAGGTTAAAAATTAATATCGACTAAAGTCCCCTAAAAACATAATTATCCATGACACATGTTGGATGGGGATATGAAAATATATTCTAGTCTTCTGGTTCATGTGGGGATCTTCTACCATTCTCTCTTTCGAGGGGTTACCTAAGAGGCTAGGTTGTAGAACTATGACATGTAACATAATGAGTTGTTGTTATGTATTCCATGTTGGAATTGTGCTCATGTTAACAAGGAATTATTGACATTGAGACAGATCCATTACATCTAAGAATTATTAGTGTCCCTAGCTAAGATATTTATTGGTGTACCTATGTTGGAGCATTGGATGGAAGTGGAATGACCGTAGGAGTTGTATGGAGGAGAATGGTATCCCGTTCCTGGATTGTGCAGGTTGAGGGGAAAGATATATGGTGGGTTATAATTATTGTAGGAGTTAACATACTATGATTTGTTGGGAAATTGGGCCATGTGAGAGGACTATAACAGACCATACAATAAATTTGTCCTTGTGGACTTACCATCCCATTTTAGGGGTGGCCTTATTAGAAAGAGAGTACGGGAAAGAGAGAGCCTATAGTTGGGTGAAACATCCCTCATCTTTCATCTACATTGTTTGAGTCTTGAGCAAGGGAGATTTCAACACATGAAATTGAGAAAGGGTGATTTGAACAGCAGGGTTTGAGCCAAGGTGGTTCAACAAGAAAGGATTCATATTATAAGAATTCCATGATCATCCTTATTTTTTTGTGTTGTTTTGGGTAGCAACAATTGTGATTTTTGACTGGTTTGTGGTGTTTTGGGGCAGCTACAACCATCCTTGAGTTTCAATTTTTCAATATAATTTTCCATGTTTCCTAATAATTGAGGGGTCAAGTTTCCAACATGTTTCCATTTTAGATACCTATCTATGATGAATTCAAATGATGTTTATGCTATTTTTTGATGGCTGTTATGTTTACAAGAGAAATATATGCATGTATAACATTGAATGTTTAATTTATATTTTCATATGTCTTCTTGTCACATGCATTCTTATATTCATGGCGGTGTAGTGGAGAAATTGGTATAAGAGTATAGAAAAATGAAAAAAATGTAAAATTTAGAAGTACCCACTATCCTCAATGGTTGACAGAGGGTACTGGGTATGTTATAGATTGAATTTTAAGAAGCAACTATGAAGCATACATTTTGTTTGATTGTTAGCCACTTACCCAATAATAGGTTTGAAAGAAATACAATGCCTTTCATTCAAGAATGGAATGTCCCTTGCTTCACACATATGTGCGGATTTTGACACCATCAAAAGATCCCCATGCCTTAGATTTGTTTATATCTAGAATTTTCAGAGTTGTAGGAAGATTTATGTTAACATGTTTCCAGATTCCTCCATAGGCAATTCTAACTTGATGACACACTTGGATTGGAAGAATTTCGTTGCTTTAAAAGGCCATTTCATTAGGCTTCACCCTAATTTGATGGTATCAATTGGAATAGATATTTTTCAATCTATGTATGTCTTATTTTTTCTTTACTACTAGTCATTGTCCCTAGTGGTAGTTCCTGATAGTTCTTTGAGTTGGCATAATATCTTCTTGGTATGCCAAACATGGAAATTTAAAGCAAGCAATTCCATCGATATAAAATGGGTGTATGCATGATCAATATGGGGAAGGGAACTATTTGTGAATGTTTAAATATGGGCTTCCAAACTAGAATTCAAGACTAGTTGCAATGAGACAATCCACTAGATCAAATCTTTGGAGAAAATGAGTCTTGATTCTCGAAAGATTATTATAGAAATGTAGTGTGAAGGAGAAAAGCTACAGGACAACAAGAGGATGTGATAATTTATTACCTATTTTTTTTTTGGCTATATTTCGAATGCTTCAGGAACATGGTTGGAAGGGTATAGAATCAATATGTTTTGGGAATTTCTTTGTTATTAATGTAGACTTTAATAAGATCATTTGAACATATCAATTTAAATACCTCTAAACCTCTAGTTATTTGTCTAAATTAATCACTAGATAACCTTTAATTACACCTACAAAACCCCAGAATGTGGTAGAGCTCACTAGCGAGAGACGAGTGAAATTCACTACACACAGAGGGAAGCTTAATGAAATTCAGTTCAACAGGAGAACCTACATGTTTCACTTGCCCATAATTGATGTGGATGAAAGGACATATAGTGTCATGAAAAATTTGTTGAAACATGATGAAAACCTTTGTGACTTGTTGTATCTTCTTGGGGAAGTGAAATAGCTGAGGTGTTATGTATTCTAATTAATCAATAAAATGAGGGAGTTGAAGTGCTAAGAGATAGTGGTATAATCATTAATCACTTTAGCATTGATGAAAAACTGACCAATGTATGGGGTAAAATCAAGAAATAGATGACAAACATGAACCCCCAGTATATGAACCAATCAACGTCGCCATTGATCACCATCACCCTCCCTTTCCCTGATTTCACCCCAGACCTTGGTTACTTCTTCATCGCCCTTGTCTTCATTGATCAACTGGAATATAAATTCCACATACTACCTCAGTGGTTTCACTTCCTCAGGGAGATACAGGAAGTCACAAAGATTTTTCTTGTGTCTCAAAAAACAATTCATGACAAAAGATGTGCATTCATCCACCTTGATTCTATTGACATTAGAATTAATGTGGATGACAACACATCTAATGTCATCAAAAGATTGTTCAAATTTGTTGAAATGAGCAGTAATATATTTTAATTTAATACTTTTCACTTTTACTACAAATGGTTATCAAGAACATGTTCTTTTAAAATTTCTAACTGATAATAATCCTTTTTTATAAGATTCCTTTTACTTCTTCCCTTTGATAGTTATTGTGTTCTATAATAAGTTAATTACAATCTTTCAGATCTGCCAAAAGTGCAGAAGCTTGTTCTTATGGGAAGGCAGTGGAGGGAAAAGTATTGAATATTGTGGAGATCATTCCATACAGTGAGTCCCACCAAAACATAGAAGTACAAAAAATATGTTAAACATCATTAGTTAAACTTATGTGGTTCCTCTCTCATCCTCATTGTTTTGTCATTCATATTCTATATATTGTAACATGAAAAGAGAAGGGTTTTATTTTCTTGTGTAAAATCTTTGTCATCATTCTTTTGTCATTCTAGTTCTATATATTGTAACAAGCAAAGATAATTGTTTGATTTTCTTGTATTATATATTTGTGCTTTCACCATTCCCTTATTTTGTGCTTATTCCTCATATAGAAATTGAGATCAAATACTAGCATGGATATATATGATGGTGGATTGGTTGTGTTGTATTATTACTAGTACTATTCCATTCAGCAAAGTTTATTTGTACCATGGTGTGTGTTGTCCAAACTGGTTAGGACTTTGTTCTACCAACTACTTTTGATAATGAAGACATATTTTCATTTGCAACCTGTTATCACTTAGAAGTTTTCCTTAGAAGTTATCAAAAGAAGGAAGCATCCAACGTAACCAAAAACTAATATTTTAGGCTTAGGCTCTAGCCGATCTAAGTCCAGAGAGGGCCCTCTTTATAATTTAGCCTTCTTTTCATGAGATTTTAGGCTAGTTCTTAGTGTTCATGGCGCTTTGATTTTGGATTGAAGGTTGGGTGCTGGAATTATTGGAGCAGATGGATAGAGCTAGGTCTTCAAGCCATTGGGCTATGGAGTCAATCAGTGGATAGAATAATTGTACCAGATCATTAAAGGGAATGTTGACAGGGCAGGCTAGCAAAGGAAAAGGAAAATCTTCAAGTCTAATGGATGAAATGATTCTAACTAGGGTGAAAGGGAACTTAAGAATCCTTGGACCGGGATTAGAATGAAGAACAGAGGGTGGTCATGAATAAAGGGAAATTAAGAATCCTTTGCTATCGACCAGAGGACAAACTACGGAAGCTAAGGAGTAGTTTAGAATTCCCCAGCTAAGACAGTTTAGAAGAAAACATTCAGAATGTAAAACAGTCAAGATAGAGTGCATTCAAGCAATTTCTGAAATATCATTCCTTGTTATACATTTAGATCTTAGAAATTTACACAAAAGATTACGGAAAAAACATAAGGAAAAACAACATTGAACATAGGAGAATACTTATTTGTATTTTGCTTTACACAAGAATCCTGTAAAATATTTTATCTTTATTCCTTGATCCAGCAAACCAATCCAATCATTGATACAATAGAATTTTGATTTGAGAGAAAAAAGTATATAGAAATGTCTTGGAATCCACCCTACATACTTCGAAATGTGAAGTATTTACAAAATATCTCAAAACAACTTGAGGCCTAATCTAAGGAATAAGAATATCTTCTTGCATGAAGATAGAGACAGATCTTAAACTGCTTCATGTTGTCCCTTTTATTATGGTGTTTCTGGTTGTTTCTGTTGAGTTGGAGCCCTTTAAGCTGGCTGATAGTTGTGGTATTTCTACGTTAGAATCTTATTTACTTTGATCTCTTACTGATACTCTTTGACTTTGTTACCCTTTGACCCTGTTGCTCTATCCTTTACCTGTCTCACCTGCCTACCTTCAGATTTGTTGTGGTAACTTTTTGATATATAACTTTTTCATAGTAAATCTATCATTTTCTCCCACCATTCTGTCTCAGGTAATCTCATTTTCAACATTCTTCTGTAAATTTCATCTTCCTCTATGTATTTTGAAAAATTGGGTTTGGTGAGAAACAAATGTTTCACCTCATGTTCTAGGAAAAATAGTTTCTCCAATGTATCGTTTAATACTTTGCCTGTTGGAAGGGCTTTAATGCCTGAAGATATGGCTTGTTCCTTGGCCAACCTCCTGAGTCTATCACTATATTCCAATTGGTTCATGATTTTGTCATTGATGACCATAGGATTGGGAAGGCCTTTGTCTCTCAAAATTTGAAATTTAGCCATAAACCTGTCAATGGCTACCTGCATGTTATGGAACTTTTCTTCTAAGTTAAGCATGCAGTTTCTTTTGGAAAGAACATTTTTAATCTCTAAGATGGCTTTAGTCCTATCCTCTATGCCAAGCTCATGGAGCTCATATCTGTTCTTACTATTCAGGAGGTGGATGAGTCGATTTGTATCCTCAGGTTTATCACCTAATTCTTCCCTTACTTTCTGGATGGCTTCAGTGGCTACCTTCGCCAGTTCGATTTGTTCAAATATAATTTGGATTGATGGTGAAATATCATTGGCAGAGTCAATGATATTGGCCCAGAGCATCTCTTTAGTCTGTCCTAGCGGCTTCTGCAGTGTCAAATCTTTGTCGAGGACTTTGATTTTCTCACCCATTCTTTGGGCTTTCTGTGTTTCTTCTCTTTTCTAAATATGGGCAAGTTTACAATCAGTTTCCAAACTTGCCACTTTCTCATTTAATATTTTGAGCTATGTAGCTTGGATGGAAATCTCCTCCATAGCTTTTGTCAGTTCTGTTGTTTTCTCAGTTGATGTACCTACTGTTGTAGTTGATGTGGCAGGTGGAGCTGTAGGTGCCAATGATGTTGCCATTGTGTAAGGAACTGCTGTTGATACTGTGGGGATGACAGTTCTGGGAGTTGTGACTAGGTCATTTTTCTTGGACTAAATCAAAGTGTCCAAATCCTTCTCTATTTTTTTAAGCTGATCATTTAGCTTTAGGACTATGTCCATAATCTCTTCATGTTCTTGTTGTGCTTCTAGGGCTTCCATTGTTTGAGGGTTATGTAGCTGGGGAATTTTGCGCTGCTTCTTTAGTGCAACAATGTCATCATTCTTCTTTTCAATTAGCTGCTCTATTGCTTTCACATCCTTTGGATCTTGTCCCAACTCTATGATTAAGTCCTCTAAGGACTTGATTCTTGTATCTTTGGCCTGTGAGGAGGCCTTCTCCAAATGAAACTGATCTCACATATTGTTTAAAGAGTTATGCAATTGGTGGGCTGCTATGGCTTTTGTTGTCAATGTAGAATAAATCATCTCACCTATTTGCTTATGCAGCTCAATCTGGATAACAGGATGAATATCCCTTGCCAGTACTTCAAAATCTACTTTCTTAAAAGTTGATGTTGTTGTTGGCTGCTGAGTGGTTGGCTTGATGAAAGCCATCTTCATTTTCCCCTCTTTAACATCAAAGGTTGACATAAGCCTTATTTGATTGGTAGGGGTGATCTTTAGATACTGTGCATAGGTTTGGGCTTTCAACCTCTCATTTCTAGCATTTATTTATTTGCATCTCTCGTTGATATCTTGGTCTTTATGTGTTGGCATTCTGAAAGAGGATACCTCAACATCTGAGTGTGTGATGTGGAAGGTTCTAGAGTGCCTCCAGATGGAGTGGCAAGCCTACTCCCATCTCTTTCTGTGCTTGTAACCTTAGCTATTTCCTCTGTATATTCCTGTTCAGAGACAAGATTGACTCTTTGTCTCTTAGCTTGGCTTCTCTATGCATGGAATTGTGATGTTTCTCCTATTGAAGTAGTGGCCCCTTCCCTGTTTCTCTTCAGGCTTTTCTCCTCATTTAGAGGAGTCTATAGAACTAGAGGCATAATCATGGTGGTTTATGGTTTATCTAATTTCTCTAGTATGTTTGTTTGATCTGGCACCTATGACAGGTTTGGTACTTCTGATCCCTCTAGCACCTATGATTCTTCTGGTACTTGTGATTATTCTGGCATCTGCAGGAAGGAATCCTCATCAAGCTATTTCTCTAGGTTAATTATTGTGTTTTCCATAGCAACTTTAGTACTATCCCTATCCTCTAAAGTCTTTCCCACCCATTGCAATTGGTTGGCATACTTTTCTATCTCAGGGATGTGGTGAGGGATATAAGGAGCCATCCTGTTTTTCTACCTTCTTTTGCAGATGAAATCCAAGGGATCATATATCCATATGAAGCTATGTTTTAGATTTAATCTTTGAAGGACTAGGTCTGCCTCCTTTCCAGCTTCTCTGCTATTACAAATAAATGGACCCAATTGGTCTTTGATCTTGACCTGGGCTTTATTTTTATCTTTAACAAAGTTTACCTTATCTGAATTTATTATCTGCCTGTAGTACTCCAGTGCAAATAACCTCATCGGGAGGTATTTAGGTACTTTGTATGGGGCCAGCTCACAACCATAAATGTTGATCTCAATGTGGTTTTGGTACAAGTACCAATCACCTACTCTGGATTGTTTTGATAGTTGCAGGATCCTCTTTATATCTGGACTAATCCTTGGAGGAGGGCTTCCTATCATCATTTTCACAATGGGATGTACAAATAGGTCTATGAAGTCTGTATATGAATATGGGGAGTGATATTTATGGATCAATGGATTCCAAAAAATTACTGATCTAGGGTGACATTTTGTGTCAAGATTCTGGAGAGTAAAGGGGAACTTATCTGCTTGGTAGTATAGAAAAAGGTGATACAAAACAAAGGAATACTTGAAGACTCACTCATTACTCATTATGAGAAACTAGTCATGCATCCTATCAGCTATAAACTTGGGATAGTCATAGATAACTGCAGGAGGCTGTCCTGGAGTGTATATGGACATGAAAACCAGGATGATTTCATCTATATACTCACTAGTGGTATAACCTAGGACACTGGATATCATTTCTATAATGTCCTGGCCAAATGACGAAAATATGGTATACACATATGGAGGGTGGTCTTTGGGGGTATACCTCTCTTCTAGGATGAAGGTTTGGATTATTTGGGCCAATCTTGTAGGGCTAAGCTTGGGAAATAAGTCCAACAGATCTCCAATGGATAGGGGAGTCAAGTTTTGGCCAGGCTTGATTTGTAGCATTTCATTGATTGATTTAGCAGTGATGGTGAAAAGTATGGTTTGGTTAGGGGACATCACTGCTCTTTGAATGGGGATATAATTTGCATGGCAGTAATGCACAATTTCTAGGAAAATGTGAACTTCAGAGAATTGCTACCTGGGCAAAATGGACTCCCAAAAACCAATTTTATCAGCATGGTTCAGGTATTGGTCTCTATATCGGTAGTATAGTTTGAGAGGGGATTCATGGACAAAGGTGTCCTTTATCTGAAAATCCTTATCAGCCAAGGGGAGATGGTCTAGGTCCAGATGAGGAGTGGAAGTAAGTCTAACATCCATGGCAATTTGGGTGATCATTCTTAGTTCTTGTGGATTTGAGAAAGGGGGAGGTGATTTTTAGTTTTTTAGGGCAATGGTGGTTCAGTACAGAGTAAGCTTAAGTCGCTTGAGTTTCTTTAATTAATTTTTTACTTTAACTAATAAAACTCAGTAATTGGTTCTGAAATTGACAGGTTTTCTAGTGAATTATGGCTTAAATACCTGGAATTTAAGGAAAACTAGCTCTGAACAGGGCGGCTGGCAACTGCGAATAGTCAAAAAGGCTTTGTGTAGGCTGGAAAGTGAACTGGGTGCTCTGTGGCATCTTTAGGGTGCAATTGGACGTAGGTTGACAGCTTCGACGTTCACAGGTGTGTGCATGGAGGTTTACAATTGAAAAAATGATAAAAACAAATGATTTTGGGCTTTTTGGCTTTATGCGTGAAAGTCAATTTTGGCGGGTATAGGTGAACAGTGGTCATTTGTCGTGTAGCGAGGTGAACAGTCACCATTTTACCATGTAGCGGGCGGGCGGTAAATGGTTTCCATCACACCATGTTTGGGCACTGGGTGGTATTTGGGGGAGGCTGCCCAATTCCATATGTTGAATGATACGTAGCATCGGGGGCTTGGTAGAAAACAACTTTTTTGAGTGGTATTATTCGGATGTCGGACCCGCTCGAAATTGATAAGGGCTGTCAGATGTGGAGGGAAGCGATTGTATGGTGATCGGGTGGGGTAGTTGCATGGAAGGTAGTGGGGGGGGGGGGGGGGGGGGGGGGGGGGGGGGGGGCGGGCGACGGGCATTTAAGTGCGGTAGTTTTTTTATTAATGAGGGATTAAAGTGGGGTTAAGGCGTCACGGTCATTAGTGGAGGGATTAATTGGGTTTATGCCTAACTTAATCGTGGATTGATTAGTTAGTCGGTTTATCGGTGTTTGGGTAGAAAATCATAGTTTATATAATTAAACTAAGGTGGGGTTAATTTATATGTAGGAGTTAAATATATACAGGGAAAAAGGGTTTTTATTTACGGGATTTAATAAATAAAATTAGTAATTACTGAAATAAGCAGAAAGGGGAACAATACCCTAAGTATATGATATTTCACATTTTAGTGCTTTTCCGATATTAGAAAGAATACTTAGGATAAGGTATTTTTGTGGGTTTTTGATATGAAAATGATTTATGTGGGGGATAAATGCTTTTCCTAGGAAAATTATTTTAACCTTAAGAAAAGAGTATTACTAAGGAAAATGAATGACTTGTTATCCCTAAATCGTTGAGCCAAGGGTTCGGTCCCTCCAAAATTTAGAGAAATGCTCTGAGCCTCTTTGACGTAGGGATTTTAAGTACTTAGAACTTTATAGTGGGGAATTATTAAAGGAAAGGGGTAAAATGAATGGGGGAAGTTAATTAACTGACTTTATAAATCATTTTCATGCTTGATTGTTCTTTGATCTATAGAAATTTTATGATGGAAAAGATGATAAACATGCTTTTTTCTAATCAATCATCATACTTCTGCAACCTTTCTTCTACTTACCCATCTACTCATCCTACCATTTTCACTTCTCTTTATTAGGGTGCATTTGAACTAGCAAGCCCTTATCAAACATTTTTCTTTCTCTTTATAATAGTAAACTAACTAAATCTAAACTTACTATATCCAAGGGCTCAAATTAAACAGTTGAGCTCATTTTATTTACTCTAACTATCTAATGATCTGCCAAGATTAAACAGTTTGGTTAGATTTTGATTCTCTATCTATTAACATGAAATTGAAAACATGAAATAGCCAAGTTTAAACATTTTGACTATCATGGATTGTGACAAAGATTACAAGCTGCACACAATCATTTTATTCTACAAAAAATTAAAGTAGGAGTGGTATTTTGGCTTGCTCACTTTCATGGTCTTTTTTCTTTTCTTGGGGTTCATATTTTTCATCTTTTTTTATCCTTTCTTATTCCTTTTTTCCTTTGATTTTTCTTTTAGGACATACCCTCTTTACATTTTTTAATTTTTTGAATATGGAAAACATTTGCAGAAAGAAATGGTATGTAGATATTACAAGTTTTAATCTCAGTCATTCAAAAATTATGACTCCTATTGGTATAGGAATCTAATAGTGGCTCCAATTGGGGATGGAATTTCCTGGTCAAATGTCAAGAACTTTGTAGACCAACGGCCTTCTGAATTGTTGTGATGTTACCTTGCAACATTTCCTTTTCATGTTTCTGCATTATCACTATTTATGACAGTAAAACTTTTGAAGCTTAGGGACTTCTCTTCGGGCTTCAACTTCAAAAATCACCATTCAATCAACTCTAGACTTTTGAAGTTAAAGTATGTACAAATGGTTAGTGAAATCAATAACTAGGTTCAATATAGTGTTTGAGCATTCAACCATTGACTGGTCCTCCTTTTGCTTTTCTACCATCCATTTCTCTGAGGAAGAAATCATTATTACCTCTAAAAGCATAAATGATATACGGGCCTTTCCATAGGAAATCAAATTTCCCATGTTTATCTTTATCCTCTCTCCTTGAATCCAATTTTAGAACTTTGTCCCCTAGGTAGAAATCTTCTGCCTTAGTCCTTTTATCAAAAATCTTCTTCGTCCATTCCTGCACAACTTGAGATTTCATGTACACTTCTTCCCTAGTTTGTTGTAAGTGAATTGTTTGGTTTATTCTTCTTTAGATGTCATTTGGTTCAACCTGCAACTCTTGGAGTGGTTTCATCACTAGTGTTCCCAAGGAAGATGGGAAAACAACTTCCATTCCATAAACTAATTGATAAAGACTAGTACCAATGGATTTCTTTGTGGTTAGCTTGTCTGCCCATAAGGCATTTATTAGCTTTTTGTTCCATGTTTACTTATTATCTTCTAACAATTTTTTGATGATATTTACTAGACTTTTTTTTTGGGACTCTACTAGTACATTTCCTTGAGGATAATAAGCTATGGAGTGGCCCAGGTTTATATGATACTTATTACAAAAATCAATCATTCTTCTAGATTTGAAATTGTTGCATTACCAATGATGATTTTGGTTGAGCACTTGAATCTTGATAGGATGTTTTCCTCGAGGAAGGTTATTATAACAATGTCAGTGGCTTGCCTTCATGGTATGTCTTCTATCCATTTGGTAAAATAATCTGTAGCAGTGAGGATCCATCTGTGTTGGGCAGAGGAAGTTGGGTGGATTTCACCAATGAAGTCAAGACCCCATTGCTGAAAAGGTGCTTCAGCAGAGATTGGTTTTAGGGTTAGGGGTAAAAGCTTTTTCTTTCCTTCAAAAATCTGACATTTATGACAGGAGGTTACAAATTCCTTTACATCAGAAAACAAAGTAGGCCAATAGAAACTGGATCTAAGAATTTTGTCAGCAGTGGTTTTCCAATAAAGGTGTCATCCATAGTCACCTGCATGAAACTCTTGTAACACCTTGTCAAATTCTTCTCTCAATAAACTGTTAAGAAGGATACCTTCATGATTCCTCCAAAACAAAGCATTGTCAATTATGCAAAATTTTAAGGATTTCTTTTTTAAAAATCTGATTTTGGTTCTAGATAATTTAGGAGGAGCTTCAAGATTTTGTAAAACATATATGATGTCAGCATACCATGGTGATTCAATAAAGGCCTGGTTGATTGGTGGAGTCACCATCTCCTCTCCATTATCCATTTTTGCAGTAAATTCATATCTAAGGCTTGACAGTTCGATTCAGCCATGAGCTTGGCTAAACCTTGGTGTTATAGAAATTTTTTGGCACTTCAACCCCAAGCATAAATATCCATAAACTAAGGGCTCCTAAGTCCCTAAAAGTGTTGTTCCAACCCCTAAAAGAACAAGGTCAACTGATTACAACTTCTCCCAGAAGTTCTCCACGAAAAACTGCTTAGAACTGGTCAAAACTGGACCATTTCACCTGCTCCATAAGCAAAGTGTGTTGCATCTCACCTAAATACACACAGTAGGTGTGTTGCATTTCAAAAATAACTTTTATGGGGTGCGATGGGCGAGAAGGGACAAATGGCAGTGTCAATCCGCGAGGTGGAGAAGCATGGAATCTTCCAGAAACTTCTCCTGTGACACTTGTCTCTCTGAATTCGACCAGGGATGAGTAAGAGATCATCAATCTCCAAGTGGAATCAAGAACTATCAGAGGGAAGACACTAATCAAATCACAAGCTAACTCATCTCCCTTGCAGACATCTATATATGGATCCCTCATTCGAGAGATCCTTAGGCTGGAATTTTGCATCTTGTAAGGAATTGTTGTTGGTTTCTTGAGGCAACATCATAGTGTTGGGTGATCTAAGCTTTTATTGAGGTGAAGGAGGGCTCACTTGCTGAGAGGATGATGCTGGGTCAGAACGATTGGTTGTAACTCTCTTGGCTCTTTCTTGATTATCAATAAAGCTATTCAAGTTTTCCTCCATACTCTTGTGTGATTTATGTTTGATGCATTTGTATGGTCAATTGACATATGATCCTAGATTGTTTATGATAATAGATCCATGTTCTCGTATAGTGTTATGCTGCTTTGATTCTACAGGTACTATGTGGAGCTGGGTATACAAGAAAGCAAGTAGCAAAGGACTATCAGAAGAGAGAGGAATCGAGCAAGGAACCAAGCACAAGATAGAGGTTGGTCTCCTTAATTCTTCTCTCATCTATCTTTCATAAAGGAAAACGAAAGTAGTTTTACTTTGTTTGTTTCTATGGTAGCTAACAACCTTAGTTTTACTTTGTTTGTTTCTACGGCAGGTGCACCCCAAGAAAGCCGCTCCTCCATGCTGGTTTCATTTACCCGGTTCCTCTAACTATTTGGGTATCGAACATTTTTCCTGTTATGAAAAAACAAGGAACGATTAGAGTGTGCGTTGATTATAAGGATGTAAATCAAGCTTGTCCAAAAGATAACTACCCTACACCCTTCATTGACCAGATAATTGACGAGTGCGTCGGATGCAAAATCTTTTCATTTATGGATGGATTCTCCAGGTATAATCAAATAAATATCTGCCCACAGGAGCAGTCAAAGACTGCATTCATTTGTCCGTGGGGCACATTCGTATATCGCAAATTACGCTTTGGTTTAAAGAACGCAGGGGCAACATTTCAGAGGGCAGTGAATTATGCCTTCCATGACATCAAAAACATCATTCAACCATATCTCGACAACCTTCCGGCTCATTCGCGAAAGCGGACTGATCATCTACAGCATTTAAGAGCAATATTTCTACGTTGTCGACACTACAAGATACGACTCAATCCACACAAATGTGTGTTCTGTGTCAGTTCTGGTCGTTTACTTGGCTTTGTAGTCTCAAAGGATGGGATTCGTCTCGACCCATGTAAGGTTCAGGCAATCATAAATTTTCCTCCACCTTCAAATTTGCTTCAGATTCAGAAACTCCAAGGGAAAGCAAACTTTCTGAGGAGGTTCATTCCAAATTACGCCGAACTTGCTAAAGGTTATACACGTCTATTGAAAAAGGAAGTTCCCTTCATCTGAGATCAGGTTTCACAATATTCCTTTGATGCTTTAAAAGAACCCCTAATGAAAGCATCATTAATGTACGCTCCCGATTATCAAAAAGACTTTAACCTGTATCTGGCTGCAGCGGATACAACCATCGCAATGGTTTTAGTTCAAGAAGACAACGGAATTGAACATCCTATATATTATTTGAGTAAGAACTTTAATGATAAAATCAAATATTTTTATGTTGAAAAGCTAACGCTCGCAGCTGTTAAAGCGATACAAAGATTTCGACACTATGTTCTCTTTCGAAAAACTACCATTCTGTCAGATTGTAACCCCATGACTTATATATTGTTGCGACAGTTGCTTGGGGGAAAATATTCAAAATGGATAGCAATTCTACAAGAGTTTGATCTGGAATTTGTAAAATCGAAGTCAAAGAAAGCCCTGGTTTTCGCAGACTTATTATGCGATCTCCCATCGTCATCCAACGATGAAACATCCGAAGAAACAATCATGGATGAATCTTTGTTTCTAATATCTTCAAGCAATCCGTGGTATGGAGATATAATCATTTATCTCCAAACCCAAAAATATAGGCCTAATACCTCCCGCTCCAAACAAAAACGTATTCGATACCAATCAAAAGACTACATGATCATCGGTGAAACACTTTACCGTCGTGGTGTCGATACATTTCAGAGGAGGTGTCTCACCCATGAGGAGGTCGAAAAAGCCTTGAATGATTGCCATTCAGGCGCGTGTGGGGAGCATCAATCCGGTTATGCTATGGCACAAAATTTTTTACGAGCAGGATACTTTTGGCCAACAATGTTCAAAGATTGCATAATCGCAGTCAGAAGTTTCCATGCATGTAAAATTTTCGATAGCAAAACTAGAAGACCACCCGCACCTCTCCAACCAATAGTTGCTGTTGGGCCATTCGCCAAATGGGTCATCGATTTAATGACATGTAACCCCACCTCGACTGCGGGGCATGGGTATATCATAGTCGCAGTTTACTATTTTACCAAATGGGCCGAGGTGATGCCTACATTAGATAACACTCGTGAAACAGCTGCCCTTTTCTTTTTCAATCATGTACTCGCCAGATTCGGTGTTCCACAGGCTATAGTCACATATCATGGATCGCATTTTCGCAATCACATGATGGCCGAATTAGCTGCCAAATTAGGGTTGTCTCACGACAGCTCTACTCCATATTACCCGCAAGCCAACGGACAAGTTGAAGCAATCAACAAGGTCTTGAAGCGCATGCTACAAAGGATGATTGGAGCCCACAAAAGGAATTGGCACCTAATCATGTACTTAGCCTTGTGGGCATACCGAACATCGGTAAGGAATGCAACCGGGTTTACACCTTTCCAACTGGTGTATGGGCTAGAAGTAATTTTACCAGTTCAATGTGAAATCTCGTCCCTCAAACACGCAATTGACCTTCTCCCCGGAACTTCAGAAGAGGAAGCTCGTTTCTTGGAACTAATCCAATTGGATGAAACCTGTCGTGATGCCACTTTGGCTAACGAACTCCATAAGGAACGAGTCAAGGCACAATTCGACAAGAATGTCAAACCCCGTGTCTTCTCAGAAGGTGACTTGGTCTTCCTTTATGACCAGGAATCCGATAAATTGGGAGCAGGTAAATTCAAGTCTTTATGGATGGGCCCCTATATTGTTAAGCGAGTGTTAGCAAAAGGAACCTACGAGTTAATAGATTATGACGGGATTCCACTGGCACAACCTCGTAACTGGTTGTACCTTAAGCGTTACTACGCATGATTCAGTGTGCTAACCAATATGCTTTTGTTACATTTTTGTTTTTGCTAAAGTATTTGTTTTGGTCAAGTAAATCCACTTTTTACATTTGTCGAAGATGTTGAACATATTCAGATC
Organism: Pinus tabuliformis; assembly: GCA_031772625.1. Lineage (NCBI taxonomy): Eukaryota > Viridiplantae > Streptophyta > Pinopsida > Pinales > Pinaceae > Pinus > Pinus tabuliformis. The sequence continues at coordinate 814,358,017 of CM062819.1, read as the reverse complement.
ATTTGTTGGATATGCCGACGGAGCAATTCGTAGTTCATAGAACCTATCTTCTGCGGCATGGGCGATTTTTGATCCAAGCAGCGAGTTAGTAAGTTTTAGAGGGGTATGTATTGGTCGATCAACGAATAACATCGCTGAATATAGTGCGTTGATAGAACTTCTATCTGATGCCATCACACATGGCATATGCCGACTGGTCATCAGGCTAGACTCACAGCTTGTCATACTACAGCTCACTGGTATCTACTCCGTCCAAAATCTAGCGATCTATCGCATGTTCCTAAGGGTCAAGATTTTGGAAAGGCAATTTGATTTTATTCAATATCAGCATATTTCCAGAAGCTTAAACACATTAACTGACTCATTGGAAAATTATGTGTTAGATAGACATTTGCAACATTTATAAAAATAAGCATTTCATCAATATTTGCATGTGGAGCATATAACTTAACCAAAATAAAACTCCGAAAATAAAAAATATATATATAACTATTTATGGTTTACACATAATGTTCTATAACCAAGACAAAATTGGTCAAATGACCCAAAACTCAAAACGCTATGGGGCACCCTACTCTAATGATGCTGGTGATAACAAGTCACCGCCTGTGCAATCATGCGTAAAAGCCTAGTCCAACGACTTGGCACGCCAGTAGTATGTCACTGCAACCTCAGGGGTTGCTCGTCAGTCCTCACATCTGGAATACCGAGAGTGAGGCCCTTGACCTGGTCCTGTAATGTTGAAAGAGTCTCGACCACATCAAGGTCGCGAAGGATAGCCCTTACCACAGCCTCTCCTGCTAGAGCGGCGGCTGGCCCTCTCAGGCGCACTACTGGCCGGACGGGACCAACATCTGCATGAGCACATGAGTTCTGATTTGTCTTGACAGAGTAAAGCACAAGGACATTATAAAAGAAAAACGACAAACATAAATATGGTCAAGAATTTACCAATGTCACCCCACTGCTCGCTAGCCGGCAGTAGCAAATCTGGGTCACCCCGGAAGTCCATACCAGCATATGGGTACTCGGAATAAACCATCTCCTGACAATCAAACCACCCGAAGAAGGTATCAGAAAAAGAAATCTGAGATTGACCAGCATGTCTGGACATGTGGTCGACCCATCTCTGCAACCGTGGTTCGGTCGGTGGAGGTAAACCAAGTGCAATATACTGCGGCTGCATCAGTGGTATCATTTCCAAGGCGAAGACGGTCAAAATAGAACCATACCCAAATTTCTTCAATCTCCAGTTTTTCACCTTGGTCAACTGTTCTTTCATCACGACGAGTACTACATCACACCAGTTGAACACCTTCGGTTCAAGACATTGCAAGGCATACTGCATATAGGACCGGTTAGCCACATGGAGAGCCACACCACCAGCCATCCTACCAAAAGTGAACAGAATGGTCCTCAAAGGCCTATCAGTGACATCTCGAATGATGATCTTGCCGTATTTACTTGGTTGAGATCCCTCTCTGCAATACCTGCGAACATAATCTCTCACAGATTCACCTCCACGGGCTGAACCTGATAAAGAGATAGGGGCACCCCGCCTCGATAAGCCGGTCAAAAAATAGATGTCCACTACAGTCAAGGGGATGGATTTGCCCCTAATATGGAACACCTAGCTGGTAGGATCCCAAGCATCGAGCAAATACTACAGCAAGTTGATTTGTTGTCTCATGCTAGAGATGCGGAAAAACTTCAACAGGCCACAGTTCCGCAGTGCATTTACTGTAACCGGATCATGTAAAGCAAGCATGTCCTCTTCTTCATACTCACTTTCTTGCCATGTAATAGTCATCTTACTCCAATAAATCTCTGAAAGCAAACAAGAGAAGAGTTAGATCCTGATTTGGTGAGAAACAGGCAAACATTTCCATTAAAAACTGTGCACAAATTTCCGTCCTTGCGCCCATCGCACCTCTATCTTAGTCCTGGGTGCATTGCATGTCAACTGCCCAGTGAGTAGGCCAACATGCAACGCACCTTTCGATGCAGAAAGGGTGCGATGGGACTAGAGCGAGTTTTTCAAACCCCAGAGGCTCAGAAAAACCAGAAATCGAGCTCAGAATACAAAATGGAAAATATGAAATGAAAGAGCTCAGGTTTAGCTCCTACCTAGTCCAAAGGACGCCAAAAATCATCCACAGAATCTCCCGGAATCAGCTGGAGAAAATCAAGGGGAAAAAGCACCTCCAAAGCTCCAACAAGCCAAAGTTCAAATGAAATGGTAAAATGAGAGGTAAAAGCTTTTAAATTACTTTTTACATAATTCAAGTAAACTATTAGTGTCCTAACTCATTTTTCAAACATATATTGTTCATTTCTAACTAGTTTGATGAAGCAATTGAGCATGCAGTACAATCTTTGAAGGAACAAAGCTATTAATGGTAAATTCAGGAAATGCCTGTTGTATCGAGCAGTTTTGACGCAGCCTTCATGCTCGTTAAAAAATAAACATAAGAAATGAGCAAATGTTTCCACCAGTGTTTAATCTCATTAAAAAATGAACCAATTTCCGGTAAATAACCATCGTGAATGTAGTACTTCAGCCTTTGAAGCCTTGGTCGTGTTCTCATCATCACCTCCACTTTGTATTGGTTGATCATTCACCTCCACTGTTTACCCCTTTTGAGGAACAACTACGAAGAGTGATTCTATTAGCCATCCTTGTAACATTGCCGTGATTGGGAAATTCCAAACCTTACCTGTAATCAGCTACTACCCTAATTTATCACTCGTTCCTCAAAAAACAAGTCTCCTTTAAGTTCTTTTCAGCTGACTCGTAAAATATGAAAAGATTGCCAAGCCATTGGCCTCTCCAGCTCGTTAAAGTGACCGGAAGTGCTATCCCTCCTCTAGATTTTAATCTTTTTGGACCTGAGGGATTTTTACACAAAAATATCGAGCGCTTGTTTTGTTCGGCTCGTTAAAAGTACCGAAAATTCATCCCTTCTGTATTGTTTTATACTTTTTCGGACCTAAGGGATTAGATGACGAAAAAGGATTTTTGGAGTTTCCTTTACGTCGCTTTTCAGACTCTCTAAAATTGAAAAGGACCGAGTTATATTTGTCGTTAAACTCGTTAAAACCTAATAGCGGCAAACTTGTCCATAACAGAGAAGAACGAGTTTCACTATCGCTAGGCTCGTTAAAACATAGTGATGGGTTTGCCCGAAGGGAAAATTATAGAACAAGCATATGTTATCCTCCTCAATCTTGACAAAAATAAAGAGGTACTGGTCAACAGTGACTGGGGAAAAATTGGGGAGAAAACTTGAAGAAACTTTGTTGGTAGCAAGTCGCTCTTGAACATGACACTTTCACTCCGCATCCAAGTTGGGTTGGGTTGTTTCATCCACCGGTCACATCACACCATCCACATTTGGGGTTAATTCTACCAATCCATCATGTCAGTTTCACCGATATGTTCAAGGGAAGTCACTCAAAGAATTCACCTGTGTCTCACCCACTGCAATACATTTACGCTCCATTCTTTCATGACCGCGACCCTGAACCTTATATCACCAGATCGTTTTCACCTCCATTAAAATCATTTACTCCGTTCCGTGTCATTGGTGTGGGATTCATTAAGGCCCTCCTATGATGGATCGCTTCTTGTCGACATCAGCTCATTATCCAAGAAGTCGATCTAGGAACACCCATTTCAGTACTTTGAAGCTTGCATGCCTCAATGGCAAGTTTCTCACTTCTGGTGACAGGTTTACATCAATGGCCTTCGACCGAAAGATTTTGCTTGGTGTTCGACGCCAAGTCCCTTATTCACACCACGTGAATTGTACTGCAGTACCTTGAGGATCATTATCATTATCGGTGATTCCCCTCGCACCTGTTAACAGCTCACATCATTGGCTGGTAATCAGGCGATGTCTTTCCATGTTCGACTCTAGAACATCTCTCACATGGATCGACTTGTACTTTGAGTGAAGATTGAACGAGATTGAAGACCCCGGATCTAGTTTCATCCATCCAGGCTGCGGTATATATTCAGGAAAATAAAGACATCAAATGTACATCATTTCTACACAGATAATCATCCAATCTAAGGGATGATGGCTCTACCAGAATCATCAGTCTACACTCAAATGATTGTCTGTCCTATGTACATAAAAATGAATTTATAAAGCTGAGCATGGGAATGCCCACCTCAGCTAGATCATGAAAATATTATGAAGATAATGTATTGTATTGTATCTTATCACAGGTCTCCTTCCAGCTTGAAAGAACTTCGGATCCTCATGATAAAGCATTTCACCTGACATCAAAATGATTAACGACCTCATGCTTTAGGGGGCAACTATTATAGAAATTTTTGGGCACTGCAACCCCAAGCATAAATATCCATAAACTAAGGGCTCCTAAGTCCCTAAAAGTGTTGTTCCAACCCCTAAAAGAACAAGGTCAACTAATTACAGCTTCTCCTAGAAGTTCTCCACAAAAAACTACTCAGAACTGGTCAAAACTGGACCATTTCACCTGCTCCATAAGCAAAGTGTGTTGCATCTCACCTAAATACACACAGTAGGTGCGTTACATTTCAAAAAGCCCTTCTATGGGGTGTGATGGGCGAGAAGGGACAAATGGCAGTGTCAATCCGCGAGGTGGAGAAGCATGGAATCTTCAAGAAACTTCTCCTGTGACACTTGTCTCTCTGAATTCGACCAGGGATGAGTAAGAGATCATCAATCTCCAAGTGGAATCAAGAACTATCAGAGGGAAGACACTAATCAAATCACAAGCTGACTCATCTCCCTTGTAACATCTATATATGGATCCCTCATCCTAGAGATCCAGAGGCTGGAATTTTGCATCTTGTAAGGAATTTTTGTTGGTTTCTTGAGGCAACATCATAGTGTTGGGTGATCTAAGCTTTTCATGAGGTGAAGGAGGGCTCACTTTCTGAGAGGATGATGTTGGGTCAGAACGATTGGTTGTAACTCTCTTGGCTCTTTCTTGATTATCAATAAAGCTATTCAAGTTTTCCTCCATACTCTTGTGTTATTTATGTTTTATTCATTTGTATGGTCAATTTACATCTGATCCTAGATTGCTTATGATAATAGATCCATGTTCTCGTATAGTGTTATGCTGCTTTGATTCTACATGTACTCTATGAAGCTAGGTATACAAGAAAGCAAGTAGCAAAGGACTATCAGAAGAGAGAGGAATCGAGCAAGTAACCAAGCGCAAGACAGAGGTTGGTCTCCTTAATTCTTCTCTCATCTATATTTCATAAAGGAAAACGAAAGTAGTTTTATTTTGTTTGTTTCTAAGGTAGCTACCAGCCTTAGTGGGATTAGCAGTTCTGCATAGACACTTTTCCCTGTAACACTTGGCCTTTGATTAACTTTGTTGGTTTGATCTCTAGGTCATATTCAAATATAGTAGCAATCCATTTCCCTCTCTTTCCATCTAGACCATCCTGAGTTAGGATATCCTTGACTACCGAATTGGGGAAATAGGCTATTATATGAGAATATAAAATGTAAACTCTAAAATCTTTGATAGCTTTGACCAAAGCAAAGGCTTGCTTTTCCATTATATTACGTTTTAAGGGGGCATCTCTCAGGTCTTGGCTAAAAAAAGGCAATAGGTTGTTCATAACCCTGATCATTTTTCTGTAGTATGACTGCATCAATTGTCTGTTCTAAAACAAAGAAAAATATAATGAAATCTCTATCAAACTTTGGACTGATAAAAACTGGTGTTTTAGTTAAGGATAGCTCAATATCTTCAAAGGATTTCTTAACCTCAATGGTCCATTTTATGGTCAAATATTTTTTCAACATATTGTTTAATGATCTAATTAACTCTACTAAATTAGAAATAAATCTCCTAAGAAAGTTAATTTTCCTTAAAAAGGCTTGTAATTCTCTAATGCTCCTAGGATGTTGTATCTTTTAGATGTCTTCAAATTCTTGCAGGATCTATTCGGATACCATCTTTAGAGATTATATGGCCTAATAACTTTCCCTCTTCTAACCCAAATAAAGATTTTTTGGGATTCAAAGAAATTCCATACTTCCTGCATTTGATGAAAACCTGCCTTAGATGATCTAAGTGTTGTTTATCAGATTTTGAGAATACAGTGATGTCATCTAAATATATTTCTAGGAAGCCATGAATTTCCTTAGCAAAATCTATTTCCATGGCTCTTTGGAAAGTGGCCCTAGCATTCTTTAATCCAAAAGGAACCTTCACGTACATGAATGTGCCCCAAGGAGTAGTAAACACATTTTTAGCCTAGTCATTTGGGTGAACTAAAATTTGATTGTAACCAGAAAACCCATCCAATAATGAGATTCTGGTTGACCCTACTACCCTTTGTAAGATATGATCCATTTTAGGGAGAGGGTAATTGTCTTTGAGTGAAACTTTATTAATATTTCTGAGATCAACACAAAGTCTGATCTCACCAGTTTTCTTCCCTGTTGGCACCAAATTTGAAACCCAATTAGAGAATCTGATTGGTGCTATTATCTTGGCCTCATATATTCTTTGACTTTCCTTTTCAATAAAAGGCAATAGGATGGGATTGATCCTCCTATGATTTTTCCTGAAAGATTTCTAGTTTTCTTTTATGGGGATAATGTGTTGTATGATGTTGGTGTCATAGGACTTGAGGTCCTCATAGTTCGAGATATTTCACTTTTTCAGTAGGAGGTAAGGACTTTGTAAGTTTGATCAATTTTGGGTTTTCCTTAATGCCTATATTACACTCCTCTATATCATGTTTTAAGGGTTCCATCTTTTCTTTTCTAGGGACATCATTTGAATCAAGCAAGTCTTCCAAAGGGTTTAATCCTTTGGGAAAAAATTGTCTTTGAGATTAATGATTTCAGAGTCTTCATTAATTATCTCATCAATTTCAACTTGCTTTAGGTTTCATCATATAATTTTGTAAATTTAGTGGGATGGAATCTATCTATATTTTCATCTTCTATTTTATTAATTTCTATTTCATCTTTAAAATCAGGATCTAATGTTATGTCAGTATCTATATTACTATTTACAAATTCTTCCTCTAAGGTTAAAAAATTGTTTATCTATTGGTCATTAGCAAATACTTGCTAGTTTTTCAAGTTATCTAGGATAGCAAGTTTGTGCCTGACCTCAGCAGTGTACTGATGGTTAGGTTGAAATGGTAACCTACAAGTGTTGGCAAACATTTCAAAACTATGAGCCTGCATATTATGCTTCCTAGGAATTACAACAACCTTGGTTTCTAGGAAAGTGTTTAGTATTTCTATAATGGTTCCTCTGTAACAACTTAATCTAGGTTCTTTGGTCATATATACAACCTTCATCTATTTTATCACTAAGTCAAAGTCTCCCATGATAGAAACCCTTATATCTCCTAACTTCCTAACTAATTTAAGACCTAGAAGAAGTGCTTCATACTCAACCATGTTGTTAGTGCATTTAAAATTCAGTTTGTAAGCATGGCCCTCTAAGTGATAATTCTATAGATTTTATATCCACACTCCTGCTCCTGCTCCTAACTTATTCACTGATCCATCAAATTCAAGGTGCCATATATCTCATGTTCATAATTTTCACTGTATTTTCCTTGTTTGTTGTATTTTGATTATCTTGTTTACTGGAAATCTCTTGAGTTTCAACAGTTTCTTTTTTAGTTGTAACTACAATTTATTTTGGTTCTAAAATAATACTGTTTGAAGTGGTTTGTTGTGTTTGTTCAGCATTATACAAAATAAAAGAATCAATGTCAGGATGCAGAGAGTAGATAGGAAAGTTTTGAGGTCTATCTTGACTACTCACCATATATTTCATTAGGGTCTCTCTGTACAGCTTTTTAGGTTGTCTAAATACTGAAGTTGTAGCATCTGACATGTCAAGTTGTAAAGACCCTTGGAGTTTAGCCCCCCATGATCTAGACAATACCATGCCATATTTAGGTGGGATATCAACGACTACTATATCCATGAGAATGGTCTTAGCAGGATATTGTACTAAGGAAACAAAAAGGTCTTTGATTAACCCTAGACATTTTACTTGACTTGAGTCAAACGAAAATAAGACCTTGTAAGGTCTAGTAATGTCCAAGTTTAATTTTTCCATAACTGATTTAGGCATTAAATTGTGTGAAGCCACTGAATCTAACATTGCATTGTGTAAGATTTTGTCATGAATGCTAAGGGTAATATAAAAGGGTTGTATCCCTCCTTCTAATGGTTTGCAATAAAATTAAGACCGGATATAAGCTCAAGTTGATCATCAAACAAGTTGACAGAGTCTTCATTCCCAACAAAGTTTAAGGTTTTGTTTATTTGAGACTTATAGGTTTCACTTTTAATCAACTCTGTTAAGGGAACTGAAATTTTCAGTTTGGCTACCTCTGCTGCCAAATTGAAAGGAAAAGGGGCTTTTTTCATTTGAGGGCTTGGAATTTTCATAGTAGGAATTGGAGTAGGTTGCCCTTCTTTTTCTGCATTTGAGGCATTTTTCTGTGGATTTTCTAATATGGTGTTTTGAGATCTCTCCAATGTCTCCTTAGGGGGGATTGAAGTGGATGGTTGATCATTAGGCAGTTGGTCATGGATTATATCTACAATGGTGGGACCAGGAGGGTTTTGATTTGGTCTAGGGAGAATTTGAAGAGTTCTACTGACTGGAGCTGCCTTGATCTTCTTTGGTTGATTTCGCACTGTTTTCTTGGTTTGGTCAGGAGTGGCAAAATTATTTTTACTCCTTAAATTGTATTGCTTGTGTACTTAAAAAATGGCAGAATCATACCCTTATTTACAATTAAATGATTCTCTGAGTTGGATCTGCAATTGCTGTAGCATATGCACGTCCTACTCATCATGGGTCAAGAAGACAATTTCCTCATCATCTAATCCCATCAAGTTAATGTGTGTGTTTTGTTCAGGGTCATATGAATGGGATGTTTCAGCATAGCTTTCTTGAAAGGGAGTCCTAATATTCTGATTAGGTCCATTCTTTCTAGTATTTTGATTCTGATTCTTTCTAAAGTTTGGATTTCTCACTGGAGGTGCCTGTTGATTATCCCATTGAGGCTTCCTCTCAATGTTCTCTATCCTATCCATCAGTTTTTCCATACCCTTGGTTAGAACATCTATTTTAAGGTCAGAGGGTGAGGCTTCATCTTTAGCAAATCATGTCCTTTCATTCCTAACCCTAGCTCTTTTTGCTAATAAGTTGGCTTCTACACTAACTACTACACTTTGCATGTCTTGTAAAGTAGGAGGATTTCTCTCTCTAAGTTGGAAGGCCATATCAGTATCAAACCCATCAGGAAACTTTATCAGTGCTAAGTCAGGTGGGGGTCTAAGATTGACTGGCATTGCATTGTTTATATTGTTAAATCTGGTACAGTAATCTTGGATTGTTTCATTTGGTCCTCTTTTGATGTTTTCGTATTCTGAAAGGATTTGCAGAGGGTTCTTTTTATTTTCCCATCTATTTAAAAATTGCTGATAAAATATATCTAAACTATCTATGCTATTAGCAGGTAACGATCTAAGCCATTTCCTTACATCTTCAACTAGAGTCTGAGCAAAAATTCTCATTTGAACATCTCCAATATCAATTTCATGCAATTCAAAGTAATATGTCATTTTGTTTACATGATGTTGTGTTGTATAAGGTCCTATGCAATCAAATTAGACAATTTTGTTTTGGTAATCTTGTGGCATGGCACCAAGTGGGGTAGGTAACATAAGAGGAGCATATCTATTTGTCGTGGCTCTTAGTTGGGTAGGGCTAAGAATTGGGGTTCGGGTACCAGGAGATGATACAATAGTTGATGGAGAACTGGGAGTAATAGGTGATTGATGGGCAATGATAGGTTGGTAGGGAAGTGAAGGTATAAATGGAGGTGAGGAATGAACTTCATAAGTGGAAGGGAATAATGGTGAACTAAGGGTAGTTGACACTAGTTTAGAAAGCTCAAGGATCTTAGCAGTAGTAAGGGATGTCTGAGGGGAATTTAGGATATAGCCATCAGTTGATTAGCTTTCATTTTGGACTTCGACATCTGCAATAAACACAGGGTCTAGAACTATGTCATCAAGTGCACTTTCAGACCTGGTTCTAAATAGGGAAAGGTCAAATGACTCATCAAAGGAAGATCTTCTAAAAACAACCACTCATCAGGGCATGAATCTACTTTGATTGAAGGTGTTGGACTTACTAAACTTTCTTGTCTTTTGGATCTTCTTGAAATTGGGTTGGGATTATCCACTACTAGGGCGGGTTTTGGATCTGGATTAGCTCTAGTATAGTGAGTTCTCCTTGAAGCCAGAGTTTCAAGCTTTTCTGTTTACATTCTTTTTGTGAAATTTTGTAAATAACTTCTAATAAACCCTTCAAGAGGATTGAAATAAAGATCTGAAATTTTCTCAAAGGTTTATTAAGACTTAGGTTTTGAATACCCAGTATGATTGCCACTATGTTATCACTCAAAAGTTTTCCCTAGAAGTTATCAAAAGAAGGAAGCATCCAAGGTAACCACAAACCAATATTTTAGGCTTAGGCTCTAACCAACCTAAGTCTAAAGAGGGCTCTCTCTTTATAGTTTAGCTTTGTTTTATGAGATTTTAGGCTAGTTCATAGTGTTCATGGGGTTTTTTTTGGATTGAAGTTTGGGTGGTGGAATTCTTGGAGTAGATGGATAGAGCTAGGTCTTCATGCCATTAGGCTATGGAGTCAATCAATGGATAGCATAACTGGACTAGATCATTAAAGGGAATGTTCACAGGGTAGGCTAGCAAAGCAAAAGGAAAATCTTCAGGTCTAATGGATGAAATGATTCTAACCAGGGTGAAAGGGCACTTAAGAATCCTTGGACCTAGGTCAGAATGAAGAACAGAGGGTGGTCATGAACAAAGGGCAATTAAGAATCCTTTTCTATAGACCAGAGGAGAAACTACGAAAGCTAAGGAGCAGTTAAGAATTCCCTAGCTAAGACAATTTAGAAGAAGACATTCAGAATGTAAAACAGTCAAGACAGAGTGCATTCAAGCAATTTCTGAAATATCGTTCCTTGTTATACATTTAGATCTTAGAAATTTACACAAAAAATTATGGAAAAAACATAAGGAAAAACAACATTGAACATAGGAGAATACTTATTTGTATTTCGCTTTACACAAGAATCCTGTAAAATATCTAATCTTTATTCCTTGATCCAGCAAGCCAATCCAGTCATTAGTACAATAGAACTTTGATTTGAGAGAAAAAGTCTATATAAATGTCTTGGAATCCACCCTACATACTTCGAAATATGAAGTATTTATACAAAAGTATTTACAAAATATCTCAAAACAACTTGAGACTTAATCTAAGGAATAAGAATATCTTCTCGCATGAAGATAAAGACAAATGTTAAACTGCTTCATGTTGTCCCTTTTATTATGGTGTTGCTAGTTTTTTCTGTTGAGTTGGAGCCCTTTCAGCTGGCTGATAGTTGTGGTATTTCTATGCTGGAATATTCTTTACATTGATATTTTACTGACACTTTTTGACACTATTACTATTTGACCCTCTTGATCTGTCTTTTACATGTCTCACCTAGCTACCTTCAGATTTACTATGGTAACTTTCTGATATAAAAATTTTTCATAGTAAATGTGTCATTTTCTCCCACCATTTTGTGTTAGGCAATCTCATTTTCAACATTATTCTATAAATTTCATCTACCTCTATGTATTTTCAAAATTGGGTTTTGTGGGAAAAAAATGTTTCACCTCATGTTCTAGGAAAAACAAGTTCTCCAACGTATCATATAATACTTTGCCTGTTGGCAAGGCTTTAATGCCTGAAGAGCTGGCTTGTTCCTTGGTCAACCTCCTGAGTCTATCACTATAGTCCAGTTGGGTCATGAGTTTGTCATTGATGACCATAGGACTGGGAAGGCCTTTTGTCTCTCAAAATTTGAAATTTAGCTATAAACCTGTCAATGGCTACCTGCATGTTATGGCACTTTTCTTCTAGGTTAAGCATGAGATTTCTTTTGGAAAGAACCTTTTTAATATCCAAGATGGATTTAGTCCTATCCTATATGCCAAGCTCATGGAGCTCATATCTATTCTTACTATTCAGGAGGTGGATGAGTCAATTTGCATCCTCGGGTTTATCTCCTAATTCTTCCCTTACTTTCTGGATAGCTTTAGTGGCTACCTTCACCAGTTTGGTTTGTTCAAATATAACTTGGATGGATGGCCAAATATCATTGACAGAGTTAATGATATTGGCCTAGATCATCTCTTTAGTCTATCCTAGTGGCTTCTGCAGTGTCAAATATTTCTCTAGGACTTTGATTTTCTCACCCATTCTTCAGGTTTTCTGTGTTTCTTCTCTTTGCTAAATTTAGGCAAGCTTGTGATCAGTTTCCAAACTTGCCACTTTCTCCTTTAATATTTTGAGCTCTATAGCTTGGATGGACATCTCCTCCATAGCTTTTACCAGTTCTGTTGTTTTCTCAGTTGATGTACCTGCTACTGTAGTGGACTCAGTTGTAATTGGCAGTGTTGTGGCAGGTGGAGCTGTAGGTGCCAATGATGTTGGCATTGTGGAAGGAACTACTGATGATACTATGGGGATGATAGTTCTGGGGGTTGTGACCAATTCATTTTGCTTGGACTAAATGAAAGTGTTCAACTCCTTCTCTGTTTCTTTAAGTTGATCATTTAGCTTTAGGACAAGGTCCATAAGCTCTTCATGTCCTTGTTGTTCTTCTAGGACTTCCATTGTTTGAGGGTGATGTAGATGGGGAATTTTGAGCTGCTTCTTTAGTGCAGCAATGTCATCATTCTTCTTTTTAATTAGCTGCTCTGTTGCTTTCACATCCTTAGGATCATGTCCCAAATCTATGACTAAGTCCTCTAAGGACATGATTCTTGTATTTTTGGCCTGTGAGGAGGCCTTCTCCAACTGAAATTGAGCTTACATATTGTTTAAAGAGTTCTGCAATTAGTGGGCTGCTATGGCTTTCCCTATAAATGTAGAATAAATCATTTCACCTATTTTCTTATGCAGCTCAATCTGGTCAATGGTATGGATATCCCTTTCCAATACTTCAAAATCTACTTTCTTAAAAACTGATGTTGCTCTTGGCTACTGAGTGGTTGGCTTGATGAAAGTCATCTGCATTTTCCCCTCTTTAACATCAAAGGCTGACATAAGCCTTCTTTGATTGGTATGGGTCATCTTCGGATACTATGCATAGGTTTGGGCTTTCATCCTCTCATTTATAGCTTTTATTTCTTTGTATCTTTCATTGATATCTTGGACTTTATTTGCTGAAACTCTAAAATAGGATACCTCAACACTTTGTTGCCTTTCTAACATCGAAGTGTGTGATGTGGAAGGTTCTAGAGTGCCTCCAGATGGAGTGGCAAGCCTACTCCCATCTCTTTTTGTGCTTGTAGCCTTAGCTATTTCCTCTGTATACTCTTGTTCAAAGATAGGATTGAATCTTTATCTCTTATCCTGCCTCGTCTCTGCATGGACTTGCTATGTTGCTCCTTTTGAAGTAGTGGTCCCTTCCCTATTTCTCTTGAGGATTTTCTCCTCATTTAGAGGAGTCTGTAGAACTGGAGGGGTACTCATGGTGGTTTCTAGTTTATCTAATTTCTCTGGTATGTCTGTTGGATCTGGCACCTTTGACAACTCTGGTACTTCAGATCCCTCTGGCACCTGTGATTCTTATGGTACCTGTGATTCTTCTGGAACCTACAAGAAAGAACCCTCACCAAGTTGTTTCTCTAGGTCAATTAATGTGTTTTCCATAGCAACTTCAATACTATCCTTGTCCTCTAAAGTGTTTTCAACCCATTGCGATTGGTTGGCATACTTTTCTATCTCAAGGATGCGGTGATGGATATAAGGAGCCATCTTGTTTTTCTACCTTCTTTTGCAGATGAAATCCAAGGGATCATATCTCCATATGAAGCTCTGTTTTAGATTTAATCTTTGAAGTATTAGGTATGCCTCCTTTCCAGCTTCTCTGCTATTACAAATAAAGGGACCTAATTGGTCTTTGATCTTAAACTGTCCTGTCTTTTTAGCTTTAACAAAGTTTACCTCATCTGAATTTATTATCTGCATGTAGTACTCCAAAACAAAAAACCTCATTGGGGGGTATTTAGGTAGTTTGTATGGGGACAGCTCACAACCATAAATGCTGATCTCAGTGTGGTTTTGGTACAAGTACCAATCACCTACTTTGGATTGTTTTGATAGTTGCAGGATCCTCTTTATATCTGAACTGATTCTTGGAGGAAGGCTTCCTATCAGCATTGTCATAATGGGATGTAAAAATAGGTCTATGAATTCTGTATATGAATATGGGGAGTGATATTTATGGATCAATGGAGTCCAACAAATTACTGATCTAGGGTGACCTTTTGTGTCAAGCTTGTAGAGAGTAAAGGGGAACTTATTTGCTTGGTAGTATAGAAAAAGGTGATGCAAAACAAAGGAATACTTGAAGACTCGCTCATTACTCATTTCGAGAAACTGGTCATGCATCCTATCATCTATAAACTTGGCATAGTCATAGATAACAACAGGAGGTTGTCCTGGAGTGTATATGGACATGAAAGCCAAGATTATTTCATCTATATACTAACTGGTGGTATAACCTAGGACACTAGATATCATTGCTAGAATGTCCTAGCCAAAAGGGGAAATTTTGGTATACACATATGGAGGGGGTCTTTGGGGGTATACTTCTCTTCTAGGATGAAGGTTTGGATTATTTCGGCCAATCTTGTAGGGTTGAGCTTGGGAAATAAGTCCAACAGATCTCCAATGGAGAGGGGAGTCAAGTTTTGGCCAAGCTGGAATTGTAGCATTTCATTGATTGATTCAACAGTGATGGTGAAAAGTATGGTTTGGTTAGGGGACATCACTGCTCTTTGAATGGGGATATAATTTGCATGGCAGTAATGGACAATTTATCTGAAAATGTGAACTTCAGGGAATTGGTACTTGGGCAAATTGAACTCCCAAAAAACCAATTTTATCAGCATGGTTCACGTATTGGTCTTTGTATCGGCAATATAGTTTGAGAGGGGATTCATGGACAAAGGTTTCCTTTATATGGAAATCCTTATTAGCCAGGGGGAGGTGGTCTAGGTCCAGATGAGGAGTGGAAATAGGTCTATCATCCATGGCAATTGGGGTGGCCATTCTCAGTTATTTTGGATTTGAGAATGGGGGAGGTAATTTTTAGTTTGTTAGGGCAACGATGGTTTAGTATAGAGTAAGCTTAAGTCGCTTGAGTTTTTTTAATTATTTTTTTACATTAACTTATAAAACTCAGTAACTGGTTCTGAAATTGATAGGTTTCGAGTGAATCATGTCTTAAATACCTGCAATTTAAGGAAAAATGGCTCTGAACAGGGTGGTTGGCAACTGCAAATGGTCGAAGAGGCTCTGTGTAGGATGGAAAGTGAATTGGGTGCTCTGTGGTGTCTTTTGGATGTAGGTTGACAACGTCGACATTCGCAGGTGTGTGCATGGAGTTTTACAGTTGAAAAAACAATAAAAACAAATGATTTGGGGCTTTTTGCCTTTATATGTGAAAGTCAATTTTGGCGAGTGCGAGTGAATAGTGGTAATTTTTTGTGTAGTGGGGTGAACGGTCACGATTTTGGCATGTAGCAAGCGGGCGGTAAATGGTTTCCATCGTACCACTTTTGGGCGTTAGGTGGTATTGGAGGGAGGTTGCCCGATTCCATATGTTGAACGACACGTAGCATCGGGGCTCAGTGGAAAACAACTTTTTCTGTTAGGTATTGTTCAGACATCGGGCCCACGCAAAATGGATAAGGGCCATCAGATATGGAGGGGAGTGATTGTATGGTGATCAAGCGGGGTAGTTGCACGAAGGGTAGTGGGGGGCCGAGTGGGCAATTAAGTGCGATGGTTTTTGGATTAATAAGGGATTAAAGAGGGGTTAAGGCGTTGGGTTAATTAGCGGAGGGATTAATTGGGTTTTCACCTAACTTAATTGTTGATCAATTAGTTACTGGGTTTGTCAGGGTTTGGGTAGAAAACCATAGCTTATATAATTAAACTAGGGTGGGGTTAATTTATATGTAGGAGTTAAATATATATGGGGAAAAAGGGTTTTTATTTACGGGATTTAATAAATAAAATTAGTACTTAATAAAATGAGCATAAAGGGGCACAATACCCTAAGTATATGATATTTCATATTTTAATGATTTTCTGTTATTAACAAGAATACTTAGGATAAGGTGTGTTTGTGGGTTCTTTATATGAAAATGATTTATGTGGGGGGATAAATACTTTTCCTATGTAAAAGTATTTTAACCTTACGAAAAGTGTATTATTAAGGAAAATGAATGCACTGCAGGGGGAATGACTTTTTGTTGGGGGGATATGGTACCTGTTATCCCTAAATTATTGAGCCGAGGGTCCAGTCCCTCCAAAAGTCAGAGAAATGCTCTGAGCCTATTTGACTTAGGGTTTTTAAGTACTTAAAACTTTATAATCGGGAATTACTAAAGGAAAGGGGTAAATTTAATGGGGGATGTTAATTAACTGACTTTGTAAATCATTTGCATGCTTGATTGTTCATTGATCTACAAAACTTTTATGATGGAAAATGTGATAAACATGTTTTTGTCTAATCAATCATCATACTTCTGCAACCTTTCTTCTACCTACACATCTACTCATCCTACCATTTTCACTTCTCTTTATTAGGGTGCATTTGAACTGGAAAACCATTATCAAATGTTTTTCTTTCTCTTTAAAATAGTAAACTAACTAAGTCTAACCTTATTACATCCAAGGGCTTAGATTAAACCAGTGAAGATAATATTGGTGATATATCACCGAATATCGGAAATATCGTGATATTTTCAGCGAGCCGAAATATCACCAAGAAAATATCGCGATATTTCTGGCTCCCAAAATTATCGCAATATTTCTGAGATATCGGCGATATCTCAGCAAAATATTGCGAGATGATATAAAATATTGTTGGGCGTGTTTTACCGTGGCTGGAAAAAGGAAAAATTGTTTTTTTCTTCATTTTTTTTCTGAGTTTTGGAAAAGGAAGGGGAAGAGTTTTCTGGTGGTTATCAAGGAGGGTTTAAGGATCAAACAACGATTATCACCACCAACTAAGATTTTTTTGTGGATCAAAGATTGAAGAATACTGAGACAAACTTCATTTCTTCCACTAAAAGGTATGTTCTTAAAAACCCCTATGTTAATGATTTTTTCATAGATTTAGGGTTATGCTTGCTTGCCACTTTTCCTACCAACATTTTGTTTCTTTGTTTTTTTCCATTCGCTATGATTTTCATGCCCATGAGCCAATGCAAGGGTTTTCTCCATATTTGGATAGCAAGCTTCATTCTTTTTTTTAACTTTCTTATGCACCCTCTTATTGCCATTCTTCATTCACATTGCAAAATGCAAATAATGTAGTAATTTTTTTTTAAATGAGGTGGTTATTACTTATTATTTTTTTTGTTGGGGGGTTTAATGCCAATTTTTTGTTTTTTTTGCGCCCTAGGTTTGAATTAGTTCACTATGAATGTCAAATATGCCAAAAGCCTTGGACCTATTTTGGGAGTATGGGGAGACTGTTGGTGGGGCAAATCAAGCATATATGTCATGCAAATTGTGTGGGACCAATATTTCAGGAGGGATTACACGATTGAAATACCATCTGGCTAGACTCTCTACACACGATGCAGATGTAATGCCTTGTATAGTTTCTAGTGCAGAGGTTATACAAAAATCTCTTGAAACAATTGCTGAACAAGACAGAAAGAAAGCTGCTAAGGAGAGGCCAATGGTCTCAGATAGAAAGCTGCTAGTTTAATTTGTTTTGCAACTTTTGCTACATATAAGTTTATAACTCATGATGATGAAATATTTTTAAAGTTTTATATGTGTGATGTTATTTTATTTGAGTCCTTAATTGGACAATTATTAGGGATCTCAATCAGCAGGATATGTGATGTTATTTTGTTTGAGTCCTTGATTGGACAATTATCAGGGATCAGCATGATTTGGTATCGCCTTTGAATTTTGATGTATCATTTCTATTTGACATCATATATATTAGTGCCTTGTTCATATTTATGTGCCAATGTGTTTAGTTCATGTTGTTATTACTATATATGTTTAGAAATCTAAAAAAAATGAATATATTATGCATTTTTTATGCTTGCCGATATTTTGTCGATGCCGATATTTTCAACACTGGATTAAATAGTTGAGCACATTTTATTTACTCTACCTATCTAATGATATGCTAAGATTAAACAGTTTGGTCAGATTTTTATTCTCTATCTATCAACATGAAACTGAAAACATGAAATAGCCAACTTTAAAAATTTTCACTATCATGGATTGTGACAAGGATTACAAGCTGCACACAATCATTTTATTCTACAAAAAATTAAATTACGAGTGGCATTTTGGCTTGCTCAATTTCATAGTATTTTTTCTTTTCTTGGGGTTCATATCTTTCATCTTTTTTGACCTTTTCTTATTCTTTTTGTCCTTTGATTTTTCTTTTAGGACATACCCTCTTTACATTTTTTAATTTTTTGAATATGGAAAACATTTGCAGAAAGAAAAGGTATGTACATATTACAAGTTTTAATCTGAGTCATTCAAAAATTATGACTTGTATTGGTATAGGAACCTAACACGACCAATAGTTTCTTAGCTTTCATCTGTGGTTATTCTTTGTTCTTACTAAGCTTTTAGTGATATGCTTTTGATTGTCTTCCACCCTATTCAATTTATATATTTTCATTTTCTTTTGACTCCATAAAAGGCAATGGTTTACTGAATCTTATGTTCTTGATCTCTCATTTAAAATGAATTTTTGCATCAAACATTGAACACCATGCATCTTTGGCATATCTAAGTAGGCCTCTAGGTCATTTTAGTATTGTTTTAGATAAAATTCAGCAAGATTAGCTTGCTGTAATTTCACCTTTATTACATTTTTCTCAATTTCTGTGCATTTAAACATAAGAAAACATTCAAAAATACCAAAAACAACAACATTATATTTATTAGGACATCCATAAATTATCACTGTAATTTGTGCTTTTTCATTTAAATCGATAGGTTTTCCATCATATAGTTGCACTGGCTTCTGTGCTTGACCTTAAATTAATATTTGTGTATATTTTCATTCCATTTTCAGCGTCAAGAGAAATTAATGCTTGCTGTAAATTCTGTTTTGTTACTTTGTTGGTGCATTTTTCATAATGATAATTGCATCTGGTTTTTTCAGTTCAGTCAGAAACAAATATTACATAATTTTTTGTGCATTATTGTTATTTTTTATCAATTATTTGTTATTAATGTATATTTAAGTAAGATCATTTGAACATTTCAATTGAAATACATCTCAACCTCTAGTTATTTGTCTTATAAGTGATTCTTCTTGTAATCAGAAGTTCTATCAGGCATGACACGTGGGTGTTTGTATTATGTAAGAAGCTTAAGGATCGCTCGTAGCAGGTAGGTTATAACAATAGGACAGGATCGATGTAGTTCAACAACATAGTTCTAGAATCTGTTATTCCACTTTGAATGAAATCAAATTTTAAATGCGTTGTGACTCAAGTAGCTTATTTACTTTCATATATAGGTAGTTGAAGGGGAATATCCAATTATTGTAGCCCATGGGTGAGTGTTTTAGCCTTAAATATTTTTATGCCTCTATGGATTTTATTTGATTGTGATCTAAGGCTTCCCTTCTTGTGTAGAGAGAAGAACATAACATACAAGGAACTTGATCCTGGTTCTCGGGCGTTGATTTTGACAACACTATGTGAGATTTGGGTTGAGGTATAAAACATATTTGCATTTCTATTTTTTTGGTATCATCAAAATGCAATGATTCCATTCTTCATATGTTGTGACCATGTTTAAATAAAGGCATGAATTTTCTGGTATTTTACCTTCAGTGTACTTTTGGTGATAATATATATTTTTAAATAAAGTTGGATTTTTCCTAAGTAAAATTTTTCTTGGTTGCCTCATGTTCAACATCTCAGTTTTTTTTGTAGTTCTTCCAAAATAGTTCATAGATAAAAAGATCTTTATTTTTGTAGTAAAAAAAACATTGGGTGCCTGTTTGGTGGTGCCAATGCTTGCAAACCATTACATCTATATCCGTGTTTTTTCAGATTCTCTTTAGTTGCATATTTTTCTAACATTTAATATTTTTGATAACAACTAATTAATGTGATCATTATCTTTTTTCCTTTCATACATGACAACAAGAGGAAATTCAACCCCATATCTATAGTTCTCTTAAGCATGGAGTTTATATCTCAACATTTTGTAGTGAACGGATTGGGGGGGGGGGATTCACATGGAACTTCCTCCTAGTAAAGTTGCATATATTATGGAGTCTTTGATGTTTCATTCTTGTTTATATACTATTGTGATTCTCATGATTTGAAGGCCAGATTTTCCTTATTATGAGTTCATTTGTTACAATTGTAGAACTTATACCCAAATCCTTAATTGTTATAAGGTGGAGATTCTAGAAATAGATTGCACAAAAGAAACAAAATTTTAAGTATATGAGTTCCTACTTTGTTGAGTGGGACCATAGGTAGGATCATGACAAGTGGTATTAAAGAGCCACAACTCTAGGGCTTATTGTGCCAAACCTGTCTTTTTGCTTCCTTTTGGTTCATTCTAGGTACTTTTATTCAAGTATTTAAAATTGTTATAATTGATATGTTCATCATGTTGTATTCTTTATTTGATTTGTCTAGGAAGCTATGATAAATTGATTTTAATACTTATATGTTGGATTGATTTTAAGGTACGAGGATGATTCCATTATTGGTCACCATTTATACAAGGAGATTCAAAAGATTGAGGTAAAAAATAAGACTAAGGGTAAAGGTCGTTTTTCCTTGCCAGTGGGTACCTGCCAATGGGAAACCATAGCAACCATTTTTTATGAATTTGAAGTTGTGGCGGTAAGTAATTTAGTGTACGAACATTGTATCCTGTTCACAATTTTTATGATATCCATTGCAATATGAAGTTTAAAGGTTCATATTGTGAACAATTGTTGTGTTATATAATATATTTCACTGCATGATGAATAAAAAACTTAAAATGATAAATAAATAAGTCGCTTCATAATGTTAGCATTACAAATTCTGCATGCAAGTTTTACAGCAGAGGTGCATCTCCAACTGAGCATGTCTAGTGGAGATTCATGTCCAAGAAGACTTTTTGAGCATGATTTTAGGCCAAATCTAATTATTTTCTCAGTCTTTCTTCCTTGGAAAGAGCCTCTCCTTAGGGACACTCAGATAATGATAGACAACTGCAATGTTTTATGGGACACTGTGTAGTTGGTGGCTAATGGATTTATAGAAATCTAGGTGTATGACTTCTTTTCATGATGAACCTTCTTCCTGTAGCTGTTAGGGTAATTGAGGCTTTTTTAGAAGGAATTGGCCTTGCTTGTAAACACCAAATCATAAGTTTTCATAAATATTTTGAACACTTTCCCACTTATTTTCGAAGAGACTCATATGTTAGCATTTTCTTCTTTTGTAGTTATGGAGTTTCCTTGTAATCTAGTTGTTAGATTCACCTCTTGCTTCTTGATGTAACTCTTTGTTCAACGAAGTAAAATGACAATTTTCATAAATAAATGATGATGTCTTGACTCTTCTCTGCATTTCAATGCACAAAATAATACTCCAAGGGTATCTAAAACTTTTGCATCTTATTGGGTTCTTGTAGCTAGTTATTTGTTGGTTGGCTCACATTTTCCTAGGAGAATGGAATGCAACAGTTGCTTGTAGACACATTGCCTTTTTTTTTTTTAATTTAAATTCTAGGTTGTTTGCACTTTCTAGATTTGTGTGCTTGCCCACAAGATGCTCTACTTTTGGTAGTTTTCAAGAGAATACATTGCCTTTTTTTTTTTAATTTAAATTCTAGGTTGTTTGCACTTTCTAGATTTGTGTGCTTGCCCACAAGATGCTCTACTTTTGGTAGTTTTCAAGAGAATAAATTATTCTCTTGAAAACTACAAAAAGATAGAGCAAGTTTTGTGGTCATTTTTCGGGCATTAATATAATTATTTTATCTTGTAGGTGGCGATAGGACTAAAAAGACCCCCCCCCCCCCCCCCCCCCCCCCTCCTAAAAAAAATAAAAAAATTGTCCTTTCTAGTCTAGCATAGGATGAAAAACACATTTGAAATGTACAAAGGGAATTAAAAACCATTATGGAATTTAGAGACATCGTTTTGTATCAAAAGGACAACAAAAACTATTCACCCCTCGCTATAATGTACAACCACCAAAAATTCCAAGTGACTGTCCTAAAATACTAGATTCCAAAGTGTTTGGAATCTATAATTCTTTTGTTTCATTAATATTCCATGAATATTTCAACAATGTTTGTACCTTTGTAATATATATGACTCTTTGTAAGCTTGAGAGGCCCTAGTTACCTTTCGAAGCCAATGAATGATAATGGATACATCCTTTGACGATATATCCACTTGATAATATCACTAATTTATGAGTTATTTTGGGAGGATTGGTTCTCTTGAGTTGTTCTTGATTTATGATGCCTTGATTTTGAGATATTGGTTTAATATTCCAAGTTGATATCCACTTTTTGTCGCTTTGAGTTAGATCTCCGCTACAAATTTTATCTGTGCAATTTGTAATGATAGTTTATGTTGTCAAATTAATAGTATATTTTAATATGCTTTTCGATGAGACTTCAAATGTTACAAAGTCTTTTAACAAATTTGAACCCTAGGGCTACTTAGGAAGGTTTTCCATTATCTTCTTGGAAACTCTTCCACTTACTTTAGGTCAATGCTTTTCTTACTTTGAATTATTATGTGAAATGGGGATTTTAAATCAATGTCCAGATGGACTATGTTATATATGTTTTTGTACATATATTTAATTGTAAATGCATTGAAATTTAGGTTGCAATTATTATGTAAGATGGACAATTTAAATCAATATCTTGGGTGATTACGAAAATTTCATTCACCTGCAGCATATTGTATGTTGGCAATATGTAAATAAGGTTGTTAGCAGGTTTTGTGGATGATTGATATTATTGGTCCTTTCGTGCTCAAATTCATTCTTGTGCTCATAATATGGCATTGTAGAAATACATTGAATGGACTCCACAGGTTGTGTGGGTCATGCTGCAGGTGTGACATTTAGGTAACTCCCTTGAGCTATTTTAGTAAGTTAAAAATAGTGTGTGCATAATTATAGTTTTCATAAAAATTATAGATCAGGTGTAAAGCATTTTTTTAAATCAATGTCTATCAATGTAATTTTAAGGATTGCCATAACTATTTACATAATTCTTTAAAGTGTGCTAGCTCAATGAAAAAGCACTGCCTTGCCTTACAAGCAGGAGGTTGGTGGTTTGATTCCAGTGTGCTCTAACATGAAGTAATCAATGATTTTGTGGTTTATTTTTATTTAAATGTTTTTTATATCGATTTATTTCAATGGTGGGATATTTCTGGATTCATTGTTCTATATTGTCTCTAGAGAGATAAGTGATCTATAAATAAAAATTTTATTGTCTCTAGAGAGACAATAGCTAGTATTAAAGACATATTGTCTCTAATCTGGAGTCTTGTCTCCAAAAAGACAAAAACGAAATTGTCTCCTAAGAGACAATAATACTTGTTATATATTGTCTTTATAGAAACAAATTTTGAAGACAATAATCTTTAAGACAAAAATTTTTGAGACACTTGCTTTGACAATATTTAAATTTTAAAACAATATACAATTTTTTTGTCTTACATTAAAATAATTTACCCAAAAATTATCTCAAATATTGTCTTAAAACCCCTCTTATATAATAGTAATCCAAAAAAAATTAAAATTAAAAATAAAAAATTAAATTGAATAAATAAATGTGATGCAATATAAAAATGACACATAAAATTTAAATAAATGAATGTTGTCTCGCTTTATCTCAACAATCACAGAAGAACAAAAATCTAAAATAGGTACAATTTGCCGCCCATGATTTGGCTGTATTCTAAGCGCTTTCTGAACATGCAGCCGGAACAAGTTAGATGATCCGTGCATGTTCTATCAAACCTCCTTATTTTTTTCGCTTTCATAATCCGGGCAATTTTAGGTCGTTCTCTTTTTTATATATTTGTGATTTGTGACTGGAATTCTATGTCTAGGTATTGCTACTTTTAACAGAACGATCTGAACTGTCATCGACTCTTATACTTCCAATCGATCGATCTGTTAACGCGTTAAGACCCACTGCATTAATCTCGTTAACTGGACACGAACCTCCCGCGCTGGGAGATCTGTAGTTCTGACAAGGAGAGGGGCCTGATGGAGTTACGGGACCCCTAAGGGATTCCAACCATCCATTCACCATCTTAATATTATTCTTATTACTTTCCATTTCATCTCCCTCAAATATGAATTTCAATTGCAGTGCCCTACTACTCAGTAGCCATGGTGACCACTGTAAGCATGACAATCAATGTTACCAAGCGTGCAGATGATAGTCTAATCTCCATATCGCCCCAATCTATACACTTCTTCTCTTCACAGCCGCAGGTCAAGTACTTGATGGTAACAATATCAATATTGAAATCAAAAGAAGATGATTAATAATAATATGAGTGTGGGTGTGTATATAGCAAGTAATTACGCGGAGAAGAGGAGGGCAGGGAACAGAGAAAACGCGGAAACGAGGTTTAAGAGATGACTCTATAATGTGGGCTTTATGGAATGAACGAGACTCCTAAGTTGAATCCAGATCTCTGTGCATAAGTCTTCCCCAAATCGCTGCGTGTAAAATTCCAGCTGACGTCAATTACTGACTTTGAAATTATGTGTTTAACTTTCGTAATAGAACCTTTGACTCAGTTTGGAGACTTGACTTTCGTAATAACGGCAACCATATGCGCTGTATATAGCAATGCCGCCCCAAAGCATGGTCTCTTTTCATTTAATTTTCATTCTTTAAAATATAAAAATTTTGAATTTTTATTTTTCATTTTTTTAAGATTTTAAAATTCAAAGTTATCAATGTTTACGTTTATTATAAATGTGAATTATAAGAATTAAATGTTCGATAAAATATAATAAGTATCTATTTATAATAAATATCAAAATATTTATGATATATTTTAGATATATATTTATAAAATTTAGTTAAATTAGTTAAATTATAATTTTGTTTTAATTTGTTATTATTATTATGAATTAGGATATAAATTAAAGATATATGTATCAAGATTTTAAATTGACTTCTAAAATTTTTAAATTCTAAATAGAATTTGTTATTATGT
This sequence comes from Pinus tabuliformis, assembly GCA_031772625.1. NCBI lineage: Eukaryota > Viridiplantae > Streptophyta > Pinopsida > Pinales > Pinaceae > Pinus > Pinus tabuliformis. The sequence goes on along the minus strand of CM062819.1, from coordinate 814,332,624 downwards.
TATGGTCAATGTCATCGTTTATTAATATCACATAGCTCATTTTATATTGATATTTGTATTAATTAATTAATTTAATTAGAAAAGGGCAAATGTCACATAAGTACTTTGGAGATAAATCTCAATTTTTGATTTGTAATTATTATTAATTATAATCTAAAATATTTTTGGAACTTCAATTCCTACTATCCACCTAATAATTATGAATAATTAAATTCAAATTATAGAAGACCTATTCAAAAATAGATATATGATCCCAATAGATGAAATCAAGGACTTCCAAACCATTTTTCCATTTCAGACTTCCACTCTTGTCTTCTTTGTTCACAAATTCTAAGAATTATAAATATCACATAAGTATTTTAATAATTATCTACCTCTAACATCAAATAAAAATACTTAAATTTACTTTATATTTTCACAAAATTTTCAAATAAACTTTAAAAAAATAGACATTATTTCTATATTAGATATAGTAATTAAAAAAAAGATTTATTAGACCAGACCTATGTGACGCAGTAGGGGTCATGAAATTCTACCGCGTGTCCAAGCCCACAAATGTCATAAATTACTTTCACATCGATGCATTTCTTTCGGCCAAACCCTTGAATGGATACGGATTTTTGGTTGTGGTCGATGATGAATACCTCGAGTCTCTATATTTACAGAGTTTGGTATAGATGACATGAATTGTTTTTATGGAGTTTTACTGATTACATTCTATGTGAAATTCGATCCATTAACACAGCCACTTTTATATTTTATAACCAAATTGATCCATTTAGCTACTCACTTCTAGCATTTATGTTGAGATAGACGTTGGGTAGGCTAAATAATATTAATTTAATTAAGTTAAATGATTAGTCTTTACTTGAGCTAAGTAATATAACAATAATATTTGTTTCTTGATTGTCTATTAGTTTGATAAGATTCTCTATTAATTTTAATCTGTCAAGTCAGGCAGTAACTCCACAAAACAAACACTGAATCGTATATTATTCCATAGGTAGGTCTTTGTTATATACAATAGGGAGTCACTGCTCAGTTCATCTCTCGATGACTGTTCAAATTCCTAATTTAATTAATTACATAAAATTCATCCAATCACAAGGATTAAGTGTCAACATTCCCCCCTTAATCTGAAGGGATGTTGGTGAGTCCAAGCATCATTCTGAATCGTTCAAGTTTTTCCTTTCCAAGCGCTTTGGTGAAGATGTCTGCAATTTGCTCATTTGTTGAACAATGACGGAGATGGATTGTTTTGGCCTCAACATGATGTCGAATCAGATGATATTTAGTATTGATGTGCTTTGTTCGATCATGGAAGGCCAACTTTATTGCAGAGGTGTTGTCAATCATGAGTGGAGTTGATTGTACTTGTTTTATCTGCAAATCTTCAAGAATTTTCCTGAGCCACACAATTTCTTTTGTTGCTTCAGTTGCTGCCACGTATTCTGCCTCTGTTGTGGAATCTATTGGAACTGATCGTTTGTGTGATCTCCAGGAGACAGCTCCTGATCCAAGACTCATAGCATATCCTGAAGTAGATACCCCAGTTTCTTTGTCTCCATCGAAGTCTAAATCAGAGTATCCGATCAAGCTGAAGTCATCCACCTGTGTGTACTTGATTCCAAAGTCTTGAGTTCCCTTCAAGTACTTTAAAACTCTTTTTGTAGCAGACCAATGTCCCTCACAAGGCTTTTGCATAAACCTGGAGAGGATTCCAACAAAAAACGAAATGTCTAGTCTGGTTGTAGTTAGGTAGATGACACTTCCTACAAGCTGTCTATACTTTGTTGCATCCTCAAATTATTTTCCTTCAATAGATGTGAGCTTTAAGTTTTGTTCCATTGGAGTAGTGAGAGGATTGCACTCTGTCATGCCAAATTTGTTCAATAGATCTCCAATGTATTTCTTTTGAGAAAGAAATATGGACTTTGGATGTTGGGTTACTTCAATGCCAAGATAGTAATGAACATAACCCAAATCAGTCATTTTAAAACTTTTCCCCAATTCCTTCTTTATGGATGCAATGTAGCTTTCATTGTTCCCTATCATTAAAAGATCATCTACATATACCACAAGATATACAATTGTTTTGCCAACTTTCTTGACAAATAAAGTTGCATCATCAAGATCAAAATGATTGAAATTGAGTTTCAGAAGATGCTCAGTTATTTTTTCATACCAGGCTCGCGGTGCTTGTTTGAGGCCATACAAGGACTACACAAGTTTGCATACTTTATGTTCAAGTCCTTTCATAGCAAATCCTTCAGGTTGGGACATAAAAACATTCTCTTTTAGATCTCCATTCAAGAAAATAGTTTTTACATCCATTTGATGGACTTTCCAACCATTCTGAGCTGCTAGTGCAAAGAGTGTCCGGATGGTAGCCCATTTTGCTATGGGGGCAAATTTCTACTCATAATCGACCCCTTCTTTCTGTGCAAAACCTTTTGCCACAAGCCTAGCTTTGTGCTTGTCAAGTGAGCCATCAGCTTTATACTTGTTTTTGTAGACCCACTTGCAGCCAATTGGTTTGATTCCTAATGGAGGATCAACCAGCTTCCAAGTGTCGTTCTTTATGAGGGCATCATACTCCTTTTGCATTGCTTCTTTCCATTCATCATGAGAAGCAGCTTCTTTGAAGGAATTTGGTTCAAAATCTGTAGACAAGCTCAATTCACAATCATAAGAAACATCCATATCAACAGGTGAATTAGAGTCATCTACATCACCTCCATTCTGTCGGTTTGAATTTCTGGTTCCTATTTTTCCAATTTCATCAGGATGAACACTTTCAAGTGTCTTCGTCAACCACTTTGGGGGACATTTCTGAGATGGTACAAGCTACTCTGTTGATTGAGTTTCGACTGAATCAAGATTGAGTCTCCCAATTCTATCAATTACATCACTTAAATCACCATCCGTTGTTGGAGTTTCATGCGGGGGAGAGTGTTCTTCAAAAGAAGATTCCACATGTTGATCTAGTATAGAAATCCCCTCTTAAAGATGTGGAATCTGATTATCAAATTCTTGAAATGATTTTGTTTTTGTGAATCTATCCAAGCGATCAAGTTGCCGCTCAACAACATTGTCAGTTTTGGATGATTCAAGAAAAATTACATCTCTAGATACAAAAAACTTTTTATTTACTTCATCATAGAGGTGGTATGCTTTGGAGGTGTTTGAATACCCCAGGAAGATACACTTACAACTTCTAGCACCAAGTTTGTTTCTATGTACCTTTGGTATCAAAGCATAACAGGCGGAAGCAAAGACCCTGAGATGTCTTACCGAAGGAACATGTCCATACCACAATTCATAAGGAGTCTTGTTTCTTATAGCATTAGATGGACATCTATTCTTTATATATGCACCACATAGAACAGCATCAACCCAAAACATTATCTTTACATTTTTGAAGAAAAGCATGGATCGTACCATATTCAAGATTGTTCTATTCATTCTTTCAGCTACACCATTCTGTTGGGGATTATAAGGCACACTTGTTTGATGTTTGATCCCATGTTGGCGAAGATAGTTTTCAAATTCATTTGATGTGTATTCTTTTCCATTATCAGTGCGAATAGACCCAATATGAGATTGTGCATCATTTTCAATCCATTTATGAAAATTCTTGAATGTTTGAAAAGCATCAGATTTGTTCTTTAATAAATAAACCCAATAAATTCTGGTGTAGTCATCAATAAATGTCATGATATAGTTATTTCCATTTGCAGAAGGAACAGGTATTGGACCACATAAATCTGAATGTATGAGTTCAAGCTTCCTATGTGCTCTTGAATGTGAATCATGAAAAGATTGTTTGCTATGCTTTCCTAGAATGCAAGCATCACATTGCTTAAGTTTTCTAGGAATTGTAGGCAAACCAACAACACCATTTTTCTTCAATAAGTGGAGACTTTCATAGTTCAAATGTCCAAATCTAGCATGCCATAATAAACTTGATGGAAGTGTACCTTCTTCATGATGAGAATTGTATGAGAATTTTTGTGCATGAGCAGATGTTCCTTACAGTTTGAGAAGCCTTTCTTCTTCTATTCCCCTTATGACAAGTGAGTGGTTAGATGCTTTTCTTACCTCAGGTTTTCCATCAAACATATGAATGGAGTGACCTTGCTGGCGAATGTGGACCAAGGACAACAAGTTTCTCTTGAGCTGTGGGAGATATAGAACATGATCCAGAAGAAAGTCTGGAAGACCAAGCAGTTTAAGCCTGATTGTTCCAAGCCCTGATGGCTTGATTTTTGATTGATCTGCAAAGTATACTACTCCATCAACATTGTCAGTGAAATCTTCAAAAAAATCTTTTCTATGAGTCATGTGGCAGGTTGCTCTTGAATCAAGCAATCAATCATTTTTCCATGAAGCAAGTGAAGCATTAAACAAATCTTCATTTACTCTAATGTTACATTGTGCCTCAACATAGTGAGCGGATTCAAGTGCTTTACCTTTGTCTGTATCATCAATTTTACCTTTCTGTTGGTTTCTTTTCTCCTCAATTTTGTCCCATGGTAGCTTGCATGTAGAGGCATCATGTGATCCATTTCTTTTGCAGTGAATGCAGTGCAGATTTTCCTTTTCTCCTTGAGAATGTCTGCCCCCCCTGCCTCTTAAATATCTTCCTCTTCCTCTTCGTCCACCTCTTCGTCTTGTAGAATCTTGAGCAGGATGGTTTTCTTTATGAGCAAGGCACACAGTCTCTTCAGAAGATTCAGGGGCTATCTTCTTTCCAAAAGCTTTCTCTCTTTCATCAAACTTTTTCACAAGAGATTCAAAGGTTATATCTTTGAGGTTTCCATTTGCTTGCAAAGAGTGAAGATAATTGGAGTAAGTAGGATAAAATGCCTTGAGAAAAGCAATAAGAGGGATATCCAGCTCAACCTTATTGGAATTGATATCATGCATTATAGACTTTACTTCAGATGCAAGAGCAAGAGGATCATTATTTTGCAGTTCAAGAGTGAAGAATTTAATCATGAGTTGAACAACTTCCAGTGCAGAATGTGAGTCATAGAGTTCTTTCAACTTTTGTAAGGCTTCAGAGGCAGTTGAATATGACGAAATATGGAGACTCACCTCTTCATTTACAGATGCTGTGATTAATGCATAGCCTTTGCTGTTCCTGTTTTCCCAAATGATGAGCTCTTTGTCTGAGGTAGGTTGTACTGAGTCATTGTCTCCTTCTCCGACGCACACTCCTTTCCACAACTCATTGAAGATGAGAGTGTGTTTTATCATCCGGGATCATTCAAGATAGTTCTCCTTGCCAGTGAGAACTATTCCTACCATGGATATGATTGAATGCATTCTGTAAAAAACTTTTGCTGATAGAAAAAAATACTTCTGCCAATATACAGTAAAAATGTACTCAAAATGGCATTCTCAGAAGATTTCAAATCCACAATGTGACCCATATAAATCCATCATTATATAAATCCACCTCACATAAACCTCATATAAGTTTCATATATATCCACCATATAAATCTCATAAAACTTCACCATATAAATCTTATATAAATTTCCTATAAACTTCATATATAAATACCATGGTCATGACCATGTAGGTCAACACATTCTTTGAACTGTAATTTACAACGGTTAACCTCGGCAAATACTCCTGTGTAAAAGTTCTTTAACTCGGAAAAAAAAATGGCACCAGAAATCAAATCGGACCCAATTGTAGGGACAAAAGCACAGGCTCTTGGCCGAAAGTGAAAAAAATGTGCACAGAAATTTCACCCAATTTGCAGAGGCATACACACATACGTCAATTAGTTCGATGTAATATTTACAATTTGGAGAAAAATACAGAAGCGTAAGTGTGGAACGGATCTTTAAAGCCTGAAAAATTATCAGCTTTCATTCGATTGCATTCTTCAAAACACCAAAATCCCCAATGTCTTCTCTTTTCTGTACATCACAAGGACATGAAATCAGTAAAATTACACTTTCATCGGTCTCTGGATTCTCCACGCATCAGCAGCATACCTTGTCATCTCCACGCATGAAAAGGTCAGCACATCTCCACGCATCTCAGGTATTATCACCACAATAGCCACGCATATCAGATTCATTAACAAAACATGAGCAGGCATATCATGTTGTCTCAAATATTCACACGCAGTGTTAATATCTCTCACGCGCAGTGTTAATATCTCTCAGGCGTATTAACAACAACAGTGTTTTCATTGAAAAAGAAACTATATGCGTATAACAACGTTCAAATATATGAAACTTCCATCGTTCAAACATATGAAACTGATACCAGGTCAGATACCATGTCCAGCGTTCAAACAGCGTTCAATTATTACCATGACCAGCATTCAAACAACGTTCAATTATTACAACAGCATTCAATGACCAGCGTTCAAACAACGTTCAATTATTACCATGCGCATCGCCTTAATACCATGTCCAGGCAGAGAGCGCAGGTACAAGGACAATGCAAACGTTCCCATGTCAGATGAATGTCAGACAGAGAGTGCAGGTACAGAGAGTGTAGGGATGGCAGACAGAAGCAGGGAATCAGTTACTGAATTATATAGGGAGCAATGGAGCAGACCAGGAGTTACAAGGACATAAAGGCTAAAAAAAGAGTTGGCTCCGATACCATGTCAAGCGAGGCAGTAACTCCACAAAACAAAAACTGATTCGTATATTATTCCATAGGTAGGTCTTTGTTATATACAATAGGGAGTGACTGCTCAGTTCATCTCCCGATGACTGTTCACATTCCTAATTTAATTATTTACATAAAATTCACCCAATCACAAGGATTAGGTGTCAACATAATCATTTTCATGTGCATAATCAAAAAAATTATTTTGATTGTGTATTAGTTTGTTAAGATTTTCTAATTTTCATGGGCATAATTAAAATTTTCGGATTTTATTTTTATTTTTATTTTTTTTAAATTACTAAAGTGATTTTATAATTTATGAAAAAAAATTAATTTTCTGATTAGGCTATACCATCTTGATGAGATATAATACTTTTTCCCGAATGCACTTTTAGTTGTAGTAGTTTAATAGTTTTTTTTTCACTTGGGAAACAATGAAATTTTTCCATGATTTTTGTTTTTCCTTGGGAAACAATGAAAAATTTGGCATGATTTTGATAAAATCCGATGGAAAATTTGGAAATCCAATTATAGATGTCAAGCTTCAAGTGTTTGGGTGCCCCAAGGGTTTTTGATAGTTTTGACTCCATTTTCACTATGAAAAACACCATTCAAGCACTCCCATTGTTGGATTTTTTGAAAAAAAAAAAGGACCGGATTTCAACATTGTTTGGTCCTCACAGAGAAATTGATGCCTCATAGATAATGTATTTTTACTTTCTAATTTGTGAAACACATGAAAAAAAAATTAAAATGAAAAAAAGATAATTTTGTAAATGATGATTTTATCAGTGAGTACTCTAACACTAAGCTTGACACTACTAGTGCTCTGCCCAAGTCCTTTATCCAAGATAGGGCTAGGGCGTCTTTAGTAAAGGCCATTAGCATGGATGGTTTAGCCAAACCTTAAAACAATAAGATGAGATGGTATCAGACATTAGGGAAAAATGATTTTGTTTTATAAATTGCTTTTGTTTTATAAATTTACAACCCGATATTAAATGAGAAGACACGTAAGCAACAATTTTTCTTAATTTTAGTAATACATGATATGTAAAACATTAATGTTTGTTTAATAAATTTTCTTGGGAAAATTAAGTTAAAGTAATTAACTAAATCATTTTTAAATTTAAAAAAGGCTAATGGAAATGGTTATTCGGTAAATGAGTGATCTGAAATTGACACTGTATAGTTTATCACCATCTCTATCTGGTATCATTATAGTGGGTGCCACCATTACAATCGGTGGCTTAACTCATGGCAATTTGGTAATCTACGTGCATTCAAGCAAGGTAATATTTAACAATATAAGTACTCAATTAGATTTTTGGGCTTTGATTAGCCCATGGCCTCCCTCGACTCTCCTCTATTGAAATGCTTTAGCCCATGGCCTCCCTCGACTCTCCTCTGTTGAAATGATTTATAGGGATAGCACAGTGACATCAAGCTAAGAATCAACCGAAGAAGCTGTTGTTTCAACTGCTTCTTTTATCACTCGTTCTAGCTCTTGATCTCTCAATAGTATCAAGCAGGATTAGTATGGGTTTTGTATATTTTTTATCACTTCCACCCACATATCCGCAAAATCAAGCCAACCTAAAAAAACAACAAGGCAAGAGCCCTTCCAAAGGAAAGGATGTAGAGGAGGAAGGGTCATCATAAGGAAGTTGCGAGCCTATGGAATGATATGGATAAATATTTACAACAATTGAGAGCGCGACTGGGTCGAGAATGACCCCCATGAGACCACCGTGGATGATAAAACAACCAACAGTGGACACAACTAGGAAACTAGTAAATCACTAGTTAGTTATAGTTGTTGCTTCAACAGATTGATCTTTCTCTAATCAAGGTGATAGTGGATCTGTCCTTGCGTTCCTTTATGTGAAGTTAGCAATAATAATAATTATATTTAAATTTATAGAATGATTAGATTAGATTATCCGGTAATATCAATCTATTCCAACCTCTAATGTTTAAATTAACCACACACAACTACACAGTATCCAACCTTGCAAATTGAACTATGCCACTGAGGGCAGAAATGTTACAACATATTACAATGTTTTTCTCATAGCAATAAAATTTTGGTCCCTTCATATAAAATTAAAAAATTTTGGTGCTTCATTTGCAGTCCTTTATATGGGTTGACGGTGCCCTCCAAAAACAGTTTCCGTAGGCACATTTCTTCCTTTGATGCCTTCTTGTTTGATCCAATGGGTGCTTTTAAAAAACATAATAATGACCCCCCAAAAAAAACGTTGCAGAGGCTAGGGCTGCAGAGAGCGTAAAAAGATCAAGATAAGTCGTATCGCTAGCTCAAGGTCAACCCACTAGTTACCCATTGCTATCGGCGGATCATCAAGTCAAAGGCTCTGATAAATTCCTCTTTGATCATTTAAAAAAATCAATGAATGACGATGATTTAGTGCATCCTTTTTAGAAAAGGGGGCCTTTACATAAATAGGCCTCTTCAAATGAAATTTTTAATAGAAACGACAAGTTTGGTCATAGTGGCCATGATGATGTTGGTGGTGGTAAGCATTTCTATGGTACTAGATTCGTTCATATTGTTTCACTGAATTCATTTATATTGCTTCAGGCATGGGAAATGGCGACGAAAACTACATTAGTGTGGTCAGTGAACTTGTAGGGATGGAAGAGACGGTCAACCGCAAGGAAACGATGGGAAATTTCATTCATTTTCTCATGAAACCAATAGTGAGAAGAAGGCCTTTGTCCTTGGTGTTGACAAAAGAGGTATTGGAGAAAAAAGTACAGAGTACAAAGCTCAGAGTAATGCACTGTAGAAATAAAAATCGAATATCAAGAATGAGTGCATAAGCAAATATATTTTGATAATCTATTTACTTTGAAAGAAAAATGTGTTTTACAATGTGAATGGGGACTTCAGCTCTTTGCATCATAGTGAAAACAACATTTTTTTATATAGATATATCGACACTCTGTTTTTACAGGTAGTAGAAACTGGTTTTTAGGCACCCACAAATTTTGGCTCCAAACACTCGAACTTTCAGGCTACAAACTGAAACCATATATCATGACTTTATGTAAAAAAATATACATGCATTCATTTTTTATCTAAGGTGAAAAGTCAACACATTAAAACTATACATTAAAACAAATACATGGCAAATATATTCACTGTACAACAAAACGGTTATAGCTACACCAACTCTGGACAGATATTATCGCGGATTTGATTGATAAATGCAATGCAGCGATATGGGAGCTTGTACACTGTTCATAATTTCATTTACTTCACATTCCTTCCGCGAGAAATCAAAATCTACAATTCGATTTGTGTACTTCTAGGTGTGGTGCCCTATCAATGCATTTAGTTTGGTAGTTTTGATTATTTCCAATGCTATTCTTTAATCACAATTATTAATGTTGACAGTTCCCAAAGAGTGTCATACATGGAAAAAAAAACTTTCCCTTTCCCAATGGTTTAGTGAAGGTTTTTGCAAACTGTTATTGTGACTTGCAATGCTGCAAAACAATTTCAACATTGTTGATTAACTCTCTAATGAATTGATACTTCGTGTCAATATTCTTGCTTCTTTTGTGGAAAACTCAATTCTTGAACAACGAAATTGTTGAATTGTTGTCACAATAAATTTTGTTTTGCGTCCTTGTTCATGCCCTAAATCCTTCAAACTTCTTCTCATTCAAATTGCTTGACATGTTGCCCCTCTTGTTGTGACATATTAAGCTTCAGCTGTGCCCAGTGAAACTATTGGTTGTTTCTTGGAAGCACATGAAATGAGTCTCAAACATTAATGGAAAACATAACCTAGTGTTCTCTTTCTATCATTGACACTTCCTTCCCAATCACTGTTAGTATGTCCAACCAACCTAAAATCATTTGTTGTAGCATAAAAAATGTCATATCCTTTGGTTCCATTAACATACCTTAATATTCTCTTAGATGTTTGTCAATGTGTCTCCTTTCGTGTGTTCATGAACTTCGAAACCAAAATCACTACATACACTAAATCGGGCCTAGTTGTAGCCAATTACATCAAACTGCAAACCATACCTTTGTATATTGTTGGAATTACATTGTTGCTATAATCTTCCATAATTTCAAACCCATCATTGTTGGAGTTGGCACATGCTTGTTGTTCTACATTTTGTACCTCTTCAAGATGTTTGTTACATTATTTGTTTGAGAAATAAAAATGCAATCTTCCATTTGCTTGACTTCTATGCCTAGAAAATACTTTAACAATCCCAAATCTATCATTTCAAACTCACTTTTCATGACTTCTTTGAAATCAACAATGAGGATATCATCACTCCGTGTGAAAATTAAATCATCTACATATAAAACCATAATTAAAAGCTTTCCATCACTTTCTTTGATGTAGAGTGTCAGCTCACCATCACATTTTCTAAAGCCATCATCCAAAAAATATGTGTCTATAATGTTATAGCATGTGTGAGGTGCTTGCTTCAGTTCATAAAGAGCTTTGTTTAGTCTGTACACCTTGTCTTATTTCCCTTCAATATCATAATGAGGTGGTTGCTCCACATACACTTACTATTTCAACACTCGATTAAAAAACATTGATTTCATGTCCATTTGATATACCTTCCATTTATGTTGCGTTGTTATTGCCAAAATTGTTCTCATTGCCTCCATTCTTACAACTAGTACATATGTTTCAACATAATCTATTTCGCATCATTGTTGGTATCCCTTTGCTACTAACCTTTCTTTATGCCTTTCAATCCTTCCTTCAAAATTACTTTTGGTCTTATAGACCCACCTCACACCTAAGTCTTCTTTTTCTTGTGGAAGTCTCACTAAATCCCCTTTTTCATTCTTTTCTATTGCCTCTATTTCTTTATCCATTGTTGCTACCCATATTTCTTCCTTAATTGCATCTTCAAAATTAATTGGATAATATACATGAGAAGACAAAGCAAAAAGAGAATACAGACCAATGGTACTTTCTTCTTTATTTTTCTCTTAAATATCGCTCAAACCTCTCAATTGTTGTCTTCTCATACTTGCCAAAGATGTATTTGATGTGTCACTTGATGTTTAACTTGGAGAATGTGCAATTTTTTATCTTTGTTGCGCACTTGGATGGGTATATTCTTGAATGTGTAATACTATCCTATTTCTTGTTGATGATGTCACTTGATGACTACTTTGTTGAGCTTGAATAGGAGGAGTCACCATTAAAGAAGTATCTATTGCTGCTAATTCCTCTTTGTCTTCTTGTGGTGAAGTAGTTTCCACATTAATTATCTTATATACAAAGTTCCATCCCATGCTTTCTCTTCTATGAATTGCACATCTATGTTGATTATGATCATTTTGTTTTTTGGATTGTAGAGCTTATATGTCTTGGATTCATCACTACAGCAAAGAAATATGCAATTCTCCCCTGTGTTGTCCAACTTATTTCTTAGCTCATATGGGACATGTTCATATACCACACATCCAAATACTCTCATGTGGGTGACACTATGTTTTCTTCTACTCCATGCTTCTTTTGGAATCAAAATCTTCACAATTTTGGTTGGACATCTATTTATGATGTATATTGTGCAAGCTAAAGCTTTAGCCCAATAATTGTTTGGAAAATTATTTTCCTTTAACATACTCCTTGCCACTACCATGCTTCTTTTATTTTTCCTTTATACCACACCATTTTGTTGAGGTTTGTACATTGTTGTGAATTGTTTATGAATTCCATGTTCCCTACAAAAATGTTGGAAGTCATTTGAGATGTATTCAATAACTATAATAGTCTCAAAACTTTGATGTAGTGTCCACTTTATTTTTCAACAAGAGCCTTGAATTGGAAAAAGTGCTCAAACACATCACCTTTCTGCCTTAGAAATTAGACGGATGTCTTTCTTGTGCAATCATCTATGAATGTCAAGAAATAGTAACTTCCACCAATTGATGGTGTTTGCATTGGTCCACACACATATGAATGACGATTTCCAATGATGCCTTCACCCTTATTGACTTTCCTATTGGAAATGATTCTCTATGTTGTTTTCCCAAGATGGATCCTTCACAAAAGTTGTCTCGCTTTTTTATTAGTGACAATTTATTTACCATGGATTTCCTGTGTAGCAAACTTAAACGATTAGAGAAAAATTCAACGTAAATCTGCTCATGAAATTTTCATTTAATTTGGCTTTCATAATATGTAAACCAATAAAAATCTTTTAAATTTAGAAAGAGGTAGACACTTGTTGGATGCATAATTATATTTTTGGCTTATCTCATATGTTTACTCAAATTTCAAGTGTAGACACTTGTTGGATGCGGAATTAAATTCCACATTCAACAAGTACCCATTATGGATAATTTTTAGAAGAATCACATTCATAAAAAAATAGAGATACTTTTGAGAAGACCACTAAATATCCTTTTCTAAAAAATCTTTCCTTAAAGCATCCAAAGGTCCAAGGATAAGGAAAGGACCCAATGATCTGATTTCTAGGGTGCATCTTACCTTTATCTAGGGGACCACTCAAAAGAATGCTCAGATCTAGAGGACGCACAAGGTTCCTTCCACCTTCATGCCCCTAAATACCTTTCAGATCTCCTTAATATCAGTTAATGACCAGGTGGACCCTAGAACTATGAAAGGATTTTATGTTATCCCATGTTCTTGTGGGACACCACTACATTGGGGAAATTGGCCACTACATAAATCAAACTATTCTTGAGCATGTAGTCAACATAAAACATGGTTGGACTCACTCATCAGTGTTGGTTGAACACCTGGAGAAGAAGAAACACCATATTTATATTAAAGAGGGTCAATTTATTGCTAGGATTGATCATTTCCATCATTGAAAGTTTAGCGAGACCATAGAGATTGAGAGAAGGCTTAATACTATGAATAGAGATGATGGCTAGAAAATCGATAATTGTTGGATCCTTGTCCTTTATTCTGAATGTTCTTCCCTTTATAATTGGTTTTTTTCCTCTTTTTCTCCATTTTTAACTTAATTATTAATTTTTGTTTCCTTAATATTATAAATTATATATATATATATATATATATATTATTTCTTTTTTCTTATATTTCCTTTATATATATATATATCTATATATATATATATATATATATATATATATATATATATATATATATATATATATATATATATATATATATATATATAGATATAATCTAGTACTTGGTTTTTAGTTTTGTATTTACTTTTATCATTTTCTTTATCTATATAAATTTATATGCCTTTTATTCTATACTTTAAACTCCTTTATTCCTTAATAGTTTTTTTCTACTTAGAATTGTACTTTATTAATTTTACTTTTCAGTCTTCTTCTATAATAACATTCTTTATTATATATTTTTCATATATGTATGTATATATATATGAGATTATTTTTTTATTATTTATTATAAGATATTATTTTTGACCATTATTTTATTAAAACATATTTATATTTATATTCTATGTCAAATGATGTGTCTAAGGTGATATAATAACATACGACCTTCGTGGCTCATTTTCCTATGGCTCTGTGGGGTTTTTTCTCTAGGTTAATAGCCCCTGCTATATTCTAATACCTCTACGACAATACATGTTATATCTCTCTTCAGTGGAAAAACATATCTCTCTGCGGTGGAGAAGCATTTCAACCTTAATTTCTGTGGTGACCTCCATCTCTCTTCGATGATGAAGTATTCTTTCAAACATTTGTAGTGATCTCTACATGTTAACTCTCTCCAACGATGATAAATATATTATATATAATGATCTTCATGGTGGGAACATCTCTGTGCAAACTCTACGGCTAGTAATATAACTTTGCGGCATACAATCTCTTACGAGGTGCATACATTGCTCTTACCTTTCTCTTACTAAGCTTTATTTAGTATAACTAATTTCTTATCCTCATATCTCTAACTGTCCCTTTAGCAAAGGGAGGCCAAGAAAAATTACCCTATAAATTCTCAATGAGTACATTGAATCTTTATAAAAGCAGAGAGAAAAGAGTCTCTACAAGCATATTGAATCTTTATAAAAATGAAGAGAGGAAAGAGAAAGAAAATTTAAGCTAGAATTATCGAAAGTGCTTGAAAAAAACCACAAATCATTAGAAAATAAAATAATAGCACTTGATATTGAACTTCAAGAAATGAAGGGTAGGATGCAAAAAATCAAACCAGAAAAAAAATCAATGGTTGAAGAGAATGACATGTTGAGAGATGAGATTAAAAATATAAAAGAAAAACTAAGTAATAAGTCAGCTCGAGATAACAGACACTAAATTAAATATCAAACCCTTAAAAGAAGAAATTAACAAACTAATTGAAGTAGACCATGGGCTCCACGAAAGAGCCTTGAATCTTATAATTGTTGGTATAGAAGAGAAAGACAACGAGGACACATTATACATAGTTGAAGAACAATTTAAAACCAAATCACAAATTTAAATAACCTATCTCACATAAGCAACAAGTGTGGGAAATATAATCAAACATAATCAAAGGGTAATGCAAGTTAAGGTAAGTTGTAATGACCATAAATTAGATATTCTTAGGAAATCTCCAAGCTTAAAACGTTCACGAGTCTTCATAAATGAAGACCTTATGCCCGAAGACCAACCTGAACTAAGGAAAGAGCAACAAAAGGTCAAGGAGGCAAGAAAGAAAGGGAATGGGAAATAATTAGAAATAGGAAATCTATTATTATAGATAGATCCAAAAATAAGAGTGACACATAGGAATTAAGGTCACCCTAGATTCTCGAACTTTTGTGATTTTCCATGTTGTAAAGGTCATATGCTAAGTTGGATCCTGTGTGATATTGATCTTATTTTCATAGTTGGAACTTGCGAACATGAGGAATCTAGGGTCCCGCACATCGATGAGTTCATTCTTTGGTCAACTTAGAACAATAAATCTTCCCACAGAGGTGTTGGTGGTATAATTTGTTACATAAGTAGTAAGGTTTCTTCTCACTTTCAACTTCATAAAATCGATCCCATCAATCAGTACATTTGGTTTGAAATTTTTTATTCTAACACCTATAGGATTCTCCTCACGTTCATTATTTCCCTCCTGTCAAGTCCAGCTCCTATAAGAAAAAAAATTGATAAGAATTGCCCCTTCAATACCTTAGAACAAGACATCCATAGCCTAGGGAATGAAGGTAGTATCCTTTTACTTGGGGACTTCAATGGTAGAACCACTACTAACCAGGCTATTATCCTAAGAAATAACCCTAGCCTCAACCCCCTATGGCTAGATGAGGATGGTGACTTAGATAATAGATTCAAAAGAAATTCAGATGAAATTACGAGAACCTATTTCATACCAAGCTTATCAAGATTTGTAGTTCCAAATACCTTATAATTTGTAATGGAACTAACAAGTGGCCTACCTCTAGCCAAATAAATTTTACTGATGGGTTGGGCAATAGTGTTGTGGATTATGCGATATATGACACCCATGTTTTCAGCCATATTACAAACTTTGAACTGCTAAAAGATCATGAACGTAATTCCAACCATATATCTTTGTCCTTAACTCCAAATATTGTCATGCATACCAACCACATGAAAAAGATCTGTGAGAGTCAAGTGCACACCCTTTTTGATAGAAGTAACATAGATCTATTCTTATTGTATTTAGAGAGGGATTTAGGTTCCCTAACATATAATAATAACATTTATCAAATCTACTACAATTTTACTACAACCCTTTCCATCACCATTGACAAATTCTATACCAAGGTGTCACATAAAAATAATAATAGAACTTCAAACGCTTGATATGATAAGTACTATAAAATTTCCAAGAAAGCGATTAAGGATGTTTCTACCAAAACTGTTAAGATCAGAAATATAAGAATATACAAATCTCTTATCAAAAGGAAGAAAATGTCCTATATTAATAAGAGACAAGAGAATCTTCTTAACCTTTCTAAAGTTGAGCACAAAACGTTTGGGAAATGTACTTGCTCATGAATTTAAAGGAAATCATTTGATCCCCTTAGAGAACTCATACATGTATCTTACAAAGCTTTATGACTCCACATTCACAATGGATTTTGCTTTAAATACTCCTATAAAGGAGGATATCTTTTCTTTGGAAGAGGTCGAGTTTAGGATTAAGAAAGTCCCTAATGGGAAAGCTAGGGACACTGATGGGTACCAAGATGAAATCTTCAAAATGGGAATTTCTATCGTCATACCTTGTATCCACAATCTTCTCAGTTTGGCAGTAAAGAGTTAATTTTGTAATCTTTGGAAGCAAATCCCTATTGTGTTTGTCATTAAAAGTGGGGATAAAAATGTTCCCTCCAACTATATGAAAATTATGATTAGCCATATTTTAGCCAAACTGTATGGTCTCATATTTGAGAAGAAGATTAGCGTTTGGCGTGAAATATGTCATAAAAGAGATAAAAGGAAATTTGGTTTTATGAGACAACACTTGACTATTGATCATCTTGTCATGATTAGGATCATTGTTGAGTAGTTTCGAAATAGTAAAACTAATCTATTTTTTGTTTTTTTGACTTTATAAAACCTTTTGATATTGTTCCTTGGGTTAAGCTATGGAAAAGACTTGAAGAGATAATGGTTCCTCTTGAGTTAAGAATCGATGTAATTTGACTCTATAAGAATGGTGTTTCCAAGAATAAAACCAATGAACGGTGGTCTATACAAATTAAATCCAATATTGGGGTTAAGCAGGGGTGTCCCCTTTCACCTACCCCTTTTGTTATTTACATTGATAAACAAGAAGAGTGTTTGGAAATTGTAGGTTGCTCCAAGATGGGTATGATGATTAATACCGACAAGACTGAAGTCATCATAGTTAATTCCAGAAAGATCAACCTTCATAATATCATCTATGATAACAATTACTTGGAGCAGGTTTCTTCCTACAAGTATTTAGGTATTGATATTCATCATCAACTCAACTAGAATTATAACATTGAAAAAATGATTATTGGAGGTTGGAAATCTTATTATGAGCTTGAAAATAATTGTAATTCGGTCAATCTGTGGATTTTGAGTAAAAAAGGGTTCTCTTTACGATTCTTGTCACCTTTGTTATTTTATATGGATGTGAGGTTTTAGGTTACATTATATCTAGAGAGTAGTGGAATAAAATCAAGATGATTCAAATGAAATTTATAGCCTACAACCTCAAGATTAAAGAAAATATTACCTATCCTATCCTCCTAATCACAACTATCCTTTCCTTGATTGAAAACATGAAAATGTTTAGGTACATTATGTACTAGAAGAAGTTGACCAACATGGAATCCAAGAGGTTTCCAAAATTTTCTTCCAACGCTAGCCAAAACCTCCACATCTATCTCAAGCATGGTAGGCCTAATGATACCAAGTCTTGGCTTAACCATTGGGGGATAAAGGAGGGGACCATCTTGGAGAATAAGGATAATATTAAAAATACTATTACCTTCAAATTTAAGGATAAATTGTGAGATGATAAGGAGGTACAGGGGAAAAGGAGGCTAAAGTATTACAAGGATGAGATCAGCTAAACCCTTCCTAGCAAAAATTATCTCTCTATCTTGAGCAATATTATAAAGATAATTAAAATTTCAAAGATTAGAACTAATTCTCATGAGCTTCATAGTAAAACCGAGTGTTGGATTGTCCAAAAAACACCCTAGGATGGAAGTACCTGCCACCATTGTGATACTAAGAGAGTTTAAGATGAAATTTTTCTTCTGTTGGATTTCATGGCTCTTACTTACATTTGTTCTCATTTCCAAAAAAATTTCCACACATCCAACCTCCCTGACTTGTTAATTCAATAGAATTATAGTGGCCTTGGAGCGTTTCTTTCCCTTCTTTTTGATCATAGAAATAAAATATTAAAGAGTCGCAATTAATCCCTTATTAAGGTTCGATAGACCACATTGGTCTTTGTAGACATTAATCATCATCATAACCATCATATTCTTTTAATTATAGATTTTTTATTTATATATTTTATTATTATTTATTTTCATATTTTACTATTCGTTTATTATTCCTTTTGTTTTTACCTTTTACAATTATTATATTTAGTTAAAACATATTTATATTTATTTATTTAAATAGTGTAGTTTATTAAGATTTATTTGTTTTTTATTTTTTATGTTAGAATTTATTATTATTTACTGTAGGTTTTTTTTCTTCTTATCTCTTATTATTCATTTTCTATATGTTTTGTAGAAACTCCATACTATTTTAAATTTTCTAAATTATTAGTGAATATATATTAGTTTTATTTTTTATTTCGTGGTTAATTATATATATAGAGTGGAGATTTACATAGTTATTCATATTGTTTGAATCTTTTAGATATGAATTGTGTAGGAGTTTTTTTCTATTCGAGGTTTTCGCATCTTGAGGGACTAGAAAGTTGATAGATTATAAGGGACAATGCTTACTAGACCTATAAATAATGAGAACTTGTAGAGGTGATAGATAATAAGAGATAATGCTCACTAGACCTATAAATAACAAGAGCTTGGAGAATAGAAAACGATCACAAAGTTGTGAATAATAAAATAAAATAATTAATAATCAAATAATGAAAGAAAAAAACATCAAGCACCTTAGTTGTTTCAACCAGGCTTTAATCTTAGCTCGTATCCATTTTCATAATACTCTCGTTATCATAGAAGTCTTAGAAATAAAGAAGAATCTTACCTCGTATCCATTTTCACTCTCATAGAAGCCTTAGAAATAGAAAAGAGTCTTACCTCTTATCCATTTTCACTCTCATTATCATAGAAGCATTAGAAATATAAAATAACCCCAATAATTTCAATTGAGAAGATGGATATAAACTTAATCACCCTTGGAATCATATTATCCATCTCCTTTTCCCCTAATCCCCTAGTCCCCTTTTCTCGATCTCTTCTTCCCCTTAAAATTCCTCTTTCTTTTTTTTCTTCGTTCTATTCTTAGCCTCTTCTTCCTTTCTTTTTCCTATATTTACATTTTATCATATCATTACTTTCCTTCCTTCTATATATTTTTATTAATTAATATATTCAATATCTACATAATACTAAATATATAATCATCTTTACCCTTTATTCACATATTTTTATTTATTTATAATGATATATAAACCATTTCTAACTTATATATAGAATTTATTAAAACCTGTTATATTAAAATATTATAAAATTAAATTAAAAATAAATAAATAATTTGATTAGGTGAAAACCTTTCCTTAAAAAAAATTTATTTATACATATATTTTAAATATTTTCAAATATAAATATTTTATATTATTATATTATTAACTATATATAATATATATTTCTTTTCCATTCATATATATTTCTTCTCCATTCATATATTTTAAATCTTTTAAAAATATATATTTTCGAGCTATAGGTCAACCCGTCTCTTTCATATTTCTCATCTGCCAATATTATAACTTTTCTTCCCACCATGACAATAAAATGAATATAACGTGAAAAAATCATTTTACAATGGATAATATTTTGCTTAAAAGAAAAAATTCTGTAATATTCTTCTTAAATGCAAAAATGCTGATGTTTATATCTATAATGCATAACCAAATATCAGAAAGTGACTATATATATATATATATATATATATATTTAATGTAATGTTAATTTTCACAAGGAGCGAAACATAAAATAAAAATAAAAAATGGACAATGAAAAAAACATGATAAAAATGTAGCCGAGATGAATTTTTAATAGAAAAGAATGCCATGTAGTAGTGAAGATTTAATAATAAATTGAACAAGGATTAATGAAGGAATGAAGAATAAAACCTGTAATAAGAATGAACTAATGAGGAGAGGACTATGCTTTATCTGCAATGATAACCATTCATGTCGAGGTGATAGGAAGGAGGCAAGAAAGACGGAACAAGAGGAGATTTCTTCAAATCATGTGGACTTTTCTGTAGTTGGGTCTATTTGTTTATATGATGGTGAGCAGCAACATGGTATTATTTAGAGAGACTTGCAGGATTATAAGCATTTGAAAGTGCATGAGGAAATTCTAACTGATGGTATTGATGAGGTAGACGCCTATACAATAGAGTCCATATATATCCAGGAGTACGTCCATGAATAGTATGAGCTATCAGGTGTAGATAACAGTCCACCGGTACATCCATGTTTGAAAACCAGAGAGAGTGAACATCATATTTTCCCCACAGGTGGAGAAGGCCAAGAAGAAGACTTTCAAGGAGATTTAACTGAGGAGCCAGTAATGTAAACCAACATGATCAGGGGATCATGACAAACATAACGTGCAAGATGAACAATTCCCAGAGAGCCAATCAAAGGCTCATGTTGAAGTGGTGATCGTAGGGCATCCGATGTAGACATGTACAAAGACATTTAGAAGGGCACCAGAATCACCAGTAGAGGACTTTCATGTAAAGATAACACATTTGAAGGCATAACTTATGATGTTAAGGCAGAGTGTGAGGAAAACTCGAGACAATATCTTACAGGAGAACAGAAAAATTGAGGAGCTCATAAAGGTATGTGCTGAGTCAGTAACCAAAATGTCGAGTATAGAGGAACATCTCAATTCCCTCACTAAGTAGCGGGAGGAATACAATTGGGAGCTCCATAATAGCCCTCTAGAGGAGTACATAGATAAGGCTTGTAGCACTACCAACCCACATTTATACATTGGGGATAGCAAAGTAGAGTTCTACAAATGGATCATGTTGGGTGGTCGGGTAGAGAAGAATGAGTTGAGCATCAGGCAACATCAGCATGGTAGACTTATTCCATGTGTAGGCATTCATGCATTATGTCTTTCCCACGAAATAAATTGACAAGAGATTATGAGTTGGAACTCTATTTATCAGATACTATTAGCCAAGAGAATATTGCAGTTTGGGCCCTTAAGTACGGGCAATGATAGAGGGATGAGATGGTATCGTAACCCACAGGTCTCGGGACTTAAATGGAATTTGGATCTGGGAGAATCCATTGGGGGTATGATTGACTGGAGGATTGTTTGGGATCCATGTATTGAAGGATCCACTCAAGATCACTTAGCATGGAAGCATGGAATAGCACACTGGGTTGTATGGGATCCTGGTATCAATGTACAATTGCTTTTGTTGTGGATAGAAGTGGATTACTTGAGGGAAAGAAATCTTTGTGCGGGAGGATTTGTAATATTCCCTTTTTTGGATATGGTCCAAATGGACAGAATCTGCCCATGGTATTTACTGTGAATTTTCCCATAGTATCTTCCCATGGTATTTTCCTTCATTTTTCCAGGGAAAATAATAAAATAAAGTTTCTAGAGGGTCCATCAAGACTATCAAAGGGGATAGGAGCTAGGAATTAAGATGATTTGAAGTTTTTCTATCTTATTCTGTTTTGTTCAGAACTTGGCATGGCCAGTTCTAAGTTGATCCCAAGACAAAAACCTCGTAGTGGCAGTTGTATGGTGGATCCATTCAGGATTCACACGTGTCCTTTAGTGTCTTGTTTTTCTTGTGTTGAGCAGTAATGCATGCCATATGTAGGAGTTCCAATCTTATTCTATGGGCATGTGTTATTTTCTTCAGTTAATAATATCAATAAAGGGCTACATTTCTAGATCCCATCTATGTTCTTTTTCTTGTTGAAGGTTTAATTTATTTTACTTTAGTCATAACACTAAAGTGTGCAAGATTTGTTATAATTTTTAATGTTTGGGATGTTACAGTGGTATCAGAGCAGTGTGTCCTTCCAGCCCGAGGGTTTCTTACATGAAAATTTGGTGGGATTTACTCACCCTAGCCGACATTTCCATCTTAGGTGGTATTCTCTATCAACCTAGTTGGTTTTTCAGTTGATAAAAAAATAAAGTTTTCTACATTGTTTGAAGGTTATTATTTTGTTGTAGAAGAAAGGGGCTGTAGAAGTGAGTATTATTGTAAATAATCCATCAATGGTAAATTAATCATGACATTCCTTACACATTTGTTGCATAAGAGAATTAGATCCATAGCTTTTCATATGCTAGGTTTCATCGTAGAGGTCGAGGGGAAGTGTGCTAATCTCGTGCATCAGAGCAGTGATTGTGAGGGTTCGGAGCTATAAGGCCGAGCGGAAAGATCTCGAGGTTATATCCCTCTACATGGGGGCTTGTGACATAACCAAGATCGAACCTATACTGAACCAGATCAACCTTCATCATGTTGACAACCAGGGATTCATACACAACAAGGGAGCTCACCCTTCTCCTGTGACTAAGATGCTAAAGCCGTGAACACCAATAAATAGAGTTTATGTTGCTTTTGTTGGGAATAATTCTGAGAGGGGCGAGTGAATCAATATTTATCAAATAAATAGCCTTTTCATTTCATACTCAGATTTATATATGCAACTTCAATGAGGGGAACTCGCTTGTGCACGTAACTGTCTTTAAGGAAACCATCGTATATCCAGTTAGCTTATGATTCAGTTAATTCATCATATGTTGATCTCTAATGAGTACTTTATTAGCCATTTAAATAATAACCATGTACAATAAAAAATAATAAATTGTCACACATAAGCAACACACATGAACACCAAGATTTAAGGTGGAAACCCAAAGCGGGAGAAAAACCACCTACTCTTATCGTCTTTGTCTTCTTTTAACATAAGAAAAAATTGTTTACAATCTTGTACTGGCGTAAAATCATACCAGTATGAAGGCACCCACCTACAGAAGGCTGCAACCTTCTCTAGTTCTCTAGTTTCTACTAGAAGGGAGCTACAACTCCCTAGCTCTTGTACTAGCCAATATGTTTACTAGTATGTAGCCGCCAGCCTGTAGAGGGCTCCAACCTTCACTCGTTCTCCAGTTGCTACTCGAAGGGAGTTCCAACCCCTTGGCCCTTGTTCTGGCTGATACGTTTACCAGTACGTAGGCACCGACCTATAGAAGGCTATGACCTTCTCTCTTCCTCTAGGGACCACATTTCATAAATTTTCAGACTGGATACTACCGGTACACAACAACATAATATGAATGCCATGTTTCATCCAATTTTCATACTTTACCCATTAGCAACATTGAAGCTCAAAATAAATCACCATTGCAATACAGCCAATCACTGAAAACCCATCAAAACTGACGCAAATCACAATCAATCGATCTGAATATTCAGAGCACTATCACTAGAACACAGTCACCAAAACACAGAGTAGAACCCAGAACTTTGCATCAACAACCAGAACCAATTGCAAATTCAAACATCATATCTCATAATGTATACACTACTTTTAAGTACCGAAGCGATGTGTATACCTGCCTTCACCAAGGCGAACCAGCGTATAGAACTTCAAATACTAACTTAAAACTTCACAGCTATTCCAGACTTTAGTCATACCCAGATCATAACATTTACAGAATAAAACATGCGTTAGCATTAAGATCTAGATTATCCATGATCAGACCACATAATGATAATACATTTTAGGTCTTATCCATCATCAAATCTCATCCATCATCAATCGCTTAGATTCATCCTTAGTTTAGATCAGGGAAAGCAACAGAAAATCATAACATGCATATTTTCTCTTCATAAGATATTCATTACTTGCACACTTAGCCTTTTGATCTTCTCCTTCTTATATACTTAGATCCTTTCTCAATACCTCGGACCAAAACCTCAGACCAATACCTCAGACCAAAACCTTAGACAAAAACCTCAAACCAATACCTCGGACCAAAACCTTGATTTTCCATCCCATACGTGCTTTTCCTTTTGTGAAAGTGTGTGCATACATATATGCTACTTTTGTTCTGTTAACCCCCCGTGTGTTCTTTGCTTGGACAAAAGTGAACTAGCGTATACTTCTTAAACCATTTGATCTATAATCCTTTGTTGTTAGCCTGTTGCATTGTGAACTTCTATCATTCAACATATATGTGAGTTTCCATCAAGGACAACACCTGTATCATAATGCCAACAATCTCCCCCATTGGACTTGATGGCACCCATATTGGTGCTTATTACGTCAAGTTGTAGAACCTGATAGATATATTAAAAAACACCAAGATACTCTCCCCCTTTGACATCAAGGGAAAATGGCGGATGAAGATATTCTCCCCCTTTGACATCAACGGCAAAGGGAGGACCAAGTTATTCTCCCCCTTTGAGATACACTATGATGTCCATGCTCCTCCTGAGTACATGCAGAGTCTGCAAAGATATGTTTCAAAAAAAGAACATCACTTTATAACTCAACTAACTGAGTATGACCTCCCTAAGACCAATGACTCATACATACATCAATCACCCAACCAGGTGGGGATACACCAAATTTGACTCATCCACCCAAACAAGTGGGGATATACCAAATGTTTATACATGACTGAAATAGCAATTATTACATCATCCTTCCCATGCATAGTGGGGTTATAAATTAGGTCTTTACGTGACCTTTACATCAATTTATATACATGACATTTATAACAAGCACCAATGATCTAGAAAACACCATGATAGTCATCAACAACTATCATGCATCATATATGATATGTACCATAAGCATATGTTAGCAACGTCAAGATCAACAACCTGTATGTGTCCATTATTAAAAGAGTCATCTGAATCAAAGAAACTATGTGAATCAAGCAATATAAGTATCATCATGTATAATTCCAACAATGCATTATTAGAAGTATATGCTCCCCCTAAACCTATGTCATTCATTCACTGTAAGATTTGATCATAGAATTTATCAGTAAGAATCATCAAGGCATCATCATCAACCAATTATTCATCAAATTATTAACAACTTATGACGAGCAAAATCACTTCTACATATCATCAGCAGACTGTAATCATCATCAATCATAATAGAAAATATTATTGATAATTGATTGAACCATATCAGACCCCTTTTCCTGAGTCTGTCCCACTACTTCTTCCTCAAAACACCATATACGTGATTGTGCAGCTTTTAACTCGCATATATATGTGACTTGTATTCATGATAACTACATATGAGAACTAGAATACTTGAGTTTCACACTTTCAGCTCCCCCTGAGTCTGTCATGTATGTATACTAAGCTATGCCACATCCTTCTGACTATACTTCCTTCCTCTTCTATACCTTGGAGTGTGATGATGTTTTCTCCTTTTGATATGTTGGTTGAAAATTGCTCCTGCACTCTTTTGGTATATGCCTGAACTTGTTACAAGCATAACATCGTATATGTTTCATACTCTCTCTAGCAATCAATGGATTTGTGACCAAACATATTGAAATAGAAACAATATCTCTTAAAGTACCTGGAAGCTGATGATATTTCTGTGTGACGGTTATTAGCTTGAACCATTCTACTTCTGGATCTTGTTGCAACATGTCCAAAATTATAACATATAAAACATTCAACATTATTCATCAGAGGAAAGAATTTATTATCACTTGCATGGTTAGGAGTAAATGATTTTATTTGAAGACTTTCTTTCCTTGGTTGTTGATGGGGTTGACCTCTTATCTCCTTGTTTAGCATTTCAGATTTTGCATCAGAGTTCCTTGCTTCAGTTTGTGAGCTAGATTCACCTTTAACAGTTGCATGAAAACTAATACCATATTTGATGGTAGGAGGCCTTTGACTACTAAGAATGTCATCCTAAATATTAGTACTATATTGAAATCGTAAAAGTATCCTTTTCTTCTAATTTAACTTTTAGGATATTTACCTCAACTTGATATTTCTCTTCCTTTTTAAGAAATTAATTTTTTATGATTTCTTCAACCTTTCTTCCTTCTTCCACTTGTTGCCTTAATTTTATAATCTCATTTTCTTGTTCTTCATATGCTCGAGGTAGTTCTTCATTATGCTTATTTGAATTTTCAAGGTCTTCTTTTAGAGAGGCGATTTGAGCTTCAAGACTTTCATAGTAACTGGATCTATCTTTAGGTCTCTTGATTGTTGAACTCTTTTCATTTACTTCATTTCTTAATGATGTCACTTCATCCTACAACTTTTTACATTGATATTCCTTCTCCTTGTACTACTTCCTTACTTTGTTTCCTTCCTCCAACTGAGCTTTTAATCTGGTAACTTCTTCTTTGAAGGCACACTCCCTTTTGTTAAATAGATCTTGTTGATCTCTAATTTTATCTATGAGTCTTTGGACTTCTGCCTCTATATTTATTTCACTATTACTTTCAATGTCTTCAAAATTGCATGAATAGAGAAAAGAATCACCAAAAGACCAAAAATTTGTACTTAATACTTCTTTTGCTTGTTCATCTTCAATATGAGGTGATTCTGAATATGAATACGTGTTTCCACCTGATGGCCAATTGTCTCTCATGTTGTCAATGTTCCTTTGAGATGTCTTCTTCTTCTGAGGCGCTTTCTTCTTTAGCTTCTTTCCCATTGTTTCTACGGATCTCCTTGAAGCGATCAAGCTTGTGTCAAAGGACTTTCTCTAATACCAATTGTTGGGAATAATACTAAGAGGCTTGGGTGAATCAGTGTTTATCAAATCAATAACCTTTTCATTTCGTACTCAGATTTATATACACTACTTCAATGAAGGGAACTCTCGTGTGCACGCAACTATCTTTAAGGCAACCAATGTATATCCAGTGAACTTATGATTTAGTTAATTCATCATATGTTGATCTTTAATCAGTACTTTATTAACCATTTATACAGTAAAGACATGCTTTGTCCTCTCAAAATGTCATGACATGTTGGGAAATATCATTTGATAGTATTTCAGCCCAATTAAAAATTTTAGTCTCAGCATCCCTTTGAGAAATAGGGATCCAATATTCACGGAAATGATTAACATTTCTCCAACCAAATAAATGACATAACATGGTAGAAAGATAATAAAATTGAGAGCTAAGGGAAGAAATGGAATAAACATGAGCATGTTATTTCTTATGTTTCTCAAGGACACTTCTCCAATCTTTTATTAAAGAGGGAAGGGTTCTATCAAGGTTTATTCATTCTTTTATATGAAACTAATAATGAAGGCCTCATTGAAAGTTAAACTAGGTTTGGGTAGTTTGTACATACCTTGAATATCAATTGGCATGAATGGCCCAAGAATTGTACCCTTTGGATTTATAATGTGGTGCTTTGAAATACTGGAAAAGTCAACATTCCAATGAATTAAGTCAATATAATGCATGAGCCTGGGCCTAGTGGCGACTTTATGTAACCAGACCTCACTGTGTCGACTAATTTGTACTTCAATTCATTTTTCCTCTCAGGTTCATCGCTAGGTACCATTGTACCAGTTTATTCATGGACAGGTGACTAGAAGAGTGAAAGGGCAATAACGATCCCTAGATAGATACTTCCCCGGGATAAACTCATGATGAATGAAAGATATGTTTATTCCAGGATTGGTTATGTGCGAGATAGGTTTCACCTCAAGATGGGTTTAATTAATAAGAACAAATTCATCCTGGAGGAAAAGCATAGGGCACAATTGTACATAAATTCCAGGGAGGCTTGCAGCTAAGGTTTTGGGATTCATTTTATCTCTGATTCATGCAACAGTTAGTTTTAGAAACAAATTCCCCAATGGCAAATAAATAGTTTACTTAAATAGTTTTTTTCTTCTAGGACCTTCTTTATGAGGTAATTTGTACAATGTCTTCCCTTCGTAGTCCTAAAGGGAGTAGTGAAATAATATAAACGAGATTTAGTTGTGTAGATAACCTTAGTTATGTTCTCAACTGTGGTGTTTTTTAGATTTTATTTATTTGTAAATAAAAATGTAAATTAAGCTAGGTATAAACATGAAGATGTAAAATTAAAGGTTTTTCAATATTTTCCAAGGTGGTTCAAGTTTTTAAAAATGACCCTTTTATTATGACATAGATATAAAAATCAGTGGTTCTTGTTTGCCATGACAGGCATGGATTTATTATTTTCCCCATGGGAGTTCGTATCCCAAGATGCATTGGGGAGATCCATGCTGACGGATGAAACCGCTACCCCGCTTGTGACATCAACGTGAAGGAGAGGGGATAACACTATTTCATTTACATTTTTCAATAATTACAATGCCATTATACCATCGATTAACTTATGGAATGTTGATAGGGAATAGTGATAGCGGAAGGACTGACCCTATAATGTTAGTGGGTAAGGGGGTGGTCACACTTTTGGTGAGGATCATTATTTGAGCCCTTTTAGCTAGGACCATCGCATGGTTTATACAACTCACATCCAAGATAACCAACCTTTTTCATTCTACCGTGGGCATAATTCACTTAATACTTTCATATGATAGATCAATTCCACCATAATGTCAAGGTAGGCTGGTCGTTGAAGCAAAATTGGGCATCTATTTGTCCCCTGTAAGTTCAGATGTTGTTTCACTATGAAGAAAAATAATTATACTCAACACACACAATGCAATTAAGTGGATCCATAAAACTTTTTAAAAATAAATTTTCATTAAGTCTACAAATGCTTTTGGAAGGAAAAAAAATATTCCAAATTCTAACATGCAATTTTTTTCACGAACTATTTCTCTTGTATATAGATACTCTCCAAAGTCTTGCCAATATTCTTCTCCCACAGAGTGACAATATCATTGATATAATATGTTTTGAAAGGAATTCTCAAATACAAGATCTTGTCTAGAGTTCCAGGGTCAATCATTTCCTTGATGGTGAATGTTCTGATATCCTCCTGCTTCACAAAAGCAACTAGACATCCAATATAGGACAAATTAACAACTTCTCAAGGAGTACATGATCACACTTTAGTTATAAAACACAAACTTTTGAGAAGAGAGAACATTGAAAATACCTTTGGAATTTCTATCTCCGGATATCACACCATTATCTCTTGGAAGGACGGTAATGCCCAACTTTCCCAAAGCTGGCTAAGAAAAGGCCAAGAAAATAGTTGTTAGAGACAAATGTGTAAGGGATGCATTTTACCTCAATGGCCTTGTGAATTTTCACTTTCTTTGGTAGGAAATGTGGTATTCTTAGACTTCACTACTTTGGTTTTATTAATGTCATTCTTGAACTTAGATGGGAAAAACTTTAGCAAATATCATCACCAATGATTGTGAAAAAGCATTTGGAATTTATGTTTACTCATAACTCTATATATGAAAGTCTCAAAGATAATATATAATGCTATGTATCTTGACATTTCCAACCTCCTTAATGACCTTGATAATATTCAACTAATCGATCATCTATGGTCCCTTTACAACCGAGATAAATACATCAACTTTCTTGATTTCCTCCATAATACTTGCATGCTCTTCTAGAGATATCTGCAAATAGGTGATTCTATACTAGGTTATGCATTTAGGCACATCAAAGAACCATAAGGTCCTAAATGACTACCTACTCTAATAATTCCTTGTGTGAAATAGAAGACTCTCTAGAATATAGGATGCCAAGCACATTTTTTTAGATGAAAGAGAAAACTATATAACATAACTCTTACATTGTGGAATACAAATATGGAATAAATAACTATAGGGTTGAAACTCTCCAATAGGAGTTCAAAACATTGCTTAATATTTACCTCCATAATCGATTGAAAAAAATGGAAAAATATGCATAATAACATGAAAAATAGTAGAAAACTAGTATGTGCTTATGAGTCCTCACAACCCACTTGGGAAAATGATATATTTGGATAACCACAAGAACAAAGTAGCAGTGAATCAATTTATTAGACCTGGTCTTCAAATTCCATATAGATGGAATGGTAAAAATTAAAATCAATTTGATAACCAAAAAAACCAATGTGGATATAAAATGGGCTTATCACTCCTCACAAAAAATAAAAATAAAGCATGCACTATAAATAAGATGAAGAGGCAAAGAGAAGAAGAATACAACCCGAGAAGATCAATTGAAGTTATTTTAATAAATATATTATTTTCGAGTATCTCTAAGCTCCTTTTTCTTTATATTTGATCTATCACTTAACCCTATCATGTATCCTCAAGATCTAGTCATCAATCCTCATTGATACTAGTTTTATGTCCATTGTTAAGAAGGAATATATATTTGATCAACATTTTAGGACATTTACATATATTGTTCTAAATTTCTTACCCTTCAGTGTGCTCTTATAACTAAAATTAAAAAAAATTAAGCTCAAGTTGAAGATAAGGCTATCATTTCACATGAATGCTTATGATGCACATGCAGCAAACAATCATATGTATAATCTTATGAAAATAATATTTTTGTACTCAACAGATCATGTCCAAAATAAAATGCATATATCGCTTTCTTTTCATTGGAAGGATTCAAGGTAGTTTCCATTAAAATTTTAAAAGCACAAGATATTCCAATACATAACCATTAATTATAAAATACAAAGCAAAGAAAATTAAAAGATCATATGTCACATCAAAAAGGTCTCATAACATATTTTCAACATGGTCAATGAATATACAAATTTCATTGAGAACATTTATGAGTTCTTATTAATTACTGATAAGAAAACCTCTTATTTATATATGTCCATGATTATTTAACTACATGCATTACAAGGACATTATACAATATGAATATATCACATTTGTGACCTCCACGCTATCATGTTCATCTTGTTCTAGGGAAATAACGTCAATCAATGAATTCATAAGCATTGATATGTTAATCAGAATTGGCTTTTACTCAGTTTTAGTTTTCCCTGTATCAAGTATAATCATATTTTTATTGCACGAAAACAATAATAACACCTCCTTCTCTGATAAAACAGGTAATTTTTTGTATCTGTGAATCATATCCAATAAATTGACCATCAATTTCTCTATTAGGGTACAGAATATTTTTTATTGATTAAGCATACCCAACCACCTAACCAAGTATGCAAAATGAGTAACAAACTTTAGCTACTATGAGGCATTATATGAAAAGATTTGAATTGTGGCATAAAAATATAAGGAGAAGTTATATATACAAAGTATTTGTAATATTCAAGACCAAAGTAGCATGTAGATATAGAAGAAACTATATATTCACCGTTAGTAGCACCATGCATGAGAATTTTGACATGAGGAATTTAGGGTTTGTTGTGGGGAAAAATGCCTATGCAGGACGATCCTATCCACCTAAGGTGTGACAGTGCCTTAGCAACAAACAGAGACAGCTATTCTAGTTTCTTCCTTTATGAAATGTGAAAGAAGAGAGATCAATAGACTTATCGGTGTCTTCCGTTTGTCCCTCGATCCAGATCTTCTTCTCTTTGGGTGTTCACAGCTACTTGCCTCCTCGGTCACCCAGCTTCAATAGATTCCTGCGAGATCACAAGAGAACAGCTACTTGCGACAAGATAACAGCTACTTGCGACAAGAGAAGAACACAACACAAAGACAGATATTCACATTCATAACTGATTCAGGATTAGAAATAAATCAAATACACTAATGCAATCATACATCAAAGATACATCAGCATATAGGAGAAAACCAAGATAGCTTTATTGATAAATAACAAGGTTCAGGAAGAGATACAACCCAGAGGGCTCCAATCCAGCATCTCCTTCCCTGCAGAATGGAATTCCTATCTTCACCTCCCTTCAAAGCATTAAGCACCCAATGATTCCAGTCTCAAACCAACAACAATTCTTTGCAATAACAAAATTCCAGCCTCTAGATCTCATGGAGGAGAGATCCATATATAGATGTTTTGGAGAGAGGATGAGTCAGCTTGAGATCTGACTAGTGTCCTCTCCCTCTGTCAGTTCCTGATTCCACTTGGAGGTTCTTGCTTCCACTTGGAGATTTGGAACCTCTTACTCATCACCAGTTGAATTCACTGAGGCAAGTGTCATTTTGGAAGCTTCCTGGGTTTTGACACCTTGAGAAATGAGCCTGCCACATGTCCACTCTCGCTCAGCGCAGGTAGCCAGTGTTGCAGTTGACATTCAGCGCAGATGGTCAGTGGAGCCATTGACATGATCCTGATTTGACTTGTTTTTGAGCAGTTTCTGGTGGAGAACTTCTGTGAATTGCTGTGGTTTGTTAGCCTTGTTCCTCTAGGGGTAGGAACAACATGTTTAGGGACTTTGGATCCCTTAGATTATGGACATTTCATGCTCAATGCTGTAAGGCACAAAAATGTCTATAACAGTTGCCCCCTAAAGTATGAGGCCGTTTATCGGGTGAAATGCTTTATCCAGGAGGGTCCGAAGTTCATCCATTTGCTGGGAGGAGACCTGTAATAAGATACAATACAATACATTATTTTTCATACTGCTTTCATGATCTAGCTGAGGCAGGCATTCACATGCTCAGCTTTATAAATTCATTTATTGTACATAGAACAGACGATCGTCTGATGGTAGACTGATAATTTTGATGAAATTATCATCCTTTGAATAGGATGATCATCTGCTGCAATGGTGTACATGTCAAATGTCTTTATCTTTCCTGAATATTTATCGCAGCCTGGATGGATGAAACTAGATCCGGGGTCTTCAAACTCGTTCGATCTTCACTCTAAGTACAGGTCGATCCATGTGAGAATTGTTCTGAAGTCGAACATGGAAAGACATCGCTTGATTACCGGTCAATGAGGTAAACCGTTAACAAGCGCGAGAGGAATCACCGATAATGACAATGACCCTCAAGGTACTGCAGTACAATTCACGTGATGTGAATAAAGGACTTGGCATCGAACACCACGCAAAATCTTCTGGTCGAAGGTCATTGATGTATACCTATCGCCGGAAGTGAGAAACTTGCCATTGAGGCATGCAAGCTTCAAAGTACTGAAGGGGTTGTTCCTAGATCAACTTCTTGGATAATGAGCTGATGTCGACAAGAAGCGATCCGTCAAAGGAGGGCCTTAATGAATCCCACATCAGTGACACGGAACGGAGCTAATGATTTTGATGGAGGTGAAAATGATCTGTGACATATGATTCAGGGTGGCGGTCATGAATGGATGAAGGATAATGTATGGCAGTGGATGGGACCCGGTTGACTCTTTCTGAACGACTTCTCTTGAACATATTGCGACACTGATGCGATGGATCGGTAGCATTACCCCAAATATGGATGGTATGGCGAGACCATGGTGATGTGACCGGTGAATGAAACAACCCAACCCGATTGTGGTACGGAGGGAAAGTGTCATGTTCAAGAGCGACTTGCTACCATCAAAGTTTCCTTGAGTTTCTCCCAATTTTTCCCCAGTCATTGCTGACCAGTACCTCTTTATTTTTGTCAAGCTTGAGGAGGATAACATATGCTTGTTCTATGACCTGCCCTTCGGGCAAGCCCATCGCTATGTTTTAACGAGCCTAGCGATAGTGAAACTCGTTCTTGTCTAAAGACAAGTTTGTCGCTATTTAGTGATTTTAACGAGTCTAACGACAAGGATAACTCGGTCCTTTTCATTTTTAGAGAGTCTGAAAAGGTACATAAAGTCAACTCCAAAAGTCCTTTTTCGTCATCTAATCCCTTAAGTCCAAAAAAGTATAAAACAATACAGAAGGGATGAATTTTCGATAGTTTTAATGAGCCGAACAAAACAAGCGCTCGATCCTTTTGTGCAATAATCCCTCAGGTCCAAAAAGATTAAAATCTAGAGGAGGGATAGCACTTCCTGTCGCTTTAACGAGCTGGAAGGCCAAAACTCGGCAATCTTTTCATATTTTACGAGTCAGTTGAAAATAGCTTAAAGAAGACTCGTCTTTTGAGGAACGAGTGATAAACAGGGTTAGCAGCTGATTCCAGGTACAGGTTGGAATTTTCCAATCACGGCAGTGTCACAAGGATGGCTAGGCGAAATCACTCTTCGCAGCTGTTCCTCAAAATGGGTAAACAATCATATGGAGGTGAACGATTGGCCAAATGAAAAGTGGAGGTGATGGTGCAAACACAACCAAGGCTTTAATGGCTGATAGAGTTACATACACAATGGTTATTTACCAGGATAGGTTCATTTTTTAACGAGCTTAAACGCGAAAAAACACTGCTCAAACTTATGTTTATTTTTTAACGAGCATGAACTATGCGCTAAAACTGCTTGGATCTTGCGTTTATTTTTTAACGAGCATGAACTTTATGCTAAAACTGCTCGATTATATGGTCAAATTTTGATTTTTTACCATACCTAGCTTAGCCCTTTTCAAAGATAGTACTGCATTCTCAATTGCTGCATCAAACTTAGTTAGAAATGAATAACATTTGTTTGAAAATGAGATTAAAACCCTAATATTTCGCTTTGAACTACGTAAAAAGCAATTAAAAAGTGTTTTTACCTCTCATTTTACCATTTCATTTGAACTTGGTTTGTTGGAGCTTTGGAGGTGCCTCTTCCCCCTTGATTTTCACCAGCTGATTTCGGGAGATTCTGTGGACGATTCTCGGCGCCGTCTGGACCAGGTAGGAGCTAAACCCTAGCTCTTTCTTTTCATGGTTTCATTTTTCCATTCTGTGCCTGTTTCCCTGTCTTCCTAAGCACCTGGGGTTTTGTCAGGGCGCCTTGCCATCAACGCAGGTGGTTCACTCGAAACCTATGTTGAATGTCAAGCTGCCTTAAGGCAGTTTGACCTTCAACGCAGGTGGAACACTGGTTACCTGCGTTGGGCACAAAAACTGGTCTTCTTGCACAGTTTTTTGATGAAATTTTGCCAGTTTCTCATCAAATCCAGGATCTTACTCTTTCTCTTGTTTGTTTTGCAGGGACCTTTGAGTAAAATGTCCCTTACATGGCGAGAACGAGAACATGAAGAAGAGGACATGATTGCCCTCCATGACCCTGTCACGGTGAACGCGCTGCGGAACTGTGGCCTACTGAAGTTTTTCCGTATCTCTAGTATGAGAGCACAGATCTCCTTACTGCAGTATATGCTTGATGCTTGGGATCCCATCAACCAAGTATTCCAGATTAGGGGCAAATCCATCCCCTTGACCATCGTAGACATTTACTTCTTGACTGGGTTGTCAAGGCGGGGTGCCCCCATTTCTTTGTCAGGTTCGGCCCGAGGGAATGACTCCGTGAGAGATTATGTCCGCCAGTATTGCAGGGAAGGTTCCCAGCCGAGCAGAGACGGCAAGGTCGTTATCCGTGAGATTACTGACAGGTCTCTCAGGTCTATTCTGTATACTATTGGTAGGATGGCCGGTAGTGCATCTCTTCATGTCGCCAACAGATCTTATGTGCAGCACGCCTTGGAGTGTCTCCAACCGAAAGTATTCAACTGGTGTGATGCAGTACTTCTTCAGATGAAAAGTCAGTTGACCAAGGTAAAGGACGGGAAGCTGAAGAACTTTGGATTTGGTTCTATTTTGACTGCCTTTGCCTTGGAGAAAATACCACTGATGCAGCCTCAGTATATTGCACTCGACTTGCCTTCTCCCACCAAGCCACGCATGCAGAGATGGGTTGATCACATGTCTAGGCATGCTCGTCAATCTCAGATTACTTTCACTGATACCTTCTTCAGGTGGTTCGAGCGTCAAGAGATGGTCTATTCCGAGTATCCATATGTTGGCATGGATTTCCGAGGTCATCCAGATTTGGTGCTACCGGATGGCGAACAGTGGGGCGCTATTGGTAAAAATCTTCGACCATATCACTGTTTACTATTTTATTCATAATGTTTCTGTGCTTTACTCTATCAAGACTTTAATCAAACTCTTTGTGTGCATTGCAGATGTTGGTCCTATTCGTCCAGCAGTTCGCCCGAGAGCGCCAGTCGCTGCCCCAGCAGGGGAGCCTGCTGGGAGGGTTATTCTTCGCGACCTTGACGTGGCCGAGACCCTTACAGCTGTGCAGGAGCAGGTTGAGAGCCTTACTCTCGGTATTCCGGATGTACGGATCGACGAGTTACCTTTATAGTTGCAGCGGCATACTACTGGTGTGCCTAGACGATGGACTCGTCTCTTGCACATGATTGCACAGGCCGTGACGTGCTATCATGAGCATCACTAGGCTAGGGTGCCCCCTAGCATTTTTGAGCTTTTTGGGTCATGCGACCAATTTTTTCTTGGTTACAGAACATTATGTGTAAACGACAAACAGCCTTTATATATATATTTTGATTTTCGGGGTTAATTCTGGTTGAGTTATATGATCCACTTTTACAACATTGATGATGCATTTCTTTTTACAAATGTCGCAAATGTCTATCTAACACATAGTTTTCTAATGAGTCGGTTAATGTGTTTAAGTTCCTGGAAATATGTTGGTATTGAATTAAATCAAATTGTCTTTCCAAATCTTAACCCTTAGAAACATACGATAAATAGCTGGATTGCGGACAGAGTATATACCATTGAGTTGTAGTATCATGAGTTGTGAGTCTAGCCTGACGATCAGTCGGCGTATACCATGGGTGATGGCATCAGAGAGTAGTTCTATCAACGCGCTATACTCAGCGATATTATTCATTGATTGCCCAATACACACACCTCTGAAACTCACTAACTTGCCGTTTGGATCAAAAATGGCCCAGGCCGCAGAGGACAGGTTCCGCAAACTACGACTCGCTCCGTCAGCATATCCCACACATGTATCAGAAAGGTTCGACATCTGCAATAAATGTAAAAAGGTGGATTACTCGACCAAAACAAACACTTTAGCGAAAACAAAATACAACAAAAGCACACAGGTTACTATTTAAGCATAGTAACGCTTGAGGTACAACCCATTGCGGGGTTGCACCAGTGGAATTCCGTCATAATCCATTAACTCATAGGCTCCTTTTGCTAACACTCGTTTAACAATATAGGGGCCCATCCATAAAGAATTAAATTTACCTGCTCCCAATTTGTCGGATTCTTGGTCGTAAAGCAAGACCAAGTCACCTTCTGAGAAGACACGGGGTTTGACATTTTTGTCGAACTGCGCCTTGACTCGTTTCTTATGGGCTTCGTTAGCCAAAGCGGCGTCACGACGGGTTTCATCCAATTGGATTAATTCCAAGAAACGGGCCTCTTCTTCTGAAGTTCCGGGGAGAAGATCAATTACGAGTTTAAGAGACGAAATTTCACACTGGACTGGTAAGACTGCCTCCAGGCCATACACCAGTTGGAAAGGTGTGAACCCAGTCGCATTCTTTACCGATGTTCGGTAAGCCCACAAGGCTGAGTACAGGATTAGGTGCCACCTTCTTTTGTGAACCCTGATCATCCTTTGCAACATACGCTTCAGGACCTTGTTGATCGCTTCAACTTGTCCGTTGGCTTGTGGATAATACGGGGTAGAGCTGTCGTGAGATAGCCCTAGCTTGGCAGCTAATTCAACCATCATGTGATTGCAAAAATGCGATCCATGATCTGTAACTATAGCCTGTGGTACGCCGAACCTGGCGACTACATGATTGAAAAAAGAAAAGGGCAGTTGTTTCACCAGTGCTATCCAATGTAGGCATCGCCTCGGCCCATTTAGTAAAATAGTCAACGGCGACTATAATATACCCATGCCCCCCGGTCGAGTTGGGGTTACATTGCGTGAAATCGATGCCCCATTTGGCGAAAGGCCCAACAACAACTATTGGCTGTAAAGGTGCGGGTGGTCTTCTGGTTTTGCTATCAAAAATTTGACAAGCATGGCAACTTCTGACTGCGATTATGCAATCTTTGAACATGGTTGGCCAGAAGTATCCTGCTCGTAAGATTTTTTGTGTTGTTGCATATCCAGATTGATGTCCCCCACACGCGCCTGAATGACACTCATTCAGGGCTTTCTCGGCCTCCTCATGGGTGAGGCACCTCCTCAGAACTGTATCGACACCACGACGGTAAAGCGTATCACCGACGATCATGTAGTCTTTAGCTTGGTATCGTATATGTTTCTGTTCAGAGTGAGAGGTGTTAGGCCTGAACTTTTGGGTTTGGAGATAAATTATGATATCCCCATACCACTCATTGCTTGTAGATATCAGAAACAAATTCTCGTCCACGATTGATTCTTCGGAGGTTTCATCGTTGGACGACGATGGGAGATCGCACAATAATTCTGCGAAAACTAGAGCTTTCTTTGATTTGGATTTTACAAATTCCAGATCAAACTCTTGAAGGATCGCTATCCATTTTGAATATTTTCCCCCCCAGCAACTGTCGCGACAGTATATAAGTCATGGGGTTGCAATCTGACAAAATGGTAGTTTTCCGAAAGAGGACATAATGTCGAAATCTTTGAATCGCTTGAACAGCTGCAAGCGCTAGTTTTCGCAGAATTATTGTGCGATCTCCCATCGTCGTCCAACGATGAAACCTCCGAAGAATCAATCATGGACGAGAATTTGTTTCTGATATCTACAAGCAATGAGTGGTGGTGGGACCGAATAGACGGCCGGATATCGCTCTGATGAACTTCCTTCCTGCGATAAAGGAATGGTGGCATTGCCCCCTTATTCATCAGAGTCAGTGCTGATGAAGAGAATTTGGACGGTGTCATCTTTATTCTCCTCTGTGATGGTATCATTCGAAGATAGAGCCTCTGAAGACAAAACCGGGTCAACTGCCGTTTCAACCTTTAGACTTTCGTCAGGTATGGATTCAGACGGTTCATCTTCAATGACAGGTGCTTCGGCTGACCACCTGGGCGGGTCAGCCGGGTTCTCAACTAGCGAGGGACCTGGCAAGAGTTTTTGATATCCAGGAGGAAGTTGCACTCGCAAAATCGGGCGATCTTCTAGAACTCTTTTTGCCTCGTCTAAGAAGGGACAACGGTGGATGGTATGATCGCCTTCACACAGTCTGTAGGGAAATTTAGCTTTCCCTCTCTGTCCTGGGGCTTCACTCCCACTAGTTGACGGTGAGCAGTCAACATGGCTATCAGAGGTCGACGCTACCGAATTGTGCAAACGGGGGGACCAGTCCCTTAGTATCTGAGGGATACAGGGACAATCTCTGTGGAAGTGGTCTCCCTTGCATATGACACATGGCGATTTAGGCCTAGTGAGTGCTGTGTGTGGATTTTTGTCAGACGACACTTGTTTGCCCCCAGTCGCCTTTGGCTCCTTCTTCTTCTTCTCTTTCTTCTTCTTCTCCTTCTTCTCCTTAGGAACTCGGTTTTTTGTTCTACCAGTTCCGTCAAGCGAAGAGGAAGGAGGAGAGGAAGAATTATATGAAGTCGAAGGCTGGTGGGCAACTCTTGTCTGGTCTAACTGTTGACTCGACTGTTCAGGAACCGTGGTGTTCTGAACGACATTGGTTGAAAAGAGCCAGACTGGTAGGCCAATTGTCAGTCCTGGAAGCGACAATGTGGCCATGTGGGGCGCACCAACATCTCCCCAAGAGGAGAAAGGACTAGGATTTCCACCAAGGGGAATTCCTTGGTTGGTGTGCTCCATCTTTTCAACCTAAAGATCAACGCGGGAATAAAGGGTGATTGTTCCGTTTAAAATAAATTGTTAACGACGCTTTAGACACAACTTGCTTTTTCACTTTTAAAGAGTCGAGAAAAAGCTAAAGATGACTCTAGTCTCCTTCGATGTTTTAACGAGCCCGAAGTGACAAATGCTCGGATGGAATTTTTCTGTTATAGAGTCTGAAAAAGGCCAAAAGAAACTGCTCTGGAGTTCTAGGCAGAGGGTGTGCCAAAATTTTCGCAAAACCGCAGAATACTTTTTAAAGTACGAGCGGTCGATCTTCCTGAATGCTGTGTTCAGTGCATTGCGATCAGTAAGGCGGCCGACACGGCTTCCTAAGGATAAAGGTTGAATTCCTATAGGGGTCTCCCAATATATACGCGACGGTACGTGGGAGCACAATCCGTACTGGCGCTATCGTCCCTCAAGAGGAATCACCCACCTTCCACGAGATCGACAGTCACCAGGCTTAACGACGCCGGAACACGTCTCTAGCCTAGACCTCTATGTTGTGCGTTATGTTGCAAAGCGTTGTTAGGTTCATTCAGTTTATTTTAAGTTGATCTTTTTAGAAGTTTGCCTTTCTGGATCACCACGAGATGTATGGTACAATTCCTAAATGCAGTCTAAGATGATAAGCAAGCTTTATTATCTTTTCAACTTTGAAAATCCTAGCTACTAAGGGAAAAGAAAGACACCATCTTTTCTCAAAGAGCAATCAGCACACTCTAATGCACTCTTCCTAAATCAAGCATGCAAACTTATCAAAATGCAAATGCACAATGCAGGTGTTTGTTTTCCGCTTTTTTAGTATTGATGCCTACAAAGAAATCTTTTTGTACAACTTTGAATTTGCTTTTAAATGACAAGTACAAACAAGTTTACTTTTTCGAAATCAACAAGGGTAGAAGAGATTACAACACTTTGCGACTTTCGAAATGAACACTTGTTTCAACACTTAAAAGAGACAAACTCAAACCAATAAGCAAAAGCAAATGTATAATCAACTGTAAACAGCCAATGAACTCTCTCCTAAGATCACAGTCAACAGATCTGAATCAAGGGCTATAGGATGATTATTTCACTCATGCAAAGGAAAACTGTAAATGACGTCAAAAACACATAAAAACACTCACAGTCTTTTTGTACAAAAGGAGGCGGAATTCAAGCAAAGAAAAGGAGTTATCAGACTGGTACCTATGCTGGTTAAAGGCTGCAAAAAACAGAGATCAAAACAGGGCAACAGAGAGCAGAGAACCCCAGCTGCACAAGGCAAAACTGGTTCAGCGCAACCTCAACACTGTGGTTTTGACATTCAGTGCAGGTAGCCTTCACGGGACCTGCGTTGAAATGCAGAATGCCTTCACAACAGTTGCGCTGAAGGAGAAACTCTCGTTTCTCACTGGGTTCTGGGTCACAGATTGCTCAATAATCAACGGTTTCAGGCCAAATCAGAAACACAAGCAAGGTATAATCAAAGGGATGCTTTGAGGGGGTACTAAGATCTATCACAAAGGATCATCAAATCATTTGTGAGTCCATTGTTCAGATCATAGACAAAATCCAGTGAAGGATCAAGGAAGCAACAGTTTACTTTGCAACTGAGAATAGCAGAAGCAGTTCGATTGTTGCTGTTGAGTCTATGAAACAAACAATGATAGAGACACAAATAAAATGACTGAAACAATGCTTCCCCAGTGGAGTCGCCAATTTGTTGTGGGGAAAAATGCCTATGCAGGATGATCCTATCCACCTAAGGTGTGACAGTGCCTTAGCAACAAACAGAGACAGTTATTCTAGTTTCTTCCTTTATGAAATGTGAAAGAAGAGAGATCAATAGACTTACTGGTGTCTTCCGTTTGTCCCTCGATCCAGATCTTCTTCTCTTTGGGTGTTCACAACTACTTGCCTCCTCGCTCGCCCAGCTTCAACAGATTCCTGCGAGATCACAAGAGAACAACTACTTGCGACAAGAGAAGAACACAACACAAAGACAGATATTCACATTCATAACTGATTCAGGAATAGAAATAAATCAAATACACTAATGCAATCATACATCAAAGATACATCAGCATATAGGAGAAAACCAAGATAGCTTTATTGATAAATAACAAGGTTCAGGAAGAGATACAACCCAGAGGGCTCCAATCCAGCATCTCCTTCCCAGCAGAATGGAATTCCTATCTTCACCTCCCTTCAAAGCATTAAGCACCCAATGATTCCAGTCTCAAACCATCAGCAATTCTTTGTAATAACAAAATTCCAGCCTCTAGATCTCATGGAGGAGAGATCCATATATAGATGTTTTGGAGAGAGGATGAGTCAGCTTGAGATCTGACTAGTGTCCTCTCCCTCTGTCAGTTCTTGATTCCACTTGGAGGTTCTTGCTTCCACTTGGAGATTTGGAACCTCTTACTCATCACCAGTCGAATTCACTGAGGCAAGTGTCATTTTGGAAGCTTCCTGGGTTTTGACACCTTGAGAAATGAGCCTGCCACATGTCCACTCTCGCTCAGCGCAGGTAGCCAGTGTTGGCTTTGATATTCAGCGCAGGTAGCCAGTGTTGCATTTGACATTTAGCGCAGATGGTCAGTGGAGCCATTGACATGATCCTGATTTGACTTGTTTTTGAGCAGTTTCTGGTGGAGAACTTCTGTGAATTGCTGTGGTTTGTTAGCCTTGTTCCTCTAGGGGTAGGAACAACATGTTTAGGGACTTTGGATCCCTTAGATTATGGACATTTCATGCTCAATGCTGTAAGGCACAAAAATGTCTATAACAGGGTTCCACACATTGATGGGTTCATTCTTTGGTCAACTTAGAACAAAACTCTTCCCATAGAAGTGTTGGTGGTATAATTTGTTATATAAATAATGAGGTTTCTTCTCACATTCAACTTCACAAAATCGATCCCATCAATCTGTACATTTGGTTTGAAATTTTTTATTCTAACACCAATAGGATTCTCCTCACAATCTATTATTTCGCTCTTATCAAGTCTACCTCCTATAAGAAAAAAAATTGGATAAGAATTGCCCCTTCAATACCTTAGAAAAGGACATCCATAGCCTAGGGAATGAAGGTAATATCCTTTTACTTAGGGACCTCAATTCTAGAACCACTACTAACTAGGTTAATATCCCAAGAAATAACCATAGCCTCAACCCCCTATGGTTAGATGAGGATGGTGACTTAGATAATAGATTCAAAAGAAATTCAGATGACATAACTATTTTCTACCAAGATTATCAAGATTTGTAGTTCCAAAGAACTGATAATTTGTAATGGAACTAACAAGTGGCCTACCCCTAGCTAGATAAATTTTATTGATGGGTTGGGAAATAGTGTTGTAGATTATACGATATCTGACACCCATGTTTTCAGCCGTATTACAAACTTTGAACTGCTAAATGATCACGAACCTGATTCCGACCACATACCTCTTCCCTAACTCTCAATATTTTCATGGATACCAACCACATGCAAAATATCTACGAGAGTCAAGTGCACACCCTTTTTTATAGAAGTAACATAGATCTCTTCTTAACGTATTTAGAGAGGGATTTAGGCTCCCTAAGATATAATAATAGCATTGATCAAATCTACTACAATTTTACTATGACACTTTCCACCACCATTAAAAAATTCTCTACCAAGGAGCCATATAAAAATAATAATAGAACTTCCAACCCTTGGAATCATAAGGACTATAAAATTCCCAGAAAAGCGATTAAAAACGCTCCTACAAAATTGTTAAGATCAGAAACATAAGAATATAAAAATCTCTTATCAAAGGGAAGAAAAGGCCCTATGTTAATAAGAGACAAGATAATCTTTTTCACCTTTCTAAAGCTAAGCCCAGGAAGCTTTGGCGAAATGTACTTTCTCACAAAACTAAATACAATCATTTGATCCCCTTAGAGAACTCATATATGTATCGTACGAAGCTTCATGACTCTCCAGTCACCATGGATTTTTCTTCAAACACTCATATAAAGGAGGATAACTTTTCTTTGGAAACTGTCAAGTTTGGGATTAAGATGCTTCGTAATGTGAAAGCTAGGGACATTAATGGGTACCAAGATGAAATCTTCAAAATGGGAAGCTCTATCCTCATCCCTTGTATCCACACTATTCTCAATTTGGCGATAAAGCATGACTTTTTTAAGCTTTGGAAGAAAATCCCTATTGTGTCTATCTTTAAACGTGGGGATAAAAATGTTCCCTCCAACTATATGACCATTATGATTAGCCATATTTTAGCCAAAATGTATGGTTTTATATTGTATAAGAAGATTAGCATTTGGCATGAAATCTTTCATAAAAGAGCTAAAGGGCAAGTTGGTTTTAGAAGACAACACTCTACTATTGATCATCTATTCTCAATTTGGCGATAAAGCACGACTTTTTTAAGCTTTGGAAGAAACGCCCTATTGTGTCTATCTTTAAAAGTGGGGATAAAAATGTTCCCTCTAACTATATGACCATTATGATCAGCCAGATTTTAGCCAAACTATATGGTCC
This sequence comes from Pinus tabuliformis, assembly GCA_031772625.1. Lineage (NCBI taxonomy): Eukaryota > Viridiplantae > Streptophyta > Pinopsida > Pinales > Pinaceae > Pinus > Pinus tabuliformis. The sequence goes on along the minus strand of CM062819.1, from coordinate 814,288,145 downwards.
TATATTGTAGAAGAATATTAGCATCTGGTGTGAAATATGTCATAAAAGAGCTAAAGGGAAAGTTGGTTTTAGAAGACAACTCTCGACTATTGATCATCTTGTCATGATTAGGGTCATTATATATCTACCTGAGCTTGTTACTGAAATACTATAGGGTTTATATGCACTGTCTTTCTAGTTATTTACAGCAATCTAGATATTTACTACAATCTACATATTTGCAGCAATCTACATATTTTTTGCAATCTACATTCAGGTAATAACGGTGTTACTTTCTTTGATAATTGTTCATGTAATTTCTATTTAATAGTTTTTCACAGAATTCATTACCTCTATTAAAAGGCTCTGTACTATTATAATCTTTAGGATAACCAATAGGAATTAAACTTATTTACCTCCCTACCATGAGATTTACTATAATAATAGATCTCCCCTTGTGCTATCCCTGCTCCACAGAATTCTTTCTCAATAAAGACTAAGTGTTCTTAACCAGACTTAGCTAACACACCTCTCAACACACTTCTCTTCCTCCTTTCATACCCCTATCCTCTTGATCATTTTCTCCTCAAATAGTTTCCCAGATTTGGTTTCTTCTTTTGGAATAGGTAACAGCTTCTTTTAACTAATTAATTAAAGAAACATTCTTTACACTAGTAACTACAAAATTCCTTCTCATAACTTAATTCAAAAACAGTTTATGTTTTCAGAAAAATAATAGTTAGTTACACTTCCCCATAAATATAATGGTTCTTTGATGTTTTAATCAGTTTCTGCTTGACTACATTTTGTTTTAAGATCCCTGCAATCATATGTGTTCGTCATTCTGGTATCTGTTCATCCAATCAACGACCTGCTTATATTCCTCTGTAAAACATTCACAAGTATGTAACACCGAATCTTGACGAGAACATTATGATAAACAGTATACTATTTTTTCTTGAAGATCACATGAAGGCATATCATTTTGAGGTTCATGTTATTATATGGTTCCTTCCTTCAAAATCTCTCACAAGGATCCACATTAGTTAAATAAAAACAAATTCCAATTACAAAGTATTTAGATTAAGAATGTTATGTGAGAATCCATCACAACCATTTCTCAACTAATGTGTTGCAAAACATAAAGCTACATTGCATGTTTATTTTATTTAAGTTTTAGTCAACCCACCATATACATTAGAGTATCATATACAATTAACAAACATCCAATATAAAAGTGAGCCCCACGATTAAAAAAATATTCGAATAAATGATTGCTTTTGGCTCAGTTATCTTGACAATCGCTGTAACAACATAAATCTAAACTAATTACAATTTGCCGGCCATGAGTTAGCAAGCTTGGTAGTGCTGTGTGAACGTGAAGCGGGACCAAGTTAGATGATGAGTTGCAGGCTCTCTCAAACCTTTTTCTCTTAATAAGTCGGCCAATCCTAACCGGGCTAAATCTTTCCTCAGTTGCCCTCTTTGGATATATCTATGATTTACGTTCAGTGACTGATATTTTAGGCCTGGGAATTTCTACTTTTAAGTTTTAACAGTCAGATCTGAAGCACCAGCAACTCTTGCAATTCCAATCGACCGGTGCGTTAACGCACTAATCCCCGCCGCATTAATCTCGTTGACTGGACACGAACCTCCCCCGCTGGGAGACCTATAGTTTTGACAATTAGAAGGGCCTGACGGAGCTACGGGGCCCCTAAGGGATTCAAACCACTCATTCTTCATCTTAATAATATTATTATTATTTTCGATTTCGTCTCCCTGCAATTTGAATTTCAAATGCAGTGGCCTACAACCCGAACTTTCACCAACCATCGTGACCACCACAAGCATGTCCATCAATATTACCAGTCGCGCGGACGCTAATCTCAATTCCATGTCGCTCCAACCTATACAATTCTTCTCTTCGCAGCGGTAGAATAAGTAACTGTTCGCAACAATATGAATATCAAATTCAGAAGAAGATGAATAATAATATGAGTGTGTGTATATAACAAAGATAGATTGAAGTATATATAGCAAGTAGTTACGTGGAGAAGAGGAGGGCAGAGAACAGAGAAAACGGGGAAACGATGATTAAGCGTTGACTCTATTATCTAGTCACTGGGAACTCGTTCGAAATTTTCAATGCAATCAAATGGACACCTAAATGTAATCATGATCTCCGTTTACAAGTCTTCCCCAAACCGCTGCGTTTAAAATTGCGGCTAAAGTCAACTAATAAAACCTTTGACTCAGCTTCGAGACTTGACTTTTTGAGAACAGGCTCATGAACATGTCCACCCTGTCACGGATTGATCTCCGTTTACAAGTCTTCCCCAAACCGCTGCGTTTAAAATTGCGGCTAAAGTCAAGTAATAAAACCTTTGACTCAGCTTCGAGACTTGACTTTTGGAGAACACGCTCATGAACATGTCCGCCCTGTCACAGATTCCAAACGTTGAACGTTTTAACCGCTATAGGATCGAGAATAGGTAAACGCGTATTTAAACGAATTGCTGACGTCCACATATAACACTCATCAATTTCAGACCTGTCTTTCATATTTTTCATCTGCCAATATTTTAACTTTTCTTCCCACCATGACAATAAAATGAATATAACATGAAAAATTAAGTGTAGAATGGACAGTATTTTGCTTAAAAGCAAAAATGCTGAGACATTTTGCTTAAATTCAAAATTGCTGATGTTTATATCTATGATGTATGACCAAATATTAGAAAGTGACAAATAATATTTTTATATATATTTAATGTAATGTTAATATTCACAAGGAGCCAAACATCAAAAATAAATGGACAATGAAAAAAGCATGATAACAAAGTAGCCCAGATGAACCTTTAGTAGAAAAGAATAACATGTAGCGGTGCGGTGAGGATTTATAACCGTTAAAGGAGAATTAAATAGGACAAAGTCAAAAGATTTAATAAATTAAGAAATTAACTTAAGTTTACATAAATAAATATTATCATAAAATCAAGTAATTAATTTTTTATCAATATTTTAACTAAAAATGAAAAAAATGATAAGAGGATTCAAAGACGAGAGATAAGATTTAATAATAAGAAGAGCCAGGCTGTGATTTGTAGCTATATATATATTGGGTCTGTTTTGGTTTTTTTAAAGAATACTTCGTAGTGTTTTCATACACATTTATTCAAAAAAAAGATATGATAGCTTATGTTATAAGTTTATAATAATAATTGCAAGGAGCTTTATACGTCGGAATATGACTTAAAAAAATGATTACATTTAATTTTTTATATAAGATTGCATATACAGAACAAAATAGTATTGTATGTTTGGAATATGATTTTTAAAAAAAATGGTTACATTTAACTTTGATTATATATATTAAAAAAATAAATTAGTTATAATTTATTTGGGTGCATATTATTCTTTTTATCTTATTCATATATATTTAAAAATTACTAATTATTTATTATTATTTTATAAAATTTTCAAAACAAATAAAAATAAACCAAAAATTTTAATAAAATTTTGTATACAATCATATACTTGTTATATTTTTATTCAATTTTTTAATTAAAAAATGACTTCGCAACAACCATATACTTATTCCATTAATATTTAAAAATTTATTTTAAAAATAACATTTCCAACTTTGAAATAATAAATTTTAAAAAATACAAACTAAATAAAATTAAAATTAAAAACTTTAATGAAATTTTGCATGAATATAATAGATTAGTCTCCTCATATGTTGCTATGAAAAAATAGTTCGAGGGTTTCGCTTAACAAACTACTTTTAACGAGGTTGGACATTTAATTAGGTTAGGTATTTGATTTGAATCCCTTGAATTAAAAACTCACTAATAAGGAGTAGGTTGATTTTACCTATGGGCCTACTTTGTTGCAATTTTATGCCTAGACCTATGTGTTGCGGAATTTGGCATCGCTAATTGTCAAAAATGACCTCACTGTTTTGTTTTGAGCTAGCACTGAGTTAACTCAGAAGGATGAAGCTCTTGGGTTAGGGCCCAACCCTAGCAGCCAAGGCTCCTTTTTATTGTACATGTATGCTAGCATAGTTTCATGGTTTAATTTTTCATTTCCTTAAGTAGCGGCATTTCCATTACAACAATGTAGAGTAGCTTGGTCGTGTCTTAATTTGCTTCCATTTGTGCCTTCTTTCAATTAGCAGGTTGGAAAGGAGAAAGGGATTGCCATAAAGTTGTCAAAAGGTGTCTCAGCCTCACCCGCCCCCTCTGGGACCATGACTTGAGGAAGAGACCCTTCACCAACCCCAGAAAACAAAGATTTCTTGTTCCTGTATGAGCTTTGGAGTTTGTTGTCTTCATTCAGTACTTAGTTCATTTCATTGTCATATTTTCCCATCACTATCTTTCAGTGATAATATCTCACTCATATTCTCATTTCCTTTAGCACTTTCTTCATGCATAATATATGTGGAAGCTAATAAATCACATCTTAATCAGATTATACCTATGGATTTCATTACCATCCGATCCACAATGAACCTGCCCAATCATCGTCAACTGCGTGTCGCATAACTGGTGTATTAATTTCAGCGTTTGACTTTCAACACTCCAAATCTCCATCGTCGATCTGTTTTGCTTGATCCAATGATTATCGCATCACTCGTTTGCCAGCTATCTTGGCTGATCTCCACTGTCGATCAATCCCACATGATCCAATGGCTATCGAGCAATCTCGCATGAAGTATTACATGACATATATCCGATCGAGAGCGCGCGAGAAGAGTGGTTTTCCCGTGCTACATGTCACCCACTTAGGCTAATCGCGTGAAATTGAGGAATACTACTTACAGCTCTTAGGGCACTCGAGATACTGCTTACCTCAGCTACTGATAAGGAAAGGCCAAAATATCATCGTTGCATTTTGAAGTGATGGGAAACATGCCATCACTTTTACATTTACTTGCAACATATGGTTTACAATGGTGGCCATAACAAGATACTACCTCTAAAAAACCAACTTAATAAGGTAGACCACCTTGAATGGGGTGGCTTCATTTGTTGAACATGTTCATCTTTCGACTCCTCTAGCGATGTTTCTAGAGCATGGAGCATCAGACTCGTGGTTTGTTGGTGTCCCTCTTTGCTCGTGTCCCTCTTTGGAGCATCAGACACGCGGTTTTTCCTCCAAACATTTGGGGCTACCTTGGCGCGCTTTCCCCTGGTATTCCTCCAATAAGTGTTCATGGAACCCTCACTATCACTCAACTGTGAGGAAGGAGTTTCATTGTCTATCGTTGGTTGGTTACTGGCTGTATTGGAGCTTTCTCACATTTCCTTTTTGACGTATCTAAGTCCTACACAACGTGGAAATTCCTCGACTTTGGCAGGGTTTACAATGCCTTGGCCTTTGATGCTGAGGCACTTTCTCTGATACCCCATCTTCTTCAATAGTTTGGATGCAATCATTGTAGTATGATTTTCAAAAGTGGTGAATTCATCATCATGAAAATCATGAAATCTGCGAATTTATTTTTACCTCCAGATAGCTATGCTACCACTTTTCCAAGGCCTCATCCTCTGCTTGAAAATGGCGTAGTAACCTTTGTTTTCCTTCCCTTGCCTCCTGTTGAAGCCTCTTTAGCCCAAAATTCTCTGCTTGGATGTCGTGGTTGATCTCCTCAAGTTCTTCGAGTCTTGCTGCGGGGAGTGCCCTTTTGGTTATGTCTGTTGAAATCCTTGATTCATTGCCGGAATCAGACCCCAAATCTATGGGTCCTCCTACTCTGATCCTAAAGGTTGCAAACATTGTTTCATCGCCAGAATCAGACCCATGGGCCTACCTCGTGAAAATCCTGCAGTTGTGACCTTCTCATCTTCATCTGACTTAGAATCTTGGTTTTGTTGCACGGTGGTGATGGCCTCTTGCTTCCCCTTTTTGTCATTCCTTTTAGATCTTAGCTCAGGGTGTAGCTTCCAACAATTTTCTTCATCATACCCCTCTTTCTCAGAATGTGTACAAGAGGGCTTTGCTCCCCTTCTCTTTGCTATTGCGGTTCTCTTTGGGTGGTCATCTCGTCCATGTGTTCCCCTGTTTTCTAGACAAATGACCTTTACACTGGCCGAGTCAATGGTAGTAGGTTCAAACAATGATAATGAATTTCTAATGTAACTATGTAATGATCCAATATACTTAGTTACTACTTCAGGTGAGTCAAGTGCAATGGCCAAATTAAGTGCTTGTTTTCTAAACTCCTCGGTAAATATTTGGACATCCTGACCTCTGTCTTTCCTTAAGTATTTCCAATCCATTAAGGCTTTTTTCCTATAACCCAAGGGATATTTTTTTTTCTTTTAATGTAGAAATGAAACTAGGCCACGAGGAAAGAAGATTACCCACACTCTTACTACTTCGCAATTTGATCTCCCACCAGACGAGAGTGGTGCCACTCAGTCGAAGAGAGGCCACTAAATCTTTGCCTCATCCTCCGCAATCTGCTAAATTTTGCAGTAGATCTCAATCTGCCTAATCCAGTTATTAATATTTTCTGCATTACTTTCACCATTATATATGGGAAGATTAAATTTTACATCTAATTTAAAGAATTGTTTCTTAGATGAATCCCTTGAATTCTTATGATGATGGTGATGAGAGGAAGAAGAACTTTCAGTCGTGGAAGCAGAAGGAGGGGGTTCTTCTCCACCATTTCCATGTACTGAACCGTGTTCTTCTGCCTTTCTCCCTTCTGCTTTCTCTAACCTTGAAAGCAACTGACTGCCATTTTCTGTCATTGTATACAAGGTTTTGCAGAAATTCATCTGCCATGTTTCTCCTTCTATGTGCATGCCCCGCTTCAGGATTGAAAGACTTTAGTTTCCCTTCACCTCTTCAGAGCCTGTTTCTCGTTAACATACAAACATGCAATTCACATGTACAAAGACCAGCTCTGATACCACTTGATCCCAAAAAATATTTTCATTGTGATGCATTAAATAATTACATATTAAGCTTGCATTTAACCATGTAATTACAAGTGCATAAAAGAAGAGTAAGAGAAGAATAACAGGTCACGCATAGGAGACACAGGATTGATATCGGAGTTCATCTAGGAGGGACTACGTCTTTGGGCACTTCTCGAATTAGTGGGGAGGCCTTGTTTTCATTAGATGGCAAAATAATGAAAGTACATCAAAAGTAAAAATGACAACCTTATACCTCAAAAATTGAAGAATTCCGAAAATTGTAGATCCTTGATGGAGAAACAGACAACACCATTCAGTTCGTGCTGTCCAGAAATGTTGAAACTGTATAAAATTTCTTGGAAACTGACAATGTGAAAATCTGGCCCCCTGGAGAAATTGCTCAGATCATGGTTCCAGCCCCTTCTCTGTGTTTCTCATGGTTCCACCTGCATAGACATGTGTGCCCACTCTCGGCCTCCTCACACATTGCGAAAAATGGGTTTATATGAATTTGATGGGCGGATATGTCAATGAGAAGGTTGTTGGCCTGTTGGTTAAGGTGGAGGTATTAAGGTGATAGGTCGCGGGATCAAATCCCGCCTGCACCATATATAACAAAATATTTTAATGATAAACAGAGTGGATTTTTATGGTAACTATTACAGTTCTTTTTTGGGTGCACGGTTTTGTAATGGTTACATTGTATTATTGGGTGTGTTGTCTAGTTTGGCGGTACACCACATGGGACTGCTATGTGGGCGAGGCCTGCTGGCTATGGGTTCAACTCCCACTGGACCTGTCCGTATGTTTAATGTGTATGGTAAGCTATTGTGGTGTGGGTCGGGTCCACCGGAGGTGACTCGCCCACCCCTTTTTAAATGTTTAATGTAATACGATGGTTGAGGGAGGGTCAACGGGGGTCATGGCCCGTCAGCCAATAATTAAAATTTTGTTTTTCAATATTATGTGTTGGTTTGGGGGGGTTGCGGGGTTGGTGGCCCAGCACCCCATAATTTATTTATTTATTTATTTTTTTTATCAAACAAACACATTTTTTTTGAATTTGTCTAATATAGGGGATATTAAAGAAATTAACGATCCAAAAAATTCACCTGCTTTCGAAAGCTATGTTTCATGACCCAAGGTTGGTCAAATTGTAGGACACTTAAACTTGGCGCACTGCCCAACTTTGACCAAAACTTTGACTGGCTCATTCTCCTTCATACGATCTCTGATTTGAGTTTTATTTGCACCGTTGGAATCAGGAAGACGAGATATACAACTTGAACCTAGTTCGAGAAACTTTCTAGTGCTTTGATTTTTGAGCCTTTGTACTAAAGTCACCTGTATTTTGACCTATACGATCCACCTAGATCAAGGCCCAAGCCAAAATCAAGCACAAGGTTATAGGTATGATAAATCTAATGTCCAGTGTTGTTACTGTAAGAAGTATCATCATTATGCAAATGAATGTACAAAGAAGCAATATGACATTAGTAACAAACCAAGTGAAAATTTAACAAAGGAAAATCAGAACCATGATAACACGTTTTTAGCTTGTAATGTAGCACAAGAAAAGAAAGTGATATATGATATATAGATTGAGGGTGTAGCAACCACATGTTAGGGAACACAAATTTTTTCCAATCTAGATGAAAGTGTGAAATCTAAAGTGATGTTAGGGATCGATAGCAAAGTCTTTGTCATGGAAAAATGATGAGTTAATATGTTAATAGAAAAGGGAGAGAATAAATACATCTCATATGTTTACTTTGTCCCTCGTTTGATGCATAACCTAATAAGCATTGGACAACTCATGCAAAAGGGCTACAATTTTTTTTCGAAAATGGTGAGTGCACAATTTTGGATAGGCCTCTAAGAAAATAGTTGGTTGCAAAGGTTCAAATGACAAACAATAGAATGTTTCCCCAAAATATAAGATCAGATTTGAAGGAATAATGTGCGCAAGCACAACTATCGATGAACTCACAGGAGGATGGAAGAAAAGATGTAGTTGTCGTACAAGTAAACTTTCAAGAAGAGGTCAAAGATGAAAATTGGTTGTGGCATTTGAGATTTGAACATCTCAACTTTGGAGGTTTGAATTTACTGCATAGGAAAGGCACAGTGAAGGGATTGCCACTCATAGAAAAACCAGACAACCTATGTGAAGGATGTATCTTGGGAAAGAAACATAGAGAGACATTTCTAGCAGGAAAGCTAGCAAGGGTAAAGGAACTTTTCAAGATCATCCACTCAGATTTTTGTGAACCAATGTAGACACCATCAATTGGTGGCATCCATTATCTATTGACATTTATAGATAACTACACAAGGAAGACATGGGTCTATCTCTTAAAAAAAAAGGTGAAGTGCGTTATGCTCTTAACCTGCGAAGTAATACCCAAACACAGAATATGCAAAGAAAAGATACCCAGAACATAGAATATGCGAAGAAAAGATACCCAGAACACAGAATAGCAATGATTTTATTATTCAGAGAGAAATGTTCACAGGCCTCTTCGAGGGGGCAACCTCCAATAGAGCAGAGCTCGATTACAAAAACAAGACACGATACTCCTCGCAGAGAGTCTCTATCCTTTATATATGACCCATACATGCAATACCACGGGCCAATACCGTGGGTTTTATTAATACCATCTATCTAATACTACCGCCCATTTGCAACTAACTGTGGTCCCGTCATTAATTGCAGGTTAACCACTTACAAATATTAATATGGGCTTTATTGACTCTTGACTATGACGTGATCCCATGACATAAATAAGGGGGTTAGGGTGGGACCCTAACATGCCCTCCCCCTTAAGACTAGCCTTGTCCTCAAGGCTGAAGCTGCGGAAACTGCTGAAGAATAGTGGCTGGTTCCCAAGTTGCATCTTCCGGAGAGGTGTCTTTCCATTTGACGAGGACCTCCTTAATCATGCGGTCGCGCAGGTGCTTGTCTCGTGTGTCTAGAAACTATTCGGGTTGAAGCCAGATTGACCCTTCTTCGTCTAATTCAGGTAGACTGGTTTGAACTCGGCAATTGTTCCCAATCACTTTCTTGAGGCACGATACATGGAAAACTAGATGGATTTTTGCCATAGGGAGCAAAGCCAACTTGTAAGCCACTTCTCCAATGCGCTGAAGTACTTGGTATGGTCCATAGAATTTTGGAGCGAGCTTTTGACAACCCTTATCTTTGAGTGATGTTTGCTTATATGGTTGCAGCCTCAAAAAGACCTGATCCCCTTCTTGAAATTGGCGCTCTGAGCGATGTTGGTCGGACTGTTGCTTCATGCGGTTCTGAGCTTGATGAAGATTCTCGCGAAGATGGGCGAGCATGGTTGCGCGGTGTTGTAGGAGTTGATCCACTGCTTGTACTTTGGAGCATCCCTTGAGATAAGAAGTAGGGGAAGGCGGACGTTGACCATAGACTGCTTCATAGGGAGTCATTTTGGTGGTGGCATGATAATTGGTGTTATACCACCATTCCACCAGAGGTAACCACTGTGCCCAAAGGTGTTGCTTTTCTGAAGTGAAACACCTAAGGTAGGTTTCTAGACATTTGTTGACAGCTTCGGTTTGACCATCTGTTTGCGGATGATATGAAGTACTGAGTTTGAGTTGAGTGCCTTGTATTCTGAAGAGTTCCTGCCAAAAATTGCTGGTGAAGATCGGGTCGCGGTCGGACACTATAGAAGTGGGCATGCCATGTAATTTGAAGATCTGATCCATGAAAGTTTGAGCAACCAAGGTAGGTGTAAACGGGTGGGGTAGGGCGCAGAAATGAGCATACTTCGACAGTCGATCCACAACCACCATGACGACTAACTTATTTCCTAACTTTGGAAGCCCTGTAATGAAATCCATAGAAACCTCTGTCCAAATTGAGGCCGGAATGGGCAATGGTTGTAAGGTGCCTGGTGTGTTGACGGTTTCCCCTTTGTGGCGTTGACAGACATCACATTCGGCTACGAAAGTAAGGACATCCTTTTTCATGCCTGTCCAAAAGAATGATCTTCTGGTGCGAGCATACGTCTTCTGAAAGCCCGAATGTCCTGCAATGGGAGATGAGTGCAATTCTGCCAAAAGGCGACTTTTGAGGGTAGATGTTGGTGATATTACAACTCTGTCCTTGTAGCGAAGAATATCATTCTGCCACGAGTAGCCCTTGTGGGAATTAGGATCTACCTGCAATTGAGAAATGAGTTGGGAGAGCCCTGTGTGTGAAAACCATTCCCTACGAGCCTCTTCAATCCAGTCTGGAATGGGGAGGGAAATTGCGAGCAGAGTACTTTCCTCCTCAAATTGGCGCGACAATGCATCTGCTACACTGTTGTCTTTCCCTTTCTTGTAAATGATCTCATAATCATATCCCAGCATTTTGGCTAACCATTTATTTTGTTTTGGGGAGGATAGGCGTTGCTCCAAAAAATATTTAAGACTGTGATGATCTGTGCGGATTTGGAAACGTCGCCCCAATAAGTAAGGTCGCCAGGTCTCAACTGCATGTAAGATGGCCATCATTTCCTTCTCGTATGTAGATTGGCCCAGATTCCTCCCACTGAGTTGTTGGCTGGTGAAGGCCAATGGTCGCCCTTCCTGCATTAAGACCGCTCCAATACCTGTACCCGAAGCATCACATTCAATGACAAAGGATTTGGTGAAGTCAGGTAGTGCTAAGACGGGAGTGGAACACATGGCGTTTTTGAGAGCGGTAAATGCCTGTTGTGCTTCCTCGTTCCAGAAGAAGGAATTTTTCTTTAGGAGTTGAGTGAGGGGCTTTGCTATGCGGCCATAGTTGCGGACAAATTTACGATAATAGCCTGTTAGACCCAAAAATCCTCTCAAGCTCTTCAAGGTCTTAGGTTGAGGCCATTCTTGCATTTCCTGGATCTTTTTGGGGTCCACCTTGACACCTTCACGCCCCACAATGTGGCCCAAATACTCAACTTCTTCCATGCCAAACGAACACTTAGACATCTTGACAAATAATTTATGCTGGCGGAGCAGTTGCAAGAGTAGATCTACATGTTGAAGATGTGCCGCCCAAGTGCCACTATAGATGAGGATGTCATCGAAGAAGACCAGGACAAATTTTCTGAGATATGGTTTGAGGAGGTGATTCATAAGGCTCTGAAAAGTAGAGGGGGCATTACAGAGACCAAATGGCATGACCAGAAACTCATAATGGCCTTCATGAGTTCTGAAAGCCGTCTTGGGAATGTCGACTTCCTTCATGCGAATTTGGTGGTAGTCTGAGCGAAGATCCAACTTAGTGAAGAATTGAGCCCCATTGAGTTCGTCCAGCAAATCGTCAACCACCGGGATGGGAAATTTATCTTTGACTGTCAACTTATTGAGGGCCCTGAAGTCGGGACACATCCGCCACTCCCCATCTTTCTTGAGGACCATGACCACTGGGGATGAATAAGGACTAATGCTGGGACGAATGACACCTTCTTCCAACACTACCTTGATGATTTTTTCTATTTCATTCTTTTGGGTGAACGGATATCTGTATGGTCGCACATTTGGGGGTTGGGCCCCTGGAACCAATGTAATACTATGATCATGTTCCCCTCGCGAGGGTGGAAGCTCATGAGGCTTATCAAAGACCATCTGATGTTTATTTAAAATCTGTTGCATCTCAGGATGAATTGGCAGAGACATGGTTTCGACTACCTGGATGGCATTAAATTGAGTTACCACTCCATGATGGCCCTTTTTTAACAATTTTTCCATCCTATGCGAGCTGATGATAGAGGGGGCTCCAGCCTGTAGCCCACGGAGGGTATGTGTGGAGTTGTTCTGCTTAAAACTCATATATATAACTCCTGGAAATCCATTGTGATTGGCCCCAGAGTGCGGAGCCATTCCGCGCCTAGGACAATGTCGCAACCCCCCATGTGTATTGCAAACATGTGGGTTTTCAACTGATAATCCCCCATTTCAAGTTTGACATTTTCACAGCGGCCTTCACATTTCATTGTGCCCCCATCTGCAATTTGGACTTGGAAGTTAGAAACTGCACAGACAAAACAATGCGCTGCTTCAGCGATATTTTGATGGATGAAATTATGGGTACTTCCACTATCAATCAAGACTACTACTGGGCGATGTTTAAGAAAACCCCTGATTTTGAGAGTTTGAGGGGAAGAAATGCCTGCCAATGCATTTAGCGAAATAATTGGTTCGTCAGATACAATCTCCTTTTGGTTATCTTCTTCGATCGCCTCTGGTTCCTCAAGTGGTGGATCTTCCTCGGTGGAGCTGTAGTCAGTGGCATCTATTTGAAAAAACTTGGGCTCCTTGCATTTATGACCCAGGGAATATTTTTCATCACAGTAGTAACATAGTCCTTGCTTCCTTCTTTCGGCCATTTCCGCAGGTGACACCTTTTGAATCTTAAGTGTCTGAGTCGTGTTGGGAGCCTGTGGGGGACGACCTTTAGCGGGGAAGTTGAGGCGGTTGGATTGGGCTGTTAATGCACGTTCCACCTTACGAGCTACCTGGCAAGCCTCTGTCCACGTGGGAGGGTGGTGGACTAGAACCTGAGCTTTGATGGCTTCTTTCAGACCGCTGATAAAGCATTCCATTTAGAACTCATCTGTGAGACCCTTAGTGCGGAAGGCTAAGGCTTCAAAAGCGGTAATATATTCATCCACTGTACCCATCTGTCAGAGCTTAGTGAGACGCCCCAGAAAAGAGTCTTCCTGTTCAAAGCGATTTCGAAGAGCTTTGGCAAATTGGGCCCAATTTTGAAAATGTCCATTGCAACGCTAATGCCATTCCTTCCATTGCCATCGTTCATTGTCCAAGTACATGGTGCCCACCATAAGCTTAGTCCCCTCATCTATGATATGATTCAATTGGAAATACTGCTCCATTTGTGCTAGCCATGCGAACGTGTGAGAACCGTCAAATTTATGCATATCCAACTTGGGAGGTTGCTGACTGGGTGGTGGGTGGGTGTGCCAGACGTGGGGAGAGTGGCTAGACTCACCCTCATGGTATTCATGGCCATTATTCGCCTCCTCGTGGGCTGGCTCCTTGCCCTTCAGTGCGTTCTGTATCTGGATACTTATTCCTTTAATCTCATGTTGTATTTCATTCACCGAAAATTGGATGGAGTTCACCTGGTCTTCAATTTTTTCCATCCTTTCATTGGCCATCGCTTGAGCGCGAGTTTCTACCATACACCAACCTAATGAAAAATTGGGACCGCCAAAAAATTTTTACTAAGAAATTGAATGGTACCCCCTTGCTCAGCTCGTCGTCCTGATTCTGATGGGCTAGGTCACCAATAAGTGCCCCGGAAGATCTCAGACTTTTTTTTTTTTTTTTTTTGGAAAACTCCTAACGGAGTTTTACTCCTTCCTGATCAATACTGCAGTTGCCAAATCCTCAAAATGTCATTGCCGCCAAAAGTCCTGCGAAAATTATATCCAGGTACAGGAACCCTTCACAACTACTCCGATCTGGTGGATCTGAGAGATCTGAATGGTGGGACAACTACTGTTGCTGATCTGATGGAGCTGCGGGACTGATGTCTGCTGCTGCTGCACTTGCTGATCTGGAATAGATGATGTGTGATCCCCCGATAGAAAGGGAACTATGGTCTTGAGGAGTGTCAGGTGCTACAGATCACAATATACATAAGGGTCTGACAGTAGTACTCGGCTCAATGTTTCAGGGCTCTAACTAAGGAGGATCGACCGTACCCTTAGCCGTACAACCCGACTACACTATCGTACGGGCGAGTAATCTCTCCGAGTGCTGTTCTCGGTGTACTGTAGCCACAAGACAACCGAAGGTTTATCTATGGCGAGGTTTCAAGGGAGCTAGGGGGCTTCCTATATACCCAGAGGGTACGTGGAAGACAGTCTGTGCGTGGTTCTGTCTAATGCGCTACTACTCGAAGGGGTTCCCACAGGGGTTACAAGGGAGTCCAACAGACGTGACCACCTCTTGTGTTTCCTGCGTGCGTGCCTCCCCAAATCCGCAGGTTTATGCGCTTAATGACAGATCCCGTGGTTTAAAGACGCCGGAACACGTCTCTAGCCAAAAAAAAAATTTGCTAAAAATTGGAGATCCCACCGAGCCCTGGAAAGTGCTCTGATACCACTTGTTATGCTCTTAACCTGCGAAGTAATACCCAAACACAGAATATGCGAAGAAAAGATACCCAGAACATAGAATATGCGAAGAAAAGATACCCAGAACACAGAATAGAAATGATTTTATTATTCAGAGAGAAATGTTCACAGGCCTCTTAGAGGGGGCAACCTCCAATAGAGTAGAGCTCGATTACAAAAACAAGACACGATACTCCTCGCAGGGAGTCTCTATCCTTTATATATGACTCATACATGCAATACCACGGGCCAATACCGTGGGTTTTATTAATACCATCTATCTAATACTACCGCTCATTTGCAACTAACTGTGGTCCCGTCATTAATTGCGGGTTAACCACTTACAAATATTAATATGGGCTTTATTGACTCTTGACTATGACGTGATCCCATGACATAAATAAGGGGGTTAGGGTGGGACCCTAACAAAATGTTTGAGTGCTTTTGCCAATACAAGGCTCTTGTTGAGAAGAAAAGCAGACACTACATGAAAGTCCACAGGACTAACAAAGGTGGCAAATACATCTCGAATGACTTCCTTCAATTTTGCAGGGAGCATGGAATTCACAAGCAATTTACAACAATATATACACCTCAACAAAATGGTGTGGGAGAAAGGAAGAATAGGACCATCATGGAAATGTCAAGGGGTATGTTGAAGGCAAAGCATTTGCCAAACGATTATTGGGTTGAAGTTGTCCCTTGTGTAGCATATATCTTGAATAAATGTCCAACCAAAAGCATCCAGAATGTAGTTCCTAAAGAGGCATGGAGTGGAAGAAAGCATAGTGTCACTCACATGAGAGTCTTTGGATGTGTGGCATATGGACATGTCCTGGATGAGTTGAGGAAGAAGTTGGACAACAAGGGGAGAAATGCATATTTGTTCAATATAGTGATGAATCCAAAGCATACAAGCTCTATAATCCATCAACCAAGAAGGTCATAATCATCAGAGATGTGCAGTTCATAGAAGAAGAAGCATGGGATGGAAGTTTAGAGAAGACATTGAATATCAAAGCCAGTATACCACATTAGGATAAAGAGGAATTTACGGCAGCAAAAAATTCCTCAACAATGGCTCCCCCTACTCCTATTCAAGGGAAACAAAGCAAGCAACAAGCAGCACCATTAACAAACAATAGGACACAGTCGCACAGTCAAGCAATTGATTATGCGAGCACGCTACAATGCACAACACCAAGTGACATGTGAAGCCTATCTTCAACAAGCACAAGAAGACCAAAATTGAGAAATTTAAATGAGATTTATGAGCGAGATGAAGTTGATAGCAGTGCTTGTCTTAATTCCTTATTTGCATTATTTTATTATGTAGATGAACCAATCCATTTTGATGATGCAGTCAAAGAAGAAAAATGGGTTGCATCAATGGAGGACGAAATAGAAACAATAGAAAAGAATGCCACGTGGGATTTAGTGAACCTTTCATAAGGAAAAGAAATCATTGGAGTGAAGTGGGTCTATAAGGCCAAGAGAAATTTCGACAAGAAGATTGAAAGGCATAAAGCGAGGCTATTTGTCAAAGGATACAAGCAGTAACATGGAAGAGATTATGCAGAGACACTTGCGCCAATTTCGAGGATGGAGACAGTGTGTATAGTTGTGGCGATTTCCACGCAACATAAATGGAAAGTGTATCAAATGGACGTAAAATCAGCGTTCTTGAATGGAGTACTGAAAGAGGAAGTGTATGTTGCACAACCAACTGGTTATGAAGTAGAAGGCCAAGAAGACAAGGTGTATAGGTTGAGGAAAGCTCTTTACGGGCTGAAGCAAGCACCGCGTGCATGGTATAGTAGGATAGATGCTTACTTGTTGGAAAATGTTTTCGACAAATGTGATAGTGATCCTACTCTTAACATCAAAGAGAGTGTCAGTAAGATTCTTATTGTCGTCTTATATGTAGATGATTTGATTTTTACATGCAGTGATGATTTCCTCATCGTTGATTTCAAGCAAGTCATGAAGGATGAATTTGAAATGGCTGACTTGGGGTTGTTAGGGAATTTTTTGGCCATAGAAGTGAAGCAAATAGAAAATCGCATTTTTATCTCTCAAACAATGTATGTAGCATACATTTTGGAGAGGTTTAATATGCAGAACAACAAGCCCGCACCAACTCCAACTATCATGGGGTTGAAGTTGAGCAAAGAAGATTACAACAATAATGTCAATTCGACATTATACAAAATCATGAAAGTCAACTTGATGTATTTGACCACCACTATGCTGAATATAATGTATGTAGTGAGTTTGGTGTCATGATTCATGGAGACACCCAAGGAGACACATTGTCAAGTAGCCAAAAGAATTCTAAGGTATGTCAATGGGACAAAACAATAGGGTATTTTGTATGCCACAACAGATGATTTCAGGCTAGTTGGTTACACTGACAGTGATTGGGCAAGAAGTGTCGATGAAAGAAAGAGGACGTCAGGATATGTCTTTAATTGGGTTCCAGAGTGGTTTCATGGGCTTCCAAGAAGCAGCTGATAATTTCATTGTCAACAGCAGAAGCTAAATATGTCGCCGCAACAGCAGCAGCCGTCAGGCAGTTTGGATGAGAAAGATGTTGAGGGATTTTGGCCACGACCAAGGGGGAAAGACAATTGTTTTCTACGACAACACATCTGCAATTGCATTGTCAAAGAATTTTGTTTTTCATAGGAGGACCAAGCATATTGATGCTAAATATCATTTTATGAGAGAGTTGATTAACAATGATGAAATTGTGCTGCAGCACTGCAGGTCATAGGAATAGTTTGCTGATATTTTCACGAAGTCATTGCCACGTGAAAATTTTGTTTATATCAGAGATTGTTTGAGAACTGTCAATGGTGACAGTGGTTATTAAGGGGGAGTGTTAGAAATATTAATGTCAACTACCACCTTAAACACACTGACAACCACCATACTTGCCGAGTCAACTTTTGTTGACAACCACCATACTTTCCCAGTCAACTTTTGCAAGCGAAAGGACTAAAGTTTTGAACAACAGTAGCGTGATGACCATTCCACAACACATGATATAGTTAAAACACTTAATACATGGTGAAATGTATATGCAAGCATTTACTGTGCAACTCTTAGTTGCATTCCTCACTCATTTTGTATAATCCTCCATCCTGTGTCTTAATGATTTTCTCTGTCTTGTATTAATGTCGAATTTGTAGGTTGATATACATATGAATCTAAAGAGTTATTTGTAAAGTTAAGGGAGAGAGAGTGTGAAATGTGTGAGGTAGTGAGGAGAAAATTGTGAAGCAATTTGTGGTGGGCGCAACTAAACCTCCATATATGAAGCGAATGTGTTTTCCTATATTTTGAAATATAATCTAAAGCATGGTTTGGTACACCACGTACTTACAAAGTTAAAGTGGACCTTTTTATGAATATTTCGAATTTAATTCTCCGATCTTATAAATAATTTGACTTTGGAAAGATTATATTTGATCTTTTTAGAAACAAAAAAAAAATAGCCAAAGAATAATTTTGGGCTGAATAAATAGTTGGCAAAATTTTCTTTAATAAAATATGGCTTATTCATCTGCAAAATGATGAACTCCGGAAGGATGATAAACTCATTAGGGTGGGAATAAAAAACGACCGAAATTGTCAGATTCTAGTTTGGGTTTGATATACTTATTACGGTGGGTATAAAAAACCAGTAAAATTGTAGATTCTAGTTTGGGTGATTATGGAAGATCACTGAATGCTTTTCATAAAACTTTTAATCTCTAATATTAGGGTAAGATTGGAAATAATTAAATCATCAATAGATCTAGAACATTTCAGAGTTATAATTAAAATGTTAAGAAGTGAAATACAAAATACAAGGGCTAAAAAAATGCATTTTTTTATTTATATTATTAACTAAAGAAAATAGTGCATGTCCATATAACAATATTAGAGTAGTTGCAATGGTATGCACTCATGTTCATCAAAGAGAAAAAAAAATACTATAGTGCAGCTTTGATGGATCCACCAAATAGATTATAGCCATGGGGTATTAGTCTTTCGAATCAAATTATAAATGGCATTGTCAAGTTCTCAACCAAGATAAGATAAATTGACAACCAAGGATGCTCCAAAAGCCTAGCTCTTCTCGCATTTTATAAACTTGATAAAACCTTATTTTATTGTTTTCCCTAAAAAAAAAATGAAAACAAATACTATAAACAGATACCAAGGGAAATAACATAACTAAATTTAATACTATAAACAGATACCAAGGGAAATACCATAAGTAAATTTAATCCATTTTAACCCTATAAAAAAATGAATAATGAATATTAGAAAATCGTTGTTGAGAATAGCAAGCATGTGAAAGACACCATAGCAACCTAGAATAACTGTAAGCAAGATCTAGTAATCAAGAATGTATGCTTTGACAAGTTCAAGCCGGTCCTTTGCTCCTTCCGACTCTCTCAAATGCTCATACTTCCCCATCATCTACACTCATGTCAAATCTCTTTAGAAACTCTACTTCGAGGCATGATGTGAGAGTATATAGCAATATACGTATTCCATGCAAAAACAAATAATATAATTAATTTATGTGATGTGGTAAGAAAAGTGGCAAACAAATAAATTTATGTGATGTGGTAAGAAAAGTGGCAATCAGTGGACAATAAATATACCAGCTGGGTTGGTGCGAAGTGCTCCTCTCATGACATAGCCTTTGGTGAGGTGAACATTGATAAGCATAGTTACACGGATACGGTTCTCATGCATAGGAGAGTATGTATTTGAAGTTTCTCCATTCTTGGGAGTTTGGGAGTTAATCGGAAACGCTTCAAAATTGTTGGGAGTTTTAAACGGTATTTTGGATTTTTTTTTGGAGTTTCACTACAATCGATTTTTGATGTTTTGGGAGATTCACTACAATAAATAAGTGTAAATTTAGGTGTATTTGACGTTGCGAGCTTGGGTGCTGCTTAAATTGATGGAACTGTGAGAAGGGAAGGGTATGCCATTGGGTTCAGATTTGGATATGGCTCTGGAACTTAGAGAAACAACTTGTTTATGGAAAGCCCTTCTATCCCAATGAGGATGAGGCCTCTGGCCAATCTTGATCTTTGTCATTGAAAAGCTATTCATTCTCCTCATATACAGGGATGGCCGATGGATATAAAAGAATTTAGGAAGATTGTTGGACATTGGAAAAACCATAATTATAGTCCTAGCTGAATGGACAAAAGACTAATACTAAAGAAAAAAATTGAAATTATGAAATATAGATATTATTAAAAAACAATTTTTAATTTAATTTTCACATTTATTTAAGCATAAAATATATATTAACTTGGAAATTTATAATTTTATTATACAAACTCTTTTTAAAATAACATTGGATTTTTTTTTTTTTTTTTTTTTCATTCAGAGGGAAAATCAACATATGGCCAGGGCTAGCCAGCAGATTTTTTACAATATATGGCCGAAGCCAGCAGAATTTCAGAACATATGGCCGAAGCCAGCAGAATTTCAGAACATATCACTCATAAGGCAAGCCAGCATTTCAGAACATATCACTCATAAGGCAAGCCAGCACGAAAGCGCGGGGTCCAAACATCGCCAGCAGGATTCGATCCCGACTGGGGGGTGCGAAAGCCATCCGCCCCAGCCGTCAAGTCATTAAAATCTATTGTTTTAATTTTTTTTATTTACTATTAATATATATGTTATTTTTTCTTATCTCTATTATAATTAGAAGTAATATATATAATATTCATGAGGTTACATCAAGGGCGAAGAATTGAACCAATGATTAATATATGAAATCACCTAATAATCCAGTCATAACAAATTTTTTTCTGGTTTGGAAGTTCTGCATGTTTCTTGGCTCGGAAGGAATTTGATTGAGAAATTGTCGATGGATTAATATTTTTTTTTTTTGGGCAATGTTTCAAAGTTCAATCATGTTTATTTGAAAGATAGAATTTGATTGACAAATTTTTGATAGAAATAAATAAATTATTTTATCTTTATTTTTAATATATATTATATTATTACCACTCCTATTTTGATGTTTCTTGTAAATTTGAGCAATACTTCTAACCGTACTAGATACTCATTCCCTCGTCTGGAAAGTACCAGAGTAGCACAAACTTATGTAACATGGTAGTTGATAAGCCATGAGGCAATGAAACACCCTGCACCTGGCGCGCAAATTATTTCATCTCTTTTCAGATATCATGGTTTATATCAGAAGCCGAAGGTCGAATCTCTGAGATGAATGGGATAAGTAGCGCAATGAACTGCGGAAGTGAAATGGAGATGGAACCTTTTTAACACTTCCTAGATAGGGGAGAGAAAATTTCAGTAGGCCACAGCTACGTAGGAATAGCCCTGAAATTTCAGTTGTACATGAAAGAAAAGAGGATAACCATGGAATTTGAGCCGTACAAGAAAGAGGAGGATAACCATGGATTTTTTTTGTCGTTGGAGTATTTCTCGCATTTAGTTAGTTGGGAATCTTGGATTGATGGCAACGTTGGGAATGTAGATCAGACAAGTGGATTAATGGCCATTTTGAAAAAATGGGATCTTAGAGGACAAACACGTGGGAGGAGCTTGACAACATTGGCCATTTACACGATGTGGTGAACAAATGATCTACAAAAGTCTTATTTTCACGCCATGATATTCGCGGAGTTGTGGAGGCCCATTCGCTGAGCTGTGGAGCCCAATTGAACAAGGATTTTAACATGTAGCAGGTACAGATGTCAAAAGGAAATGAAAAAATATACTAATAATTTAAATATAAATATATAATAATAAAAATAATATTAAAAAAAAAAATTCATTAAAAAATATTATTATTATAATTAAAAAATATTTAAATTTTATAAATGAAATATTTATTTAGATATTAAATTTAAGTAATTAAAATTTAATGCATGCATGTCATATGCTAAAATGCGATACCAATTTCAAATTATATTTTGATGTTAAAATTATTTTACTATACATAAATAACAATAAATAAATAGAATGTGTTAGACGCATCAAAGAGATTACACTTACTTAAATATGGCTGTGAACAGTAACACGACGTCTCTGATGCTCTTAAGCATAGGGGTCTGCTTAATTTCCATAAATTGGGTTCTCGAACTATTTTCGAGAATATCAATTACAATTAAGCTATGGTTATGTGCATTATTAAATATCTCTGCGAAACAGATATTACATCGCAAATACCCGTCCTCACATATGACACGCACTAAATAAAACATTCATGAAAAGTTTTATATTAAAAAATATGAAAAAAACATAGTTTATCTTAAAAAATTATAAAATTTCCGTATTAAAGATCTGCAGTTACATAATTGTGGATGTTTTGATGAACAATAATATTCTTTTATGAAAAGGATAATTTTGATATTAAAATATAAAACAAAAATTTTAAAGTATTTTTCTCACTAGAGCTATTATGGTCAACAGAAAAACAAGGGATCAATGGTGTGAGATTTAATTAGAGGGGTTAGATTTTTTGTGTTTTACATTTTTGTGTTTTACATAAAAGATAATTTTTAGACATATTTATTGATAAATAAATTTGGATCTGATAAAAATAGTGATTCGGACAATCGGACAAATTTCTTCATATGATGAGACTGTTTCAAAGAGTGTTTTATTCTTTACATTGAATTTCATATTTGAGATTTTCTTTTTCCATGTTGTTAGATTTAACTATATTCTCTCTAATATAAATAAATTTAATACATTTTTTCTTTCATTATTTTTACATCATCAAAGGTTAATATTGTAGATAAATAAATAAAAGTATCACTATGAGAGAGATTTAATGATTTTTTGGTGAAGTTTTAAATATAATCATCACTCAATTTAAAAAAAAATAAAATTAAAATGTATATTCTTAAATTTTTTTTTTTGAATTTTATATAATAGATTTTTTTTTTTGGTCCCCAATCGAAAGGGAGATTGGAATTTGGGTACTACAGTGGTAATGTCTCAATCAAGAAATCCTCAACAAGTGATTATGCATGATAATTCACACTATCGTGCATGATGATTCACAATTTAAAGAAACTGAGGTGTGTCGATTATGGCTTTGCGCCCTACTGCTTTTTGTGAAAATCTGAATAAACTTCCAATCAAAAGATGGTCAAGTCTACTTTTATATTTCCCAGGGATGCTTGCAGTTCCGCCCAAATCATGGATTTAATTATGAGGCTCATATCTGAAAAGCTTAATTTGTTTTTTTTTCAATTATTCCACTTCATAATCCAGCCGGAAAGATACATCAAAGCCTAACTTGCTGTCTTCAGATTCGGTGAAAACAAACACGTCGTATTATCGTAATGGATTTAATTTTAACTTTAACTGAATTTATTTATAAATTTAGGATAGATAATTAAGAAAGGATGGAGAAACTATACAAATTTCAGACCTAAGAAAAACAAGGTGAAGAAAGGCCACTGGCTTTTTGCTTGCTTGAGCAAATGACATTGAGTGAATGCCTGCCATCATATAAATATGCTGCAACTGAAACTATGCTGCCCTATTGTTTAATGCAATTATCAAATACCTCGCAAGCAGTGACCTTTTAGGACCACAAAGCTCGTTTTTTGTTTTGGGTTATTCGAGGGCCAGTACACTGCAACTCGCCATAACTTACAATCGTGCACAATGAGAGACTCGATTAAAAGTAATAACGCTAGATTTATATATGGCACTCTTGGTTATGAGTATACATAGAGAGACTGGATTAAAAGCAATAACGCTAGATTTAGATATGGCACTCTTGGGTGTGAGTATATTCTATGTGTTAGATTAATTTTGAATGTAATGCGTACTGAATACTGATGTTATCTTTTTCACTTAATTGAAGGAAGACGAGTATGCTTTTTACTATAATTTTGTCATTATCTATGCTTGTGGTATTTGATAAAAGCACGTCCTTGAAAAGAGCGGTAAAGTTAGAAATAGGTAGTTCGTAAATCAACATTTGGTACTGTGAAAGAGAGTATGGGATAAAAAAGGGGAATGTGAACGGGCAGCTGTTACAGAAGCAACACACATTTATTGCTCAAAAGGCGGAAGGGTAAATTGAAAAGCTCCATTTCACAAATGTACCCACAATTCATTATTAAAAATCATTTTTAATAAATTAAGGAGATAACACATGTTTGTGTCATATAAATTTCAAAATTTGCAAAATCAAAACCAGAGCTGAGGCAAGAAACTGAAAATTATTTATAAACTTTAAATGATATATCCAAAAGAAAATTTTAACTATTTATTTAATAAAAAGTGAAAATTCTCCAAATCCGATTCAAACATAACCCATTTTATAATGATTACAAAAATAATTTTTATAATTAATATAAAAAAATATTATCTTTATTTTACATTTCTAAATGTGTCTTTTGCTGAAAGAATATAACCAATCACGTAAATCAGCAATGCATTGTTTTCTATATGTATATGTAGGGTTGAGTTTAGAATTTGCTACTCATAAAATTGTGTTCAATGATTTGAATATAATTACACTAGAGAAACTATATAAATTAAATGGTTAATAAATGTGATAGACATCAATGCAATCTAGGACATGTTTGAGTAAAACATGCAAAGGGTACTCAAACAAAAGGAGTGGGATGGGTCAAAAGTTTGTCGCATTCTACCCAATAAGTGAAAATGTGGATTGGTACTTTCGCCCATATGGGGAGCAGTCGCTCCACAGAACGGAAAGTCCAGCCCCAAATCCAAATCCTCATAGTTATCCACATATAGATCCATCTAAAGGTGCATACAAGCTCTCACTCCTGCAGAAGGACAACCATGTTGTAACATAGCTCACCTAATTGGCATATAGATCAACTAAGCAAATTTGATAGGAGGAGATTGAATTGCTTATTTGATTTTATGTTAGACTCAATTCATTAGTAAAAGACTTCTCTTTAAAAAAAAAATTAGTATGTTTACCAGAATGGCTAGTCAATATAAAATTTGGAAATTTTGTAAACAAACACTTGTGACCATCTACTCTTCATTTTCCCCAACAAGGATAGACCTTAATGCAAGGGTTAATAGCCTTATTACACCATGCAAGCCTTGAGACAATAACTTATCAAGTTATAAAGTCTATGGATTGGGGTGCTGTATAAAATTATGGTCTGTAAGGAATCAATAGATATTCCATAAGACCTGTAATACATATTGATTGTGACAATGTTTTAATATTAACTAGGTCAGTCAATATTTAAGTAATCCAATGTGTGGAGAAAGAATGTTGTAACAAGAATTACACATCATTAGTATGCACATCCATGGTTGTGTGGATCATTAATTTATTATTGGATAGAGTCCATTATCTTCTTTTAGTATTAACTAGGCCAGTCTAAATTTAAGTAATCGAATGTGTAGAGAAAGAATGTTGTAACAATACTTACACATCATTAGTATGCACATCCATTCGCACGTGGATCATTAATTTATTATTGGATAGAATCCATAGTCCTCTTGACATGTAGTAGGATAATTTGTGCAAAGGATAACATACGTGGTATCTCATTTCATCTTTTTATACATCCACAATTTGACAACACATTATGTGTAGTAATGCATAAGGAGATTTAAGCACTTTATCAAACTTTCGTTCACCTCAGTGAGTAGTAGACTATAAGATCAATGTAAACTCTTCTAGTCACCATTGGGTCTCGCTAATTATATCTTGTTAATTAGGATTTAATACTTGAGGAAAATTTAGATGATATGTTAAGAACATTGTCCAACAACATTAATACATTTACAATACAATTTTTGAAGCTCTTCTATCATCATTAAGAAAATTAACTTGGGTCTTGTCCTTATGAACTAGAAATAGAGAAACTAGATGTGAGCTTCACGAGATTTAATGGTTCTATAGTGATCTACCTAAAAGTCAAATACCTAGCTCCACCCAAGAAATGTAG
This sequence comes from Pinus tabuliformis, assembly GCA_031772625.1. NCBI lineage: Eukaryota > Viridiplantae > Streptophyta > Pinopsida > Pinales > Pinaceae > Pinus > Pinus tabuliformis. The sequence continues at coordinate 814,262,120 of CM062819.1, read as the reverse complement.
ACCATGATTTCATCCTAATGGCTGCTCATACCTCTAGCGTTCTTGTGAACTCCATGATTTATTGAAATCTTAAGATAAACTATACATGTGTGCATGATTTTATGCATTGAAATACTAAATCATCTCATGGAGACACGAGAAATACATAAGTAAGTCAATTTCTACACTAATTTAATAAGAAAGAAGCACCCTCTATGTGGACAAAAATTTGGAATCCAACTACAAGGTATATGTTTCATATTTCCAAGGAGGCTGAGGAAATAGACAAATTATTAGACAACCCATTAATATATAGAACATTCATACAATTATGGCATACTATAAGGAATTGCATACATACCAAATATAATCACCAAAGTCACACTACAGGTCATTAATCAGTACAAAAGGGCATTCACTTATGCTCTACATTTAAGCATAGCATCACCCATTGAAAAATAGATCCTATAGAGGGAAAACCTAGGAAAATGTGCATCCAAATCGTACTCAACTATTATGCAACTACTATAGGAATTGCATGCAACCCTTAGTGGAAGATATGGATATTGCATTAAAAAAAGAACAACCTTTTTCCATCAACAATTGATGTATAGCAATAGATGGCTTGTATGCATTGAGACTATGTAAGATGGGCGAAATAGTAGCATCCCATGTGAAATTCTCATCTCAACACTTATCCATTAGTAGTTTATATATAGTACATTGAGACTGTGTGATACAGGTGGATGAATTCATAATTTTAAGCCTACAAGGATCACTTGTTATCTTACTGTCTGAATGAGAAATCCAAATTAGAAGCACAAAAACCAATTTAGCAAAAGTCCAATGTATATAGGTAGATTACTATCTGTAGTATTCAAAAGGAACACATGTCACCACAGTTAGAAATTACCCATAACAAAATTAAATCATGTCACAATCAATACACATAACCAATGCATTTACTGTCTAAAAAAACCTAGTGCTTTTCAAGAATCACATACATGCATTTACTTTCTAAAAAAGCTTAGTGTTTTTCAAGAATCGCATACATGAATTTACATTACTTGCCATTAACAACCATACATTTAAAATATTTTCATTCAAACATACGTATATGGAATTTTTACTAACTTTCACAATGTTTATATATGTGTAAAGTGATCAAATAATTATACCATGACTAAATCATCAACACAATTTCTACCTATGTGTAAGAAGACTAGGGTCATTACACATGCATTCACAACAACAACAAAGGACATAATCACGAAGCATCACAAAGGAAATGGAATTATGGAAGATGAAACAAGGAGTCTTGAAAAATAAGACAAAGAGGAGCAAAAGGATGTTGCCAGTTGTTCAAGTTTTGATCTGTTTGAACTAGAGAATTTGGTAGAAATCAATACGAATATCTACCAAAGATGCTTATGAGATGGATATATGGGATCTTTGTATGATATTATTGTGAAAAATGAAATCAAGATGAAGATGATAATTTGATGCCACAAAATAAGCTTCCCATAAATGAAAACATAATCTTAGATCTAGATAGTATAATAAATATTGTAATTTATAAAGGTGGGGAAGAAAAAGTACTAGAAACGAGTGATGATATTATTCATCACATGAAAGAGTAGTTTAAGGAAAAATATCACAAGTATGAGTAAGTGAATTTAACAATGTCATGATACAATAATCTATTATAGATTGAGTCTTCTGAATAAAATGTGACAAAACACTTGTTGTGGGAGCTACAAGTTTGTGTATTATGTTGCTACAAATGTGGTAATCTTAAGATTCATGGTGGAGGTTTTTTGGTTTCCAATGCTAGCAGCATTCACTGTTCCTCTTTACCAAAGTGATGATGAGATGGTTATCTACCAGTGCCTTGAAGGTTTCCATAATGCAATTCATGTTACCTTTGTCATGTGTATGCAAGAAATTCGAGATGTTTTTGTGACTTCTTTGGAAAATTTCACTTATCAGAACTATGTTGCTGACATCTACAAGAAAAATATTGATTCAATCGAGGTTAGTAGCACTCCTCTACTTGTATCTCCTCATATTTGGAAATGGTGACTTTTTTTTTAGAAATTAGTTTGGAATCGAGAGAAAGGGTTGAATCGGATCTTCCAGTGTTTAGGGAAATTCATCCATGACATGGAAAAAATATGTGAGGCTCATGCATAGATTTAAAGTAGTCAACTTGTAAAGTATTTTAGTGTAGATGAGATAAACTGAAGCATACAAATCTGCATATAATTTGTTGACAAACATTTTTGGTTTATAGATGCAAATGTATGGATTTGACTTGACTAATTGTCTTACAAATTAAGAATGATTTGTTCGTCTATAGATGAAAATGTATGGTTTCAGCTTGACTAACTGTCTTACAAATTAATTATTATGTGTTGGTTTATAGATGCAAATGTATGGATTTGGCTTGACAAACTGTCTTACAAATTAAATATGATTTCTAGGATCACTATGCACCTCTTGTTTCTACTAGTGCATATGCAATAATATTTGTTTCACTTCGTTGATGTGAATGATAACCACTTTATACACTTTAAGCGCATGATAAGCACATCCACACTTCATACTATCATCAAATAAATCCACAATGATTTAGAAAGAATACTTACTAGGTAAATCGATGGTCATCAATGAAACCCTAATCATGAGTCATCCACAAAACTTGAGAATGCATACATAAATCATCTCTCCAAGAGGTTGCATAAGTCATTCATCCATAGCAAATTAGTAAAGAGAGAAGTAGACAAGTAGTAGTAATCCTCCACAAGTAGTAATGAGAAAATGAGGTGAGTGCTTCCCTTATTTCTATAAGGGAAAACAAGCACTTTAATTCTCTAAGGTTAAAAATTAATATCCACCAAAGTCCCCTAAAAGCATAATTATCCATGACACATGCTTGATGGGGATATGCAAATATATTCTAGTCTTCTGGTTGATGTGGGGATCTTCTACCATTCTTTCTTTCGAGGGGTTGCTTAAGATCCTAGTTCATAGAACTATGACATGTAATAGAATGACTTGTTGTTATGTATTCCATGTTGGAACTGTGCTCATGTTCACAAGGAATTATTGACATTGAGAGAAATGCATTACATCTAAGAATTATTGGTGTCCTTAGCTAAGATATTTCCTGGTGTACCTATATTGGAGCATTAGAGGGAACTTGAATGGCCCTAGGAGTTGTATGAAAGAGAAGCGTATCCCATTACTTGGGTTGTGCATGTTGAGGGGAAATATATATGGTGGGTTATAATTGTTGTAGAAGTTAACATACTATGACTTGTTGAAAATTGGGCCATGTGAGAGGACTACAACCAGCCATACAATAAATTTGTCCTTGTGGACTCACTGTCCCATTTTAGGGGTGGCCCTATTAGAAAGAGAGTGTTGACACCTAATCCGAAACGGATGAGGTGAAGCCGGACAGTCATCTAGAAGATGAACTGATCCGTTTCTTGTGTATATAAATAATAGTTATCTAATGTGAAATAATCAGTTCAGTATTGCACTCATAAATTGTTGGAGTTACCCTGGCCTGACATGGTATCAGAGCACAGGTCCCAAATTAGCTGTAACTCCTGCTGGCCACATCTGCTCTCTGCACTGCCTCTGACATACCTGTCTCTGCTGCCTCTGCTCCCTGGCGCACCAGCGCTGCATATGCTCTCTGCGCCCTCTGCCATTAAGTACGTTGCTGCCAGTACTTGAATTGAGGTATCGTTTTTGGAGGTATGAGCTGTGGACTGTGTTGTTTAACGTTTGGGCTATTGTTCATAAGGACTGCGTTTTTTAAAAAAAGACTCCTGCGTTTTGTTGCTGAAGACTCCTGCATTTTAATGTATTGAGAGCTGTGCCTTTAATGTTATTGAAACCTGCGTCTATTGCTGCGTGTTTATGGACTGAACGCTGCTGGTGTATCCTGGTCGAAACTCCATTGATCGGGTTGTGAAGCTTTGGTGAATGGTGAACTGTGGTGACTGCGCCTTAATACATTGAAGCCAGCGTTTATGCGCATCGAAACCTGGCCTGACAGAAGCCTTGGATCATGATCCCACAACGGTCGGTATTGAAGCTTTGGTGAAAGAAGTGACTGCGTTTATAGTTTTGAAGAAACTGGCCTGCGGATATATATATATGGAAATATATATATGGTTTTGGTGACTGCGTTTATGGTTTTGGTGACTGCGTTTAATGCTGAGATATATTAATGCTGAGATATATATAACGATGTATATTAATGCTGAGATTTTATGCTGAGATTTAATGCTGAGATATATATAATATATGCTGAGATTTAATGCTGAGATATAGGCCTGCGGATATATATATTAATGCTGAGATATATATACCTACGTGTGCTATTGACCTGCGCAGTGATATATATTGAGACCACAGTGATGAGCGCCCTTCTTTACAGTGATTTTCATATGAGCGCCTTTGTTTAATATATGTAAGCAGTGACATATATATATGCGCCCTCTTTTTGTTCAGCAGTGATATATGTAAGCAGTCATATATGTGAGCGCTATTTTTTTTGAGATATTGATATATGGAAAAGCAGTGAGCGCCCTTATTTTTTTTTGTTAAACAGTAATACAGTCATATATGTGAGCAGTCTTTGAGCAGTGAACAGTGTATTGAGCGCCCTTTGATTTTTGAACAATGATAGATATATGTGAGCAGTGATATATATAATGCATAAGGCAATCATATAAGGATATTTTTACAGAAGTTTTTGGCAGAGATATTTTTTTTCAGAAGGATTTTGTTTACAGAATTTTTTGGCAGAGATATTTTGTTACAGTATGCATTCAAGAGAAAGAAGAAGATACTTCAGAGGCAGGGGGGGCAGACACCCTCAAGAAGAAAAGGCAGACTTACATTGCATTCGCTGCAAACAAAAAGGATCTCATGATGCTTCTACATGCAAGCTACCATGGGAAAAGATTGAGCAGAGAAGAAATCAGCAGAAAGGTAAAACTGATGACTTAGACAAAGGTAAAGCACTTGAATCCGCTCACTATATTGAGGCACAATGTAACATTGGAGTAAATGAAGATCTGTTTAATGCTTCACTTACTTCTTCGAAAAATGACTGGTTGCTTGATTCAGGAGCAACCTGTCATATGACTCATAGGAAAGATTTTTTTGAAGATTTCACTGATAATGTTGATGGAGCAGTATACTTTGCAGATCAGTCAAAAATCAAGCCATCAGGGCTTGGCACAATCAGGCTTAAACTGCCTGGTCTTCCAGACTTTCTTCTGGATCATGTTCTATATCTCCCACAGCTGAAGAGAAACTTGCTGTCCCTGGTCCACATCCGCCAGCAAGGTCACTCCATTCACATGTTTGATGGCAAGCTTGAGGTAAGAAAGGCATCTGACCACTCACTTGTCATGAGGGGTATAGAAGAAGAAAGACTTCTTAAACTGCAAGGAACCTCTGCTCATGCACAGCATTTTTCATATATTTCTCATCATGATGAAGGTACACTTCCATCAAGTTTATTATGGCATGCTAGATTTGGACATCTAAACTATGATAGTCTCCGCTTGTTGAAGAAAAATGGTGTTGCTGGTTTGCCTACAATTCCTAGAAAACATAAACAATGTGATGCTTGCATTCTAGGAAAGCATAGCAAACAGTCTTTTCATGATTCACATTCAAGAGCACATAGGAAGCTTGAACTTATTCATTCAGATTTATGTGGTCCAATGCCTGTTCCTTCTGCAAATGGAAATAAGTATATCATGACATTTATTGATGATTACACCAGAATGTGTTGGGTTTATTTTTTGAAGAACAAATCTGATGCTTTTCAAACATTCAAGAATTTTCATAAATGGATTGAAAATGATGCACAATCTCATATTGGGTCTATTCGCACTGATAATGGAAAAGAATATACATCAAATGAATTTGAACATTATCTTCGCCAACATGGGATTAAACATCAAACAACTGTGCCTTATAATCCTCAACAGAATGGTGTAGCTGAAAGAATGAACAGAACAATTTTGAATATGGTACGATCCATGCTTTTCTTCAAAAATGTAAAGACAATGTTTTGGGCTGATGCTGTTCTATGTGCTGCATATATAAAGAATAGATGTCCATCTAGTGCTATAAGAAACAAGACTCCTTATGAATTGTGGTATGGACATGTTCCTTCGGTAAAACATCTCAGGATTTTTGGTTCCACCTGTTATGCTTTAATACCAAAGGTACATAGAAACAAACTTGGTGCTAGAAGTCGTAAGTGTATCTTCCTGGGGTATTCAAACACATCTAAAGCATACCGCCTTTATGATGAAGTAAATAAAAAGTTTGTTTTATCTAGAGATGTCATTTTTCTTGAATCATCCAAATCTGATAGTGTTGTTGAGCGGCAACTTGATCGCTTGGATAGATTCACAAAACCAAAATCATTTCAAGAGTTTGATAATCAGATTCCACATCTTGAAGGGGGATTCCTATACTAGATCAACATGTGGAATCTTCTTCTGAAGAACAATCTCCCCTGCATGACACTCCAACAACGGATGATGCTTTAAGTGATGTAATTGATAGAATTGGGAGACTCAATCTTGATTCAGACCCAACTCCATCAACAGAACAGCCTGGACCATCTCAGAAAGGTCCCCCAAAGTGGCTGACAAAGACACTTGAAAGTGTTCATCCTGATGAAATTGGAAAAACAGGAACCAGAAATTCAAACCGACAAGATGGAGGTGATGTAGATAACTCTAATTCACCTGTTGATATGGATGTTACTTATGATTGTGAATTGAACTTGTCTACAGATTTTGAACCAACTTCCTTCAAAGAAGCTGCTTCTCATGATGAATGGAAAGAAGCGATGCAGAAGGAGTATGATGCCCTCATAAAGAATGGCACTTGGAAGCTGGTTGATCCTCCATTTGGAACCAAACCAATTGGCTACAAGTGGGTCTACAAGAACAAGTACAAAGCTGATGGCTCACTTGACAAGCACAAAGCTAGGCTTGTGGCAAAAGGTTTTGCACAGAAGGAAGGGGTCGATTATGAGGAAACTTTTGCTCCCACAGCAAAATGGGCCACCATCCGGACACTCTTTGCACTAGCTGCTCAGAACGGTTGGAAAGTCCATCAAATGGATGTAAAAACTGCATTCTTGAATGGAGATCTAAAAGAGAATGTTTTTATGTCCCAGCCTGAAGGATTTGCTGTGAAAGGACATGAACACAAAGTATGCAAACTTGTGAAGTCCTTGTATGGCCTCAAACAAGCACCACGAGCCTGGTATGAAAAACTAACTGAGCATCTTCTGAAACTCAACTTCAATCATTTTGATCTTGATGATGCAACTTTATTTGTCAAGAAAGTTGGCAAAACAGTTGTATATCTTGTGGTATATGTAGATGATATTTTAATGACAGGGAACAATGAAAGCTATATTGCATCCATAAAGAAAGAATTAGGAAAAAATTTTGAAATGACTGGTTTGGGCTATGTTCATTACTATCTTGGCATTGAAGTAACCCAACATCCAAAGTCCATATTTCTTTCTCAAAAGAAATACATTGGAGATTTGTTATACAGATTTGGCATGACAGAGTGCAATCCCCTTTCTACTCCAATGGAACAAAACTTGAAGCTCACATCTACTGAAGGAAAGGAATTTGAGGATGCAACAAGGTATAGACAGCTTGTAGGAAGTCTCATCTACCTCACTACTACCAGACCAGACATTTCATTTGCTGTTGGAATCCTCTCCAGGTTTATGCAAAAGCCTTGTGAGGGACATTGGTCTGCTGCAAAAAGAGTTCTAAGGTACTTGAAGGGAACTCAAGACCTTGGAATCAAGTATACACAGGTGGACGACTTCAACTTGATTGGATACTCTGATTCAGACTTCGATGGAGACAAAGAAACTGGGGTATCTACTTCAAGATATGCTATGAGTCTTGGATCAGGAGCTGTCTCCTGGAGATCACGCAAACAATCAGTACCAGCAGATTCCACAACAGAAGCAGAATACGTGGCAGCAGCTGAAGCAACGAAAGAAATTGTGTGGCTCAGGAAAATTCTTGAAGATTTGCAAGTAAAACAAATACAATCTACTCCACTCATGATTGATAACACATCTGCAATAAAGTTGGCCAAGAATCCAAAGTTCCATGATCGTACTAAGCACATCAATACTAAATATCATCTGATCCGACATCATGTTGAGGCCAAAACAATCCATCTCCGTCATTGTTCCACAAACGAACAAATTGCAGACATCTTCACCAAAGCGCTTGGAAGAGAAAAGCTTGAAAGATTCAGAACGATGCTTGGACTCACCAACATCCCTTCAGATTAAGGGGGGGAATGTTGACACCTAATCCGAAACGGATGAGGTGAAGCCGGACAGTCATCTAGAAGATGAACTGATCCGTTTCTTGTGTATATAAATAATAGTTATCTAATGTGAAATAATCAGTTCAGTATTGCACTCATAAATTGCTGGAGTTACCCTGGCCTGACAGAGAGTATGGGAAAGAGAGAGCCTATAGTTGGGTGAAACATCCTCATGTTTCATGTACATTGTTTGAGTCTTGAGCAAGGGAGATTTCAGCAAATGAAATTGAGAAAGGGTGATTTCAACAGGGGGGTTTGAGCAAGGGTGGTTCAACAAGAGATGATTCATATTATAAGGATACCACGATCATCCTTATTGTTTTGTGTTGTTTTGGGTAGCAACAATTGTAATTTTTTACTAGTTTGTGGTGTTTTTGGGTAGCTAAAACCATCCTTGAGTTTCGATTTTTCAATATAATTTTCCATATTTCTTAATTTTTGAGGGGTCAAGTTTCCAACATATTTCCATTTTAGATACCTATTTACGATGAATTCAAATGATGTTTATGCTATTCTTTGATGGTTTTTATGTTTACAAGAGAAATATATGCATCTATAACTTTGAATGTTTAATTTATATTGTCATATGTCCTCTTGTCACATGCATTCTTATATTCATGGCAGGGCAGTGGAGAAATTGGTATAAGAGTATAGAAAAATGGAAAAAATGTAAAATTCAGAAGTACCCACTATCCTCAATGGTTGACAGAGGGTACTGGGTATGTTATAGATGGAATTTTAAGAAGCAATTGTGAAGAATATATTTTGCTTGATTGTTGGCCACTTACGCAAGAATAGGTTTGAAAGAAATACAATGCTTTTCATTCAAGAATGGGATGTCCCCTACTTCACACTTATGTGTAAATCCTTGACACCATCAAAAGATCCCCATGCCATAGATTTGTTTATCTCTAGGATTTTCAGAGTTGTAGGAAGATTTATGTTAACACGTTTCCAGATTCCTTCATAGGAAAATATAACATGATGACACACTTGGATTGGAAGAATTTCATTGCTTTGAAAGGCCATTTCATTAGACTTCACCCTAAGTTGATGGTATCAATTGGAATAGATATTTTTCAATCTATGTATGTCTTATTTTTTATTTACTGCTATTCATTGTCACTAGTGGTAGCTCTTGATAGTAGTTGACATAATCTCTTCTTGGTATGCCAAACATGGAAATTTAAAGAAAGCAATTCAGTCCATATAAGATGGGTGTATGAGTGATCAACATGGGGAAGGGAACTATTTGTGAATGTTTAAATATGGGTTTCCTAGCTAGAACTCAAGACTACTTGCAATGAGACAATTCACTAGATCAAACCTTTGGAGAAAATGTGTCTCAATTCTGGAAACATTATTATAGACATGTAGTGTGAAGGAGAAAAGCTACAGGAGAACAAGTGGATGTGTTAGTATATTACCTATTCTTTTGTTTGGATATGTTTTGAATGCTTCAGGAACATGGTTGGAAGGGTAGAGAATCAATATGTTTTGGGAATTTCTTTGTTATTAATGTAGACTTTAATAAGATCATTTAAACATATCAATTTAAATACATCTCAAACTCTAGTTATTTGTCTAAATTAATCACTAGACAACCCATAATTACACCTACAAAACACCATAATGTGGTAGAGCTCACTCGCGAGAGACGAGTGAAATTCACTACACACAGAGGGAAGCTCAATGAAATTCAGTTCGACAGGAGAACCTACATGTTTCACTTGGCCATAATTGAGGTGGACGAAAGGACATATAATGTCATGAAAAATTTGTTGAAACATGATGAAAACCTTTGTGACTCGTTGTATCTTCTTGGGGAAGTGAAATAGCTGAGGTGTTATGTATTCTAATTAATCAACAAAACTGAGGGAGCTGAAGTGCTGAGAGATAGCGGTATAATCATCAATCACTTTAACATTGATGAAAAATTGACCAAGGTGTGGGGTAAAATCAAGAAAGAGATGACAAACATGAACCCCCAGTATATGAACCAATCGACATTGCCATTGATCACCATCGCCCTCCCTTTTCCTAATTTCACCCGAAACCTTGGTTACTTCTTCATCGCCCTTGCCTTCATTGATCAACTGGAATATAAATTCCACATATTGCCTTAGTTGTTTCACTTCCTCAAGGAGATACAAGAAGTCACAAAGATTTTTCTTGCGTCTGAAAAAAAAATTCATGACACAAGATGTGCATTCATCCACATTGATTCTGTTGACATCAGAATTAATGTGGATGAGAGCACATCTAATGTCATCAAAATATTGTTGAAATTTGTTGAAATGAGCAATAATATATTTTAATTTGATATTTTTCACTTTTACTGCAAATGGTATCAAGAACATGTTCTTTTAAAATTTCTAACTGATTATAATCCTTTTTTAGAAGATTCCTTTTACTTCTTCCCTTTGATAGTTACTGTGTTCTCTAATAAGTTAATTACAATGTTTCAGGGCTGCCAAAAGTGGAGAAGCTTGGTCTTACAGGAAGGGAGTGGAAGGAAAAATATTGATTATTGTGGAGATCATTCCAAAGAGTGAGTCACACCAAAACATAGAAGTACAAAAAATATGAATAAATTCATTAGTTAAACTTATTTGGTTCCTCTCTCATCCTCATTCTTTTGTCATTCTTGTTCTATATATTGTAACAAGAAAAGAGAAGGGTTTTATTTTCTTGTGTAAAACCTTTTTCCTCATTCTTTTGTCATTCTAGTTCTACATATTGTAACAAGCAAAGAGAATTGTTTAATTTTCTTGTGTTATATCTTTGTGCTTTCATCTTTTGCTTCTTTTGTGCTTATTCCTCGTAGAGAGATTGAGATCAAGTACTAGCATGGATTATCTGTGATGGTGGATTGGTTGTGTTGTATTATTACTAGTACTATTACATTCAACAAAGTTTATTTGTACCATGGTGTGTGTTGTCCAAACTTGTTACGACTTTGTTCTACCAACTACTTTTGATAATGAAGACATATTTTCATTTGCAACCAATATTTTCTTAGGCTTTCATATGTGGTTATTCTTTGTTCTTATTAAGCTTTTAGTGATATGCTTTTGATTGTCTTCCACCCTATTCAATTTATATCTTTTCATTTTCTTTTGACTCTATAAAAGGCAACGGTTTACTGAATCTTATGTTCTTGATCTCTCATTTAAAATGAATTTCTGCATCAAACATTGAACACCATGCATCTTCGGCATATCTAAGTAGGTGTCTAAGTAATTTTAGTATTGTTTTAGATAAAATCTAGCAAGATTAGCTTGTTGTAATTTCACCTTTATTACATTTTTCTCGGTTTCTCTGCATTTAAACATAAGAAAACATTCAAAAATACCAAAAACAACAAAATTATATTTATTAGGACATCCATAAATTATCACTGTAATTTGTGTTTTTTCATTTAAATTAGTTAGTTTTCCATCATATAGTTGCATTGGCTTACATGCTTGGCCTTAAATTAACATTTTTGTATATTTCCATTCCATTTTCATCCTCACGAGAAATTACTGCTTGCTGTAAATTCTGTTTTGCTACTTTGTTGGTGAATTTTTCATAATGATAATTGCATTTGGTTTTTTCACTTCAGTCAAAAACAAATATTGCATCATTTTGTTTGCATTCTTCTCATTCTCATATCATTTATCAATTGTTGTTTTTTATCAATTCTTTGTTATTAATGTATATTTAAATAAGATCTTTTGAACATATCAATTGAAATACATCTCAACCTCTAGTTATTTGTCGTATAGGTGATTCTTCCTATAATCAGAAGTGATATCAGGCATGACACGAGGGTGTTTGTATTATGTAAGAAGCTTAAGGATCGCTCGTAGGAGGTAGGTTATAATAATAGGACAGGATCGATGTAGTTCAACAACATAGTTCTCGAATCTGTTATTCCACTTTGAATGCAATCAAATTTTAAAATGTGTTGTGACTCAAGTAGCTTATTTACTTTCATATATAGGTAGCTGAAGGGGAATATCCAATTATTGCAGCCCATGGGTGAGTGTTTTAGCCTCAAATATTTTTATGACTTTATGGATTTTATTTGTTTGTGATCTGACGCTTCCCTTCTTGTGTAGAGAGGAGAACATAACATACAAGGAACGTGATCCTCATTCTCAGGCATTGATTTTGAAAGCATTATGTGAGATTTGGGTTGAGGTATAAAACATATTTGCATCTCTATTTTGTTGGTATCATCAAAATGCAATGATTCCATTCTTCATATGTTGTGACCATGTTTAAATAAAGTCATGAATTTTATGGTATTTTACCTTTAATGTAGTTTTGGTGATAATATATATTTTTAAATAAAATTGCATTTTTCCTAACTAGAATTTTTATTGGTGGCCTCATGATCAACATCTTAGTTTTGTTGTAGTGCTTCCAAAATAGTTCATAGATACAAAGATCTTTATTTTTGCAGTAAAAAAAAACATTGGGTGCCTCTTTGGTGGTTCCAATACTTGCAAACCATTACATCTATATTTGTGGTTTTTTAGATTCTCTTTAGTTGCATATTTTTCTAAAATTTAATATTTCTGATAACAACTAATTAATGTGATCATTATTTTGTCCTTTCATATATGACAACAAGAGGACATTCAACCCCATATCTATATTTCTCTTAAGCATGGAGTTCATATCTCAACAATTCGTAGTGAGCAGATCAGGGGGGATTCACATGGAACTTCCTCCTGGTAAAGCTACATATATTATGGAGTCTTTGATGTTTCATTTTTGTTTATAGACTATTGCGATTCTCATCATTTGAAGGACATATTTGCATTATTAGGAGTTCATTTGTTACAATTGTAGAACTTATACCCAAAGCCTTAATTGTTATAAGGTGGAGATTCTGGAAATAGATTGCACAAAAGAAACAAAATTTTAAGTATATGAGTGCCTGCTTTGTTGAGTTGGGCCATAGGTAGGATCAAGAAAAGTGGTATTAAAGAGCCATGGCTCTAGGGCTTATTGTGCCAAACCTATCTTTTTGCTTCTTTTTGGTTCATTCCAGTACTTTTATTCAAGTATTTACTATCATTATAATTGATGTGTTCATCATGTTGTATTCTTTATTTGATTTGTTTAGGAAGGTGTGATAAATTGATTTTAATACTTATATGTTGGATTGATTTTAAGGTACGAGGGTGATTCCATTATTGGTCACCGTTTATACAGGGAGATTCAAAAGTTTGAGGTAAAAAATAAGACTAAGGGTAAAGGTCATTTTTCCTTTCCAGTGGGTACCTGACAATGGGAAACCATAGCAACCAATTTTGATGAATTTGAAGTTGTAGCGGTAAGTAATTTAATATACAAACATCGTATCCTGCTCACAATTTTTATGATATACATTGCAATCAGAAGTTTAAAGGTTCAAATTGTGAACAATCGTTGTGTTATATAATATATTTCATTGCATGAAGAATAAAAAACTTAAAATGATAAATAAATAAGTCGCTTCATAATGTTGGCGTTACAAATTCTGCACGCAATTTTTACAACAGAGGTGCATCTCCAACTGAGCATGTCTAGTGGAGCTTCATATCCATGAAGACATTTTAAGCATGATTTTAGGGCAAATCTAATTATTTTCTCAATCTTTCTTCCTTGGAAAGACCCTCTCCTTAGGGACACTCGGATAACTACAACCAACTGCAATGTTTTATGGCACACAGTTTAGTTGGTGGCTAATGGCTTTATAGATATCCAGGTGTATGACTTTTTTTCATTGTGAACCTTCCTCCTGTAGCTGTTGGGGGAATTGAGGCTTTTTTAGCAGGAATTGGCCTTGCCTGTAAACGCCAAATTATAAGTTTTTCATCAATATGTTGAACACCTTCCCACTTATTTTGGAAGAGACTCATATGTTAGCATTTTCTTCTTTTGTAGTTATGGAATTTCCTTGAAATCTCGTTGTTAGATGTAACTTTTGCTTCATGTTGTAACTCTTTGTTCCATGAAGTAAAATGGCATTTTTAATAAATAAATGACGATGTCTAGACTCTTCTCTCCATTTCGATGCACAAAATAATACTCCAAGGGTATCTAAAACTTCTTCATCTTATTGGGTCCTCATAGCTAGTTATTTGTTGGTTGGCTCACATTTTCCTAGGAGAATGGAATGCAACAGTTGCTTGTAGACACATTGCCTTTTTTTTTTTTAAATTTAAATTCCGTGTTGTTTGCACTTGCCAGATTTGTGTGCTTGCCCACAAGATGCTCTACTTTTTGTAGTTTTCAAGTGAAGAAATTATTCTGTTGAAAACTACAAAAAGATAGAGCAACTTTTGTGGTCCTTTTTTGGCCATTAATATAATTATTTTATCTTGGAGGCAGTGATAGGACTAAAAAGACCCCCCCCCCCCCCCCCCAAAAAAAAAAAAAAAAATGTCTTTTTTGGTCTAGCATAGGATGAAAAACACATTTGAAATGTAGAAAGGGCATTAACAACCTTTATGGAATTTAGAGACATCGTTCTCTATCAAAAAGACAACAAAAACTATTCACCCCTCACCATAATGTAGAACAACCAAAAATTTCAAGTGACTGTCTTGAAATACTAGATTCCAAAGTGTTTGGAATCTATAATTTTTTTGTTTCACTAATATTTCATGAATATTTCAACAATGTTTGTACCTTCGCAATATATATGACTCTTTGTGATCTTGGGAGGCCCTAGTTACCTTTCGAAGCCAATTAATGATAATGGATACAACCTTTGACTATAGATCCACTTGATAATATCACTAATTTACGAGTTATTTTGGGAGGATCGGTTCTCTTTAGTTGTTCTTGATTTATGATGCCTTGATTTTAAGATATTGGTTTAATATTCCATGTTGATATCCACTTTTTGCTGCTTTGAGTTAGATCTCCACTGCAAATTTTATCTGTGCAATTTGTAATAATAGTTTATTTTGTCAAATTAATAGTATATTTTAATATGCTTTTCGATGAAACTTCAAATGTTACACAATCTTTTAACAAAGTTGAACCGTAGGGGTACTTAGGAAGATTTTCGAGTGTCTTCTTGGTAACTCATCCACTTAGTTTACGTCAATGCTTTTCTTACTTTGAATTATAATGTCAAATGGGGATTTTAAATCAATGTCTAGATGGACTATGTTAGATCTGTTTTTGTACATATATTTCATTGTAAATGGGTTGAAATTCAGGTTGCAATTTCTATGTAAAATGGACAATTTAAATCAATAGCTTAGGTGATTAGGAAAATTTCATTCACCTGCAGCATATAGTATGCTGGCAATATGGAAATAAGGTTGTTAGCAGGGTTTGTGGATGATTGATATTATTGGTCCTTTCGTGCTCAAATTCATTCTTGTGCTGATAATATGGCATTGTAGCAATACATTGAATGGACTCCACACCCTGTGTGGGTCATGCTGCAAGTGTGACATTCAGGTAACTCCCTTGATCTATTTTAGTAACTTAAAAATAGTGTCTGCATGATTATAATTTTTATAAAGATTATAGATCTAGTGTAAAGTATTATTTTTTTAAATCAATGCATATGAATGTAATTTTAAGGATTGCAATAACTCTTCACATACTTCTGCCTTGCCTTACAAGCAGGAGGTTGGTGGTTCGATTCCACTCTGCCCTAACATGAATTAATCAACGATTTTGTGGTTTATTTTTAATTAAATGTTTTTTATATCGATTTATTTCAATGGTGGGATATTTCTGAATGCATTGTTTTATATTGTCTGTAGAGAGATAAGTGATCTTTAAATAAAAAATTTATTGTCTCTAGAGAGACAATAGCTAGTGTTATAGACATTGTCTCTAATCTCGAGTCTTGTCTCTAGAGAGACAAAATAAACTAGTCTTAAGAGAGACAAAAATGAAATTGTCTCCTAAGAAACAATAATACTTGTTATATATTGTTGAGACACGACAATATTTAAAACAATTTACCCAAAAATTATCTCAAATATTATCTTAAAACCCCTCTTATATAATAGTAATCCAAAAAAAAAAAAAATTTGAATAAATAAATGTGATACAATATAAAAATGACACGTAAGATTTAAATAAATGAATGTTGTCTCGCTTTATCTCAACAATCACAGAAGAACAAAAAATCTAAAAGAGGTACAATTTGCCGCCCATGATTTGGCCGGATTCTAAGCTTTTTCTGAACATGCAGCTGGAACAAGTTAGATGATCCGTGCATGTTCTATCAAGCCTCATTTTTTTCGCTTTCATAATCCGGGCAATTTTATTATTCCCTACTAAATATTTCCTTGGTCGTTCTCTTTTTGATATATTTGTGATTTGTGATTGGAATTCTATCTCTAGGTATTGCTACTTTTGACAGAACGATCTGAACTATCACCAACTCTTATACTTCCAATCGATCGATCTGTTAACGCGTTAAGACCCACTGCATTAATCTCGTTAACTGGACACGAACCTCCCGCGCTGGGAGATCTGTAGTTCTGACAAGGAGAGGGGCCTGACGGAGTTACGGGACCCCTAAGGGATTCCAACCATCCATTCACCATCTTATTATTATTCTTATTACTTTCCATTTCATCTCCCTCAAATATGAATTTCAATTGCAGTGCCCTACTACTCGAACATTCAGTAGCCATGGTGACCACTGTAAGCATGGCAATCAATGTCACCAAGCGTGCAGATGATAGTCTAATCTCCATATCGCCCCAATCTATACACTTCTTTTCTTCACAGCCGCAGGTGAAGTACTTGATGGCAACAATATCAATATCGAAATCAAAAGGAGATGAATACGAATACTATGAGTGTGGGTGTGTATATAGCAAATATAGATGCAACTATATATAGCAAGTAATTACGCGGAGAAGAGGAGGGCAAGGAACAGAGAAAACGCGGAAACTACGTTTAAGAGATGACTCTATAATCTGGGCTTGATGGAATGAAGCAGACTCCTAAGTTGAATCCAGATCTCTGTGCATAAGTCTTCCTCAAATGGCTGCGTGTAAAATTCCAGCTGACGTCCATTACTGACATTGAAATTATATATTAAACCTTTGACTCAGTTTGGAGACTTGACTTTCGTCGAACATGCTCATCGACTTTTACGCCCTGTCACAAAATCCGCATGTTGAACTACTCAAAAAACCATTTTAAATGTCTATCGCGACCAATAAAATTCCGGCCTTTCTCTTTCTTCATTCCCGTGAAGAAAGAACACGCCTGTACGAGTTGCCGATTTGACGTATACGCGTATGGCCTTTTAATAACGGCAACCTATGTTACGAGAAACGGGAAACGAAACGAGAAACGAAATCGGTACAGGTTTCGCACTCAAGAAATGAGAAGAGAGAAAATGAAAATAAAAATAAAAAATAGTAATCCCGCCTCAAAGCATGGTCTCTTTTTGAAGGCTGTTTTTTTCTTTAATTTTTCTTCTTTAAAATATAAAAAATTTGAATTTTATTTTTCATTTATTTTAAGATTTTAAAATTCAAAGTTATCAATGTTTACATTTATTGTAAATGTGAATTATAAAAATTAAATATTTGATAAACTATAATAAGTATCTATTTATAATAAATATTAAAATATTTATGATATATTTTAGATGGTTATTTATAAAAATTAGTTAAATTATAATTTTGTTTTAATTATTTCTTCTTATTATTATGAATTAAGATATAAATTAAAGATATACGTATCAAGATTTTAAATTGACTTCTAAAATTTTTAAATTCTAAATAGAATTTGTTATTATATTATGGTCAATATCATTGTTTATTAATATCACATAGCTCATTTTATATTGACATTTGTATTAATTAATTAACTTAATTAGAAAAGGGCAAATATCACATAAGTACTTTGGAGATAAATCTCAATTTTTGATTTGTAAATATTATTATTAGAATCTAAAATATTTTTGGAACTTCAATTCCTACTATCCACCTAATGATTATGAATAATTAAATTAAAATTATGGAAGACCTATTCCAAAATAGATATATGATTCCAATAGATGAAATCAAAGACTTCCAAACCATTTTTCCATTTCAGAATTCCTCTCTTGTCTCTTTTTAACAAATTTTAAGAATTACAAATATCACATAAGTATTTTGATAATTATCTACCTTTAACATTAAATAAAAAATACTTAAATTTACTTTATATTTTCACAGACTTTTCAAATAAACTTAAAAGAAATAAACATTATTTCTATATTACATATAGTAATTGAAAAAAGGGATTTCTTAGACCAGACCTATGTGATGCAATAGGGGTCATGATATTGCTCTTAAAAAAAATAGACATTATTTTTATATTAAATATAATAATTAAAAAAAAGATTTCTTAGACCGGACCTCTATGATGCAATAGGGGTCATGATATTGGTTTGTTATTTTGGCGATGTTTTGTTAGTTTTTATTATACTTTAATAAAGCATTTTAAATATAAAAAAATTATTTTAATCGTTTTCAAGTAAATTAAGATTTTTGAATATTAAATTTTATTAATGGTTTTCAATTAAATTAAGAGTTTTGAATATTAAATTTTAGCACAAAGAAATTCTACCGCATGTCCAAGCCCATAAATGTCATTAATTACTTTCACATCGATGCATTTCCTTCGGCCAAACCCTAGAATGGATACGGATTTTTTTGTTGTGGTCGATGATGAATACCTCGAGTCTCTATATTTACAGAGTTCGGTATACATGACATGGATTGTATTTATGGAGTTTCACTCATTACATTTTATATCCAATTCGATCCATTACACACAGCCACTTTTATATTTTATAACCAAATTGATCCATTTAGCTACTCACTTCTAGCATTTATTTTGAGATAGACGTTGGGTAGGCTAAATAATATTAATTTAATTAAGTTAAATGATTAGTCTTTGCCTTAGCTAAGTAATATAACAATAACATTTGTTTCTTGATTGTGTATTAGTTTGCTAAGATTCTCTATTAATTTTGATCATTTTCATTCATGTGCATAATCAAAAAATTTATTTTGATAGTGGATTAGTTTGTTAAGATTATCTAATTTTCATGGGCATAATTAAAATTTTTGGATTTTATTTTTATTTATTTATTTTTTTAATTATTAAAGTGATTTTATAATTTATGAAAAAAAAATCATTTTCTGATTAGGCTATACCATCTTGATGAGACATAATACTTTTTCCCTAATGCATTTTTATTTGTAGTAGTTTAATAGTTTTTTTTTTTCCTTGGGAAACAATGAAATTTTTTCATGATTTTTGTTTTTCCTTGCGAAATGATGAAAAATTTGGCATGATTTTGATAAAATCCGATGGAAAATTTTGGAAATCCAATTATAGATGTCAAGTTTCAAGTTTTTGGGTGCCCCAAAGGTTTTTGATAGTTTTGACTCCATTTTCACTATCAAAAACACCATTCAAGCACTCCTATTGTTGGATTTTTTGGAAAAAAAAACAAAAAAAGACCGGATTTCATCATTGTTTGGCCCTCGGAGAGAAATTGATACCTTGTAGATAATGTCTTTTTACTTTCTAATTTTTGAAACACGTGAAAAAAAACATTAAAATGAGAAAAAAATAATTTTGTAAATGATGATTTTATCATTGAGTACTTTAACACTAAGCTTGACACTACTAGTGCTCTGCCCAAATCCTTTATGCAAGAAAGGGCTACGGCGTCTTCAGTAAAGGCCATTAGCATGGATGGTTTAGCAAACCTTAAAACAATAAGATGAGATGGTATCGGACATTAGGGAAAAATGATTTTGTTTTATAAATTGCTTTTGTTTTATAAATTTACAACCTGATATTAAATGAGAAGACACTTAAGCAACATTTTTTCTTAATTTTAGTAACATTTTTTCTTAATTTTAGTAATACATGATAGGTAAAGCATTAATGTTTGTTTAATAAATTGTCTCGGGAAAATTATGTGGAAGTAATTAACTAAATCATTTTTAAATTAAAAAAAGCTAATGGAAATGGTTATTCGGTAGATGAGTGATCTGAAATTGACACTGTATAGTTTATCACCGTCTCTATCTGATATCATTATAGTGGGTGACACCATTACAATCGGTGGCTTATCCCATTTGGTAATCTACATGCATTCAAGTAAGGTAATATTTAACAATACAAGTACTCAACTAGATTTTTGGGCTTCGATTAGCCCATGGCCTCCCTCGACTCTCCTCTATTGAAATGATTTAGCCCATGGCCTCCCGCGACTCTCCTCTATTGAAATGATTTATAGGGATAGCACAGTGACATCAAGCTAAGAATCAACCGAAGAAGCTGTTGTTTCAATTGCTTCTTTTATCACTGGTTCTAGCTCTTGATCTCCCCACAGTATCAAGCAGGATTAGTATGGGTTTTCTCTCACTTTCCATGTATAATTTTTATCACTTCCATCCACATATCCGAAAAATCAAGCCAACCTAAAAAACAACAAGGCAAGAGCCCTGCCAAATGCCAAAGGAAAGGATGTAGAGGAGGAAGGGTCATCATAAGGAAGTTGCGAGCCTGTGGAATGACATGGATAAATATTTACAACAATTGAGAGCGCGACTGGGTCGAGAATGACCCGCACGAGACCACCGTGGATGATAAAACAACCAATAGTGGACACAACTAGGAAACTAGTAAATCACTAGTTATAGTTGTTGCTTCAACAGATGGATCTTTCTGTAATCAAGGTGCTAGTGGATCTGTCCTTGCGTCCCTTTATGTGAAGTTAGCAATAATAATTATTATATTTAAATTTATAGAATGATTAGATTAGATTATCAAGTAATATCAATCTATTCCAACCTCTAATGTTTAAATTAACCATGCACAACTACACAGTATCCAACCTTGCAAATTGAACTATGCCACTGAGGGCAAAAATGTTACAACGTATTACAATGTTTTTCTCATAGCAATAAAATTTTGGTCCCTTCATATAAAATTAAGAATTTTTGGTGCTTCATTTGCAGTCCTTTATATGAGTTGACGGTGCCCTCCAAAAACAGTTTCCGTAGGCACATTTCTTTTCTTGTTTGATTCAATGGGTTCTTTAAAAAAACACAATAATGATCCCCAAAAAAAAAAACCGTTGCAGAGGCTACGGCTGCAGAGAGCATAAAAAGATCAGGATAAGTCGTATCGCTAGCTCAAGGTCAACCCACTAGTTACCCATTGCTATCGGCGGATCATCAACTCAAAGGCTCTGATAAATTCCTCTTTGATCATTTTAAAAAATAAAGGAATGACGATGATTTAGTGCATCCTTTTTAGAAAAGGGGGCTTTACATAAATAGACCTCTGCAAATGAAATTTTTAATAGAAACGACAAGTTTGGTCATAGTGGCCATGATGATGTTGGTGGTGGTAAGCATTTCTATAGTACTGGATTCGTTGATATTGCATCACTGAATTCATTGATATTTTCTCATGAAACCAATAGTGAGAAGAAGGCCTTTTTCCTTGGTGTTGACAAAAGAGGTATTGGAGAAAAAAGTACAGAGTACAAAACTCAGAGTAATGCACTGTAGAAATAAAAATCGAATATCGAGAATGAGTGCATGAGCAAATATATTTTGATAATCTATTTACTTTGAAAGAAAAATGTGTTTTACAATGTGAATGGGACTTCAGCTCTTTGCATCATAGTGAAAACAACATTTTTTTATATAGATATACCGACACTCTGTTTTTACAGGCAGTAGAAACTGATTTTTAGGCACCCACAAATTTTCGCTCCAAACACTCGAACTTTCAGGCTACAAACTGAAACTATATATCATGACTTATCTAAAAAAAATATACATGCATTCATCTTTTATCTAAGGTGAAAAGTCAACACATTAAAACTATACATTAAAACAAATACATAGCAAATATATTTGCTGTACAACAAAACAGTTATAGCTACACCAACTCTGGACAGATATTATCGGGGATTTGATTGATAAATGCAATGCAGCTATATGGGAGCTTGTACACGGTTCATAATTTCATTTACTTCACATTCCTTCAGCGAGAAATCAAAATCTACAATTCGATTTGCGTACTTCTAGGTGTGGTGACATATCAATGCATTTAGTTTGGTAGTTTTGATTATTTCCAATGCTATTCTTTAATCACAATTATTAATGTTGAAAGTTCCCAAAGAGTTTCATACATGGAAAAAAAAAACTTTCCCTTTCCCAATGGTTTAGTGAAGGTTTTTGCAAAATGCTATTGTGACTTGCAATGCTGAAAAACAATTTCAACATTGTTGATCAACTCTCTAATGAATTGATACTTCGTGTCAATATTCTTGCTTCTTTTGTGAAAAACTCAATTCTTGAACAACGAAATTGTTGAATTGTTGTCACAATAAATTTTGTTTTGCGTCCTTGTTCATGCCCTAAATCCTTCAAACTTCTTCTCATTCAAATTGCTTGACATGTTGCCCCTCTTGTTGTGACATATTAAGCTTCAGCTGTGCCCAGTGAAACTATTGGTTGTTTCTTGGAAGCACATGAAATGAGTCTCAAACATTAATGAAAAACATAACCTAGTGTTCTCTTTCTATCATTGACACTTCCTTCCCAATCACTGTTAGTATGTCCAACCAACCTAAAATCATTTGTTGTAGCATAAAAAACGCCATATCCTTTGGTTCCATTAACATTCCTTAATATTCTCTTAGATGTTTGTCAATGTGTCTCCTTTTGTGTCTTCACGAACTTCAAAACCAAAATCACTACATACACTAAATCGGGCCTAGTTATAGCCAATTACATCAAACTGCAAACCATACCTTTGTATATTGTCGGAATTACATTATTGCTATAATCTTCCATAATTTCAAACCCATCATTGTTGGAGTTGGCACGTGCTTGTTGTTCTACATTTTGTACCTCTTCAAGATGTTTGTTACATATTTTGTTTGAGAAATAAAAATGCCATCTTCCCTTTGCTTGACGTCTATGCCTAGAAAATACTTTAACAATCCCAAATCTATCATTTCAAACTCACTTTTCATGACTTCTTTGAAATCAACGATGAGGATTTCATCACTCCGTGTGAAAATTAAATTATCTACATATAAAACCATAATTAAAAGATTTCCATCACTTTCTTTGATGTAGAGTGTCAGCTCACCATCACATTTTCTAAAGCCATCATCCAACAAATATGTGTCTATAATGTTATAGCATGTGTGAGGTGCTTGCTTCAGTTCATAAAGATCTTTGTTTAGTCTGTACACCTTGTCTTATTTCCCTTCAATATCATAATGAGGTGGTTGCTCCACATACACTTACTACTTCAACACTCGATTAAAAAACATTGATTTCATGTCCATTTGATATACCTTCCATTTATGTTGCGTTATTATTGCCAAAATTGTTCTCATTGTCTCCATTCTTACAACTAGAACAGATGTTTCAACTTAATCTATTTCGCGTCATTGTTTGTATCCCTTTGCTACTAACCTTTCTTTATGCCTCTCAATCCTTCCTTCAAAATTACTTTTGGTCTTATAGACCCACCTCACACCTACGTCTTCTTTTCCTTGTGGAAGTCTCACTAAATCCCCTTCTTCATTCTTTTCTATTGCCTCTATTTCTTTATCCATTGTTGCTACCCATATTTCTTCCTTAATTGCATCTTCAAAATTAATTGGATAATATACATGAGAAAACAAAGCAAAAAGAGAATACAGACCAATGGTACTTTCTTCTTTATTTTTCTCTTAAATATCGCTCAAACCTCTCAATTGTTGTCTTCTCATACTTGCCAAAGATGTATTTGATGTGTCACTTGATGTTGAACTTGGAGAATGTGCAATTTTTTATCCTTGTTGTGCACTTGGATGGATATATTCTTGAATGTGTAACACTATCCTATTTCTTGTTGATGATGTCACTTGATGACTACTTTGTTGAGCTTGAATAGGAAGAGTCACCATTAAGGAAGTATCTATTGCTACTAATTCCTCTTTGTCTTCTTGTGGTGAAGTAGTTTCCACATTAATTATCTTATATACAAAGTTCCATCCCATGCTTTCTCTTCTATGAATTGCACATCTATGTTGATTATGATCATTTTGGTTTTTGGATTGTAGAGCTTATATGTCTTGGATTCATCACTACAACAAAGAAATATGCAATTCTCCCCTGTGTTGTCCAACTTATTTCTTAGCTCATATGGGACATGCTCATATACCACACATCCAAATACTCTCATGTGAGTGACACTATGTTTTCTTCTACTCCATGCTTCTTTTGGAATCAAAATCTTCACAATTTTGGTTGGACATTTGTTTATGATGTATATTGTGCAAGCTAAAGCTTTAGCCCAATAATTGTTTGGAAAATGATTTTCCTTTAACATACTCCTTGCCACTACCATGCTTCTTTTATTTTCCTTTATACCACACCATTTTGTTGAGGTTTGTACATTGTTGTGAATTGTTTATGAATTCCATGTTCCCTACAAAAATGTTGGAAGTCATTTGAGATGTATTCAACACCTATAATAGTCTCAAAACTTTGATGTAGTGTCCACTTTATTTTTCAACAAGAGCCTTGAATTGGAAAAAGTGCTCAAACACATCACCTTTCTGCCTTAGAAATTAGACGGATGTCTTTCTTGTGCAATCATCTATGAATGTCAAGAAATAGTAACTTCCACCAATTGATGATGTTTGCATTGGTCCACACACATATGAATGGACGATTTCCAATGATGCCTTTACCCTTATTGACTTTCGTATTGGAAATGATTCTCTATGTTGTTTTCCCAAGATGGATCCTTCACATAAGCTGTCTCGCTTTTTTGTTAGTGACAATTTCTTTACCATGGATTTCCTATGTAGCAAACTTGAACGATTAGAGAAAGATTCAACGTAAATCTGCTCATGAAAATTTCATTTAATTTGGCTTTCATAATATGTAAACCAATAAAAATCTTTTAAATTTAGAAAGAGGTAGACACTTGTTGGATGCATAATTATATTTTTGGCTTATCTCATATGTTTACTCAAATTTCAAGTGTAGACACTTGTTGGATGCGGAATTAAATTCCACATTCAACAAGTACCCATTATGCATAATTTTTAGAAGAATCACATTCATAAAAAAATAGAGATACTTTTGAGAAGACCACTAAATATCCTTTTCTAAAAAATCTTTCCTTAAAGCATCCAAAGGTCCAAGGATAAGGAAAGGACCCAATGATCTGATTTCTAGGGTGCATCTTACCTTTATCTAGGGGACCACTCAAAAGAATGCTCAGATCTAGAGGACTCACAAGGTTCCTTCCACCTTCAGGCCCCTAAATACCTTTCAGATCTCCCTAATATCAGTTAATGACCAGGTGGACCCTAGAAATATGAAAGGATTTTATGTTATCCCGTGTTCTTGTGGGACACCACTACATTGGAGAAATTGGCCACTACATAAATCAAACTATTCTTGAGCATGTAGTCAACATAAAACATGGTCGGACTCACTCATCAGTGTTGGTTGAACACCTGGAGAAGAAGAAACACCATATTTATATTAAAGAGGGTCAATTTATTGCTAGGATTGATCATTTCCATCATTGAAAGTTTAGCGAGACCATAGAGATTGGGAGAAGGCTTAATACTATGAATAGAGATGATGGCTAGAAAATCGATAATTGTTGGATCCTTGTCCTTTATTTTGAAAATTCTTCCCTTTATAATTGATTTTTTTCCTCCATTTCTCCATTTTTAACTTAATTATTATTTTTTGTTTCCTTAGTATTTTAAATATATATATATATATATATATATATATATATATATAGATATATTATTTCTTTTTTTTTTATTTCCTTTATATATATATATATATATATATATATATATATATATATATATATATATATATATATATATAATCTAGTACTTGGTTTTTAGTTTTGTATTTACTTTTATCATTTTATTTTTCTATATAAATTTATATACCTTTTATTCTATACTTTAAACTCCTTTATTCCTTAATAATTTTTTTCTACTTAGAATTGTACTTTATTAATTTTACTTTTCAGTCCTCTTCTATAATAACATGCTTTATTATATATATATATATATATATATATATATATATATATATATATATATATGAGATTATTTTTTTATTATTTATTATAAGATATTATTTTTGACCGTTATTTTATTAAAACATATTTATATTTATATTCTATGTCAAATGATGTCTCTAAGGTGATATAATAACATACGACCTTCGTGGCTCATTTTCCTATGGCTCTGTGGGGTTTTTTCTCTATGGTTAATAGCCCCTACTATATTCTAATACCTCTATGACAATACATGTTATATCTCTCTTCAGTGGAAAAACATATCTCTCTGTGGTGGCAAAGCATTTCAACCTTAATTTCTGTGGTGACCTCCATCTCTCTTCGATGATGAAGTATTCTTTCAAACATCTGTAGTGATCTCTACATGTTAACTCTCTCTAACGATGATAAATATATTATATACAATGATCTTCATGGTGGGAACATCTCTGTGCAAACTCTACGGCTACTAATATAACTTTGCGGCATACAATCTCTTACGAGGTGCATACATTGCTCTTACCTTTCTCTTACTAAGTTTTATTTACTATAACTAAGTTCTTATCCCCATATCTCTAACTGTCCCTTTAGCAAAGGGAGGCCAAGAAAAATTACCCTATAAAGTCTCAATGAGTACATTGAATCTTTATAAAAGCAGAGAGAAAAGAGTCTCTACAAGCATATTGAATCTTTATAAAAATGAAGAGAGGAAAGAGAAAGAAAATTTAAGCTAGAATTATCTAAAGTGCTTGAAAAAAACCACAAATCATTAGAAAATAAAATAATAGCACTTGATATTGAACTTCAAGAAATGAAGGGTAGGATGCAAAAAATCAAACCAGAAAAAAATCAATGGTTAAAGAGAATGACATGTTGAGAGATGAGATTAAAAATATAAAAGAAAAACTAAGTAATAAGTCAGCTCGAGATAACAGACACTAAATTAAATATCAAACCCTTAAAAGAAGAAATTAACAAACTAATTGAAGTAGACCATGGGCTCCACAAAAGAGCCTTGAATCTTATAATTGTAGGTATAGAAGAGAAAGACAATGAGGAAACATTATACATAGTAGAAGAACAATTTAAAACCAAATCACAAATTCAAATAACCTATCTCACATAAGCAACAATTGTGGGAAATATAATCAAACATAATCAAAGGCTAATGCAAGTTAAGGTAATTTGTAATGACCATAAATTAGATATTCTTATGAAATATCCAAGCTTAAAATGTTCATGAGTCTTCATAAATGAAGAACTTATGCCTGAAGACCAACCTGACTAAGGAAAGAGCAACAAAAGGTTAAGGAGGCAAGAAAGAAAGGGAATGGGAAATAATTAGAAATAGGAAATCTATTATTATAGATAGATCCAGAAATAAGAGTGACACATAGGAATTAAGGTCACCCTAGATTCTCTTCTCGAACTTTTGTGATTTTCCATGTTGTAAAGGTCCTATGCTAAGTTGGATCCTGTGTGATATTGATCTTATTTTCATAGTTGGAACTTGCGAACATGAGGAATCTAGGGTCCCGCACATTGATGAGTTCATTCTTTGGTCAACTTAGAACAATAAATCTTCCCATAGGGGTGTTGGTGGTATAATTTGTTACATAAATAGTAAGGTTTCTTCTCACTTTCAACTTCATAAAATCGATCCCATCAATCAGTACATTTGGTTTGAAATTTTTTATTCTAACACCTATAGGATTCTCCTCACGTTCATTATTTCCCTCCTGTCAAGTCTAGCTCCTATAAGAAAAAAATATGATAAGAATTGCCCCTTCAATACCTCAGAACAAGACATCCATAGCCTAGGGAATGAAGGTAGTATCCTTTTACTTGGGGACTTCAATGGTAGAACCACTACTAACCATGCTACTATCCTAAGAAATATACCTAGCCTCAACCCCCTATGGCTAGATGAGGATGTTGACTTAGATAATAGATTCAAAAGAAATTCGGATGACATTACGAGAACCTATTTCATACCAAGCTTATCAAGATTTGTAGTTCCAAATACCTTATAATTTGTAATGGAACTAACAAGTCGCCTACCTCTAGCCAAATAAATTTTACTGATGGGTTGGGAAATAGTGTTGTGGATTATGCGATATCTGACACCCATGTTTTCAGCCACATTACAAACTTTGAACTGCTAAAAGATCATGAACCTGATTCCAACCATATATCTTTGTCCTTAACTCTCAATATTTTCATGCATACCAACCACATGCAAAAGATCTACGAGAGTCAAGTGCGCACCCTTTTTGATAGAAGTAACATAGATCTATTCTTAATGTATTTAGAGAGGGATTTAGGTTCCATAACATATAATAATAACATTTATCAAATCTACTACAATTTTACTACAACCCTTTCCATCACCATTGACAAATTCTATACCAAGGTGTCGCATAAAAATAATAATAGAACTTCCAACGCTTGATATGATAAGTACTATAAAATTTCCAGGAAAGCGATTAAGGATGTTTCTACCAAAACTGTTAAGATCATAAATATAAGAATATACAAATATCTTATCAAAAGGAAGAAAATGTCCTATATTAATAAGAGACAAGAGAATCTTCTTCACCTTCTAAAGTTGAGCACAAAAAGTTTTTGGGAAATGTACTTGCTCACGAATCTAAAGGAAATCATTTGATCACCTTAGAGAACTCATATATGTATCTTACAAAGCTTATGACTCCACATTCACAATGGATTTTGCTTTAAATACTCCTATAAAGGAGGATATCTTTTCTTTGGAAGAGGTCGAGTTTAGGATTAAAAAAGACCCTAATGGGAAAGCTAGGGACACTGATGGGTACCAAGATGAAATCTTCAAAATGGGAATTTCTATCATCATACCTCGTATCCACAATCTTCTCAGTTTGGCAGTAAAGAGTTAATTTTGTAATCTTTGGAAGAAAAGCCCTATTGTGTTTGTCATTAAAAGTGGGGATAAAAATGTTCCCTCCAACTATATGAAAAGTATGATTAGCCATATTTTAACCAAACTGCATGGTCTCATATTTGAGAAGAAGATTAGCGTTTGGCATGAAATATGTCATAAAAGAGCTAAAAGGAAAGTTGGTTTTATGAGACAACACTTGACTATTGATCATCTTGTCATGATTAGGATCATTGTTGAGTAGTTTCGAAATAGTAAAACTAATCTATTTTTTGTTTTTTTGACTTTAGAAAACCTTTTGATATTGTTCCTTGGGATAAGCTATGGAAAAAACTTGAAGAGATAATGGTTCCTCTTGAGTTAAGAATAGATGTAATTTGACTCTATAAGAATGGTGTTTCCAAGAATAAAACCAATGAACGGCGATCTATACAAATTAAATGCAATATTGGGGTTAAGTAGGGGTGTCCCCTTTCACCTACCCCTTTTTTTATTTACATTGATAAACAAGAAGAGTGTTTGGAAATTGTAGGTTGCTCCAAGATGGGTATGATGATTAATACCGACAAGACTAAAGTCATCATAGTTAATTCCAAAAAGATCAACCTTCATAATATCATGTATGATAACAATTACTTGGAGCAGGTTTCTTCCTACAAGTATTTAGGTATTGATATTCATCGTCAACTCAACTAGAATTATAACATTGAAAAATTGATTATTGGAGGTTGGAAATCTTATTATGAGCTTGAAAATAACTGTAATTCGGTCAATCTGTGGATTTTGAGTAAAAAAGGGTTCTCTTAACGATTCTTGTCACCTTTGTTATTTTATATGGATGTGAGGTTTTAGGTTACATTATATCTAGAGAGTAGTGGAATAAAATCAAGATGATTCAAATGAAATTTATAACCTACAACCTCAAGATTAAAGAAAATATTACCTATCCTATCCTCCTAATCAAAGCTATCCTTTCCTTGATTGAAAACATGCAAATGTTTAGGTACATGATGTACTAGAAGAAGTTGACCAACATGGAATCTAAGAGGTTTCCAAAATTTTCTTCCAATGCTAGCCAAAACCTCCACATCTATCTCAAGCATGGTAGGCCTAATGATACCAAGTCTTGGCTCAACCATTGGGGGATAAAGGAGGGGACCATCTTGGAGAATAAGGATAATATTAAAAATACTATTACCTCCAAATTTAAGGATAAATTGTGAGATGATAAGGAGGTACAGGGGAAAAGGAGGCTAAAGTATTACAAGGACGAGATCAGCTAAACCCTTCCTAGCAAAAATTATCTCTCTATCTTGAGCAATATTATAAAGATAATTAAAATTTCAAAGATTAGAACTAATTCTCACGAGCTTCATAGTAAAACCGAGTGTTGGATTGTCCAAAAAACACCCTAGGACAGAAGTACTTGCCGCCGTTGTGATACTAAGAGAGTTTAAGATGAAATTTTTCTTCTGTTGGATTTCATGGCTCTTACTTGCATTTGTTCTCATTTCCAAAACATTTTCCACACATCCAACCTCCCTGACTTGTTAATTCAATAGAATTATAGTGGCCTTGGAATGTTTCTTTCCCTTCTTTTTGATCATAGAAATAAAATATTAAAGAGTCGCAATTAATCCCTTATTAAGGTTCGATAGACCACATTGGTCTTTGTAGACATTAATCATCATCATAATCATCATATTCTTTTAATTATAGATTTTTTATTTATATATTTTATTATTATTTATTTTCATATTTTACTATTCATTTATTATTCCTTTTGTTTTTACCGTTTACAATTATTATATTTAGTTAAAACATATTTATATTTATTTATTTAGATAGTGTAGTTTATTAAGATTTATTTGTTTTTTTATTTTTTATGTTAGAATTTATTATTATTTACTGTAGGTTCTTTTCTTCTTATCTCCTATTATTCATTTTCTATATGTTTTGTAGAAACTCCATATTATTTTAAATTTTCTAAATTTTTAGTAAATATATATCAGTTTTCTTTTTTTATTTCGTGGTTAATTATATATATAGAGTGGAGATTTACATAGTTATTCATATTGTTTGAATCTTTCAGATATGAATTGTGTAGGAGTTTTTTCTATTGGAGTTTTTCGCATCTTAAGGGACTATAAAGTTGATAGATTATAAGGGACAATGCTTACTAGACCTATAAATAATGAGAGCTTGTAGAGGTGATAGATAATAAGAGATAATACTCACTAGACCTATAAATAACAAGAGCTTGGAGAATAGAAAACGATCACAAATTTGTGAATAACAAAATAAAATAATTAATGATCAAATAATGAAAGAAAAAAACTTCAAGCGCCTTAGTTGTTTCAACCAGGCTCTAATCTTAGCTC
The DNA here is from genome assembly GCA_031772625.1 of Pinus tabuliformis. Taxonomy (NCBI): domain Eukaryota; kingdom Viridiplantae; phylum Streptophyta; class Pinopsida; order Pinales; family Pinaceae; genus Pinus; species Pinus tabuliformis. The sequence continues at coordinate 814,230,311 of CM062819.1, read as the reverse complement.
GGATCCATTTTCATAATACTCTCGTTATCGTTATCGTAGAATCCTTAGAAATAGAAAAGAATCTTACTTCGTATCTATTTTCACTCTTATAGAACTTTAGAAATAGAAAAGAATCTTACCTCTTATCCATTTTCACTTTCATTATCATAGAAACATTAGAAATATAAAATAACCCCAATAATTTCAATTGGGAAGATAGATATAAACTTAATCACCCTGGGAATCATATTATCTATCTCCTTTTCCCTAATCCCCTGGTATCTGTTCAATCAATCAACGAACTGCTTATCTTCCTCTGTAAAACATTCACAAGTATGTAGCAGCGAATCTTGACGACAACATTATGATAGACACTATACTATTTTTTCTTGAAGATCACATAAAGGCATGTCATTTTCAGCTTCGTGTTATTATATGGTTCCTTCAAAATCTCTCACATGGATCTACGTGATCACATGGATCTTTGAGAAACAAATTCCAATTACAAAGCATTTAGATTGAGCATGTTATGTGAGGATCCATCACAACCATTTCTCAAATAATGTATTGCATGTTTATTTTATTTATGTTTAAGTCAACCCACCATATACTTTAGACTCTTAGAGTATCATCTACAATTAACAAACGTCTAATATAAAAGGGAGACCCAGGATTAAAAAAATATTCGAATAAATGATTGTTTTTGGTTATCTCGACAATCGCAGTAACAACATAAATCTAAACTAATTACAATCTGCCGCCCATGAGTTAGCAAGCCTGTTAGTGCTGTCTGAACGTGCAGCGGGACCAAATTAGATGTTGGGTTGCAGGCTCTCTCAAACATGTTTCTCTTAATAATTCGGCCAATCTTAACCGGGCTGAATCTTTCCTCAGTTGCCCTCTTTGGATATATCATTGATTTACGTTCAGTGACTGAAATTTTACGCCTGGAAATTTCTACTTTTAAGTTTTAACAGTCAGATCTGAAGCACCAGTAACTCTTGTAATTCCAACCGACCGGTGCGTTAACGTGTTAATCCCCGCTGCATTAATCTCGTTAACTGGACACGAACCTCCCCCGCTGGGAGACCTATAGTTTTGACAATTAGAAGGGCCTGACGGAGCTACGGGACCCCTAAGGGATTCAAACCACTCATTCTTCATCTTACTAATATTATTATTATTTTCGATTTCATCTCTCTGCAATTTGAATTTCAAATGTAGTGGCCTACAACCTGAACTTTCGCCAACCATCGTGACCACTACAAGCATGGCCATCAATATTACCAGTCGCGTGGACGCTAATGTCAATTCCATATCTCTCCAACCTATACAATTCTTCTCTTCGCAGCCGTAGAATAAGTAACTGTTCGCAACAATATCGATATCAAAATCAGAAGAAGATGAACAATAATATGAGTGTGTGTATATAATATGAGTGTGTATATATACCAAGAAATTAGGGGGAGAAGAGGAGGACAGAGAACAGAGAAAGCGCGGAAACGATGATTAACCGTTGACTCTAATCTGGAGTTTGGGAACTCGTTCGACATTTTCAATGCAATCAAGTGGACACCTAAATGGAATCTTGATCTCCGTGCACAAGTCTTCCCCAAATCGCTGCGTTTAAAATTGCGGGTACTGACTGAAATTATTTATTTAATTTTCGTAATAAAACCTTTGACTCAGCTTCGAGACTTGACTTTTGGAGAACACGCTCATCGACTTGTCCGCCCTGTCACGGATTCCAAACGTTGAACGTTTGAACGTCTAGAATAAAGGCCCTATTTCTGAAAATGAAATGAGTCAGTAATAAACTCGTGGTCTTTCTGTTTTACTGTGACGGAAAAATGGCTAGACGATCGAGAATAGGTCAACCCGTATTTAAACGAATTGCTGAGGTCGACATATAACAGTCACCAATTTAAGACCTCTCTTTCATATTTCTCATCTGCCAATATTATAACTTTTCTTCCCACCATGACAATAAAATGAATATAACATGAAAAAATCATTTTACAATGGCTAATATTTTGTTTAAAAGCAAAAATTCTGTGATATTGTGCTTAAATGCAAAAATACTGATGTTTATATCTATAATGCATAACCAAATATCAGAAAGTGACCATATATATATATATATATATATAATATGTTAATTTTCACAAGGAGCGAAACATAAAATAAAAATAAAAAATCGACAATGAAAAAAAACATGATAACAATGTAGCCGAGATAAATTTTTAATAGAAAAGAATGTCATGTAGCAGTGAAGATTTAATAATAAATTGAACAAGGATTAATGAAGGAATGAAGAATAAAACCTGTAATAAGAATGAACTAATGAGGAGATGACTATGCTTTATCTGCAATGATAACCATTCATGTCCAGGTGATAGGAAGGAGGCAAGAAAGACAGAAGAAGAGGAGATTTCTTCAAATCATGTGGAGTTTTCTGTAGTTGGGTCTATTGGTTTATATGATGGTGAGCAACAATATGGTATTATTCAGAGAGACTTGCAGGATTATAAGATTTTGAAAGTGCATGAGGAAATTCTAACTGATGGTATTGATGAGGTAGACGCCTATACAATAGAGTCCATATATATCCAGGAGTATGTCCATGAATAGTATGAGCTATCAGGTGTAGATAACAGTCCACCGGTACATCCATGTTTGAAAACCAGAGAGAGTGAACAACATATTATCCCCACAGGTGGAGAAGGCCAAGAAGAAGACTTTCAAGGAGATTTAACTGAGGAGCCAATAATGTAAACCAACATGATGAGAGGGATCATGATAAACATAACGTGCAGGATGAACAATTCCCAGAGAGCCAATCAAATGCTCATGTTGAAGTGGTGATCGTATGGCATCCAATGTAGACATGTACAAAGATATTTAGCGGGGCACCAGAATCACCAGTAGAGGACTTTCATGGAAAGATAACACATTTGAAGACACATCTTATGATGTTAAGGCAGAGAGTGAGGACAACTCGAGACAATATCTTACAAGAGAACAGAAAAATTGAGGAGCTCATAAAGGTATGTGCAGAGTCAGCAACCAAATTGTCGAGTATTGAGGAACATCTCAATTCCCTCACTAAGTATCAGGAGGAATACAATTGGGAGCTCCATAATAGCCCTCTATAGGAGTACATAGATAAGGCTTGTAGAAGTGGATTACTTGAGGGAAAGCAATCTTTGTGCAGGAGGATTTGTAATATTCCATTTTTTGGATACGGTCCAAATGGACGGAATCCGCCCATGGTATTTACTGTGAATTTTCCCATGGTATTTTCCTTCCTTTTTCCAGGGAAAATAATAAAATAAAGTTTCTAAAGGGTCCATCAAGCCTATCAAAGGGGATAGGAGCTAGGAATTGAGATGATTAGAAGTTTTTCTATCTTATTGTGTTTTGTTCAGAACTTGGCATGGCCAGTTCTAAGTTGATACCAAAACGAAAACCTCGTAGTGACAGTGGTATGGTGGATCCATTTAGGATTCACACATGGCCTTTAGTGTATTGTTTTTCTTGTGTTGAGCAGTAATGCATGCTATATGTAGGAGTTCCAATCTTATTCTGTGGGCATGTGTTATTTTCTTCAATTAATAATATCAATAAATGGCTACATTTCTAGATCCCATCTGTGTTCTTTTTCTTGTTGAAGGTTTAATTTATTTTACTTTAGTCATAACACTAAAGTGTGCAAGATTTGTTATAATTTTTAATGTTTGGGATGTTACAGTGGTATCAGAGCAGTGTATCCTTCCAGCCCGAGGGTTTCTTACATGAAAATTTGGTGGGATTTACTCACCCTAGCCGACATTTCCATCTTAGGTGGTATTCTCTATTAACCTAGTTGGTTTTTCAGTTGATAAAAAAATAAAGTTTTCTACATTGTTTGAAGGTTATTATTTTGTTGTAGAAGAAAGGGGTCGTAGAAGTGAGTATTATTGTAAATAATCCATCAATGATAAATTAATCATGACATTCCTTATACATTTGTTGCATAAGAGAATTAGATCCAAAGCTTTTCATATGCTAGGTTTCATCGTAGAGGTCGAGGGGAAGTGTGCTAATCCCGTGCATCAGAGCAACGATTGTGAGGGTTCAGAGCTATAAGGCCGAGCGAAAAGATCTTGAGGTTATATCCCTCTGCATGGGGGCTTGTGACATAACCAAGATTGAACCCATACTGAACTAGATCAACCTTCATCATGTTGACAACCAGGGATTCATACACAACAAGGGAGCTCACCCTTCTCCTGTGACTAAGATGCTAAAGCCGTGAACACCAATAAATAGAGGTGATGTTGCTTTTGTTGGGAATAATACTGAGAGGGGCGAGTGAATCAATATTTATGAAATAAATAACTTTTTCATTTCATACTCAGATTTATATATGCTACTTCAATGAGGGGAACTCGCTTGTGCACGCAACTGTCTTTAAGGAAACCATCGTATATCCAGTTAGCTTATGATTCAGTTCATTCATCATATGTTGATCTTTAATGAGTACTTTATTAACCATTTAAATAATAACCATGTACAATAAAAAATAATAAATTGTCACACATAAGCAACACACATGAACACTAAGATTTCAGGTGGAAACCCAATGCGGGAGAAAAACCACCTACTCTTGTCGTCTTTGTCTTCTTTTAACATAAGAAAAATTTGTTTACAATCTTGTACTGGAGAAAAATCATACCAGTACGAAGGCACCCACCTACAAAAGGCTGCAACCTTCTCTAGTTCTCTAGTTTCTACTAGAAGGGAGCTACAACTCCCTAGCTCTTGTATTAGCCAATATGTTTACTAGTATGTAGCCGCCAGCCTGTAGAGGGCTCCAACCTTCACTCGTTCTCCAATTGCTACTCGAAGGGAGTTCCAACCCCTTGGCCCTTGTTCTGGCTAATATTTTTACCAGTACGTAGGCACCGACCTATAGAAGGCTACGACCTTCTCTCTTCCTCTAGGGACCACGTTTCATAAATTTTCAGACTGGATACTCCCGGTACAGAACAACATAATATGAATGCCATGTTTCATCCAATTTTCATACTTTACCTATCAGCAACATTGAAGCTCAAAATAAATCACCATTGCAATATAGCCAATCACTGAAAACCCATCAAAACTGACGCAAATCACAATCAATCGATCTGAATATTCAGAGCACTATCACTAGAACACAGTCACCAAAACACAGAGTAGAACACAAAACTTTGCATCAACAACCAGAACCAATTGCAACTTCAAACATCATATCTCATAATGTATACACTACTTTTAAGTTCCGAAGCAGTGTGTATACCCGCCTTCACCAAGGCGAACCAGCGTATAGAACTTCAAATACTAAGTTAAAACTTCACAGCTATTCCAGACTTTAGTCATACTTAGAACATAACATTTACAGAATAAAACATGCGTTAGCATTAAGATCTAGATTATCCATGATCAAACCACATAGTGATAATACATTTTAGGTCTTATGATCCTAATCCATCATCAAATCTCATCCATCATCAATCGCTTAGGTTCATCCTTAGTTTAGATCACGGAAAGCAGCAGAAAATCATAACATGCATATTTTCTCTTCATAAGATATTCATTACTTGCACACTTAGCCTTTTGATCTTCTCCTTCTTATATACTTAGATCCTCTCTCAATACCTCGGACCAAAACCTCAGACCAATACATCAAACCAAAACCTTGGACAAAAACCTCAAACCAATACCTCGGACAAAAACCTTGATTTTCCATCCCATACGTGCTTTTCCTTTTGTGAAAGTGTGTGCATACATATATGCTCCTTTTGTTCTGTTAACCCCCCGTGTATACACTGCTTGGACAAAAGTGAACTAACATATACTTCTTAAACCATTTGATCTATAATCCTTTGTTGTTAGCCTGTTGCATTGTGAAATTCTATCATTCAACATATATGTGAGTTTCCATTAAGGACAACACCTATATCATAATGCCAACAATCTCCCCCTTTGGACTTGATGGCAACCATATTGGTGTTTATTATGTCAAGTTGTAGAACCTGATAGATATATTAAAAAACACCAAGATACTCTCCCCCTTTGACATCAAGGAAAAATGGCGGACGAAAATATTCTCCCCCTTTGACATCAACGGCAAAGGGCAGACCAAGTTATTCTCCCCCTTTGAGATACACTATGATGTCCATGCTCCTCCTGAGTACATGCAGAGTCTGCAAAAATATGTTTCAAAAAAATAACATCACTTTATAACTCAACTAAGTGAGTATGACCTCCCTAAGACCAATGACTCATACAAACATCAATCACCCAACCAGGTGGGGATACACCAAATTTGACTCAACCACCCAAACAAGTGGGGATATACCAAATGTTTATAAATGACTGAACTAGCAATTATTACATCATCCTTCCCATGCACAGTGGGGTTATAAATTAGGTCTTTACATGACCTTTACATCAATTTATATACATGACATTTACAACAAGGACCAATGATCTAGAAAACGTCATGATAGTCATCAACAACTATCATGCACCATATATGATATGTACCATAAGCATATGTTAGCAACATCAAGATCAACAACCTGTATGTGTCCATCATTCAAAGAGTCATCTGAATCAAAGAAACTATGTGAATCAAGTAATATAAGTATCATCATGTATAATGCCAACAATACATTATTAGAAGTATATGCTCCCCCTAAACCTATGTCATTCATTCACTGTCAGATTTGATCATACCATTTATCAGTAAGAATCATCAAGGCATCATCATCAACCAATTATTCATCAAATTATTAACAACTTATGAGAGCCAAAATCAATTCTACATATCATCGGCAGACTGTAATCATCATCAATCATAACAGAAAATATTATTGATAATTGACTGAACCATATCAGACCCCTTTTCCTCAATCTGTCCCACTACTTCTTCCTCAAAACACCATATACGTGAATGTGCAGCTTTTAACTCACATATATATGTGACCTGTATTCATGATAACTATGTATGAGAATTGGAATACTTGAGTTTCACACTTTCTGCTCCCCCTAAGTATGTTATGTATGTATATTGAGCTATGCCACATCCTTCTGACTATACTTCCTTCCTCTTCTATACCTTGGAGTGTGATGATGTTTTCTCCTTTTGATATGTCGGCCGAAAAGTGCTCCTGCACTCTTTTGGTATATGCCCGAACTTGTTACAAGCATAGCATCTTATATGTTTCATATTCTCTATAGTAGTCAATCGATTTGTGACCAAACATATTGCAAGAAAAACAATATCTCTTAAAGTACCTGGAAGCTGATGATATTTCTGTGTGACAGTTATTAGCTTGAACCATTCTACTTCTGGGTCTTGCTGCAACATGTCCAAAATTATGACATATAAAACATTCAACATTATTCATCAGAGGAAAGAATTAATTATCACTTGCATGGTTAGGAGTAAATGATTTTATTTGAAGACTTTCTTTCCTTGGTTGTTGATGGGGTTGACCTCTTATCTCCTTGTTTAGCATTTTAGATTTTGCATCAGAGTTCCTTGGTTCAGTTTGTGAGCTAGATTCACCTTTAACAGTTTCATGAAAACCAAGACCAGATTTGATGGTAGGAGACCTTTGACTACTAAGAATGTCATCCTAAATCTTAGTACTATCTTGAAATCGTAAAAGTTTATCCTTTTCTTCTAATTTACCTTTTAGGATATTTACCTCAACTTGTTATTTCTCTTCCTTTTCAAGAAATTAATTCTTTATGATTTCTTCAGCCTTTCTTCCTTCTTCCACTTGTTTCCTTAATTTGAGAATCTCATTTTCTTGTTCTTCATCTACTCGAGGTAGTCCTTCATTATGCTTATTTGAATTTTCAAGGTCTTCTTTTAGAGAGGCGATGTGAGCTTCAAGACTTTCATAGTAACTAGATCTATCTTTAGGTCTCTTGATTGTTGAACTCTTTTCATTTACTTCATTTCTTAATGATGTCACTTCATCCTGCAACTTTTGACATTGATCTTCCTTTTCCTTGTACTGCCTCCTTACTTTGTTTCCTTCCTCCAACTGAGCTTTTAATCTGGTAACTTCTTCTTTGAAGGCACACTCCCTTTTGTTAAATAGATCTTGTTGATCTCTAATTTTATCTATGAGTCTTTTGACTTCTACCTCTATATTTATTTCACTATCACTTTCAATATCTTCAACATTGCATGAACAGAGAAAAGAATCACCAAAAGACCAAAAATTTGTAATTAATACTTCTTTTGCTTGTTCATCTTCAATATGAGGTGATTTTGAATATGAATACTTGTTTCCACCTGATGGCCAATTGTCTCTCATGTTGTCAATGTTCCTTTGAGATGTCTTCTTCTTCTGAGGCGCTTTCTTCTTTATCTTCTTTCCCATTGTTTCTACGGATCTCCTTGAAGCGATCAAGCTTGTGTCAAAGGAATTTCTCTAATACCAATTGTTGGGAATAATACTGAGAGGCTTGGGTGAATCAGTGTTTATCAAATCAATAACTTTTTCATTTCGTACTCAGATTTATATACACTAATTCAATGAAGGGAACTCTCGTGTGCACGCAACTATCTTTAAGGCAACCAATGTATATCCAGTGAACTTATGATTTAGTTAATTCATCATATGTTGATCTTTAATCAGTACTTTATTAACCATTTATATAGTAACGACATGCTTTGTCCTCTCAAAATGTCATGACATGTTGGGAAATATCATTTGATAGTATTTCAGCCCAATTAAAAATTTTACTCTCAACATCCCTTTGAGTAATAGGGATCCAATATTCACGGAAATGATTAACATTTCTCCAACCAAATAAATGACATAACATGGTAGCAAGATAATAAAATTGAGAGCTAAGGGAAGAAATGGAATAAACATGAGCATGTTATTTCTTATGTTTCTCAAGGACACTTCTCCAATCTTTTATTAAAGAGGGAAGGGTTCTATCAAGGTTTATTCATTCTTTTATATGAAACCAATAATGAAGGCCTCATTGAAAGTTAAACTAGGTTTGGGTAGTTTGTACATACCTTGAATATCAATTGGCATGAATGGCCCAAGAATTGGACCCTTTGGATTTATAATGTGGTGCTTTGAAATATTGGCAAAGTCAACATTCCAATGAATTAAGTCTATATAATGCATGAGTCTGGGCCTAGTGGCGACTTTATGTAACCAGACCTCACTGTGTCGACTAATTTGTACTTCAATTCATTTTTCCTCTCAGGTTCATCTCTAGGTACCATTGTACCAGTTTATTCCTCAAAATCATATTATATTTCATCTTCCATTAAATAATAAATTACATCACAGGTTGATACTTTTACATCTTGAGTAATCACTCTATCTGAATACAAGCTAGTTTTGGGAATTTTATCATTGAATTCTTCCATAACTGGCCCCATAGATCTTGGAGGACGTTGTATTTTCCTTGTGTTTCCCATTATTGATGATTGCATAAATAATGAAGGAGAATCCATTTTTACAGGATTGGTACTACTTGTAGAGCTGGATTGCTACACACAAAGGTGAGAATTACTATGATTTCATGCAAAAAAAATTAAGCAAGTGTATCTATGCCAAAGGATGGTAAATTAAAATTAATTATAAAAGACATAGAAATCATAATAGTTGGCTCATTTTAAAATACAATGTGAGCCACATCAGTATGTCAAATGGCATGTGCCAAATGGTGGGTTTTAAGTGACATGTGATGATGTGGAAATGCCACCATCCTAGGAGAAATTAGCCTAGAAGCAACTCGTGAAGTATTCCAGAAGAAAATATTTGGGGAACTTTACCTAGGATTCTATAGATGATGAGATGAGCTAAGATTCATGGACAGGTGACTAGAAGAGTGAAAGGGCAATAACAATCCCTAGATAGATACTTCCCCGGGATAAACTCATGATGAATGAAAGATATGTTTATTCCAGGATTGGTTATGTGCGAGATAGGTTTCACCTCGACATGGGTTTAATTAACAAGAACAAATTCATCCTGGAGGAAAAGCATGGGGCACAATTGTACATAAATTCCAGGGAGGCTTGCAGCTAAGGTTTTGGGATTCATTTTATCTCTAATTCAGGCAACAGTTAGGTTTAGAAACAGATTCCCCAAGGGTAAATAAATTGTTTACTTAAATAGTTTTTTTTCTTCTAGGATCTTCTTGATGAGGTAATTTGTACAATGTCTTCCCTTCTAGTCCTAAAGGGAGTAGTGAAATAATATAAACGAGCTTTAGTTGTGTAGATAACCTTAGTTATGTTCTCAACTGTGGTGTTTTTTGGATTTTATTTATTTGTAGATAAAAATCTAACTTAAGCTAGGTATAAGCATGAAGATGTAAAATTAAAGGTTTTTCAATATTTTTCCAAGGTGGTTCAAGTTTTTAAAAATTTAAAGGGTCCCCATTTTATTATGACATAAATATAAAAATCAGTGGTTCTTGTTTGCCATGACAGGCATGGATTTATTATTTTCCCCATGGGAGTTCGTATCCAAGATGCATTGGGGAGATCCATGCTGACAGATGAAACCGCTACCCCGGTTGTGACATCAACGTGAAGGAGAGGGCATAACACTATTTCATTTACATTTTTCAATAATTACAATGCCATTATACCATCGATTAACTTATGGAATGTTGATAGGGAATAGTGATAGCGGAAGGACCGACCCTATAATGTTAGTGGGGAAGGGGGTGGTCACAATTTTGTTGAGGATCATTATTTGAGCCCTTTTAGCTAGGATCATCGCATGGTTTATACAACTCACATCCAACATAACCAACCTTTTTCATTCTACCGTGGGCATAATTCACTTAATACTTTCATATGACAGATCAATGCCACCATAATGTCAAGGTAGGCTGGTCATTGAAGCAAAATTGGGCATCTATTTGTCCCCTGTAAGTTCAAATGTTGTTTCACTATGAAGAAAAATAATTATACTCAACACACACAATGCAATTAAGTGGATCCATAAAACTTTTTAAACATAAATTTTCATTAAGTCTGCAAATGCTTTGGGAAGGAAAAAAAATATTCCAAATTCTAACATGCAATTTTTTTCACGAACTATTTCTCTTGTATATAGATACTCTCCAAAGTCTTTCCAATCTTCTTCTCCCACAGAGCGAAAATATCATTGATATAATATGTGTTGAAACGAATTCTCAAATACAAGATCTTGTCTAGAGTTCCAGGGTCAGTCATTTCCTTGATGGTGAATGTTCTGATATCCTCCTGCTTCACAAAAGCAACTAGACATCCAATACAGGACAAATTAACAACTTCTCAAGGAGTACATGATCACACTTTAGTTATAAAACACAAACTTTTGAGAAGAGAGAACATTGAAAATACCTTTGGAATTTCTATCTCCGGATATCACAACATTATCTGTTGGAGGGACGGTAATGCCCAACTTTCCCAAAGCTGGCTAAGAAAAGGCCAAGAAAATAGTTGTTAGAGACAAATGTGTAAGGGATGCATTTTACCTCAATGGCCTTGTGAATTTTCACTTTCTTTGGTAGGAAATGTGGTATTCTAAGACTTCACTACTTTGGTTTTATTAATGTCATTCTTGAACTTAGATGGGAAAAACTTTAGTAAATATCATCACCAATGATTGTGAAAAAGCATTTGGAATTTATATTTACTCATAACTCTATATATGAAAGTCTCAAAGATAATATATAATGCTATGTATCTTGATATTTCCAACCTCCTTAATGACCTTGATAATATTCAACTAATCCATCATCTATGGTCCCTTTACAACTGAGATAAATACATCAACTTTCTTGATTTCCTCCATAATACTTGCATGCTCTTCCAGAGATCTCTGCAAATAGGTGATTCTATACTAGGTTATGCATTTAGGCACATCGAAGAACAATAAGGTCCTAAATGACTACCTACTCTAATAATGCCTTGTGTGAAATAGAAGACTCTCTAGAATATAGGATGCCAAGCACATTTTTTTAGATGAAAAAGAAAACTATATAACATAACTCCCACATTGTGGAATACAAATATGGAATAAATAACTATAGGGTTGAAACTCTCCAATAGGAGTTCAAAACATTGCTTAATATTTACCTCCATAATCGAAAGAAAAAAATGAAAAAATATGCATAAGAACATGAAAAATAGTAGAAAACTAGTATGTGCTTATGAGTCCTCACAACCCACTTGGGAAAATGATATATTTGGATAACCACAAGAACAAAGTAGCAGTGAATCAATTTATTAGACCTGGTCTTCAAATTCCATATAGATGGAATGGTAAAAATTAAAATCAATTTGATAACCAAAAAAAACCAATGTGGATATAAAATGGGCTTATCACTCCTCACAAAAAATAAAAATAAAGCATGCACTATAAATAAGATGAAGAGGCAAAGAGAAGAAGAATACAACCCGAGAAGATCAATTGAAGTTATTTTAATAAATATATTATTTTCCAGTATCTCTAAGCTCGTTTTTATTTATATTTGATATATCACTTAACCCTGTCATGTATCCTCAAGATCTAGTTATCAATCCTCATCGATACTAGTTTTATGTCCGTTGTTAAGAAGGAATATATATTTTATCAACATTTTAGGACATTTACATATAGTCTTCTAAATTTCTTACCCTTCAAAGTGCTCTTATAACTAAAATTAAAAAAAATTAAGCTCAAGTTGAAGATAAGGCTGTCATTTCACATGAATGCTTATGATGCACATGCAACAAACAATCATATGTATAATCTTATGAAAATAATATTTTTGTACTCAACAGATCATGTCCAAAATAAAATGCATATATCGCTTTCTTTTCATTGGAAAGATTCAAGGCAGTTTCCATTAAAATTTTAAAAGCACAAGATATTCCAATACATAACCATTAATTATAAAATACAAAGCAAATAAAATTAAAAGATCATATGTCACAGCAAAAAAGTCTCATAACATATTTTCAACATGGTCAATGAATATACAAATTTCGTTGAGAACATTTATGAGTTCTTATTAATTACTGATAAGAAAAACTCTTATTTATATATGTCCATGATTATTTAACTACATGCATTACAAGGACATTATACAATATGAATATATCACATTTGTGACCTCCACGATATCATGTTCATCTTGTTCTAAGGGAAATAACGTCAATCAATGAATTCATAAGCATTGATATGTTAATCAGAATTGGCTTTTACTCAGTTTTAGTTTTCCCTGTATCAAGTATAATCATATATTTATTGCACGAAAACAATAATAACACCTCCTTCTATGATAAAACAGGTAATTTTTTGTATATGTGAATCATATCCAATAAATTGACCATCAGTTTCTCTATTAGGGTACAGAATATTTTTTATTGATTAAGCATACCCAACCACCTAACCAAGTATGCAAAATGAGTAACAAACTTCAGCTACTATGAGGCATTATATGAAAAGATTTGAATTGTGGCAGAAAACTATAAGGAGAAGTGTAGATATAAAAGCAACTATATATTCACTGTTAGTAGCGCCATGCATGAGAATTTTGACATGAGGAATTTAGGGTTCCACACATTGATGGGTTCATTATTTGGTCAACTTAGAACAAAAAATCTTCCCATAGAGGTGTTGGTGGTACAATTTGTTATATAAATAATGAGGTTTCTTCTCACATTCGACTTCATAAAATCGATCCCATCAATCTGTACATTTGGTTTGAAATTTTTGATTCTAACACCAATAGGATTCTCCTCAGAATCCATTATTTCGCTCTTATCAAGTCTACCTCCTATAAGAAAAAAAATTGGATAAGAATTGCCCCTTCAATACCTTAGAAAAGGACATCCATAGCCTAGGGAATGAAGGTAATATCCTTTTACTTAGGGACTTCAATTCTAGAACCACTACTAACTAGGTTAATATCCCAAGAAATAACCATAGCCTCAACCCCCTATGGTTAGATGAGGATGGTGACTTAGATAATAGATTCAAAAGAAATTTGGATGACATTACTATTTTCTACCAAGATTATCAAGATTTGTAGTTCCAAAGAACTGATAATTTGTAATGGAAGTAACAAGTGGCCTACCTCTAGCCAGATAAATAATATTGATGGGTTGGGAAATAGTGTTGTAGATTATATGATATCTGACACCCATTTTTTCAGCCGTATTACAAACTTTGAACTGCTAAATGATCACGAACATGATTCCGACCACATACCTCTATCCCTAACTCTCAATATTTTCATGTATACCAACCACATGCAAAAGATCTACGAGAGTCAAGTGCACACCCTTTTTGATAGAAGTAACATAGATCTCTTCTTAATATATTTAGAGAGGGATTTAGGCTCCCTAAGATATAATAATAGCATTGATCAAATCTACTACAATTTTACTATGACACTTTCCACCACCATTAAAAAATTCTCTACCAAGGTGCCATATAAAAATAATAATAGAACTTCCAACCCTTGGTGTCATAAGGACTATAAAATTCCCAGAAAAGCAATTAAAAACGCTCCTACAAAATTGTTAAGATCAGAAACATAAGAATATAAAATCTCTTATCAAAGGGAAGAAAAGGCCCTATGTTAATAAGAGACAAGATAATCTTTTTCACCTTTCTAAACTTGAGCCCAGAAAGCTTTGGCAAAATGTACTTGCTCACAAAACTAAATACAATCATTTGATCCCCTTAGAGAACTCAGACATGTATCTTACGAAGCTTCATGACTCTCCAGTCACCATGGATTTTTCTTTAAACACTCATATAAAGGAGGATAACTTTTCTTTGGAAAATGTCAAGTTCGGGATTAAGATGCTTCGTAATGTGAAATCTAGGGACATTGATGGGTACCAAGATGAAATCTTCAAAATGGGAAGCTCTATCCTCATTCCTTGTATCCACACTATTCTCAATTTGGTGATAAAGCATGACTTTTTTAAGCTTTGGAAGAAAATCCCTATTGTGTCTATCTTTAAACGTGGGGATAAAAATGTTCCCTCCAACTATATGACCATTATGATTAGCCATATTTTAGCCAAACTGTATGGTTGTATATTGTATAAGAAGATTAGCATTTGGTGTGAAATCTTTCATAAAAGAGCTAAAGGGCAAGTTGGTTTTAGAAGGCAACACTCTACTATTGATCATCTATTCTCAATTTGGCGATAAAGCACGACTTTTTTAAGCTTTGGAAGAAACGCCCTATTGTGTCTATCTTTAAAAGTGGGATAAAAATGTTCCCTCTAACTATATGACCATTATGATCAGCCATATTTTAGCCAAACTGTATGGTCGTATATTGTATATTGTAGAAGAATATTAGCATCTGGTGTGAAATATGTCATAAAAGAGCTAAAAGGCAAGTTGGTTTTAGAAGACAACTCTACTATTGATCATCTTGTCATGATTAGGGTCATTATATATCTACCTGAGCTTGTTACTGAAAATACTATAGGGTTTATATGCACTGTCTTTCTAGTTATTTACTGCAATCTAGACAATCTACATATTTGTTGCAATCTACATTCAGGTAATAAAGGTATTACTTTCTCTGATACTTGTTCATGTAATTTCTATTTAATAGTTTTTCACAGAATTCATTACCTCTATTAAAAGGCTCTGTACTATTATAATCTTTAGGACTACCAATAGGAATTAAACTTATTTACCTCCCTACCATGAGATTTACTATAATAATAGATCTCCCCTGGTGCTATCCCTGCTCCACAGAATTCTTTCTCAATAAAGACTAAGTGTTCTTAACCAGACTTAGCTAACACAACTGCCTGACCTCTCAGCACAGTTCTCTTCCTCCTTTGATACCCCTATCCTCTTGATCATTTTCTCCTCAAATAGTTTCCCGGTTTCTTTTCTTGGAATAGGTAACAGCTTCTTTTAACTAATTAATTAAAGAAACATTCTTTACACTAGTAACTACAAAATTCCTTCTCATAATTTAATTCAAAAACAGTTTATGTTTTCAGAAAAATAATAGTTAGTTACACTTCCCCATAAATATAATGGTTCTTTGATGTTTTAATCAGTTTCTGCTTGACTACATTTTGTTTTAAGATCCCTGCAATCATATGTGTTCGTCATTCTGGTATCTGTTCATCCAATCAACGACCTGCTTATCTTCCTCTATAAAACATTCACAAGTATGTAACACCGAATCTTGACGAGAACATTATGATAAACACTATACTATTTTTTCTTGATCACATAAAGGCATATTATTTTGAGGTTCATGTTATTATATGGTTCCTTCCTTCAAAATCTCTCACAAGGATCCACATTAGTTAAATAAAAACAAATTCCAATTACAAAGTATTTAGATTAAGCATGTTATGTGAGAATCCATCACAACCATTTCTCAACTAATGTGTTGCAAAACATAAAGCTATGCATGTTTATTTTATTTAAGTTTTAGTCAACCCACCATATACATTAGAGTATCATATACAATTAACAAACATCCAATATAAAAGTGAGCTCCACGATTAAAAAAATATTCGAATAAATGATTGCTTTTGGCTCAGTTATCTTGACAATCGCTGTAACAACATAAAATCTAAACTAATTACAATCTGCCGGCCATGAGTTAGCAAGCTTGGTAGTGCTGTGTGAATGTGAAGCGGGACCAAATTAGATGATGAGTTGCAGGCTCTCTAAAACCTTTTTCTCTTAATAAGTCGGCCAATCTTAACCGGGCTAAATCTTTCCTCAGTTGCCCTCTTTGGATATATCTATGATTGACGTTCAGTGACTGATATTTTAGGCCTGGGAATTTCTACTTTTAAGTTTTAACAGTCAGATCTGTAGCACCAGCAACTCTTGCAATTCCAATCGACCGGTGCGTTAACGCACTAATCCCCGCTGCATTAATCTCGTTGACTGGACACGAACCTCCCCCGCTGGGAGACCTATAGTTTTGACAATTAGAAGGGCCTGACGGAGCTACGGGGCCCCTAAGGGATTCAAACCACTCATTCTTCATCTTAATAATATTATTATTATTTTCGATTTCGTCTCCCTGCAATTTGAATTTCAAATGCAGTGGCCTATAACCCGAACTTTCACCAACCATCGTGACCACCACAAGCATGGCCATTAATATTACCAGTCGCGCGGACGCTAATCTCAATTCCATATCGCTCCAACCTATACAATTCTTCTCTTCGCAGCGGTAGAATAAGTAACTGTTCGCAACAATATGAATATCAAATTCAGAAGAAGATGAATAATAATATGAGTGTGTGTATATAACAAAGATAGATTGAACTATATATAGCAAGCAGTTACGCGGAGAAGAGGAGGGCAGAGAACAGAGAAAACGCGGAAACGATGATTAAGCGTTGACTCTATTATCTAGTCACTGGGAACTCGTTCGAAATTTTCAATGCAATCAAATGCACACCTAAATGTAATCATGATCTCCGTTTACAAGTCTTCCCCAAACCGCTGCGTTTAAAATTGCGGCTAAAGTCAACTAATAAAACCTTTGACTCAGCTTCGAGACTTGACTTTTTGAGAACACGCTCATGAACATGTCCACCTTGTCACGGATTGATCTCCGTTTACAAGTCTTCCCCAAACCGCTGCGTTTAAAATTGCCGCTAAAGTCAAGTAATAAAACCTTTGACTCAGCTTCGAGACTTGACTTTTGGAGAACACGCTCATGAACATGTCCGCCCTGTCACAGATTCCAAACGTTGAACGTTTTAACCTTTTGAATAAAAACCCTAATTCTGAAAATGAAATGAGTCAGTAATAAACTCGTGGTCCTTCTGTTTTACTGTGACGGAAAAATGGCTATAGGATCGAGAATACGTAAACGCGTATTCAAACGAATTGCTGACCTCTCTTTCATATTTTTCATCTGCCAATATTTTAACTTTTCTTCCCACCATGACAATAAAGTGAATATAACATGAAAAAATCGTTTTAGAATGGACAGTATGTATTTTGCTTAAAAGCAAAAATGCTGGGACATTTTGGTTAAATGCAAAAATGCTGATGTTTAACCAAATATTAGAAAGTGACAAATAATATTTTTATATATATTTAATGTAATGTTAATATTCACAAGGAGCCAAACATCAAAAATAAATGGACAATGAAAAAAGCATGATAACAAAGTAGCCCAGATGAACCTTTAGTAGAAAAGAATAACATGTAGCAAAAATAAATGGACAATGAAAAAGCATGATAACAAAGTAGCCCAGATGAACCTTTAGTAGAAAAGAATAACATGTAGCGGTGAGGATTTATAACCGTTAAAGGAGAAGTAAATCGGACAAAGTCAAAAGATTTAATAAATTAAGAAATTAACTTAAGTTTACATAAATACATATTATCATAAAATAAAGTAATCAATATTTTTATCAATATTTTAACTAAAAATGAAAAAAAAATTATAAGAGGATTCAAAAACGAGAGATAAGATTTTTTAATAAGAAGAGCCATGCTGTGATTTGTAGCTATATATATTTATATATATTTTGGGTCTGTATTTTGGTTTTTTTCAAGAATACTTCGAAGTTTTTTCATACACATTTATTAAAAAAAAATATGATATAAGTTTATAATAATAATTGCAAGGAGCTTTATACGTCGGAATATGAAAAAAAAAATGATTACATTTAATTTTTTATATAAGATTGCATATACAGAACAAAATAGTCTTGTATGTTTGGAATATGATTTAAAAAAATGGTTACATTTAACTTTGATTATATATATTAAAAAAAAATTAGTTATAATTTATTTGGATGCATATTATTATTTTTATCTTATTCATATATATTTAAAAACTATAATTATTTATTGTTATCGTATAAAATTTTCAAAATACAAAAAAAATTAAACCAAAAATTTTAATAAAATTTTGTATACAATCATATACTTATTATATTTTTATTCAATTTTTTAATTAAAAAATGACTCCGCAACAACCATATACTTATTCCATTAATATTTAAAATTTTATTTTAAAAATAACATTTACAACCTGAAAAAATTAATTTAAAAAAATACAAACTAAATAAAATTAAAATTAAAAACACCATATACTTATTCCATTAATATTTAAAATTTTATTTTAAAAATAACATTTACAACCTGAAAAAATAAATTTAAAAAAATACAAACTAAATAAAATTAAAATTAAAAACGTTAATGAAATTTTGCATGAATATAATAGATTAGTCTCCTCTTATGTTGCTATGAAAAAATAGTTCGAGGGTTTCGCTTAACAAACTACTCTTAACGAGGTAGGATATTTAATTAGGTTAGGTATTTGATTTGAATCCTTTGAATTAAAAACTCACTAATAAAGAGTAGGTTGATTTTACCTATGGGCCTATTATGTTGCAATTCATAGGTTGCAGAATTTGGCATCGTTAATTGTCAAAAATGACCTCATTGTTTTGTTTTGAGCTAGCACTGAGTTAATTCAGAGGGATGAAGCTCTTGGGTTAGGGACCAACCCTAGCAGCCAAGCCTCCTCTTTACTGTACATGTATGCTAGCATAGTTTCATGGTTTAATTTTTCATTTCCTTAAGTAGCGGCATTTCCATTACAGCAATGTAGAGTAGATTGGTTGTGTCTTAATTTGCTTCCATTTGTGCCTTCTTTCAATTAGCGGGTTAGAAAGGAGAAAAAGATCGCCATAAAGTTGTCACGAGGTGTCTCAGCCTCACCCACTCCCTTTGGGACCATGACTTAAGGAAGAGACCCTTCACCAACCCCAAAAAACAAAGATTTCTTGTTCCTGTATGAGCTTTGGAGTTTGTTGTCTTCATTCAGTACTTAGTTCATTTCATTGTCATATTTTCCCATCACTCTCTTTCAGTAATAAGATCTCACTCATATTATCATTTCCTTTAGCACTTTCTTCATGCATAATATATGTGGAAGCTAATAAATCACATCTTAATCAGATTATACCTATGGATTTCATTACCATCCGATCCACAACGAACCTTCCCAATCACCGTCAATCACGTGTCACATAACTAGCATATTAATTTCAACGTTTGACTTTCGATGCTCCAAATCTCCATCGTCGATCTGTTTTGCTTGATCCAACGACTATCGCATCACCCGCTCGCCAGCTATCTTAGCTGATCTCCACCGTCGATCAATCCCGCATGATCCAACGGCTATCGAGCAATCTTGCATGAAGTATTCCATGAAATATATCTGATCGAGAGCGCGCGAGAAGAGTGGTTTTCCCATGCTACATGTCACCCACTTAGGCTAATCGCGTGAAATTTTGGAATACTGCTTACAACTCTTAGGGCAGTCGAGATACTGCTTACCTCAGCTACACCTCAGCTACTGATAAGGAAAGGCTAAAATATCATCGTTGCATTTTAAAGTGATGGGAAACATGCCATCACTTTTACATTTACTTGCAACATATGATTTACAATGGTGGCCATAACAAGCTACTACCTCTAAAAAACCAACTTAATAAGGTAGACCACCTTGAATGGGGTGGCTTCATTTGTTGAACATGTTCACCTTTCGACTCCTCTAGCGATGTTTCCAGAGCATGGAGCATCAGACACGTGGTTTGTTGGTGTCCCTCTTTGTTGCAATGACTACAATGATTATTTTTCTTCCAAACATTCGGGGCTACCTTGGCGCGCTTTGCCCTGGTGTTCCTCCAATAAGTGTTCATGGAACCCTCACTATCACTAGACTCTAAGGAAGGAGTTTCATTGTCTATCATTGGTTGGTTACTATCTGTATTGGAGTTTTCTCACATTTCCTTTTTGACGTATCTAAGTCCTACACAAAGTGGAAATTCCTCGACTTTGGCGGGGTTTACAATGCCTTGGCCTTTGATGCCGAGGCACTTTCCCTGATACCCCATCTTCTTCAATAGTTTGGATGCAATCACTGTAGTATGATTTTCAAAAGCGGTGAATTCATCATCATGAAAATCATATGAAATCTAAGAATTTATTTTTACCTCCAGATAGCTACGTTGCCACTTTTCCAAGGCCTCATCCTCTGCTTACAAATGGTGTAGTAACCTTTGTTTTTCTTCCCTTGCCTCCTGTTGAAGCCTCCTTAGCCCAACATTCTCTGCTTGGATGTGGTGGTTGATCTCCTCAAGTTCTTCAAGTCTTGCTGCGAGAAGTGCCCTTTTCGTTATCTTTGTTGAAATCCTTGATTCATTGCTAGAATCAGACCCCAAATCTATGGGTCCTCCTACTCTGATCCTAAGGGTTACAAACATTGTTTCATCGCCAGAATCAGACCCATGGGCCAACCTCGTGAAAATCCTGCAGTTGTGACCTTCTCATATTCATCTGACTCAGAATCTTGGTTTTGCTACACGGTGGTGATGGCCTCTTGCTCCCCCTTTTTGTCATTCCTTTAGATCTCAGCTCAGGGTGTAGCTTCCAACAATTTTCTTCATCACACCCCTCTTTCTCACAATGTGCACAAGAGGGCTTTGCTCCCCTTCTCTTTGCTATTGCGGTTCTCTTTGGGTGGTCATCTCGTCCATGTGTTCCCCTGTTTTCTAGACAAATGACCTTTACACTCGCCGAGTCAATGGTAGTAGGTTCAAACAATAATAATGAATGTCTAATGTAACTATGTAATGATCCAATATACTTAGTTACTACTTCAGGTGAGTCAAGTGCAATGGCCAAATTAAGTGCTTGTTTTCTAAACTCCTCGGTAAACATTTGGACATCCTGACCTCTGTCTTTCCTTAAGTATTTCCAATCCATTAAGGCTTTTTTCCTATAACCCAAGGGATAATTTTTTTTCTTTTAATGTAGAAATGAAACTAGGCCACGTGGAAATAAGATTACCCACACTCTTACTACTTTGCAATTTGATCTCCCACAAGACGAGAGTGGTGCCACTCAGTCGAAGAGAGGCCACTAAATCTTTGCCTCGTCCTCCGCGATCTGCTGAATTCTGCAGTAGATCTCAATCTGCCTAATCCACTTATTAATATTTTCTGCATTACTTTCACCATTATATATGGGAAGATTAAATTTGACATCTAATTTAAAGAATTGTTTCTTAGATGCATCCCTTGAATTCTTATGATGATGGTGATGAGAGGAATAAGAACTTTCACTCGTGGAAGCAGAAGGAGGGCATTCTTCTCCACCATTTCCATGTACTGAACCTTGTTCTTCTGCCTTTCTCCCTTCTGCTTTCTTCAGCCTTGAAAGCAACTGACTGCCATTTTCTGTCATTGTATAATAGGTTTTGCAGAAATTGAGCTCCTCTTCATAAAGAGCCTCTTCATCTGCCATGTTTCTCCTTCTATGTGCATGCCTCGCTTCAGGATCGAAAGACTTTAGTTTCCCTTCACCTCTTCGGAGCCTGTTTCTTGTTAACATACAAACGTGCAATTCACATGTACAAAGACCAGCTCTGATACCACTTGATCCCAAAAAATATTTTCATTGTGATGCATTAAAGAATTACATATTAAGATTGCATTTAACCATGAAATTACAAGTGCATAAAAGAAGAGCAAGAGAAGAATAACAAGTCACGCATAGAAGACACAGGATTGATATCAGAGTTCATCTAGGAGGCACTACGTCTTTGGGCACTTCTCGAATTAGTGGGGAGGCCTTGTTTTCATTAGATGGCAAAATAATGAAAGTACATCAAAAGCAAAAATGACGACTTATACCTCTAAAATTGAAGAATTCCGAAAATTGTAGATCCCTGATGGAGAAATGGACAACACCGTTCAGTTCGTGGCATCGAGAAATGTTGAAACTGTATAAAATTTCTTGGAAACTGATAATGTGAAAATCTACCCCCTGGAGAAATTGCTCAGATCATGGTTCCAGCCCCTTCTCTGTGTTTCTCATGGTTCCATCTGCATAGACATGCGTGCCCACTCTCGGCCTCCTCACACATTGTTAAAAATGGGTTTATATGAATTTGATGGGCAAATATGTCAATGAGAAGGTTGTTGGCATGTTGGTTAAGGTGGAGGTATTAAGTGATAGGTCACAGGATCAAATCCCACCTGCGCCATATATAACAAAATATTTTAATGATAAACAGAGTGGATTTGTATGGTAACTATTACAATTATTTTTTGGGTGCACGGTTTTGTAATGGTTACATTGTATTGTTGGGTGTACTGTCTGGTTTGGCGGTACACCACATGGGGCTGCTATGTGGGCGAGGCCTACCGGCTATGGGTTCAACTCCCACTGGGTCTGTCCGTATGTTTAATGTATATGGTAAGTTATTGTGGTGTGGGTCGGGTCCAGCGGAGGTGACTCGCCCACCCATTTTTAAATGTTTAATGTAATACGATGGTTGAGGGAGGGTCGGCAGGGGTCATGGCCCGTCGGCCCATAATTAAAATTTTGTTTTTCGATATTATGTGTTGGTTGTTGGGGGGGTTGCGGGGTTGGTGGCCCAGCACCCGATAATTTATTTATTTATTTTATCAAACAAACACATTTTTTTTGAATTTGTCTAATATAGGGGATATTAAACAAATTAACGATCCAAAAAATTCACCTGCTTTCGGAAGATATGTTTCATGTCCCGAGCTCGGTCAAATTGTAGGACACTTAAACTTGGCGCACTGCCCAACTTTGACCAAAACTTTGACTGGCTCGTTCTCCTTCATACGATCTCGGATTTGAGTTTCATTTGCACCGTTGGAATCAGGAAGACGAGATATACAACTTGAACCTGGTTCGAGAAACTTTTGAGTTCTTTGATTTTTGAGCCTTTGTACTAAAGTCACCTGTATTTTGACTTGTACGATCCACCTGGATCAAGGCCCAAGCCAAAATCAAGCACAAGGTTATAGGTATGATAAATCTAATTTCCAATGTCGTTACTATAAGAAGTATGATCATTATGCAAATGAATGTACAAAGAAGCAATATGACATTAGTAACAAACCAAGTGAAAATTTCACAAAGAAAAATCAGAACCATGATAACATGTTTTTAGCTTGTAATGTAGCACAAGAAAAGAAAGTGATATATGATATATAGATTGAGGGTGTAGCAACCACATGTTAGGGAACACATAAATGTTTTCTAATCGAGATGAAAGTGTGAAATCTAAAGTGATGTTAGGGATCGATAGCAAAGTCTCTGTCATGGAAAAATGATGAGTTAATATGTTAATAGAGAAGGGAGAGAAGAAATACATCTCATATGTTTACTTTGTCCCTCGTTTGAAGCATAACCTGATAAGCATTGGACAACTCATGCAAAAGGGCTACAATTTTTTTTTCAAAAATGATGAGTGCACAATTTTGGATAGGCCTCTAAGCAAATAGTTGGTTGCAAAGGTTCAAATGACAAACAATAGAATGTTTCCCCAAAAGGTAAGATCAGATTTGAAAGAATAATGTGTGCAAGCACAACTATCGATGAACTCACAGGAGGATGGAATAAAAGATGCAGTTGTCGTACAAGTAAACTTTCAAGCAGAGGTCAAAGATGAAAATTCGTTGTGGCATTTGAGATTTGAACATCTCAACTTTGGAGGTTTGAATTTGCTGCATAGGAAAGGCACAGTGAAGGGATTGCCACTCATAGAAAAACCAGACAACCTATGTGAAGGATGTATATTGGGCAAGCAACATACAGAGATATTTCTAGCAGGAAAGCTAGCAAGGGTAAAGGAACTTCTGGAGATCATCCACTCAGATTTATGTGAACCAATGTAGACACCATCAATTGGTGGAATCCATTATCTATTGACCTTTATAGATAACTACACAAGGAAGACATGGGTCTATCTCTTAAAACCAAAAAGTGAAGTGTTTGAGTGCTTTTGCCAATACAAGGCTCTTGTTGAGAAGCAAAGAAGACACTACATGAAACCCCCAAGACTAATAGAGGTGGAAAATACATCTCGAATGACTTCCTTCAATTTTGCAGGGAGCATGGAATTCACAAGCAATTTACAATAATATATACACCTCAACAAAATGGTGTGGCGGAAAGCAAGAATAGGACCATCATGGAAATGTCAAGGGGTATGTTGAAGGCAAAGCATTTTCCAAATGATTATTGGGTTGAAGTTGTCCTTTGTATAGCATATATCTTGAATAGATGTCCAACCAAAAACATCCATAATGTAGTTCCTGAAGAGGCATGGAGTGGAAGAAAGCATAGTGTCACTCACATGAGAGTCTTTGGATGTGTGGCATATGGACATGTCCTGGATGAGTTGAGGAAGAAGTTGGACAACAAGGGGGAGAAATGCATATTTGTTCAATATAGTGATGAATCTAAAGCATACAAGCTCTATAATCCATCAACCAAGAAGGTCATAATCATCAGAGATGTGCAATTCATAGAAGAAGAAGCATGGGATGGAAGTTTAGAGAAGACATTGAATATCAAAGCCAATATACCACATGAGGATAAAGAGGAATTTACGGCAGCAAAAAATTCCTCAACAATGACTCCCCCTACTCCTATTCAAGGGAAACAAAGCAAGCAACAAACAACACCATTAACAAATAATAGGTCACTGTCGCATAGTCAAGCAAGTGATTCTGCAAGCACACTACAATGCACAACACCAAGTGACATGTGAAGCCTATCTTCAACAAGCACAAGAAGACCAAAATTCAGAAATTTAAATGAGATTTATGAGCAAGATGAAGTTGATAGCAGCACTTGTCTCAATTCCTTATTTGCATATTTTATTATGTAGATGAACCAATCCATTTTGATGATGCAGTCAAAGAAGAAAAATGGGTTGCACCAATGGAGGAAGAAATAGAAACAATAGAAAAGAATGCCACATGGGATTTAGTGAACCTTTTGCAAGGAAAAGAAGTCATTGGAGTGAAGTGGGTCTATAAGGCCAAGAGTAATGTCGACAAGAAGATTGAAAGGCATAAAGTGAGGCTAGTTGTCAAAGGATACAAGAAGTAACATGGAAGAGATTATGCAGAGACACTTGCGCCAATTTTGAGGATGGAGACAATGTGTATAGTTGTGGCGATTTCCACGCAACATAAATGGAAAGTGTATCAAATGGACGTAAAATCAGCGTTCTTGAACGGAGTACTGAAAGAGGAAGTGTACGTTGCGCAACCACCTGGTTATGAAGTAGAAGGCCAAGAAGACAAGGTGTATAGGTTGAGGAAAGCTCTTTACACGCTGAAGCAAGCACTGTGTCCATGGTATAGTAGGATAGATGCTTACTTGTTGGACAATGGTTTCGACAAATGTGACAGTGAGCTTACTCTTTACATCAAAGAGAGTGTCAGTAAGATTCTTATTGTCGTCTTATATGTAGATGATTTGATTTTTACATGCAGTGATGATTTCCTCATTGTTGATTTCAAACAAGTCATGAAGGATGAATTTGAAATGGCTGACTTGGGGTTGTTAAGGCATTTTTTGGCCATAGAAGTGAAGCAAATAGAAAATGGCATTTTTATCTCTCAAACAAAGTATGTAGCATACATTTTGAAGAGGTTTAATATGCAGAACAACATGCCCGCACCAACTCGCCCTATCATGGGGTTGAATTTGAGCAAAGAAAATTACAACAATAATGTCAATTCAACATTATACAAAAGCATGAAGGTCAGCTTGATGTATTTGACCACCACTATGCCAAATATAATGTATGTAGTGAGTTTGGTGTCATGATTCATGGAGACACCCAAGGAGACACATTGTCAAGTAGCCAAAATAATTCTATGGTATGTCAATGGGACAAAACAATAGGGTAATTTGTATGCCACAACAGATGATTTCAGGCTAGTTGGTTACACTGACAGTGATTGGGCAAGAAGTGTCGATGACAGAAAGAGGACGTTAGGATATGTTTTTAATTTGAGTTCCAAAGTGGTTTCATGGGCTTCCAAGAAGCAGTTGATAATTTCGTTGTCAATAGTAGAAGCTGAATATGTCGCCGCAGCAGCAGCAACCATCAGGCAGTTTGGATGAGAAAGATGTTGAGAGATTTTGGCCACGACCAAGGGGGAAAGACAATTGTTTTCTACGACAACACATCTGCAATTGCATTGTCAAAGAATTTTGTTTTTCATAGGAGGACCAAGCATACTGATGCTAAATATCATTTTATGAGAGAGTTGATTAACAATGATGAAATTGTGCTGCAGCACTGCAGGTCATAGGAATAGTTTGCTGATATTTTCACAAAGTCATTGCCACGTGAAAATTTTGTTTATATTAGAGATTGTTTGAGAACTATCAATGTCGATAGTGGTTATTAAGGGGGAGTGTTAGAAATATTAATGTCAACCACCACCTTAAACACACTGACAACCACCATACTTGCCCAGTCAACTTTTGTTGACAACCACCATACTTGCCCAGTCAACTTTTGCAGGCGGAAGGACTGAAGTTTTGAACAACAGTACAGTGATGACCATTCCGCAACACATGATATAGTTAAAACACTTAATACATAGTTGGTAAAATGTATATGCAAGCATTTACTACGCAACTCTTAGTTGCAGTCCTCACTCATTTTGTATAATCCTCCATCATGTGTCTTAATGATTTTCTCTGTCATGTATTAATGTCAAATTTGTAGGTTGATATACATATGAATGTAAAGAGTTATTTGTAAAGTTAAGGGAGAGAGTGTGAAAGTCTGTGAGGTAGTGAGGAGACAACTGTGGAGCAATTTGTGGTAGGGGCAACTAAACCTCCATATATGAAGCAAATGTGTTTTCCTATATTTTGAAATATAATCTAAAGCATGGTTTGGTACAACCTTTTTGGTTTTTCACTATTTTGCCATATGTTAAATTTCTGTTTCAATTAAACATCTGTGTACTTGCGATATCCTTAGTGCAAGTGAAGTTGACTTTGCCACAACATATTTCTGAGCCAGACTCCTCTCCTCCGCCACTTGAAATTTTTCTAACACTCTCGTCACAAATGCTGGAATGTATGGTCATGCACGCTCATTCTAAGATATATATGGCTCCTCAGCCCGACTCTCGACCTTCAGGATTCGGCTTATAACAGAGAGGATGTCAATGCTAAGGTTGTCGATCTTGGACCAGTGATGACTTCCCTGTATGGCTCCTTCACACTGGCGATTTAGAAGATCCACCGCACTCCCACTGCCACGGTCCACTTTGTTCACCATGCGCCCGGGTAGTGCGACCATATCTGTAAGGTCTTCGCAACTCGGGCAGGCGAGTGACGGGCGCGCGGCACGGCGGGCGCACACGGGTGCGACGAGCGGGCGGACAATGCGACGGGCGGGCGCTCCTTGGTGCGACGAGCGGGCGGACGTGCGACGGGCGGGCGCTCCTTGGGCGACGAAGTGCGACGAACCTCCGAACCTTATGCGACGATACAAGTGCGTACGACACTTAGTGAAATAATGCGATGGAGCGAAGAGGTTTATACCTTGGTTGAGAGGCTTGCACGATGGAACAAGGCCGACATACACTTTGGTTATGTTATGGGCGTTATAACATGTTTTAGGGGGTCAGCTTTAAGGCTGGACACCCCTTACATTTGAGCAGGCATGCGTATATATTGGTGGACGCAGAGCTCATTTGGAGCATTGAAATCAAGCAGATCGCATTCCTTTCTACGCATTGGACAAGGGGTAAAGGAAGGCGCAGAAAAGAGGAGTGCGCATATCTCATGCGCTCCTCTTGTGAAGTGCGCAGTTTTACTGGGAGTCAGGTGTAGGTCGAACAAGGTGCGGTTTTGAGGTGGTTATGTGCAGAACTTAGAGGTGGAGTTCTTGGTGTCTCGGGTGAGCACCCTCCTACCGTATGAGGTTGGCACATGTATTGTAAAGGCTGTATATGCCTTGATTGTAAATTATTCTAAGTGTTGGCTTGGAGCTTGCCAAGCATCACTTGTATTGTATTATTGAAGAAACTGTTATAATATATTGTTGGGCAGACTGTTCGGGAGTTGCCCCTCACTTTATACTTGTTTGCAATTGTTGATGTTCTTGGTTAATTGCATATGGATAATGAATGAGTATGGGCTTCATTAAGTATAAAGGATAATGCATTTTACTTGGTTGCGAAACACAAACTAAGTAAGGATAAGTGAATTAGGCGTAGTCCATGTGCACGAGTATTGTTAAAAAGAAAGTGTTCGGTGGTGCCGCACCTCGCCGGCATGGTTGAAAGACCAACGTAGGCTTGGGGGCGTGACAGTTGGTATCTGAGCAGCTGATCCGGATATTAAAGCTGCTACACAACTTCACCGAAGTGAAGTTGGTATCAGAGCTAGTCTGAAGACTTGGAGAAGTCTTGTAGGAAGCTGGGCGAAGCAAGTGTGTATACACTTGGAAATTTGACAGGTGATATTGAGGCTTGAACAAGGTTCAGGTGTTGAAGCATTTGAAGGTAGTTTCAAGACTTGGTTTGAGCAGGGTTGCTCGTGACAGTGGAAGCAGGTACTTGCAGGTGAAGGAAGCCGTTTCAAACGAAGTGAACAAGGGCTGGTTCATAGTTGCAAGGAAACTTGGTTAAGCTGGTAGAGGTTGGAACCAGGTATCATAGAGTTGGGCAGGCGGTACTACGTGCTGATCATACGATTTGGGCACTTGTCAGGTGGGCAAGTGGGACTGCGTGTGGGCAGGTATACACAGTTTGGGCGTCTGTGGACCAAACAAAGTACGAACCGGGGAAGACGAAGTACAAGGCATGGCAAGTTTGGGAGAAGGTGAAGGGAAGCTCTTGCTTACCTTATACAGGTTGAAAAGGTTGAAGGAAGAGAAGCCCCAGATCCGAAAAGAACTTGAAGTCTTGGAGAAGAATGTTGAAGGAGAGCTTCTTCAACTTGGTTGGACAATGGAGCAAGGTGAAGTTGCAGATTGTGCTATCAAGGAAGAGGAAGTGATGATGATTGAAGATGTTGCAGACATGACCATGATGGAGGATGAACTTGAGATTGATCAAGTTGGACCAGGATCGTGCAGTTTGCCAGCATGGATGGATGAGGATACTCATATGGAGGAACCTCATGACAATGATGATGAAGTAAGTATTGATACTTGTGTTTCATTTGGGCATTCAGGAGATGGACAGTATGCAGGGAATGGCAAAGCCAGTTTGCCAATGCTAGGGAGGATCTTACCATGGATGACTATGATGAGACCTTGCATGGAGAAACAAGGATTGTCGATTGTTGCAGGACTTGTTGGGGTTGTTTGTGACCTTATGGTAGAAGGTACAAGGGCCCGTGACAAGGGAGGAACATGATGATCGTTGTGGAGGATTGGGTCATGCTTTAGCCACTTTGGCTAAGTGCCCGGCATGACTCATGGACAGATTGAGGAGGGCACACATTTGATGATGCTTGGGTGGACTTCTCATGGCCGAGACCAAGAGATGATCTTGGTGGAACCTTTGGTGGAGGAGCTATGATGGAGAGACTCATGTGATGATGATATGGTTGGGTGACCGAGTTCACTAGACCGAAGATTGCAGACTTGGATGAGGGTGACCGATTGTTGTGATGGGTCTACTTGGTTGGACTACATGGGCAACTTAGGCATGAACATTAGGTGGAGACATGGAGCATGGTAGTCTTATGCAAGGACATTGTGTGGGAGCACTTGTAGAGGTGTCATGGACATCCAATGAGGAGTGCTAAGACAAGGATGTTGTGCAGATAGATTTGCTAGTGTGACATGGAGACTATTACTTATGTGTCGATGGAGAAGTTGTGCACTTATGTGCAAAAAGACCATGGACTTGGATGGAGTTGTGAGCAGACTATGGAGCATTCTTACTACATGGAGAGTTGAGGCATCTTGTAGAGACCTTTGGGTCGAGACTTTATGCTTGCTGAGATGTTGGTTTGGGATGACTTATGGAGCTCGTGATGACATGAGATTGTTGTGACTTTTAGGGACTTCTTATATGGTGGACTTAGAGGATTTGATGCATTGAGGAGATGAGGTCAGGAGACTTTGATGCAGTATGGGATGCATACTTTCAAAGTGCATGTATGGGCATGGCTTGAAAGAGTGACTTGATGTGGAGGATCGATATGAGACACTTTGGAGTGATGGAGTTACGATGATGATGATGCCTTGGTGGCAACACTTGGGGCATGAGTTGAGCCGAGACTCAACTACCTTTTGACATGGGAGCTTATTGATCTATGATCATGGGCAGCACATGGATAGATGAGGCAGGTGTATACTTGTTTCTATGGAGACTTGAGGGTTGACACATTGCAGATGTGATGGAGGTAGCTTCATGGACTTGGATGTGGCATACCGAGAATCAGAGTTTGATGAGATGGTCTCTTCATATGGAGGAGGCACACATATGGATGATGTTGGAGTAGATGTGACTGACTTCATGTAGCACATTGACATCAAACACCATGAAAAACATGTTGCAGTTGAGATGAGGACTACTTCATGGACCTGAGCATGGTTTACTTATATGGATGGATTCTTGATCGAGTTCACGATGTGACAGGATGCTTTGAGGAATGACTGATGGTGGCATAAGGATGTGCATTCTCATGGTTTGGGCGTGACGGTTGGATTAGCTACCCAACTAGTTCAGACATGGGGACTAGTAGTGTACGGAGATATGTTGGCATTGTGTTGGAGTATCATGGCAGCGGTTCACATGAGGACGACACATGATGATTGATCATCATGGATTGAGATGGCTTCTGATATATTGAGATGAGATGTTGACACATGGTTGAGGTGTGTTAGCACTTGTTGACATATCGTGGGCAGTTTTGCACATGGTGGTGATGACATGATGGGGGTTGACACATTGTTGTGGTAGACATGTAGCTTGAGTTGGGGGGATCAACCTTCCATGATGGAGAGCAGCATGAGGAGATTGTGACAGGGTGGTCAATGATCATGGACATCTGATATATGACATACATTAGTATGGAGTATCTTGGTGACAGTCGGTTGCTAAGGTGGAGCATGATGGAGATGGGATTCTACATATGTTGCAGGGATGTTTGCCTTATGTGGAGGAGTTGACATCATGTTTGATGATGATCTTGGTGGAGGGCTATCGGGATGGTATGTTGTCGAGGACGACAACGATTTTAGGTGGAGGAGGATGTAAGGTCTTCGCAACTCGGGCAGGCGAGCGACGGGCGCGCGGCACGGCAGGCGCACACGGGTGCGACGAGCGGGCGGACAATGCGACGGGCGGGCGCTCCTTGGTGCGACGAGCGGGCGGACGTGCGACGGGCGGGCGCTCCTTTGCGACGAACCTCCGAACCTTATGCGACGATAAAGTGCGACAATACAAGTGCGCACGACACTTAGTGAAATAATGCGATGGAGCGAAGAGGTTTATACCTTGGTTGAGAGGCTTGCACGATGGAGCGAAGAGGTTTATACCTTGGTTGAGAGGCTTGCACGATGGAGCAAGGCCGACATACACTTTGGTTATGTTATGGGCGTTATAACATGTTTTAGGGGGTCGGCCTTAAGGCTGGACACCCCTTACATTTGAGCATGCATGCGTATATATTGGTGGACGCAGAGCTCATTTGGAGCATTCAACTCAAGCAGCTCACATTCCTTTCTACGCATTGGACAAGGGGTAAAGGAAGGCACAGAAAAGAGGAGTGCGCATATCTCATGCGCTCCTCTTGTGAAGTGCGCAGTTTTACCGGCAGTCAGGTGTAGGTCGAACAAGGTGCGGTTTTGAGGTGGTTATGTGAAGAACTTAGAGGTGGAGTTCTTGGTGTCTCGGGTGAGCACCCTCCTACCGTATGAGGTTGGCACATGTATTTTAAAGGCTGTCTATGCCTTGATTGTAAATTATTCTAAGTGTTGGCTTGGAGCTTGCCAAGCATCACTTGTATTGTATTATTGAAGAAACTGTTATAATATATTGTTGGGCAGACTGTTCGGGAGTTGCCCCTCCCTTTATACTTGTTTGCAATTGTTGATGTTCTTGGTTAATTGCATATGGATAATGAATGAGTATGAGCTTCATTAAGTATAAAGGATAATTCATTTTACTTGGTTGCGAAACACAAACTAAGTAAGGATAAGTGAATTAGGCATAGTCCATGTGCACGAGTATTGTTAAAAAGAAAGTGTTCGGTGGTGCCGCACCTCGCCGGCACGGTTGAAAGACCAACGTAGGCTTGGGGGTGTGACAATATCCCTCGCCCTCAAGGCCCACACGGTTTACAAGGCGCCTCTGCAAAACGTGTTCAACACTCCAGGTACTGACCCTCGCAATCATAGCTGCGCTTCAGGTACTGGCCTCCGCATCGACTGCTCTTGAGACCAAGCGATGCTATCTATGTGTGATGATCGAGCCCACGATGCAATCTGGATGATTTCTTCAAAATCTGTAAGATTCCCTTCACTTTTGCGCTTTAATTTTGCAGTGGATTCCCACTTCACACTAGGTCCATTCAGTGAGTGTTGAGTCCGATGCAGCTGCGCTATGCCGGCCATCCAAAGCGATGAATAGTCACTGCACCTACCATGGAGAAACACTTGAGCCATAAATTGGAATTTTCCTTCCCTGCACACAGAGTTTGGCGTTGCAACAAATAATTCCAGTTTAGATGCGAGCCACTGTGAATACAGGACAAGTGAGCTCTGGTCTGCGACTTAGGAATTCACAACCTCTCCTGCTGTGTGCTGAGACGTCCCTCAGTGCTCGGCCCTCTCCTCAATGAAATTTTCTAGAATTCTCAGCAGGAGTATGGTTGTTCCTCAACCCGCGGAGGGTGGCTGAATGGTCGCTGGATCTGCTTTTGCGCATAGGGATTTGGGCTATCGGCCTTACCACTAACAATAGAGAACAATAACTCCTTGATCAGCAAGACGATTTTTAAATACGAAGCATTGGGTTCCTCTTCAACGCATGGGAATCAGTCTGATGTAATAGTCTCCTACAACCTTCATGAAGCTGACGTTGTTCACCCATATTGCCTCATGGTGCCCGAGGGATGCTGTCAGACCCTTCTGCTTGGCAATCCCTTCTGCGCTATATTAATTTGCTTTGGTCTGCTAACAGTGTAGGTCTCGATCTATAGCTTGGCCTTTGGATATTGACGAGATCGGGCTATAGATTTAACCTTCAAGGAACAACCTTTCGACTTTTGGATCTGAAAATTACAGAATGGATTCTCGGTTTCCAGTAGAATACACTCAGCCTACTTGCGCTCTAAACTTCGCCTCCAAATATAAATGGATACTTTCAATGATAAATGATTTGACCTTGAAAAGAAAATTTTACTCCGCGTACTTACAAAGTTAAAGTGGGCCTTTTTATGAATATTTCAAATTTAATTCTCCGATCTTATAAATAATTTGACTTGGGAAAGATTATATTTGGCCTTTTTAGAAACAAAAAAAAATAGCCAAAGAATAATTTTGGGCTGAATAAATAGTTGGCCAAATTTTCTTTAATAAAATATGGCCTATTCATCTGCAAAATGATGAACTCCGGAAGGATGATAAACTCATTAGGGTGGGAATAAAAAACGACCGAAATTGTCAGATTCTAGTTTGGGTTTGATATACTTATTACGGTGGGTATAAAAAACCAGTAAAGTTGTAGATTCTATTTTGGGTGATTATGGAAGATCACTGAATGCTTTTTCATAAAACTTTTAATTTCTGATATTATGGTAAGATTGGAAATAACTAAATCATCAGTAGATCTAGAACATTTCAGAGTTATAATTAAAATGTTAAGAAGTGAAATACAAAATACAAGGGCAAAAAAATGCATCTTTTTATTTATATTATTAATTAAAGAAAATAGTGTATGTCCATATAACATTATTAGAGTCGTGGCAATGGTATGCACTCATGCTCATCAAAGAGAAAAAAATACTATCGTGCAGCTTTGATGGATCCACCAAATAGATTACAGCCATGGGGTTTTAGTCTTTGGGATTAAATTATAAATGGCATTGTTAAGTTCTTAACCAAGACAAGATAAATTGACAACGGAGGATGCTCCCAAAACCTAGTTCTTATCACATTTTATAAACTTGATAAAACCTTATTTTATTATTTTCTATAGAAAAATAAAAACAAATACCATAAGCAAATACCAAAGAAATACCATAAGTATTTTAACTATATTAAAAACAAATGAATATTAGAAAATCGTTGTTGAGAATAGCAACCATGTGAAAGACGCCATAGCAACCTCGAATAACTGTAAGCAAGATCTAGTAATCAAGAATGTATGCTTTGACAAGTTCAAGCCGGTCCTTTGCTCCTTCCGACTCTCTCAAATGCTCATACTTCCCCATCATCTACACTCATGTCAAATCTCTTTAGAAACTCTACTTCGAGGCATGATGTGAGAGTATATAGCAATATACATATTCCATGCAAAAACAAATAATATAATTAATTTATGTGATGTGGTAAGAAAGGTGGCAAACAAATAAATTTATGTGATGTGGTAAGAAAAGTGGCAATCAGTGGACAATAAATATATCAGCTGGGTTGGTGCAAACTGCTCCTCTCTTGATATAACCTTTGGTGAGGTGAACATTGATAAGCATAGTTACACGGATACGGTTTTCATGCATTGGAGAGTATGTATTAGAAGTTTTTCTATTATGGGGAGTTTGGGAGTTAATCGGAAATACTTTAAAATTGTTGGGAGTTTCAACTAGTACTTTAGAGTTTTTTTTGGGAGTTTCACTATAATCGATTTTTGAGGTTTTGGGAGATTCACTACAATGAATAAGTGTAAATTTAGGTGTATTTGACGTTGCGAGCTTGGGTGCTGCTTAAATTGATGGAATTGTGCGAAGGGAAGGGTATGCAGCTGGGTTTAAATTTGGATATGGCTTTGGCACTAAGAGAAACAACTTGTTTATGGAAAGCTCTTCTATCCCAATGAGGATGAGGCGTCTGGCCAATCTTGATGTTTGTCATTGAAAAGCTATTCATTCTCCTCATATACACGGATGGCCAATGGATATAAAAGAATTTAGGAAGATTGTTGGACATTGGAAAAACCATAATTATAGCTCGAGCTGAATGGACAAAAGATGTAATACTAAAGAAAAAAAATTGAAATTATGAAATATAAATATTATTAAAAAACAAATTTTAATTTAATTTTCACATTTATTTAAATATAAAATATATATCTTAATTTGGAAATTTATAATTTTATTATACAAACTCTTTTTAAAATAACATTGGATTTAAACTCTATTGTTTTAATTTTTTTTTATTTACTATTAATATATATTTAATTTTTTCTTATCTCTATTATAATTAGATGTAATATATAATAATATTGATGAGGTTACATCAAGAGCAAAGAATTGAACCAATGATTAATATATGAAATCACTTAATAATCCAGTCATAACAAATTTTTTTCTAGTTTGGAAGTTCTGCATGTTTCTTCGGAAGGAATTTGATTGAGAAATTGTTGATGGATTAATATTTTGTTTTTTTGGGAATATTTCAAAGTTCAATCCTCTACATATTTCTTTGAAAATTGGAATTTGATTAGCATATTTTTGATACAAATAAATAAATTATTTTATTTTTATTTTTAATATATATTATATTTTAATATATTATATTATTGCCACTCTATTTGGATGTTTCTTGTAAATTTGAGCAATAGCTCTAACCGTACTAGATACTCACTCGAAACTACCAGAGTACCACAAACTTATGTAGCATGGTAGTTGATAAGCCATGAGGCAATGAAACACCCTGCACCTGGCGCGCAAATTATTTCTCTCTTTTCAGATATCATGGTTTATATCAGAAGCCGAAGGTCGAATCTCTGAGATGAATGGGATAAGTAGCGCAATGAACTGCGGAAGTGAAATGGAGATGTAACCTTTTTAACACTTCCTGGATGGGTAGGGGAGAGAAAATTTCAGTAGGCCACAGCTACGTAGGAATAGCCCTGAAATTGTACATGCAAGAAAAGAGGATAACCATGGAATTTGAGCCGTACAAGAAAGAGGAGGATAACCATGGATTTTTTTGTTGTTGTTGGAGTATTTCTCGCATTTCGTTAATTGGGAATCTTGGATTGATGGCAACGTTGGGAATGTAGATCAGACAAGTGGATTAATGGCCATTTTGAAAAAACTGGGATCTTAGAGGACAAACACGTGGGAGGAGCTTGACAACATCGGCCATTTACACGATGTGGTGAACAAATGATATGTACAAAAGTCTTATTTTCACGCCATGATATTCCCGGAGTTGTGGAGGCCCGTTGGCTGAGCTGTGGAGCCCAATTGAACAAGGATTTTAGCATGTAGCAGGTACAGATGTCAAAAGAAGATGAAAAAATATACTAATAATTAATTTTAAATATTTCCAGTATAAATATATAATAATAAAAATAATATTAAAAAAAACTTATTCATTAAAAATATTATTATTATAATTTAAAAAATATTTAATTTTTATAAGTTAAATATTTATTTAGATATTAAATTTAAGTAATTAAAATTTAATGCATGCATGTCATATACTAAAATGCGATACCAATTTCAAATTATATTTTGATGTTCAAATTATTTAACTATACATAAATAACAGTAAATAAATAGAATGTGTTAGACGCATCAAAGAGATTACACTTACTTAAATATGGCTTTGAACAGTAACACGTCTCTGATGCTCTTAAGCATAGGGGTCCGTTTAATTTCCATAAATTGGGTTCTCGAACTATTTTCGAGAATATCAATTACAATTAAGCTATGACTGTGTGCATTATTAAATATCTCTGCAAAACAGATATTACATCGCAAATACCGGTCCTCACATATGACAAGCACTAATTAAAACATTCATGAAAAGTTTTATATTAAAAAATATGAAAAAGCATGGTTTATCTCAAAAAAATTATAAAATTTCCGTATTAAAAATCTGCAGTTACATAATTGTGGATGTTTTTATGAAAAATAATAATTTTTTATGAAAAGGATAATTTTGATATTTAAAATACAAAACAAAAGTTTTAAAAGTATTTTTCTCACCATAGCTATTATGGTCAACAGCAAAACAAGGGATCAATGGTGTGAGATTCAATTAGAGGGGGGTTAGTTTTTTGAGTTTTACATAAAAGATAATTTTTACGCACATTTATTGATAAATAAATTTGGATCTGATAAAAATAGTGATGGGGATAAATTTCTTTCATAGGCTGAGACTGTTTCAAACCTAGAGTGTCTTATTCTTTACATTGAATTTCATATTTGAGATTTTGTTTTTCATGTTATTAGATTTAACTATATTCTCTCCAATACTAATAAACTTAATACATTTTTCTCTTCATTATCCTTAGATCATTTTACAAATGTTAATATTCTAGATAGATAAATAAATATATCACTATGAGAGATTTAATAAAAAAATTGTGAAGTTTTAAATATAATCATCACTCAATTTAAAAAAAATAAAATAAAAATTAAAAGAATACATATTTTAGGATGTATATTCTTAATTTTTTTTATTATTGAATTTTATATAATTGAATTTTTTTTATTCAATCGAAATGGAGATTGGAATTTGGTTACTACGGTGGTAATGTCTCAATCAAGAAATCCTCAGCAAGTGATTGTGCATGATAATTGACAATTTAAAGAAACTGGGGTGTGTCGATTATGGCTTCGCGCCCTACTGCTTTTTGTGAAAATCTGAATAAACTTTCCATCAAAAGATGGTCAAGTCTAGTTGATATTGAATTCATATAAAAACATAATTGTACAGCTATGTTGATATAGAGCTAGAAATATCTGAAAATGGTAGATACGAAAGGTAGAATGTCGACATTGAGAGATATGAAGATAGTGCTGAGGCAGATCAGATAAAAAAACATACCGAATTGGCAGCATCAATATGTGAAAAAACTATATACCGGGCAAGGAGAGGTCCTGGATCAGGTGGCAGACACTGTCCACAGTAACCTGCATCCGCCCAAATCATGGATTTAATTATGAGGCTCATATTTTTTTTTTCAATTATTCCATTTCATAATCCAGTATCATATACAAAATTAAAAACCGGAAAGATACATCAAAGCCTGACTTGCTGTCATCAGATTCGGTGAAAACAAACACGTCGTATTATCGTAATGGATTTATTTTTAACTTTAAATGAATTTATTTATAAATTTAGGATAGATAATTAAGAAAGGATCGAGAAACTATAAAAATTTCAGACCTAAGAAAAACAAGTTGAAGAAAGGCCACTGGCTTTTTGCCTGCTTGAGGAAATGACATTGAGTGAATGCCTGCCATCATATACGTATCACTTTCGTATCTGCTTCAGTGGATCCTGCAACTGAAACTATGATGCCGTATTGTTTAATCCAGTTATCAAATACCTCGCAAGCAGTGACTTTTTAGGACCACAAAGCTCGTTTGTTGTTTTGGGTTGTTCGAGGGTCCGTACATTGGAACTCGCCCTAGCTTACAGTCGTGCACAAAGAGAGACTCGATTAAAAGAAATAGAGAGACTCGATTAAAAGAAATAACGCACTTTCGTATCTGCTTCAGTGGATCCTGCAACTGAAACTATGATGCCGTATTGTTTAATCCAGTTATCAAATACCTCGCAAGCAGTGACTTTTTAGGACCACAAAGCTCGTTTGTTGTTTTGGGTTGTTCGAGGGTCCGTACATTGGAACTCGCCCTAGCTTACAGTCGTGCACAAAGAGAGACTCGATTAAAAGAAATAGAGAGACTCGATTAAAAGAAATAACGCTAGATTTAGATATGGCACTCTTGGTTATGAGTATACATAGAGAGACTGGATTAAAAGCAATAACGCTAGATTTAGTTATGGCACTCTTGGGTGTGAGTATATGCAATGTGTTAGATAGAT
Organism: Pinus tabuliformis; assembly: GCA_031772625.1. Taxonomy (NCBI): domain Eukaryota; kingdom Viridiplantae; phylum Streptophyta; class Pinopsida; order Pinales; family Pinaceae; genus Pinus; species Pinus tabuliformis. Next base: position 814,190,447 of record CM062819.1, on the reverse strand, counting down.
TAATTTTGAATGTAATGCCTACTGAATAGTGATGTTATCTTTTTCACTTAATTGGAGGAAGACGAGTATCCTTTTTACTATAATTTTGTCATTATCTATTTTTGTGGTATTTTGATAAAAGCACGTTCTAGCAAAAAGAAGTACAGTTCGAAATAGGTAGTTCGTAATTCAACATTTGGTACTATGAAAGAGAGTATGGGATAGAAAAGGGCAATATGAACGGGGAGCTGTTACACAAGCAGCACACATTTATTGCTCAAAAGGTGGAAGGGTAAATTGAAAAGCTCCATTTCACAAATGTACCCGCAATTCATCATTAAAAATCATTTTTAATAAATTAAGGAGGTAATACATGTTTGTGTCATATAAATTTCAAATTTGCAAAATCAAAACCAGAGCTGAGGAAACTGAAAATTATTTATAAACATTAAATGAGGTATCCAAAACAAAATTTTAACTATTTGTTTAATAAAAAATCAAAATTCTCCAAATTCAATTAAACATAACCCAGTGTATAATAATTATAAAAATAATTTTTACAATTAATATAAAAAAAATATTATCTTTATTCTACATTTCTAAATGTGCCTTTTGCTGAAAGAATATAACCAATCACATAAATCAGCAATGCATTGTTCTCTATATGTATATGTAGGGTTGAGTTTAGAATTTGCCACTTATAAAATTGTGTTAAATTGTTTTCAAAGATTTGAATATAATTACACTAGAGAAACTATATAAATTAGATGGTTGATGAATGTGATAGACATCAATCCAATCTAGGAAATGTTTGAGTAAAACATGCAAAGGGTACTCAAACAAAAGGAGTGGGACAGGTCAAAAGTCGGTCACATTCTACCCAATAAGTGAAAATGTGGATTGGTACTTTCGCCCATATGGGGAGTAGTGGCTCCACAGAACGGAAATTCCAGCCCCAAATCCAAATCCTCATAGTTATCCACATATACATCCATCTAAAGGTGCATACAAGCTCTCACTCCTGGAGAAGGACAACCATGTTGTAACATAGCTCACCTAATTGGCATATAGATCAACTAAGCAAGTTTGATAGGAGGAGATTGAATTGTTTATTTGATTTTATGTTAGACTCAATTCATTAGTAAAAGACTTCTCTTTAAAAAAAAATTAGTATGTTTACCAGAATGGCTAGTCAATATAAAATTTGGAAATTTTGTAAATAAACACTTGTGACCATCTACTCTTCATTTTCCCCAACAGGGATAGACCTTAATGCAAGGGTTAATAGCCTTATTACACCATGCAAGCCTTGAGACAATAACTTATCAAGTTATAGAGTCTATGGATTGGGGTGTTGTATAAAATTATGGTCTGTAAGGAATCAATAGATATTCCATAAGACCTGTAATACATATTGATTGTTACAATGTTTTAATATTAACTAGGTCAGTCAATATTTAAGTAATCCAATGTGTGCGGAAAGAATGTTGTAACAAGAATTACACATCATTAGTATGCACATCCATGGTTGTGTGGATCATTAATTTATTATTGGATAGAGTCCACTATCTTCTTTTAGTATTAACTAGGCCAGTGAAAATTTAAGTAATCGAATGTGTAGAGAAAGAATGTTGTAACAATACTTACACATCATTAGTATGGACATCCATTGGCACGTGGATCATTAATTTATTATTGGACAGAATCCATAGTCCTCTTGACATGTACTAGGATAATTTGTGCAAAGGATAACATATGTGATATCTCATTTCACCTTTTTATACATCCACAATTTGACAACACATTATGTGTAGTAATGCATAAGAAGATTTAAAAACTTTATCAAATTTTCATTCACTTCAGTGAGTAGCAGACTATAAGATCAATGTACACTCTTCTAGTCACCATTGGGTCTCGCTGATTATATATTATTAATTAGGATTTAATACTTGATTAAAATTTAGATGATAAGTTAAGAACATTGTCCAACAACACTAATACATTTACGATACAATTTTTGAAGCTCTTCTATCATCATTAAGAAAATTAACTTGGGTCTTGTCCTTATGAACTAGAAATAGGGAAACTAGATGTGAGTTTCATGAGATTTAATGGTTCTGTAGTGATCTACCTAAACGTAAAATACCTAGCTCCACCCAAGAAAAGTAGACCATGATTTCATCCTAATGGTTGCTCATACCTCTAGCGTTCTTGTGAACTCCATGATTTATTGACATCTTACTAAAACAGGTTGGTATTATTCATAGTGAAAGATAAACTATACATGTGTGCATGATTTTGTGGATTGAAATGCTAAATCATCTCATGGAGACACGGGAAATACATAAGTAAGTCAACTTCTACACTAATTTAATAAGAAAGAAGCACCCTCCATGTGGACAAAATTTGGAATCCAACTACAAGGTATATGCTTCATATTTCCATGGAGGCTGAGGAAATAGACTAATTATTAGACAACCCATTAATATATAGAACATTCATACAATTATGGCATACTATAGGGAATTGCATGCATACCAAATATAATCACCAAAGTCACACTAGAGGTTGTTAATCAATACAAAAAATAATTCACTTATGCTCTACATTTAATCATAGCATCATCCATTGAAAAATAGATCCTATAGAGGGAAAACCTAGGAAAATGTGCATCCAAATCGTACTTAACTATTATGCAACTGCTATAGGAATTGCATGCAACCCTTAGTTGAAGTTACAGATATTGCATTAAAAAAAAGAACAACATTCTTCCATCAAAAATTGATGTATAGGAACAGATGGCTTGTATGCATTGAGACTATGTAAGATGGGCGAAATAGTAGCATCCCATGTGAAATTCTCATCTCAACACTTATCCATTAGTATTTTATATATATTACATTGAGACTGTATGATACAGGTGGATGAATTCATAATTTTAAGCCTACAAGGATCACTTGTTATCTTACTGTCTGCATGAGAAATCCAAATTAGAAGCACAAAAACCAATTTAGCAAAAGTCCAATGTATATAGGTAGATTACTATCTGTAGTATTTAAAAGGAACACATGTCACCACAGTTAGCAATTACCCATAACAAAATTAAATCATGTCACAATCAGTACACATAACCAATGCATTTACTTTCTAAAAAAACCTAGTGTTTTTCAAGAATCACATACATGCATTTACTTTCTAAAGAAACTTAGTATTTTTCAAGAATCGCATACATGCATTTACATTACTTGCAATTAACAACCATGCATTTAAAATATTTTCATTCAAACGTACGTATATGGAACTTTTACTAACTTTCACAATGATTATATATGTGTAAAGTGATCAAATAATTACACCATGGCTAAACCATCAACACAATTTCTACCTATGTGTAAGAAGACTACGGTCATTACACATGCATTCACAACAACAACAAAGGACATAATCACGAAGCATCACAAAGGAAATGGAATTATGGAAGATGAAACAAGGAGCCTTGAAAAACAAGACAAAGAGGAGCAAAAGGATGTTGCTAGTTGTTCAAGTTTTGATCTGTTTGAACTAGAGAATTTGGTAGAAATCAATACGAATATCTACCAAAGATGCTTACGAGATCGATATATGGGATCTTTGTATGATATTATTGTGAAAAAAGAAATCAAGATGAAGATGATAATTTGATGCCACAAAATAAGCTTCCCATAAATGAAAACATAATCTTAGATCTAGATAGTATAATAAATATTGTAATTTATAAAGGGGGCGAAGAAAAAGGTCTAGAAACGAGTGATGATCTTATTCATCACATGAAAGAGTAGTTTAAGGAAAAATCTCGCAAGTCTGAGTAAGTGAATTTAACAATGTCATGATGCAATGATCTATTGTAGATTGAGTCTTCTGAATAAAATGTAACAAAACTCTTGTTGTGGGAGCTGCAGGTCTGTGTATTATGTTGCTACAGATGTGGTAATCTTAAGATTCATGGTGGAGGTTTGTTGGTTTCCAATGCTAGCAGCATTCAATGTTCCTCTTGACCAAAGTGATGATGAGGTGGTTATCTACCAGTGCCTTGAAGGTTTCCATAATGCAATTCATGTTACCTTTGTCATGTGTATGCAAGCACAACGAGATGTTTTTGTGACTTCTTTGGCAAATTTCACATATCGGCACTCTGTTGCTGACATCAAGAAGAAAAATATCGATGCAATCGAGGTTAGTAGCACTCCTCTACTTGTATCTCCTCATCTTTGGAAATGGTGACTTTTATTTTAGAAAGGAGTTTGGAATGGAGAGAAAGGGTTGAATCTGATCTTCAGGTGTTTAGGGAAATTCATCCATGACATGGAAAAAATATGTGAGGCTCATGCATTGATGCAAAGTAGTCAACTTCTAAAATTATTTTAGTGTAGATGAGATAAAATGAAGCATACAAATCTTCATATAATTTGCTGACAAACATTGTTGGTTTATAGATGCAAATGTATGGATTTGACTTGACTAATTATCTTACAAATTAAGAATGATTTGTTCGTCTATAGATGAAATGTATGGTTTCAGCTTGACTAACTGTCTTACAAATTAATTATGATGTGTTGGTTTATAGATGCAAATGTATGGATTTGGCTTGACAAATTGTCTTACAAATTAAATATGATTTCTAGGATCACTATGCACCTCTTGTTTCTACTAGTGCATATGCAATAATATTTGTTTCACTTTTTTGATGTGAATTATAACCACTTTATACACTTTCAGCGCTTGATAAGCACATCCACAGTTCATACTATCATCAAACAAATCCACAATGATTTAGGAAGAATACTTACTAGGTAAATCGATGCTCATCCATGAAACCCTAATCATGAGTCATCCACAAAACTTGAGAATGCATACATAAATCATCTCTCCAATAGGTTTCATAAGTCATTCATCCATAGCAAATTAGTAATGAGAGAAGTAGACAAGTAGTAGTAACCGTCCACAAGTAGTAACGAGAAAATGAGGTGAGTGCTTCCCTTATTTCTATAAGGGAAAACAAGCACTTTAATTCTCTAAGGTTAAAAATTAATATCCACCAAAGTCCCCTAAAAGCATAATTATCCATGACACATGCTTGATGGGGATATGCAAATATATTCTAGTCTTCTGGTTGATGTGGGGATCTTCTACCATTCTTTCTTTCTTTCGTAGAACTATGACATGTAATAGAATGACTTGTTGTTATGTATTCCATGCTGGAACTGTGCTCATGTTCACAAGGAATTATTGACATTGAGAGAAATCCATTACTTCTAAGAATTATTGGTGTCCCTAGCTAAGATATTTCTTGGTGTACCTATGTTGGAGCATTGGAGGGAACTTGAATGGCCCTAGGAGTTGTATGAAAGAGAAGTGTATCCCATTCCTTGGGTTGTGCAGGTTGAGGGGAAAGATATATGGTGGGTTATAATTGTTGTAGAAGTTAACATACTGTTACTTGTTAGGAAATTGGGCCATGTGAGAGGACTATAACTAGCCATAAAATAAATTTTTCCTTGTAGACTCACTGTCCCATTTTAGGGGTGGCCCTATTAGAAAGAGAGTATGGGAAAGAGAGAGCTTATAGTTGGGTGAAACATCCCTCATGTTTCATCTACATTGTTTGAGTCTTGAGCAAGGGATATTTCAGCAAATGAAATTGAGAAAGGGTGATTTCAACTGGGGGGTTTGAGCAAGGGTGGTTCAACAAGAGAGGATTCATATTATAAGGATGCCACGCTCATCCTTATTGTTTTGTGTTGTTTTGGGTAGCAACAATTGTAGTTTTTGACTAGTTTGTGGTGTTTTTGGGAAGCTACAACCATCCTTGAGTTTTGATTTTTCAATATAATTTTCCCTATTTCCTAATTTCTGAGGGGCCAAGTTTCCAACATGTTTCCATTTCAAATACCTATTTACAATGAATTCAAATGATGTTTATGCTATTCTTTGATGGTTGCTATGTTTACAAGAGAAATATATGCATCTATAACATGGAATGTTTAATTTATATTCTCATATGTCCTCTTGTCACATACATTCTTATATTCATGGCAGGGTAGTGGAGAAATTGGTATAAGAGTATAGAAAAATGAAAAAAATGTAAAATTCAGAAGTACCCACTATCCTCAATGGTTGACAGAGGGTACTGGGTATGTTATAGATGGAATTTTAAGAAGCAATTGTGAAGCATATATTTCGCTTGATTGTTGGCCACTTACGCAAGAATAGGTTTGAAAGAAATACAATGCCTTTCATTCAAGATTGGGATGTCCCCTGCTTCACACTTATGTGTAGATCCTTGACACCATCAAAAGATCCCCATGCCATAGATTTGTTTATCTCAGAATTTTCAGAGTTGTAGGAAGATTTATGTTAACAGGTTTCTAGATTCATCCATAGGAAAATATAACTTGATGACACACTTGGATTGGAATATTTTCGTTGCTTTGAAAGGCCATTTCATTAGACTTCACCCTAAGTTGATGGTATCAATTGGAATAGATATTTTTCAATCTATGTATGTCTTATTTTTTCTTTACTGTTAGTCATTGTCACTAGTTGTAGCTCTTGATAGTTCTTTGCATTGATGTAATATCCCTCCCCTTAATAATAAATAATAAATAATAAAAATAACAAATAATAATATAATAATAAAAATAAATAATGCAAAAATAATAATTAATAATAATAAATAAATCACTTAATAATAAATAATAAAAATAATAAAGATAATAAAAATAGTAATAACCATACTAAAACTCTAAATAAGAATAAATAAAAATAAAACAAGAAAACTATGAAAAGAAGGAAATAAAACAAGAAAGCTAAAAATCAAAAGAAAAGTAAATAGATAAAACAAGAAAGCTAAAAATCAAAAGAAAGTTGCATGTAGACACATGTTTATTATTAAGTGATTTATTTATTATTATTAATTATTATTTTTGCATTATTTATTTTTATTATTATATTATTATTTGTTATTTTTATTATTTATTATTTATTATTAAGGGGAGGGATATTACATACTCTCCCACTTTAAGGAACTTCGTCCCGAAGTTAAGTAGAATTATTTATTATTTATTATTTTTATTATTTATTATTTATTATTTTTATTATTTATTATTTATTAACTTCATGTTCCCAACACCCTCTGCTGAACTAGTATAACCAGCAGGCATCGAAAGTCCCCAACACCACACATTTAAATGTTTTATGGACAATGATGGTAGTAGTGTTTCCAACTGTTTCAAAATCTAAAATAAAGATACTATTTAATGAGCAAGAATCTCTTGTCGAACTTGAAGAAAGGTGAATTTTCGATAAAGCAATCAAATGGTATTGAGATAGTAACTTGACAAGATAAGATTTTTATTTTTTTTTGAATAAAAATGATAATTGTTAAGTGATGTATGTAGAAGTCAACATGGATCAACAAACCCTCATGCAAGTAAATTAAGCATGATATAAAATTAAATCATGATGACCTAGTGTTTATATGCAATTGCATATAGCGATATTGGAATCGGTAAAACAAAGGGTAAATGGATGTAAAACCTAATAAAACAAGAAAACTATCAAAAAGAAGGAAATAAAAAAAGAAAGCTAAAAATCAAAAGAAAAGTAAATAGATAAAACAAGAAAGCTAAAAATCAAAAGAAAGTTGCATGTAGACACATGGAGTGTGTGCATGTGGTTCCCCTTCCAATGTTGTTCTATTTAATAGATGGTGAGGAAGATGAGAGGATGTCGGCATTCCATATTTCCGAGATTCTGTCTTTCATTCTCTTGGGAGAATGGTATACTAAGACCTAGGATTCATTGGCAGTAGAACGTTGATTGAGGGCTCGGGGGTGGCCAGTTGTAGCAAGACGTTGCACAATTGAGCCTACAGTTGGGTGGAGAGTCGTCCCCAAAACCTTGTTGCGGTAAGCCTGCTTCGACCACAGGTAAACATGTAAGAACTATTCATTCAAGTAACATTTAGTTAATTATAATCATGGTTATTAGGCTAGGTAAGTGGCACTCTCATTTAAATTAATGTTAAATTAGATATTTTTAATTTTGGCTGTTACAATTGACATAATCTCTTCTTGGTATGCCAAACATGGAAATTTAAAGCAAGAAATTCAGTCCATATAAGATGGGTGTATGCGTGATCAACATGGGGAAGGGAACTATTTGTGAATGTTTAAATATGGGTTTCCCAACTAGAACTCAAGACTACTTGCAATGAGACAATCCACTAGATCAAACCTTTGAAGAAAATGTGTCTCAATTCTGGAAACATTATTATAGACATGTAGTGTGAGAAAAGCTACAAGTGAACAAGAGGATGTGATAGTTTATTACCTATTCTTTTGTTTGGATATGTTTTGAATGCTTTAGGGACATGGTTGGAAGGGTAGATAATCAATATGTTTTGGGAATTTCTTTGTTATTAATGTAGACTTTAATAAGATCATTTGAACATATCAATTTAAATACATCTCAACCTCTAGTTATTTGTCTACATTAATCACTAGACAACCCATAATTACAACTACAAAACCCCAGAATGTTGTAGAGCTCACTGGCGAGAGACAAGCGAAATTCACTACACAAAGAGGGAAGCTCAATGAAATTCAGTTCGATAGGAGAACCTACATGTTTCACTTGGCCATAATTGATGCGGACGAAAGGACATATAGTGTCATGAAAAATTTGTTGAAACATGATGAAAACCTTTGTGACTCATTGTATCTTCTTGGGGAAGTGAAATAGCTGAGGTGTTATGTATTCTAATTAATCAATAAAACTGAGGGAGTTGAAGTGTTGAGAGATAGTGGTATAATCATCAATCACTTTAACATTGATGAAAAATTGACCAAGATGTGGGGTAAAATCAAGAAAGAGATGACAAACATGAACCCCCAATATATGAACCAATCGACATTGCCATTGATCACCATTGCCCTACCTTTTCCTACTTTCACCCCACACCTTAGTTACTTCTTCATCACCTTTGCCTTCATTGATCAACGGGAATATAAATTCCACATATTGCCCTAGTTATTTCACTTCCTCAAGGAGATACAAGAAGTCACAAAGATTTTTCTTGTGTCTCAAAAAAAATTTCATGACACAAGATGTGCATTCATCAACATTGATTTTATTGACATCAGAATTAATGTGGATGAGAGCACATCTAATGTCATCAAAATATTGTTGAAATTTGTTGAAATGAGCAGTAATACATTTTAATTTTATATTTTTCACTTTTACTACAAATGGTTATCAAGAACATGTTCTTTTAAAATTTCTAACTCATTATAATCCTTTTTTATAAGATTCCTTTCACTTCTTCCCTTTGATAGTTACTGTGTTCTCTAATAAGTTAATTACAATCTTTCAGAGCTGCCAAAAGTGGAGAAGCTTGTTCTTATGGGAAGGCAGTAGAAGGAAAAATATTGACTATTGTGGAGATCATTCCAAAGAGTGAGTCACAACAAAACATAGAAGTACAAAAAATATGTTAAAATTCATTCGTTAAACTTATTTGGTTCCTCTCTCATCCTCATTCTTTTGTCATTCTTGTTCTATATATTGTAACAAGAAAAGAGAAAGGTTTTATTTTCTTGTGTAAAATCTTTGTCCTCATTCTTTTGTCATTCTAGTTCTACATATTGTAACAATCAAATAGAATTGTTTGATTTTCTTGTGTTATATCTTTGTGCTTTCATATTTTGCTTCTTTTGTGCTTATTGCTCATAGAGAGATTGAGATTGAGTACTAGCATGGATTATCTGTGATGGTGGATTGGTTGTGTTGTATTATTACTCGTATTATTACATTCAGCAAAGTTTATTTGTACCATGGTGTGTGTTGTCCAAACTTGTTAGGACTTTGTTCTACCAACTACTTTTCATAACGAAGACATATTTTCATTTGGGACCAATATTTTCTTAGGCTTTCATATGTGGTTATTCTTTGTTCTTACTAAGATTTTAATGATACGCTTTTGATTGTCTTCTACCCTATTCAATTTATATCTTTTCATTTTCTTTTGACTCTATAAAAGGCAACAGTTTACTGAATCTTATGTTCTTGATCTCTCATTTAAAATGAATTTCTGCATCAAACATTTAACACCATGCATCTTCAACATATCTAAGTAGGTGTCTAGGTCATTTTAGTATTGTTTTAGATAAAATCTAGCAAGATTAGCTTGTTGTAATTTCACCTTTATTACATTTTTCTCGGTTTCTGTGCATTTAAACATAAGAAAACATTCAAAAATACCAAAAACAACAAAATTATATTTATTAGGACATCCATAAATTATCACTGTAATTTGTGTTTTTTCATTTAAATTAGTAAGTTTTCCATCATATAGTTGCATTGGCTTACATGCTTGGCCTTAAATTAATATTTGTGTATATTTCCATTCCATTTTCATCCTCACAAGAAATTACTGCTTGCTGTAAATTCTGCTTTGCTACTATGTTGGTGCATTTTTCATAATGATAATTGCATTTGATTTTTTCACTTCAGTCAAAAACAAATATTGCATAATTTTTTGTGCATTCTTCTCATTCTCATATCATTTATCAATTGTTGTTTTTTATCAATTCTTTGTTATTAATGTATATTTAAATAAGATCTTTTGAGCATATCAATTGAAATACATCTCAACCTCTAGTTATTTGTCTTGTAGGTGATTCTTCCTGTAATCAGAAGTGATATCAGGCATGACACGTGGGTGTTTTTATTATGTAAGAAGCTTAAGAATTGCTCGTCGCAGGTACGTTATAACAATAGGACAGGATCAATGTAGTTCAACAACATAGTTCTAGAATTTGTTATTCCACTTTGAATGCAATCAAATTTTAAAATGTGTTGTGACTCAAGTAGCTTATTTACTTTCATATATAGGTACTCGAAGGGGAATATCCAATTATTGCAGCCCATGGGTGAGTGTTTTAGCCTCAAATATTTTTATGCCTCTATGGATTTTATTTGTCTATGATCTGAGGCTTCCCTTCTTGTGTAGAGAGGAGAACATAACATACAAGGAACTTGATCCTCCTTCTCGGGCGTTGATTTTGAAAGCACTATGTGAGATTCAAGTTGAGGTATAAAACCTATTTGCATTTCTATTTTGTTGGTATCATGAAAATGCAGTGATTCCATTCTTCATATGTTGTGACCATGTTTAAATAAAGTCATGAATTTTCTGGTATTTTACCTTTAGTGTAGTTTTGGTGATAGTATATATTTTTAAATAAAATTGCATTTTTCCTAACTAAAATTTTTATTGGTGGCCTCATGATCAACATTTCAGTTTTTTTGAAGTGCTTCCAAAATAGTTCATAGATACAAAGATCTTTATTTTTGCAGTAAGAAAAAAAAAACATTGGGTGCTCTTTTGGTGGTTCCAATACTTGCAAACCATTGCATCTGTATTTGTGGTTTTTTAGATTCTCTTTAGTTGCATATTTTTCTAACATTTAATATTTCTGATAACAACTAATTAATGTGATCATTATTTTGTCCTTTCATACATGACAACAAGAGGACATTCAACCCCATATCTATATTTCTCTTAAGCATGGAGTACACATCTCAACAATTCGTAGTGAGTGGATCAGGGGGGATTCACATGGAACTTCCCCCTGGTAAAGCTACATATATTATGGAGTCTTTGATTTTTCATTCTTGTTTATAGACTAGTGCAATTCTCATCATTTGAAGGCCATATTTGCCTTATTATGAGTTCATTTGTTACAATTGTAGAACTTATACCCAAAGCCTTAATTGTTATAAGGTGGAGATTCTGGAAATAGATTGCACAAAAGAAATAAAATTTTAAGTAAATGAGTGCCTGCTTTGATGAGTTGGACCATAGGTAGGATCATGAAAAGTTATATTAAAGAGCCATGGTTCTAGGGCTTATTGTGCCAAACATGTCTTTTTGCTTCATTCCAGGTACTTTTATTCAAGTATTTACTATTGTTATAATAGATGTGTTCATCATGTTGTATTCTTTATTTGATTTGTTTAGGAAGCTGTGATAAATTGATGTTAATACTTATATGTTGGATTGATTTTAAGGTACGAGGGTGATTCCATTATTGGTCACTGTTTATTCCCCTGAGATTCAAAAGTTTGAGATAAAAAATAAGACTAAGGGTAAAGGTCGTTTTTCCTTGCCAGTGGGTACCTGACAATGGGAAACCATAGCAACCAATTTTTATGAATTTGAAGTAGTAGCAGTAAGTAATTTAATATACAAACATCATATCCTGTTCACAATTTTTATGATATACATTGCAATCAGAAGTTTAAAGGTTCATATTGTGAGCAATCGTCGTGTTATATAATATATTTCATTGCATGAAGAATAGGAAACTTAAAATGATAAATAAATAAGTCGCTTCATAATGTTGGTGTTACAAATTCTACACGCAAGTTTTACAACAAAGGTGCATCTCCAACTGAGCATGTCTAGTGGAGATTCATGTCCACGAAGACTTTTTGAGCATGATTTTAGGGCAAATCTAATTATTTTCTTAGTCTTTATTCCTTGGAAAGACCCTCTCCTTAGGGACACTTGGATAATTACATACAACTGCAATGTTTTATGGCACACAGTTTAGTTGGTGGCTAATGGCTTTATAGAAATCCAAGTGTATGACTTCTTTTCATTATGAACCTTCCTCTCGTAGCTGTTAGGGGAATTGAGGCTTTTTTAGTAGGAATTGGCCTTGCTTGTAAACACCAAATTATAAGATTTTCATAAATATGTTGAACACCTTCCCACTTATTTTGGAAGAGACTCATATGTTAGCGTTTTCTTCTTTTGTAGTTATGGAATTTCCTTGTAATCTCGTTGTTAGATGTAACTTTTGATTCATGTTGTAACTCTTTGTTCCATGAAGTAAAATGGCATTTTTAATAAATAAATGACGATGTCTGGACTCTTCTCTCCATTTCAATGCAAAAAATAATACTCCAAGGGTATCTAAAACTTCTTCATCTTATTGGGTCCTCGTAGCTAGTTATTTGTTGGTTGGCTCACATTTTCCTAGGAGAATGGAATGCAACAATTGCTTGTAGACACCTTGCCTTTTTTAAAAAAAATTTAAATTCTATGTTGTTTGCACTTGCCAGATTTGTGTGCTTGCCCACAAGATGCTCTATGTTTTGTAGTTTTCAAGTGAATAAATTATTCTTTTGAAAACTACAAAAAGATAGAGCAATTTTTGTGGTCCTTTTTCAAGCATTAATATAATTATTTTATCTTGCAGGCAGTGATAAGACTAAAAAGACCCCCGCCCTCCCCCAAAACAAATGTCTTTTTTGGTCTAGCATAGGATGAAAAGCACATTTGAAATGTAGAAAGGGAATTAACAATCTTTATGGAATTTAGAGACATCGTTCTCTATCAAAAAGACAACAAAAACTATTCACCCCTCACCATAATGTAGAACAAACAAAAATTTCAAGTGACTGTCTTGAAATACTAGATTCCAAAGTGTTTGGAATCTATAATTCTTTTGTTTCACTAATATTCCATGAATATTTCAACAATGTTTGTACCTTTGCAATATATATGACTCTTTGTGAGCTTGGGAGGCCCTAGTTACCTTTCGAAGCCAATGAATGATAATGGATACAGCCTTTGACTATAGATCCACTTGATAATATCACTAATTTACGAGGTATTTTGGGAGGATCGGTTCTCTTGAGTTGTTCTTGGTTTATGATGCCTTGATTTTGAGATATTGGTTTAATATTCCATGTTGATATCCACTTTTTGTTGCTTTGAGTTAGATCTCCGCTACAAATTTTATCTGTGCAATTTGTAAGTTATGTTGTCAAATTAATAGTATATTTTAATATGCTTTTCGATGAAACTTCAAATGTTACATAATCTTTTAACAAAGTTGAACCCTAGGGGTACTTAGGAAGGTTTTTGAGTGTCTCCTTGGCAACTCATCCACTTAGTTTACGTCAATGCTTTTCTTACTTTGAATTATTATGTGAAATGGGGATTTTAAATCAATGTCGAGATGGACTATGTTAGATCTGTGTTTGTACATATATTTCATTGTAAATGGGTTGAAATTCAGGTTGCAATTATTATGTAAGATGGACAATTTAAATCAGTATCTTGGGTGATTAGGAAAATTTCATTCACCTGCAGCATATAGTATGTTGGCAATATGGAAATAAGGTTGTTAGCAGGGTTTGTGGATGATTGATATTATTGGTCCTTTCGTGCTCAAATTCATTCTTGTTCTGATAATATGGCATTGTAGCAATACATTGAATGGACTCCATACCCTGTGTGGGTCATGCTGCAGGTGTGACATTCAGGTAACTCCCTTGAGCTATTTTAGTAACTTAAAAATAGTGTTTGCATGATTATAATTTTTATAAAGATTATAGATCAAGTGTAAAGTATTATTTTTTTAAATCAATGCATATGAATGTAATTTTAAGGATTGCCATAACTCTTCACATAATTCTTTAAAATGTGCTAGTTCAATGGAAGAGCACCTGCCTTGCCTTACAAGCAGGAGGTTGGTGGTTCGATTCCACTGTGCCCTAACATGAACTAATCAATGATTTTGTGGTTTATTTTTAATTAAATGTTTTTTATATAGATTTATTTCAATGGTGGGATATTTCTGGATTCATTGTTTTATATTGTCTCTAGAGAGATAAGTGATCTTTAAATAAAAAAATTATTGTCCTCTAGAGAGACAATAGCTAGTGTTAAAGACATTGTCTCTAATTCGAGTCTTGTCTCTAGAGAGACAAAAATAAAATAGTCTCAAGAGAGACAAAAAAGAAACTGTCTCCTAAGAAACAATAATACTTGTTATATATTGTCTTTATAGAGACAAATTTTGAAGACAATAATCTTTAAGACAAAAATTTTTGAGACACTTGCTTGACAATATTTAAAATAATATACAATTTCTTTTTGTCTTACATTAAAACAATTTACCCAAAAATTATCTCAAATATTGTCTTAAAACCCTTCTTATATAATAGTAATCCAAAAAATAAAAAATTAAATTGAATAAATAAATGTCATCCAATTTAAATGACACGTAAGATTTAAATAAATGAATGTTTTCTCGCTTTATCCCAACAATCGCAGAAGAACAAAAATCTAAAAGAGTACAATTTGCCGCCCATGATTTGGCCGGATTCTAAGCGCTTTCTGAACATGCAGCTGGAACAAGTTAGATGATCCATGCATGTTCTATCAAGCCTCATTTTTTTCGCTTTCATAATCCGGGCAATTTTATTATTCCCTACTAAATATTTCCTTGGTCGTTCTCTTTTTGATATATTTGTGATTTGTGACTGGAATTCTATGTCTATGTATTTCAACTTTTAACAGAACGATCTGAACTATCACCAACTCTTATACTTCCAAGTTCCAATCGATCGATCTGTTAACGCGTTAAGACCCACTGCATTAATCTCGTTAACTGGACACGAACCTCCCGCGCTGGGAGATCTGTAGTTCTGACAAGGAGAGGGGCCTGACGGGGTTACGGGACCCCTAAGGGATTCCAACCATCCATTCACCATCTTAATATTATTATTATTACTTTCCATTTCATCTCCCTCAAATATGAATTTCAATTGCAGTGCCCTACTACTCGAACATTCAGTAGCCATGGTGACCACTGTAAACATGGCAATCAATGTTACCAAGCGTGCAGATGATAGTCTAATCTCCATATCGCCCCAGTCTATACACCTTCTCTTCACAGCCGCACCTGAAGTACTTGATCGCAACAATATCAATATCGAAATCAAAAGAAGGTGAATACGGATATTATGAGTGTGGGTGTGTATATAGCAAATATAGATGCAACTATATATAGCAAGTAATTACGCGGAGAAGAGGAGGGCAGGGAACAGAGAAAACGCGGAAACGAGGTTTAAGAGATGACTCTATAATCTGGGCTTGATGTAATGATCGCAAGAATATGAATATCGAAATCAAAAGAAGATGAATAAGAATATTATGAGTGTGGGTGTATATAGCAAATATAGATTATAGCAAGTAATTATATATATATATATATATCAAAAAGAGGAGGGCAGGGAACAGAGAAAACGCGGAAACGAGGTTTAAGAGATGACTCTATAATGTGGGCTTTATGGAATGAACGAGACTCCTAAGTTGAATCCAGATCTCTGTGCATAAGTCTTCCTCAAATCGCTGCGTGTAAAATTCCAGCTGACGTTCATTACTGACTTTGAAATTATATAATAAAACCTTTGACTGAGTTTGGAGACTTGACTTTCGTTGAGCATGCTCATCGACTTTTACGCCCTGTCACAAAATCCGCATGTTGAACGACTCAAAAAACCATTTTAAACGTCATCGCGACCAATAAAATTCCGGCCTTTCTCTTTCTTCATTCCCGTGAAGAAAGAACTCGCCTATACGAGTTGCCGATGTTGACGGATACGCGTATGGCCTTTTAATAATGGCAACCATATGCGCTGTGTATAGCAATGACGCCCCAAAGCATGGTCTCTTTCTGAAGGCT
The DNA here is from genome assembly GCA_031772625.1 of Pinus tabuliformis. Classification (NCBI taxonomy): domain Eukaryota; kingdom Viridiplantae; phylum Streptophyta; class Pinopsida; order Pinales; family Pinaceae; genus Pinus; species Pinus tabuliformis. The sequence continues at coordinate 814,173,882 of CM062819.1, read as the reverse complement.
GTTTTTTTTTTTTTTTCAATTTTCATTCTTTAAAATATAAAAAATTTGAATTTTTATTATTATTTTTTTTAAGATTTTAAAATTCAAAGTTGTCAATGTTTACATTTATTAAAGGGAATTATAAAAATTAAATGTTCGATAAACTATAATAAGTATATATTTATAATAAATATCAAAATATTTATGATATATTTTAAATGGTAATGATATATTTTAGATGGTTATTTATAAAAATAGTGAAATTATAATTTTGTTTTAATTTGTTGTTATTATTATTATGAATTAAGATATAAATTAAAGATATATGTATTAAAATTTTAAATTGGGTTTTAAAATTTTTAAATTTTAAATAGAATTTGTTATTATATTATGGTCAATATCATTGTTTATCAATATTACATAGTTTATTTTATAGTGACATTTGTATTAATTAATTAATTTAATTAGAAAAGGGCAAATGTCACATAAGTACTTTGGAGATAAATCTTAATTTTTGATTTCTAAATATTATTAATTAGAATCTAAAATATTTTTGGAACTTCAATTCCTACTATCCACCTAATAATTATGAATAATTAAATTAAAATTATAGAAGACCTATTTCAAAATAGATATATGATTCCAATAGATGAAATCAAAGACTTCCCAAACATTTTTTATTTCAAACTTCCACTCTTGTTTTTTTTTTCACAAATTCTAAGAGTTACACATATCACATCAATATTTTGATAATTATCTACCTTTAACATCAAATACAAAACACTTAAATTTACTTTATATTTTCAAAATCTTTTCCAATAAACTTTAAAAAAATAGACATTATTTCTATATTTCATATAGTAATTAAAAAAAGAGATTTCTTAGACCAGACCTCTGTGATGCAGTAGGGGTCTTGATATTGCTCTAAAAAAATAGACATTATTTTTATATTAAGTATAATAATTAAAAAAAAGGAAATCTTAGACCGGACCTCTATGATGCAATAGGGGTCATGATATTGTTTTGTTATTTTGGCGATGTTTTGTTAGTTTTTATTATACTTTAATAAATCATTTTAAATATAAAAAAGATTATTTTAATTGTTTTCAATTAAATTAAGAGTTTTGAATATTAAATTTTAGCAGAAAGAAATTCTACCGCATGTCCAAGCCCATAAATGTCATAAATTACTTTCACATCGATGCAGGTCTTTCGGCCAAATCCTTGAATGGATAAGGATTTTTTTGTTGTGGTCGATGAATACCTCCCGTCTCTATATTTACAGAGTTTAGTATACATGATATGAATTGTATTTATGGAGTTTCACTCATTACATTTTATATGCAATTCGATCCATTAACACAGCCACTTTTATATTTTATAACCAAATAGATCCATTTAGCTACTCACTTCGAGCATTTATGTTGAGATAGACGTTGGGCAGGCTAAATAATATTAACTTAATTAAGTTAAATGGCTAGTCTTTGCCTTAGCTAAGTAATATAACAATAACATTTGTTTCTTGATTGTATATTAGTTTGCTAAGACTCTCTATTAATTTTAATCATTTTCATGTGCATAATCAAAAATTTTATTTTGATTGTGTGTTAGTTTGTTAAGGTTTTCTAATTTTCATGGGCATAATTAAAATTTTGGGATTTTATTTTTATTTATTTATTTTTTAAATTATTAAAATGATTATATAATTTATGAAAAAAAATTCATTCTCTGATTAGGCTATACCATTTTGATGGGACATAATACTTTTTTCCGAATGTATTTTTATTTGTAGTAGCTTAATAGGTTTTTTTTTCCTTGGGAAACAATGAAAATTTTCCAAGATTTTTGTTTTTCCTTGGGAAATAATGAAAAATTTGGCATGATTTTGATAAAATCTGATGGAAAATTTTGGAAATCCAATTATAGATGTCACGCTTCAAGTTTTTGGGTGCCCAAGGGTTTTTGATAGTTTTGACTTCGTTTTCACTATCAAAAGCACCATTCAAGCACTCGTATTGTTAGATTTAAAAAAAAAAAAAAAAAAAGACCAGATTTCAACATTGTTTGGTCCTCGGAAAGAAATTGATGCCTCGTAGAAAATGTCCTTTTACTTTATTATTTGTGAAACACGTGAAAAAAGAAAATTAAAATGAAAAAAAGATAATCCTGTAAATGATGATTTTATCGATAAATGCTCTACAACTAAGCTTGACACTTCTAGTGCTCTGCCCAAGTCCTTTATGCAAGATAGGGCTAGGGCATCTTTAGTAAAGGCCATTAGCATGGATGGTTTAGCCAAACCTTAAAACAATAAGATGAGGTGGTATCGGACATTAGGGCAAAATGATTTTGTTTTATAAATTGCTTTTGTTTTGTAAACTTACAACATGATATTAAATGAGAAGACACGTAAGCAATAATTTTTCTTAATTTTTGTAATACATGATATGTAAAACACTAATGTTTGTTTAATAAATTGTCTTGGGAAAATTAAGTTGAAGTGATTAACTAAATCATTTTTAAATTAAAAAAAGGCTAATGTAAATGGTTATTTGGTAGATGAGTGATCTGAAATTGACACTGTATAGTTTATCACCATCTCTATCTGATATCATTATAGTGGGTGACATCATTACAATCAGTGGCTTATCCAATGGCAATTTGGTAATCTACATGCATTCAAGCAAGGTAATATTTAACAATATAAGTACTCAACTAGATTTTTGGGCTTCGATTAGCCCATGACCTCCCTCGACTCTCCTCAGTTGAAATGATTTATAGGGATAGCACATTGACATGAAGCTAAGAATCAACCAAAGAAGCTATTGTTTCAAGTGCTTCTTTCATCACTGGTTCTAGCTCTAGCTCTTGATCTCCCAATAGTACCAAGCAGGATTAGTATGGGTTTTCTCTAACTTTCCATGTATATATTTTATCACTTCCACCCACATATCCGCAAAATCAAGCCAACCTAAAAAACAAGGCAAGAGCCCTACCGAAGGAAAGGATGTAGAGGAGGAAGAGTCATCATAAAGAAGTTGCGAGCCTTTGGAATGACATGGATAAATATTTACAACAATTGAGAGCGCGACTAGGTCGAGAATGACCCCCACAAGGCCACCATGGATGATAAAGCAACCAATAGTGGACACAACTAGGAAACTAGTAAATCACTAGTTATAGTTGTTATAGTTGTTGCTTCAACAGATGGATCTTTCTCTAAGCAAGGTGCTAGTGGATCTGTCCTTGCATTCCTTTATGAGAAGTTAGAAATAATTATTATTATATTTAAATTTATAGAATGATTAGGTTAGATTATCAAGTAATATCAATCTATTCCAACCTCTAATGTTTAAATTAACCATACAAAACTACACAATATCCAACCTTGCAAATTGAACTATGCCACTGAGGGCATAAATGTTACAACATATTACAATGTTTTCTCATAGCAATAAAATTTTGGTCCCTTCATATAAAATTAAGAATTTTCGGTGCTTCATTTGTAGTCCTTTATATGAGTTGATGGTGCCCTCCGAAAACAGTTTCTGTAGGCACATTTCTTCCTTTGATGCCTTCTTGTTTGATTCAATGGGTGCTTTAAAAAAACACAATAATGATCCCCAAAAAAAAAACGTTTCAAAGGCTAGGGTTGCAGAGAGCGTAAAAAGATCAGGATAAGTCGTATCGCTAGCTCAAGGTCAACCCACTAGTTACCCATTGTTATCGACGGATCATCAACTCAAAGGCTCTGATAAATTCCTCTTTGATCATTTAAAAAAATCAAGGAATGGCGATGATTTAGTGCATCCTTTTTAGAAAAGGGGGCCTTTACATAAATAGACCTTTGCAAATGACATTTGTAATAGAAATGAAAAGTTTGGTCATAGTGGCCATGATGATTTTGGTGGTGGTAAGCATTTCTATAGTACTGGTTTCATTGATATTGCTTCACTGAATTCATTGACATTGCTTCAGGCGTGGGAAACGACGACCAAAACTCCATTGGTGTGGTCAGTGAACTTGGAGGGATGGAAGAGATGGTCAAGCATAAGGAAGCGATGGGAAATTTCATTCATTTTCTCATGAAACCAATAGTGAGAAGAAGGCCTTTGTCCTTGGTGTTGAAAAAAGAGGTATTAAAGAAAAAAGTACAAAGTACAAAACTCAGAGTAATGCACTGTAAAAATAAAAATCGAATATTGAGAATGAGTGCATAAGCAAATATATTTTGATTATCTATTTTTTTTTGGCTAAAGCAAGAGTAGGACCTTCTTTTTCATTAATGATATACAAGATTTACATCAATCCACAAGGAGTTGTGGACCAAGGGAGAGACCCAAAAACCAAACCGAGAATGGGCCCGAGGCAAAAGCCCCTGCCCCTAAAACCCCAACCTCTAAACTCTTAAAAGCTAAACAAAGCTAAATAAAGCTGAAGCCGGTAATGGAACCAAAGCAACGATCTACACTAATGTCATATACAAGAGACCCACCAACCCACGGAATTGTGGAGCGAACCATGACCATAGGCAACCCACCAATGTTTTCAACTTGCCAAAACTAAAGAGCAAACACACTTCCTGCCAACCATCCTACTTGTCACTTTAATCTTCACCATTGACCCAACTAACCCAATCCAACAGCTGAGGACTATTTCACAACGTTAAGAAGCGTGACACGTACCCACCTCGACCACCAACCTATTCAATCTGCTTCGTTTGATGCAATGGTAGAGGATCATATCGCACCGACCAATATCTCCGAACGTTAGCATGCGATGAGGACGTTATTCAAACCGACCCCACCACCATGTGTAGCCCTTTGTATGGAATCGCTTCAAAATCAGAAATACCGTTTTCCGCTTGCGAGGCCCACGATCGTCGAAAAACCATCCCCAACCCAGTATGCTGATCCCAGATGGAAAACTCATGGTATTGCAGCCACCAAGAGTGATTTTCGATGTATATTTACTCCTATAACTGAGGAAAGAGGAAACACCCACCAAACTGCCAATATTCAAAGGTCCAGAGCCATCCGACTGGCTACCACTTGGATTGGTTGAATCAACTAGATTCCGTATCCATAGCTCTACTTCGAAACACGATCCTGTCTTCATCTGCCTAGTCATGACAAATCGCTTTTAACCTACTCTGAGGCAGCTCTTGCCAGTTCAACGCAATCCTGTTCTCTGTGCTAATCACACCTTCATTGGCCAGAAGATCTGCCAATTTATTCGCCGACCTTCGAACATGTTTAAAGCTAACTGTACGAAGGCTCTGGATGTGATGTTGAATCCATTGAAAGCCCTGGATCAGCCTCCAGTTCTTTGAGACTTTTTCTGGCTTTGTTCCCTAGCTGATCCTCTTGACCGATTTGATGATTAGCTCAGAATCAGCTTCAACTATCACATTTTGTCGGTTTTCCTGTTCCAGGAAATCTAAACATTTCTCCATAGCCATCAATTCCGCCATGTTATTGGTGGCTTTTCCTAAATGACAGTGGAAGATGAAAAGGACACTTCCATTCTCATCCCTTAACACACCTCCATAACCAGCGGTGGCTGGGTTCCCTTTTGAAGCCCCATCAATGTTGAATTTAAAAAAGCCCTTAGGTGCAGGATGCCAGAAATCTTGCTCAGACTCTAGGGAGATTACTTTCCTCTTCAGTCCCTGAGGAGTAAGACTCTGCAAACCCAACTCACAGAGAATTATCAAATCAGCTATAGGAGGGTTCTTAGGGAGGTTTTTCACAATAGTGCTGATCGTTTCCTTGAGTTGTTTTAAGATAAGTTCAAAAATGCATTGGAATGGCCTCTTTTCATTTTTGAAGATTCTGTTGTTCCTTTATTGTCAGACATTCCAAATAATGAAGCTTGGAAAGATGGTCCATGTTGAGCCAAGAACTTCATTATCTGAAAAGTTTCCTCTACAATTTTTTAGGGTATTGATGATATTCCCTTTGTCCCTATTAGTCTGTTGGAAAATGGTGGCAAAAGAATCCCACAAAATGGAGGTGAAAATGCAATTGTTGAGAAGGTGCTCCATAGTTTCCTCTTGAGCTTCACAAAGCTGACATCTGGAAGACCCCAGAATACCCGTCTTCCAAATGTTATCCCAGGTTAGAATTTTCCTATGCTGAACCAGCCACATGAATAGTTTAATTTTCATCCAGCCTTGGTGTCTCCATAGGTCTTGCCAAATCTTATCTGGAGCTTGTGAGTTAAGGTCAAGGAGAATGAGTTTTGCTTCCTTGAGATTAAAGGCACCCTCATTATTGTTTCCCCATCTTAGCTGATCTTGCCCCTCTGACTTCAAAATATTCCTTTGTTCTAACATTTTTTTTAGAGTCTCTGCTTTAGCCTTCAAGGGGCTGTCATCCATAAAATCAAAGTTCCTCCAGGTTCTCCATTTTCCATTACTGTTGGTTTGATCCCAAAAGTCTTTTACTTTAGATAACCCTTTGATATCTATTTCTTCCTTGAGATCCGTCAAATCGTATTTTAACAATATAGGTTCTTGTTGCCATCTATCCTCCCAGAATAGGGTTAGGTTTCCCTCTCTAATTTCCCAGAAGCTGTTTCCTTGGATTAAGCCCCGGTTATCCTAGGCGTTATTCCAAATGTGTGAGCCCTTTCTATGTTCTTACATTCTTATTATATCATTGTTCTTCCAAGTTCTGGCATATTTCTCTTTCCAAATCATTGCCCATTGAGCGTCTGGGTCTTTAACCCATTGCCACCATAATTTAGCTCCTAAAACCTTACTTAGAATCTCAGGATCATCCAATCCAAGCCCACCATAGTTTTTAGGTTTGCGAATTTCTTCCCATGCTACAAAGGCCCATTTCTTTCCTTCTTCCCCCTTGCCCCAAAGTATGTCTCTTTGTATGGTTCTGAGTTGATGAAAGACTCCTTTTGGTGCTGGGAGAGAAGATAGCATGAAGGCTGGGATTTATTGTAGAACAACCTTGGTTAGCACTAACCTACCAGCCAAATTTAAAGATCTAATAGTCCATTTCCTGATTTTATCTTTCAATTCGTTAATCACTGGCTCCTAGATGCTCTTGTGTAATTGTTTAGCCGTTAGAGGAACTCCCAAATATTTTGAAGGGAGGAACTCCCTTTGAAAGCCCAAAATTCTAGAAATATTTCTCTGAATAGCAATGTGAGTATTAAAGAAAAAAATCTTAGATTTGGAGAGATTAACTTCCATACCTAAAGCCATGGCAAAGTCTCTCAGGATTTGCTTATAAGCTAGAGCTCCTTTGACCATGAGGATACCCTGCAGCATGGTATCATCAACAAAAGTAGATGAGTTAAGGCCTGGCCATCTTCAGCAAGTTGGATACCTTTTACTTTACCAACTACTTTAGCTTGCTTGATCGCTTGACCCAGCCCTTCCATCATGTGTATATAGAGAAAGGGAGAGAGTGGATCTCCCTGCCTGAGGCCTCTTGAAGGAGTAAAAGTCTCCGAGGGAGATCCATTAACAAGAATTGAAAAATTGGGAGAAGTAACTAGGGCCATTACCCATCTGATCCAGTTATGATCAAACCCAAAAGTAGTGAGAATTTTTTTGATATAAGTCCAATTTAGCTTATCATAAGCTGTCGCTATATCCAATTGCATAATCATTCCAGATTTCCTATTGATTGTCAATGAGTGCACCACCTCATGAGCTTGAATGATGTTGTCGAGGATTTGTCTACCTTCCACATATCTAGATTGTTCAACCGACACCAGGGTAGGAAGAAGAGGTTTGAGTCTATTGGCGACAACTTTGGATATAATCTTGTAGACCACATTGCATAAGGAAATGGGTCTAAACCTATCGGGAGTTTGAGCGAAATCCTATTTAAGGATCAGGGAGATAAAGGTGGTATTAAGTGCCTTCAATATTGTTTTGTCCCTCCTGGAGTCTACCAGCACATCCAGAATTTCCTATTTTACTATGTTCCAGCAAGCTTTAATGAAATATACATTGAATCCATTCAGGCTTGGTGCCTTACCATTTTGCATTTCTTTTAGGACCTCACTAACCTCCTCTTCCGAGATTGGTCTATTGAGGTTGAAATTATCGTCTCTGGAAACCAACTTAGGTATATGTCTTGATATAACCCTAATGGATTGATCTCTGTCTTAATAGGTTTCTTGTGCAATATAATGAAAGTGTTGAACCAACACTGCTTCTATTTCTTCATGAGAGTTGAGCAGGTTACCTCCCTCGTCCTTGATCAAAGAAATCCTATTGTGAGCTCTGTTCGCCATAGTGGATCTATGGAAGAATCTAGTGTTACGTTCTCCTTCTTTTAGCCATTGCACTCTGGATTTTTGCCTCCAAAAAATCTCCTCTTGTTTACATAAGTTCTCCCATTCTTGATGATATTTAGTTGCCTAATCACTTCTATCTTTATCAAAACCCTCCATGATAAGGGTTTGGTTGAGTTCCTGCATTTTTCCCTCAACAGTTTTTTTTGCTTCAAAAATATTACCATATTCCTTCTTGTTCCACTCCTTGAGCTGGAGTTTGATATGTTTGAGTCTTTTTTGAAGAAGGAACATTCTTGTGCCCTGAATATTCAAATCTTCTGCTCACCAGATTGCAATATTGTTGCTGAAATCTTGTTAGGCCCCTAGACTACTAGTGTAACCCCTTATTGTTATTAGTACAACCCACTTATTATATTGATGTACCCATGTAGTGCCCATATTGTTACTATTGTGCCCCATAGAAGCCCACTATTGTTATTATTGTGCCCCTACATTATTATTGTTATGTCGGCTCTAATTATGTTATGACCCCTTAGACTCCTATATATAGAAAGGAGGTCTTTTCATTTGTATCATCGAAGAATTGTTCATTTATGTAATGTAAAGGAGGTTTCCCCCTCAAAGAGGCTGAATTCTAAGGCGTTTATCTATCTTTACTATCTTTCTTGAGCTAGTTTCATAACATTTGGTATTAGAGCTTTGGATTCTAGGGTTTCGCTACTCCAAACAGGTCATCGTGGAATTTTCCCTATAACTTTTATTCTACGATGTTTCAGAAGTTGAAAAAAGACCCATTTGAGAAGACATTGCGCTAAATCTTGGGTCCAAATTTTAGAGCTTGTCGCACTATATTTGCGGAGATATGATCTGAGGAAGTTGGTCTTTTTGCAGACTCCTGAATTACATTCCAAACAAGTGACCTGGGGAAAATCGTCATAACTTTCTCTTTGAGAATCAGATTGAAATTTCGTAAGAAGGTACAAAAAGAGGACGAACTGTAGTTTCTTGTAGATATTTTTCAAAGAAAAATGTCGAAACTGTGACACATGGCACTTCATACAAGTTCGCTCTTCTGGAAAGGTCTATAATCAGGTCATCTTGGGCGATTTGCATAACTCTTTCTTGGAGAATCCAATTTGGATCAGACTGGAGGCATTGGAAAGAAGACACAAAGGGCTACTATAGGTCTCAATTTCAGAACTTAAAGATCCAAAAGTACAGAGTTACAGTCATTGCAAGATCGATCTCCTAAAATCAAGAAAAAGCAAGATGAGGAAGTTTGATGGCAAGGATCCGATAAATTAGATACTTCAGATGGAGCAATATTTTGATCTACATGGTGTACCATTGTTACAAAAGGTATGTATTGCATCTTCATATTTAGAACTGGATCAATTTTTATGGTATGAAGGGCTTTGTTCTCGTAAACAACTTGTTACGTGGTCAATCTTCACGGAGGAAATGATAGCACATTATGACGATACAAAGAGAAACACCTTCTTTAGAGCAACACCACAACAATTGGAAAGAGTAAAAGGGCTTTGTGACATAGTGGAAAGCAAAATTATGGAAACGAGGAAGCATACCCCTCACAACTATAAAGATGGAAGTGTTGTTTCTCCTAGCCTTCCACAACCTACAAGGGTTACACCACAACAATTGGAAGAAAAAAGAGAAAAAGGGCTTTGTTATAATTGTGATAGAAAATGCACTAAAGGTCATAAGTGTGCTGAGAAGAAATTATTTTACATAGAATATGAAGAAGTGGAAGAAAAGGATCAAGAAACATCAAAAGAAGAAGATATATGCCAGGACCCCACCCTAGAGAAAGAAGGAATGAATTAGAACATATCTTGTAAAGCATTGGTAAGAATTACCACTCCTCGAGAAAGAAGGAATGAATTAGAACATATCTTGTAAAGCATTGGTAAGAATTACCACTCCTCAAACTCTCAAGATAGAATGACATATCAAGAAGAAAAAGGTGCAAGAAGTGAAAGATCACATCGAGAAAGAAGAAATGAATCCAACCATGTCTTGTAATTCATTGGTCGAAATTACCACTCCTCAAACTATCAAGATAGAAGGACATATCAAGAAGAAAAATGTTCAAGAAGTGAAAGATCACATCGAGCATCAAGAAATGAATCTGACCATATATTGTAAAGGATTGGAAGAAATTACCACTCCTCAAACTCTAAAGATAGAAGGACATATCAAGAAGAAAAAGGTTCATGCAGTGAAATATCACATCGAGCATCAACAACAAGTTCTCCAAATTTTAAAAGATAACGCCACTTCGGTGAAAAATCAAACGAAACAACAGGTAGATCAACATCATAGTGAATAATGTTTTGATGTAGGTGATTTTTTATTTTTATTGCTACATCTCAAGTAAGATATTTATGAGAAGGAAATGTTGGTAATACTACATGCACTTAAAAAATGGAGACCTTGCCGAATGGCAAGACTCTTCAAGGATGAGGATGTGGAAGCATTGTTTTGTGCTACTTCTATTATCCAACCAGATTGGATAAACGAAGCAAGAGATGAATGGAAGAAGGACAAAGAAGTATGGCCACTTATTCAAAAGTTGCAAAAGATCCCAATTCAAACAACATTGCCAGAAATTGAAGAGGAAGGAAAAATCACATTGGAACCTAGAGCAGTCACAGAAACAAGAACCCGACAGCTACGAAATCAATCAATTTCAGTGTATCTCATCAAGTGGAAGAACTTACCCGCTGAAGATTCCACATGGGAGAACAAGAATTTTATACAGAAGCATCAAGAACTACTCAAGCGTTGAGGACAACGCTTTTTGAAGGGGAGGGGCATGTTAGGCCCCTACACTACTAGTGTAACCCCTTATTGTTATTATTACAACCCACTTATTATATTGATGTACCCAGGTAGTGCCCATATTGTTACTATTGTGCCCCATAGAAGCCCACTATTGTTATTATTGTGCCCTTACATTATTATTGTTATGTCGGCTCTGATTATGTTATGACCCCTTAGACTCTTATATATAGAAAGGAGGTCTTTTCATTTGTATCATCGAAGAATTGTTCATTTATGTAATGTAAAGGAGGTTTTCCCCTCAAAGAGGCTGAATTCTAAGGCGTTTATCTATCTTTACTATCTTTCTTGTGCTGGTTTCATAACAAATCTGGGTGGGAGAGCCAGATATTTTCAAATCTGAAAGGTCTATTCCTGGGGTTACCAATGCTTTAAATTTCCAGTTGCATTGGCTAGTGATTCGAGCCTCCAAAGGGGAGAATTCTTGCAACTATGTCCTTGTCCTCGATCATAATATCTTTTGAGATTATGAATCTATCTAATTTGGAGGCCACTTAAGACTCTCCTCCTCTATTATTGTTCCAAGTATCAGTACCATTATTCATTACAATATCCACTAGCTTCATATTGTCTATGAAGGATTGAAAAGCACAAGAGTCTTTGTTTAGAATTCTAGTACCCCCTTTTTTCTTCGACAGCGATTTGATCATGTTGAAATCACCCCCTAAGATCCAAGGGATTCTTGCATGTCTTTCCCTAAGATCCTGCAGGGAATCTAGAAGCTTGAGTTTACCATCCATTCTTTGGGGGCCATACACATTCGTGACCAGGTAAATTTCCTTATCTCCCACTAGTTGAATGACCATTGAAAGATAATCTCTAGATGCCTCTGCATCTATAATGTCAATTTTTTGGGGGTTCCAAAGCATGAGAATTCCTCCTGTTGTATTCTCTGCTTTGACTTCCAGAAACTCAAATCTATTGAGCCATTTGCTGTGAATCTCTTTTATTTTTTGAATGGAACATTTAGTTTCCTGGATGAAGATCACATCCGGTGCTGCTTGTTTCATCCTATTACTAAGTAATCTTTGTTTTCTTTTACTGCCTAGACCTCTTATATTCCAGGAAGTGAACTTCATTATTAAAAATATGTAAAGGAGTAACTAGATAGGTCTTTCATCTTACGTGAGTCTATCATTAGCTTTCCACATTCCATCAAAGGTTCATTCTGCTTTTTTCAGCCTCTTTTTTTTCCTGGGATTCTAGGTGCTAATCTTGCTGTGGTTTTCATAGCCTTCACACCTTTGCTACCCTGTCTTTCATTTTTCCCTTGCTTTTCTAGCCATTTGGTCTTAGTTTTCCATAAGAACTGTTGTTGAACTCTGTGGAACTCCTCTGGAGGTAACGAATCCACTCCCTCCCTGGTTCCTTGTTTCAAGAATCCTTCTGGATCTAGGTTCTCTTTCTCAAGAATCTCCTGTAGTTCGTGGTCCTCCATTTCCATCTCACTCTGGGTCATTTCCTGGTCCATCTCCAGTTCTATGTCACTCATCATTTCTTCTTTCTATTTATTACTGTTTTTGGGTTTGCTCATCATTTTCTTCATTCTCCTCCTCCAATGGACAACCTCCCTTGACCTGATCTACTTTCATTATCACATCTTCCTCTTCTATGGCTTGAAACCTATTTTGACTCACTTGTTACTTTTCTGTATGAAGTAGATTCGATCCCCTTTTTCTCCCTTTTCCTTTGTGGACCACCTTATGAAGCTTTCAGTATCTTTCATGGTGTTTGTTTTACTCTTGTTTTCTGTTTTACTGAGAGGGAAATGTCTACTAGGTGCCCATGCTCATGGCATTTATGACATCTGAATGGGATGTTTCATAATCCACTATTTAGACCCATTCTTCATCAAACACTTCCAAGATTACCTCATCTAGCATCGCTCTAGAAAGATCCATCCCCACACATATTCTTGCAAAGGATGTGTATTTTTCCCTTCCGGTGGCCTCAGAGGCTTTGAAAAAATGCCCTAGCTTATTTCCTATGGTAGATAAGGATTCCAGTTGCCAATAATCCAAAGGTAGAGAGTAGAGTCTAACCCAAACTAGTACCGAGGTGAAATTTTCTTGTTCTGGGAGAAAAATTCATAACCCATGGTCGCATATACATGCCTACAATGAAATAAAAGTAGGGCCCTCCTTCAAACACTCTGTCCTTATCTTCAATATTTGCAAAGACTACAATAAAGAATCCCTTTTACCCAAGACGTAGTTCAATGCTTCCTTTTGGTTTCCAGTGGTATTTAATCCATGATTGTAAAGCTTTTTCAGTGGGCCATAAGCCCATGCATTTACAAATGATTGCATATGTCTGCATGTGGTCCCTATGCACCTATAGAGTAGGATCATGCAAAACTACTCTGGGCATGATTGTAGTTTTCGGCTTGCATGGTCCCTTTTGTGCTTTGGCTTTTGTTCCCTATTCCTTTTCCGCTTCCTCTCTTTCTCTAGTGTTGTTATTCTCCCTAGATTTAGAGCCATCCTGCTCCTCTTCCCTATTTCTTTGCCTTGCATCTGAAGGACCTCTATCATATTCTATTGGTTTTTTACCTTTACTGGCCACTGCCTGTTTGTAGGAGGGAGTGGAGCTCCCTCCTTTGCATCCTTCCATGGAGAACAAACTCTGTAAGCCTGTAACCCTGGCTCAAAAATTACCACTCCCCTCCAGACTCGCGAAAAAAATCAATACCTGTCACATTTTGATTATCTATTTACTTTGAAAGAAAAATGTGTTTGACAATGTGAATGGGGACTTCAGCTCTTTGCATCATAGTGAAAACAACATTTTTTTATACAGATATACTGACACTCTGTTTTTACAGGTAGTAGAAACTGGTTTTTAGGCACCCACAAATTTTCACCCCAAACAATCAAACTTTCAGGCTACAAACTAAAACTATATATCATGACTTATCTAAAGAAATATGCATGTATTCATCTTTTATCTAAGGTGAAAAGTCAACACATTAAAATTATACATTAAAACAAATACATAGCAAATATGTTTACTGTAGAACAAAAAAGTTATAGCTACACCATCTCTAGACAGATATCATCAGGGATTTGATTGATAAATGCAATGCAGCGATATGGGAGCTTGTACGCTATTCATAATCTCATTTACTTCACATTCCTTCAACGAGAAATCAAAATCTACAATTCGATTTGTGTACTTCTAGGTGTGGTGCGTTATCAATGCATTTAGTTTGGTAGTTTTGATTATTTCCAATGCTCTTCTTTAATCACAATTATTAATCTTGACATTTCCCAAAAAGTGTCATACATGGAAAAATAACTTTCCCTTTCCCTGTGGTTTAGTGAAGGTTTCTGCAAACTGCTATTGCTACTTGCAATGCTTGAAAACAATTTCAACATTGTTGACCAACTCTCTAATGAAATGATACTTCGTGTCAATTTTCTTGCTTCTTTTGTGAAAAAATCAATTCTTGGACAACGGAATTGTTGAATTGTTGTCACAATAAATTTTGTTTTGCATCTTTGTTCATGCCCTAAATCCTTCAAACTTTTTCTCATCCAAATTGCTTGACATGTTTCCCCTCTTGTTGTGACATATTCAGCTTCAACTGTGCCCAATGGAACTATTGATATTTTCTTGGAAGCAGATGAAATGAGTCTCAAACATTAATGGAAAACATAACCTAGTGTTCTCTTTCTATCATTGACACTTCCTTCCCAATCACTGTTAGTATCTCCAACCAACCTAAAATAATTTGTTGTAGCATAAAAAATGCAATATCCTTCGGTTCCATTAACATACCTTAATATTCTCTTAGATGTTTGTCAATGTGTCTCCTTTCATGTATTCATGAACTTTGAAACCAAAATCAGTGCATACACTAAATTAGTCCTAGTTGTAGCCAATTACATCAAACTGCAAACCATACCTTTGTATATTGTCGAAATTACATTGTTGCTATAATCTTCTATAATTTCAAACCCATCATTGTTGGAGTTGGCACATGCTTGTTTTTCTACATTTTGTACCTCTTCAAGATGTTTCTTACATATTTTGTTTGAGAAGAAAAAATGCCTTCTTCCATTTACTTGACTTCTATGCCTAGAAAATATTTTAACAATCCCAAATCTGTCATTTCAAACTCACTTTTCATGACTTCTTTGAAATCAACAATGAGGATTTCATCACTCCATGTGAAAATTAAATCATATACATATAAAACCATAATTAAAAGCTTTCCATCACTTTCTTTGATGTAGAGTGTCTGCTCACCATCACATTTTCTAAAGCCATCATGCAACAAATATGTGTCTATAATGTTATAGCATGTGCGAGGTGCTTGCTTCAGTTCATAAAGAGCTTTGTTTAGTTTGTACACCTTGTCTTATTTCCCTTCAATATCATAATGAGGTGGTTGCTCCACATACACTTACTATTTCAACACTCGATTAAAAAACATTGATTTCATGTCAATTTGATATACCTTCCATTTATGTTGCATTGTTATTGCCAAAATTGTTCTCATTCTCTCCATTCTTGCAACTGGTACAGATGTTTCAAAATAATCTATTCCGCACTGTTGTTTGTATCCCTTTGCTACTAACCTTTCTTTATGACTTTCAATCCTTCCTTCAAAATTTGTTTTGGTATTATAGACCCACTTCACACCTATGTCTTCTTTTCCTTGTGGAAGTCTCACTAAATCCCCTTTTTCATTCTTTTCTATTGCCTCTATTTCTTTATCCATTGTTAATGCCCATATTTCTTCCTTTTTTTTTGCTAAAGCAAGAGTCGTACCTTCTATTTCATTAAATCAATCTTATTTTACATAATGTATAAACATCCAATAGACCCTGTGGAATCCGGAAAAACAGGAAGCTACCCATCTGAAACATAACCCTCCAACCCTATAAATGTACCCTCCAAACCATTTAGAGTGCATACAAAAATTATGCTACGAGAATATCAGGACTTGTGATAAATCCACACAAAAACCCACTCAAACATTTGCTAAACCTGCTTCTTTAATCATTTCCATCCATTCCCCTTTCTCAATCTAATGTCGGAGATGCATATCGCCCATAGAAGATGCTTGATGATTAAACCCCCGACCCCACCAAACCATGCAATCATTCCTGATTGTTGATCGACCTTGCGAAATCGGATGGATGAGATAAATATCGCACAACTCAAAGTCATCGAAATTTAGTGTGTGATGAGGGTGGTTTATGGTCCCAACCCTCATCCATGTGTCAGAAGCTATATGGCATCACTGCCAAATCTCCGAAACCACTTTTGCTTGAGAGCGGTGCGATCAACCATAAACCACTTGGGGAGTAGTTTTTGTCTCACGACTATGGAAATTTTGGATAATGTTGTTGCCGTAAATGTTATGATTCCCACCTTTTTTCTCATAACCTTCCGCTGGACTAAGAAAACCTTCTGAGAAACACTGGGGATTTCTGGAGTTAAAATTACCATTGCTGCTGAGGCCGACCATGGCCAGCCTACCACCATAGACCTCTCTGACCAAAGTTTGTGAATCATAGAGAGAACTGCTCATTGAGACTTAGCTTCCTTAGCTTTGTTCATGTACACTTCTTTATCCTCTTCTAACTAGTTGTGGAAAAGAACTTTTAGGATGCCCTGAGGCATTACTTGCCACTCTACCGAAATTCTGCTATCATTACAGCTGACACCTTGGTTGTCCAGAATGTCTGCCAATTTGTTGGCATTTCTACGCACACGGTTGAACCTAACCGTGTGTAGTCCGTGAAGATGGCCCTGTATTCTATGGAGAACACATATCAACCTCTAGTTCTTTGAAACTTTCTTCGGCCCTATTCCACAACTAATTCTCTTGGCTGAGTTAATGACTAACTCTGAATCAACTTCTACTATCACATTTAGGCAGTTATCTTGTTTCATAAATTCTAAGCATTGCTCCAAAGCCATTAATTCTGTCGTGTTGTTGGTGGCTTTCCCTAAATTATAATGGAAGAGGAAGAGAATTGTTCCAGTGTCATACCAAAGAACCCCTCCAAAACCTTTCGTTCCCGGGTTACCTTTTGAAGCTCCATCTATGTTCTATTTCAGAAAACCTTTCGAAGGAGGATTCCAAAACTCATTAACCGTTTCTAGCATGATTACTTTCTTGTCCAGGCCTTGTGGAATGAGACTCTGCATGCCTAGCTGCCTGAGAATCCTTATTTCAGCCTCTGAGGGAGGATTTTTGGGGAGATCCCTTACCATGGTGCTGACCGTCTCCTTAAGCTGTTTTAAGATTTGCTCCAACAGGCGAAGAGAGGGATTTTTCTCTTCTTTGAAGATCCTTTTGTTCCTTTCTTTCCAGACATTCCATATAATGAAGCTTGGTAAAAGAGCCCAAGCAGCATTAAGAACTTCATAATCCGAAAAAAATTTCCTCCAACTACTTAGGGAGTTAGAGATACTCTCTTTTTCCTTGTCGAACTATTTGAAGATGGTGGAAAAAGTGTCCCATAACCTGGAGGTGAAAATGCAGCTATTGAGAAATGTTCCATTGTCTCCTCTTAGGCTTCACAGAGCTGGCATTTGGAGGGTCCCAGCACACCCCTCTTTCTAATATTATCCCAGGTCAATATTTTCTTGTGATGAACCAGCCACATAAAGAGTTTAATCTTCATCCAGCCTTGGTGCCTCTACAGATTCTGCCAGATCCTTTTCGGAGCATGGGACTCCAGCCTAAGGAGAATACCTTTTGCTTCCTTAATATTAAAATTTCGTTGTTTTTTGTTGCCACATCTTAATTGATCCTACCCTTCAGTTACTAAAATCATCCTCTGCTCCAATATTCCCTTAAGGGTCTCTGCTTTCATGTTTAGGGTTCTATCCTCCCTGCCATCTATTTTTCTCCAGGTTCTCCATTTTCCTGCATTGTGAGTATGATCCCCAAAGTACTTTACCTTAACTAATCCTTGGTTATCTGTCTCGTGCTTGAGGCCCAAAAATTCCTCTTTTAATAGTGTTGGTTCTTTTTGCCATTTGTCCTCCCAGGATAGTGCAAGATATCCCTCTCTGATTTCCCAAAAACTACTTTTTTGAACTACACCTCTGTCCTCCCAGGCCTTGTTCCAGATGGGTGAGCCCTTTATATTTCCAGACATCCTTATGATATCAGAGGATTGCCAGGAGCTAGCATATTTTTCTTTCTAGATGCTTTCCCATTGAGCCTTTGGATCCTTGACCCAATGCCACCATAGTTTGGCCCCTAGAACGTTATTGAGAATCTCTTGATCATCCAATCCTAGGCCTCCTTGGTCCTTGGGTTTACAGATCTTCTCCCATGAGACTAAAGCCCATTTTTTCATTGTTTCTTCCTCGCCCTAGATAAGGTATCTTTGGATATTTCTGAATTGTTGTAAGACTCCTTTTGGAGCTGGGAGTGCTGATAGCATGAAAACTGGGATAGCTTGGAACACTGCCTTTGTTAGCACCAATCTACCAGCCATATTTAAAGATCTGATGGTCCATTTTCTAGCTTTATCTTGCATCTTAGTGGTTAACGACTTCCAAATGCTCTTGTGCAAAGGTTTAGCCATTAGAGGAACTCCCAAATACTTAAAGGAGAGGGAATCTCTTTGAAAGCCAAGAATTCTGGAGATATTTCTCTAAATGGAAATATGGGTGTTAAAGAAAAATATTTTTGATTTGGAAAGATTAACTTCCATACCTATTGTTGTAGCAAAGTCATTCAAAATTTGTTTGTATGCTAGAGCCTCCTTGATGTGGGAATTCCCTGTAACATGGTATCATCTAAAAATTATTGATGAGTCAGTACCTGTCCATTCTCCATTAGTTGGAGTCCTTGAATTTTTCCTGTAACTCTAGCATGCTTGATGGACCGACCCAGTCCTTCCATCATGAGGATGAAGAGAAAAGAAGAGACCATATCTCCCTGTCTGAGGCCTCTTGAAGGAAGAAAAATCTCAGAGGGAGAGCCATTAACTAGTATTGAAAAGCTAGAAGAAGTCACCAGGGCCATGATGCATTTGACCCAGTTATGATAAAAGCCAAATGCAATAAGCACTTTCCTG
The DNA here is from genome assembly GCA_031772625.1 of Pinus tabuliformis. NCBI lineage: Eukaryota > Viridiplantae > Streptophyta > Pinopsida > Pinales > Pinaceae > Pinus > Pinus tabuliformis. Next base: position 814,154,716 of record CM062819.1, on the reverse strand, counting down.
ATATATGTCCAGTTCACTTTATCATAAGCTTTGGCTGTGTCCAATTGCATGATCGTACCAGCTTTCCTCTTACTAGTTAATGAGTGAACTACCTCGTGAGCTTGAATGATATTATCTAGTATTTGTATACCTCCCACATAACCAGATTGTTCCCCCGATACAAGCGAAGAAAGCAGAGGTTTGAATCTATTGGCCACTACCTTGGATATTATCTTGTATACTACATTGGATAAAGTAATGAGCCTATACCTTTCTGGTGTTTGAGCATTGTCCTGTTTGGGAATCAGGGAGATGAAGGAGGCATTGAGTGCCTTCAGAATAGTTCTGTTCAGCCTGGAATCCTCCACTACCTTTAAAATATCCTGTTTAACAATATTCCAGTAAGCTTTGAAGAAATCGACATTGAAACCATCCGGGCTTGGAGCCTTGCCATTTTGCATTTGTTTGAGGACCTCACTGACCTCCTTTTCAGTCACAAGTTTGTTAAGATTAAAGTTATCCTCTTTGGATACTAGCTTAGGTATATGTTTGGTTAAGTCCTTGATGGTTCTCTTACCGAATTGTTTTCCTGAGCTATGCCTCAGAAGTGCTGAACTAACATTGCTTCTATCTCCTCATGGGATTGATGTATCTACCCATCCTTGTCCTTGATCGAAGAGATCATTTTGTGATTCCTATTCAGAATGGTGGATCTGTGGAAAAATTTAGTGTTACACTCTCCTTCTTGTAGTTATTGAACTCTAGATTTCTGTCTCCAAAATATTTCCTCTTGTTTACACAAATTTTCACATTCTTTATGATGCTTCTCTACTTGATCATTTTTTCTTTTATCAAAGCCTTCCTTGATCATAGATTGGTTGAGTTCCTGAATTTTATTTTCCATAGATTTCTTTCCTGCAAAAATATTGCCAAATTCATTCTTATCCCAATCTTTCAACCTCAGTTTGATGTGCTTTAATCTTTTGTGTAGAAGGAACATTCTTGATCCCTAAATATGCAAATCCTCTACCCACCATTTTTCAATATTGCTGATGAATTCTGGGTGTGAAAGCCAAATATTCTCAAATTTGAAAGGTCTATTCCTAGGGGTGCCTATGCCTTGGATCTCCATTTGAACCAGCCAGTGATTTGAGCCTCCAAAAGGAAGAACTTTTGCTATTATTTCCTTGTCTATAAGCATGAGATCCTCAGAGATAATGAATCTATCTAACTTGGAGGCTACCTGGGAATCTCCTCCTCTTTTATTGTTCCATGTGAAGAGGCCATTGTTTGTCTCAATGTCAACAAGCTTCATATTTTCTGAAAAGATTTGGAAGGCTAAAGAATCTTTACTTAGAGATCTTGTACCCCATTTTTTCTCTGAGAGTGATTTGATCATATTGAAGTCCCCTCTCATGATCCAAGGTATTCCTGCATGTCTAACCCGAAGATCCACAAGGGACTCTATAAACCTGAGTCTATCATCTATCCTTTGAGGGCTGTAAACATTTGTGACTAGATATGTATCCATATCTCCTATATGTTGTATAACCACTGATAAATAATTCCCCGATGCCTCTGCATCAATTATGCCAATTTTTTGCGGATTCCAGAGAGTGAGGATACCGCCTGCTGTATTCTCTGCTTTAACTTTTAGAAACTCAAATCTACTGAGCCATTTGCTATGAATTTTCCTTAACTTTTGAATGGAACATTTCGTTTCTTGGATGAAAATTATATCTAGAGCTGCCTATTTCATTCTATTACTCAGCATTCTCTATTTTCTTTTACTACCTAGACCTCTAATATTCTAAGATGTGAACTTCATAATTAAATATTGGTAAAGGAGGAATTGGCTAGATCTTTCATCTTACTTGAGTCTATCATAATCTTTCCACACTCTATCAATAGCTCGTTCTACTTTTTCATGCCTCTTTTCTTTCCTGGATTTCTTGGTGCTCATCCCGGAGGTGTTTTTACCATTTTCACACCTTCATTACTTTGTCTGCCATTGTTGTTTTCTCCCTCAAAACCCTTTGCCTGAGTTTTCCATAAGAATAATTGTTGTATTCTATTGAACTCTTCTTGCGGTAGTGATTCTACCCCGCCAGTTGTTCCCTGAATCAAGGACCCTTCTAGATCTAGGTTTTCTCTATCAATAATCTCTTGTAGCTTATGGTCCTCCAGTCCCATCTCACTCTGGGTCATTTCCTGATCCATTTCCAGTTCTGTATCACTCATCATGATCCATTTCTATTTTTCGTTTTGCTGTGTATGATCACAATTTTCTTCTTTCTCCTTCTCCTTAGGACATCCGTTCATTTCTTGATCTTCTACTGTTATTTCTTCATCCTCTTCGAGAACTTGGAACTGGTTCTGATCAACCTATTGTCCTTCATTTTGGTGTTTCTTTGGCCCTCTTTTGCCACTTTTTCCTTTGTATACTACTTTGTGAAAGCTGTCAGTTTCTTTCATTATGTTAGTTTTGCTTTTGTTCTCTGGTTTAGTGAGAGGGCAGTGTCTAACTGGGTGCCCATGTTCATGGCATCTACGACATCTAAATGGAATATGCTCGTAGTCTACTGTTTTTACCCTTTCTTCATCAAAAACCTCCAAGATTACTTCATTCGCAAGAGCTCCGAATAGATCCATCTTCACACATATCCACTCCTTGTAGCTTCAGAAGCTTTGACAAACCGACCTAACTTATTGCCTATTGAAGCTAGCGATTCCATTTGCCAATAATCAAGAGGCATAGAATAGAGTCTTACCCAGACCAAGACCAACATAAAAGTTTCCCACTCTGGGACAAAGTTCATCATCCATGGCCGCATATAGAGACATGTTGCTGCATAGAAGTAGGGCCCACCTTCAAACACTCTCTCTTTATCTTCAATGTTAGTGAACACCACAGTAAAGAATCCCTTGGACCCCATATGTAGATCAATGCTCCCTTTAAGCTTCCAATGGTATTTAATCCATGTTTGTAAAGATTTTTCAATGGGCCATAATCCCATGAATTTGCAGATGATTGCATAAGTCCGCATGTGATCCCTGTGTGCCTGCACTGCTGGATCATTTAAAACTACTCTAGGAGTGATTTCAGCTTTGGGTTTACACGGTCCCTTTTGTCTTTTGTCATTTATTCCCTGTTTTTTGTCATCTTCCTCCTTGTCTTTTGTGCTTTTCTTCTCCTTCATTTTGGTTCCTTCTGTTTCCTCTTCCTTATTTCTTCTTCCTTCCTCAATAGTACCTCTGCCATTTTCTATAGGTTTCTTGCCCTTATTGGCCACAACCTCCTTGTAGGAGGGAGTGGAGCTCCCTCCTCCATGCCTTTCCATGGAGAAAAACCTCTTCAGCAATCTATAACCCTAGTTGTTCGTGCTCTACTCTCCGCTCCGTTCCCTTGAACAATTAGTCAACTTGGGGAAAGTCATATGCATATTCACCCATATTTCTTTCTTAATTGCATCTTCAAAATTAATTGGATCATCTACATGAGAAGGCAAAGCAAAAAGAGAATACAAACCAATGGTACTTTCTTCTTTATTTTCTCTTAAATATCGCTCAAAGATCTCAATTGTTGTCTTCTCATACTTGCCAAAGATGTATTTTATGGTGTCACTTTATGTTGAACTTGGAGAATGTGCAGTTTTTTTATCTTTGTTGTGCACTTGGACGAGTATATTCTTCAATGTGCGACACTATCCTATTTCTTGTGGATGATGTCACTTGATGACTACTTTGTTGAGCTTGAATATGTATAGGAGGAGTCACCATTAAAGAAGTATCTATTGCTGCTAATTCCTCTTTGTCTTCTTGTGGTAAAGTAGTTGCCAAATTATTTATCTTAGATACAAAGTTCCAGCCCATGCTTTCTCTTCTATGAATTGCACATCTATGTTGATTATGATCATTTTGGTTTTTGGATTGTAGAGCTTATATGTCTTGGATTCGACACTACAACAAAGAAATATGCAATTCTCCCTCGTGTTTTCCAACTTATTTCTTAGCTCATATGGGACATGTTCATATGCCACACATCCAAATACTCTCATGTTAGTGACACTATGTTTTCTTCTACTCCATGCTTTTTTTGGAATCAAAATCTTCACACTTTTGGTTGGACATATGTTTATGATGTATATTGTGCAAGCTAAAGCTTTAGCCCAATAATTGTTTGGAAAATGATTTTCCTTTAACATACTCCTCGGCACTACCATACTTCCTTTATTTTCCTTTCTACCACAACATTTTGTTGAGGTGTGTACACTGCTGTGAATTGTTTATGGATTCCATATTCCCTGCAAAAATGTTCGAAGTCATTTCAGATGTATTCAACACATATAATAGTTCTCAAAACTTCGATGTAGTGTCCAATTTATTTTTCAACAAGAGCCTTGAATTGGAAAAAATGCTCAAACACATCACCTTTCTACCTTAGAAATTAGATTGATGTCTTTCTTGTGTAGTCATCTATGAATATCAAGAAATAGTAACTTCCACGAATTGACGGTGTTTGCATTGTTCCACACACATATGAATGGACGATTTCCAATGGTGCCTTTACCCTTATTGACTTTCTTGCTGGAAATGATTCTCTATGTCGTTTTCCCAAGATTCATCCTTCACATAAGCTCTCTTGCTTTTTTATTAGTTACAATTTCTTTACCATGGATTTCCTGTGTGGAAAACTTAAACGATTAGAGAAAATTTCTACGTAAATCTGCTCATGAAATTTTCATTTAATTTCCCTTTCATAATATGTAAACCAATAAAAGTCTTTTAAATTTAGAAAGAGGTAGACACTTGTTGGATGCAGAATTAAATTCCACATTCAACAAGTACCCATTATACATAATTTTTAGAAGAACCACATTCATAAAATAAATATAGATACTTTTGAGAAGACCAATAAATATCCTTCTCTAAAAAATCTTTCCTTAAAGCATCCAAAGGTCCAAGGATAAGGAAAGAACCCAATGATCTGATTTCTACGGTGCATCTTACCTTTATCTAGGGGACCACTCAAAAGATTTCTCAGATCTAGAGGACGCACAAGGTTCCTTCCACCTTCATGCCCCTAAATACCTTTTAGATCTCCCTAAGATCAGTTAACGACCAGGTGGACCCTAGAAATATGAAAGGATTTTATGTTATCCCACGTTCTTGTGGGACACCACTACATTGGAGAGATTGACCACTACATAAATCAAACTATTCTTGAGCATGTAGTCGACATAAAACATGGTCAGACACACTCATCAGTGTTGGTTGAACACCTAGAGAAGAAGAAACACCATGTTTGTATTAAAGAGGGTCAATTTATTGCTAGGATTGATCATTTCCATCATTGAAAGTTTAGGGAGACCATAGAGATTGAGAGAAGGCTTAATACTATGAATAGAGATGATGGCTAGAAAATCAATAGTTGTTGGATCCTTATCCTTTATTTTGAAAGTTCTTCCTTTTATAGTTGGTTTTTTTTCCTCCTTTTCTCCATTTTTAACTTAATTAATTTTTTTTTCCTTATTATATATATATAAAATTATTAGTAAATATATATTATTTCTTTTTTTTTTTATATATTTTTCCTATATAGATTTTAATACTTGGTTTTTAGTTTTGTATTTACTTTTATCATTTTCTTTTTCTATATAAATTTATATGCCTTTATTCTATACTTTAAACTCCTTTATTCCTTAATAATTTTTTTCCTACTTAGAATTGTACTTTATTAATTTTATTTTTCGGTCTTCTTCTATAATAACATGTTTTATTATATATATTTTCATATATATATATATAAAAGAGAGTATTCTTTTATTATTTATTATAAGATATTATTTTTGACCATTATTTTATTAAAACATATTTATATTTATATTCTATATCAAGTGATGTCTCTAAGGTGATATAATAACATACGAACTTCACGGCTCATTTTCCTATGGCTCTATGGGTTTTTTTTCTATGGTTAATAGTCCCTATGGTATTTTAATACCTCTACGACAATACATGTTATATGTCTCTTCAGTGGAAAAACATATCTCTCTGCGGTGGCGAAGCATTTCAACCTTAATTTCTGCAGTGACCTCCATCTCTCTTCGATGATGAAGTATTGTTTCAAACATCTGTAGTGATCTCTGCAGGTTAACTCTCTCCAATGATGATAAATATATTGTATACAATGATGTTCATGGTGGGCACATCTCTGTGCAAACTCTACAGCCAGTAATATAACTTTGCGGCATACAATCTCGTACGAGGTGCATACATTGCTCTTACCTTTTTCTTACTAAGCTTTATTTACAATAACTAAGTTCTTATCCCCGTATCTCTAACTATCCAGTTAGCAAAGGGAGGCAAAGAAAAATTACCCTATAAAGTTTCAACGAGTACATTGAATCTTTTCTCAATGAGTATATTGAATCTTTATAAAAGCGGAGAGAAAAGAGTCTTTATAAGCATATTGAATATTTATACAAATGAAGAGAGGAAACAGAGAGAAAATTTAAGTTAGAATTATCTTAAATGCTTCAAAAAAACCACAAATCATTAGAAAATAAAATAATAGCACTTGAGACTGAACTTCAAGAAACGAAGGGTAGGATGCAAAAAATCAAACCAGAAAAAAATCAATGGTTGAAGAGAATAACATGTTGAGAGATGAGATTAAAAATATAAAAGGAAAACTAAATAATAAGTCACCTCGAGATAACACACACTAAATTAAATTTCAAACCCTTAAAAGAAGAAATTAACAAACTAATTGAAGTAGACCATGGGCTCCACAAAAGAGCTTTGAATCTTATAAATGTTGGTATATAAGAGAAAGACAATGAGGACACATTATACATAGTCGAACAACAATTTAAAACCAAATCACAAATTCAAATAACCTATCTCACATAAGCAACAAGGGTGGGAAATATAATCAAACATAATCAAAGGCTAATGCGAGTTAAGGTAAGTTGTAATGCCCATAAACTAGATATTCTTAGGAAATCTCCAAGTTTAAAACATTCATGGGTCTTCATAAATGAAGACCTTATGCCCGAAGACCAACCTGAACTAAGGAAAGAGCAACAAAAGGTCAAGGAGGCAAGAAAGAAAGGGAATGGGAAATAATCAGAAATAGGAAATCTATTATTAGAGATAGATCCAAAAATAAGAGTGACACATAGGAATTAAAGTCACTCTAGATTCTATTCGAGAACTTTTGTGATTTTCCATGTTGTAAAGGTCCTATGCTAAGTTGGATCCTGTGTTATATTGATCTTATTTTCATAGTTGGAACTTATGAACATGATGAATCTAGGGTCCTGCACATTGACGAGTTCATTCTTTGGTCAACTTAGAACAATAAATCTTCCCACAGAGGTGTTGATGGTATAATTTGTTACATAAATAGTAAGGTTTCTTCTCACTTTCAACTTCATAAAACCGATCCCATCAATCTGTACATTTGGTTTGAAATTTTTTATTCTAACACCTATAGGATTCTCCTCACAGTTCATTATTTCCCTCCTGTCAAGTCTAGCTCCTATAAGAAAAAAAATTGGATAAGAATTGCCCCTTCAATACCTTAAAACAAGACATCCATAGCCTAGAGAATGAAGGTAGTATCCTTTTACTTGGGGACTTCAATGCTAGAACCACTACTAACCAGGTTACAATCCTAAGAAATAACCCTAGCCTCAACCTCCTATGGCTAGATGAGGATGGTGACTTAGGTAATAGATTCAAAGGAAATTCGGATGACATTACAAGAACCTATTTCATACCAAGCTTATCAAGATTTGTAGTTCCAAATACATGATAATTTGTAATGGAACTAATAAGTGGCCTACCTCTAGCCAAATAAAGTTTATTGATGGGTTGGGAAATAGTGTTGTGGATTATGCGATATCTGACACCCATGTTTTCAGCCATATTACAAACTTTGAATTGCTAAAAGATCATGAACCTGATTCCAACCATATATCTTTGTCCTTAACTCTCAATATTGTCATGCATACCAACCACATGCAAAAGATCTGCGAGAGTCAAGTGCACACCCTTTTTGATAGAAGTAACATAGATATATTCTTAATCTATTTAGAGAGGGATTTAGGTTCCCTAACATATAATAATAATAATATATATCAAATCTATTTCAATTTTACTGCAACCCTTTCCATCACCAGTAACAAATTATCTACCAAGGTGTCACATAAAAATGATAATAGAACTTCCATTGCTTGATATGATAAGTACTATAAAATTTCCAAGAAAGCGATTAAGGATGCTTCTACCAAAACTGTTAAGATAAGAAATATACGAATATACAAAACCTCTTACCAAAAGGAAGAAAATGTCCTATATTAATAAGAGACAAGAGAATCTTCTTCACCTTTCTAAAGTTGAGCACAAAATATTTTGGTGAAATGTACTTTCTCACGAAACTAAAGGAAATCATTTGATCCCCTTAGAGAACTCATATATGTATCTCACGAAGCTTTATGACTCCACAGTCACAATGGATTTTGCTTTAAACACCCCTATAAAGGGGGATATCTTTTCTTTGGAAGAGGTCGAGTTCAAGATTAAGAAAGTCCCTAATGGGAAAGCTAGGGACACTGATGGGTACCAAGATGAAATCTTCAAAATGGGAATTTCTATCCTCATACCTCGTATCCACAATCTTCTCAATTTGGTAGTAAAGAATGAATTTTGTAATCTTTGGAAGCAAAGCCCTATTGTGTTTGTCTTTTGAAAGTGGGGATAAAAATGTTCCCTCTAACTGTATGAAAATTATGATTAGCCATATTTTAGCCAAACTGTATGGTATCATATTTGAGAAGAAGATTAGCGTTTGGCATGAAATCTGTCATAAAATAGCTAGAAGGAAAGTTGGTTTTATGAGACAACACTCGACTATTGATCATCTTGTCATGATTAGGATCATTATTGAGTAGTGTCGAAATAGTAAAACTAATCTCTTTTTTGTTTTTTTTATTTTAGAAAACCTTTTGATATTGTTCCTTGGGATAATCTATGTAAAAGACTTGAAGAGATAATGGTTCCTCCAGAGTTAAGAATCGATGTAATTTGGATCTATAAGAATGGTGTTTCCAAGAATAAAACCAATGAAGGGTGGTCTATACAAATTAAATGCAATATTGGGGTTAAGGAGGGGTGCCCCCTTTCACCTACCCCTTTTGTTATTTACATTGATAAACAAGAAGAGTGTTTGGAAATTGCAGGTTGCTCCAAGATGGGTATGATGATTAATACCGACAAGACTAAAGTCATACTTAATTCCAAAAAGATCAACCTTGATAATATCATCTATGATAACAATTACATGGAGCAGGTTTCTTCCTACAAGTATTTATGTATTGATATTCATCATCAACTCAACTAGAATTATAACATTGAAAAAATGATTATTGGAGGTTGGAAATCTTATTATGAGCTTGGAAATAATTGTAATTCGGTCAATCTGTGGATTTTGAGTAAAAAAGGGTTCTCTTTATGATCCTTGTCAGCTTTGTTATTTTATATGGATGTGAGGTTTGAGGTTGTATTATATCTATAGAGCAGTGGAATAAAATCAAGATGATTCAAATGAAATTATTAACCTACAACCTCAAGATTAAAGGAAATATTCCCTATCCTATCCTCCTAATCAAAGCTATCCTTTCCTTGATTGAGAACATGAAAATGTTTAGGTACATGATGTACTAGAAGAAGTTGACCAACATGGAATCCAAGAGGTTTCCAAAATTTTCTTCCAATGTTAACCAAAACCTCCACATCTATCTCAAACGTGGTTGGCCTAACAATACCAAGTCTTGGCTCAACCATTGGGGGATAAAGGAGGGGACCATCTTGGAGAATAAGGATAATATTAAAAATACTATTACCTCCAAATTTAAGGATAAATTGTGAGATGATAAGGAGGTATAGGGGAAAAGGAGGCTAAAGTATTTGTTATGAAACCAACTCAAGAAAAGATAGAAAAGATAGATCAACGCCTTAGAATTCAGCCTCTTCGAGGGGGCAACCTCCTTTACATTACATAAATGAACAATTCTTCGATGATACAAATGAAAATACCTCCTTTCTATATATAGGAGTTTAAGGGGTTATAACATAATCAGAGCCGACATAACAATAATAATGTAAGGGCACAATAATAACAATAGTGGGTTTCTATGGGGCACAATGGTAACAATATGGGCACTACATGGGTACATCAATATAATAAGTGGGTTATACTAATAACAATAAGGGGTTACACTAGTAGTATAGGGGCCTAACATGCCCCTCTCCTTCAAAAAGCGTTGTCCTCAACGCTTGAGTAGTTCTTGATGCTTCTGTATAAAATTCTTGTCCTCCCATGTGGAATATTCAGCGGGTAAGTTCTTCCACTTGATGAGATACTCTGAAATTGATCGATTTCGTAGCTGTTGGGTTCTTGTTTCTGTGACTGCTCCAGGTTCCAATATGAATTTTCCTTCCTCTTCAATTTCTGGCAATATTGTTTGAATTGGGATCTTTTGCAACTTTTGAATAAGTGGCCATACTTCTTCATCCTTCTTCCATTCATCCCTTGCTTCATTTATCCAATCTGGTTGGATAATATAAATAGCACAAAACAATGCTTCCACATCCTCATCCTTGAAGAGTCTTCCCATTCGGTAAGGTCACCATTTTTTAAGTGCATGTAGTATTGCTAACATTTCCTTCTCATAAATAGCTTGCTTGAGATGTAGCAGTAAAAATACCCAATCACCTACATCAAAACATTTTTCACTACGATGTTGATCTACCTGTTGTTTCGTTTGATTTTGCACCGAAGTGGCGTTATCCTTTAAAAGTTGGAGAACTTGCTGTTGATGCTCGATGTGATCTTTCTCTGCTTGAACCTTTTTCTTCTTGATATGTCCTTCTATCTTTTGAGCAGTGGTAATTTCTTCCAGTCCTTTACAAGATATGGTCGGATTCATTTCTTGATGCTCGATGTGATCTTTCACTTCTTGAACATTTTTCTTCTTGATGTGTCCTTCTATCTTGATAGCTTGAGGAGTGGTAATTTCGTCCATTGAATTACAAGATATGGTTGGATTCATTTCTTCTTTCTTGATGTGATCTTTCACTTCTTGCACCTTTTTCTTCTTGATATGTCCTTCTATCTTGAGACTTTGAGGAGTGGTAATTCTTGCCAATGCTTTACAAGATATGGTCTGATTCATTTCTTCTTTCTCTGGGGTGGTGTCCTGGCGTATATCCTCTTCTTTTGATGTTTCTTGATCCTTTTCTTCCTCCTCTTCATATTCTATGTAAAATAATTTCTTCTCAGAACACCTATGACCTTTAGTGCATTTGCTATCACAATTGTAACAAAGCCCTTTTTCTCTTTTTTCTTCCAATTGTTGTAGTGTAACCCTTGTAGGTTGTGGAAGGCTAGGAGAAACAACACTTCCATCTTTATAGTTGTGAGGGGTATGCTTCCTGGTTTCCATAATTTTGCTTTCCATTATGTTACAAAGCCCTTTTACTCTTTCCAATTGTTGTGGTGTTGCTCTAAAGAAGGGGTTGCTCTTTGTATCCTCATAATGTGCTATCATTTCCTCCGTGAAAATTGGCCACGTAACAAGTTTTTTACGAGAACAAAGCCCTTCATACCATAAAAATTGATCTGGTTCTAAATATGAAGATGCAATAAATACCTTTTGTAACAGTTGTATACCATGTAGATCAAAATATTTCTCCATCTGAAGTATCCAATTTACCGGATCCTTGCCATCAAACTTCCTCATATTGCTTTTTCTTGATTTTAGGAGCTCGACCTTGAAATGACTGTAACTCTGTACTTTCAGATCTTTAAGTTCTGAAATTGTGAACTATAGTAGCCCTCTGTGTCCTCTTTCCAATGCCACCAGTCTGATCCAAATTGGATTCTCTAAGAAAGAGTTATGCACAATCTCCCAAGATGACCTGATTATAGACCTTTCCAGAAGAGCGAACTTGTATGAAGTGCCACATGTACAATTTTCGATCTTTGGTTCTGAAAAATATATACAAGAAACTACAGTCTGTCCTCTTTCTGTACCTTCTTACGAAATTTCAATATGATTTCCAGAGAGAAAGTTATGACAATTTTCCCCGGGTCACCTGTTTTGAATGTAATTCAGGAGTATGCAAAATGACCAACTTCCTTAGATCATATCTCCACAAATATCACGCGAAAAACTCTGAAATTCGTACCCAAGGTTCAACGCGATTTCTTCTCAAATGGGGTTTTTTTGCAACTTCTGAAACGTCAAAGAAAAAAATTTATAGCGAAAATGCCACGATGACCTGTTTGGAGTAGCGAAACCCTAGAATCCAAAGCTCTGATACCAAATGTTATGAAACCAGCTCAAGAAAAGATAGAAAAGATAGATCAACGCCTTAGAATTCAGCCTCTTCGAGGGGGCAACCTCCTTTACATTACATAAATGAACAATTCTTCGATGATACAAATGAAAAGACCTCATTTCTATATATAGGAGTCTAAGGGGTTATAACATAATCAGAGCCGACATAACAATAATAATGTAAGGGCACAATAATAACAATAGTGGGCTTCTATGGGGCACAATGGTAACAATATGGGCACTACATGGGTACATCAATATAATAAGTGGGTTATACTAATAACAATAAGGGGTTACACTAGTAGTATAGGGGCCTAACAGTATTACAAGGATGAGATCAACTGAACCCTTGCTAACAAAAATTATCTCTCTATCTTGAGCAATATTATAAAGATAATTAAAATTTCAATGTTTAGAACTAATTCTCATCAGCTTCATAGTAAAACTGAGTGTTGGATTGTCCAAAAAACACCCTAGGATGAAAGAACCCACCACCTTTGTGATACTAAGAGAGTTTAAGATGATATTTTCTTCTCTTGGATTGCATGGCTCTTACTTACATTTGTTCTCATTTCCAAAACATTTTCCACGCATCCAACCTCCCTGACTTGTTAATTCAATAGAATTATAGTGGCCTTGGAGCATTTCTTTCACTTCTTTTTGATCATAGAAATAAAATATTAGAGAGTCCAATTAATCCCTTATTAAGGTTTGATAGACCACATTGTTCTTTATAGACATTAATCATCATCATCATAATCATCATATTCTTTTAATTATAGATTTTTTATTTATATATTTTATTATAATTTATTTTCATAGTTTAGTATCCCTTTATTATTCCTTTTGTTTTTACCTTTTACAATTATTATATTTAGTTAAAACATATTTATATTTATTTATTTAGATGGTGCAGTTTATTACAATTTATTTATTTTTTATTTTTTATGTTAGAATTTATTATTATTGACTGTAGGTTTTTTCTTCTTCTTATCTTTTATTATTCATTTTCTCTATGTTTTGTAGAACCTCCCTATTATTTTAAATTTTCTAAGTTATTAGTAAATATATATTAGTCTTCTTTTTTTATTTCCTGGTTAATTGTATATAGAGTGGAGATTTACATAGTTATTCATATTGTTTGAATCTTTCAGATATGAATTGTGTAGGAGTTTTTCCTATTCAAGGTTTTGCCATCTTTAGGGACTAGAAAGCCGATAGATTATAAGGGACAATGCTTACTAGACCTATAAATAACAAGAGCTTGTAGAGGTGATAGATAATAAGAGATAATGCTCACTAGACCTATAAATGACAAGAGATTAGAGAATAGAAAATGATCACAAAGTAGTGAATAATAAAATAAAATAATTAATGGTCGAGAGCTTATAGAGGTGATAGATAATAAGATATAATGCTCACTAGACCTATAAATAACAAGGGCTTAGAGAATAGAAAACGATCACAAAGTAGTGAATAATAAAATAAAATAATTAATGGTCAAATAATGAAAGAAAAAAAACTTCAAGCACCTTAGTTGTTTCAACCAGGCTCTAATCTTAGCTTGTATCCATTTTCATAATTCTCTCGTCATACTTGCGTTATCATAGAAGCCTTAGAAATAGAAAAGAATCTTACCTCATATCCATTTTCACTCTCGTTATCATAGAAGCATTAGAAATATAAAATAACCCCAATAATTTCAATTGGGAAGATGGATATAAACTTAATCACCCTTGGAATCATATTATTCATCTCCTTTTCCCCTAATCCCCTAGTCCCCTTTTCTCAATCTCTTCTTCCCCTTAAAATTCCTTTCCTTTTTTTTTCTTTTGTTCTATTCTTAGCATCTTCTTCCTCCCTTTTTCCTATATTTACATTTTATCATATTATTACTTTCCTTCCTTCTATATATTCTTCTATATATTTTTATTAATTAATATATTAAATATTTACCTAATTCTAAATATATAATCTTCTTTAGCCTTTATTCATATATTTCTATTTATTTATAATTCAATTTTATTATAATATTATATATCCTCAAGTTATTTATAATGATATATAAACCATTTCTAACTTATATATAGAATTTATTAAAACGTGTTATATTAAAATATTATAAAATTAAATAATAAATAAATAAATAATTAAAACGTGTTATATTAAAATATTATAAATTTAAATAATAAATAATATTATAAAATTAAATAATAAATAAATAAATAATTTGATTAAGTGAAAACTTTTCTTAAAAGAAAATTACTTACACATATATTTTAAATATTTTCAAATATAAATATTTTATACTATTATATTATTAACTATATATCTAATATATTTCTTTGTCATTCATATTCATATTCATATATAGATATAAATATAGATATAGATATTTGTTCACCATTCATATATTCTAAATCTTTTAAAAATATATATTTTCAAATTATTTATTACATAAACATTTTATATTACAATATTATCTATCTAAATAATAAATAAATAAATAATTTAATCAATATTATTAGAAATTTCTGGAATAATAACACTAATATAGTTTCATAGGCTAACTCAAAAATTACTATTTTAATCAATCATATATATATATAACTTTTTTTTAATTTTTTACTTTTATTATATTTCCAACTCTTATCCTCTTCCATCTCATATCATTACCCTATTAATCACTTTATTTTATTAAATATTTTTTTGTTTTCATTATATTTTCACCTCTTATCCTCATCCATCTCATATCATTACCATGTTAATCGCTTTATTTTATTATTCACTTCTTTGTAACAAGTTTCTATTCTCCAAACTCTCCTTATTCACCTTCTTTCTTTACCATTTATCGGTTTTGTAATCGCTCATGAATAGAGTATCCACCCAAAACTTAGGAAAAAAAAACATATATAAAATTATAAATTATAATTACGTGCATGAAAATATTCTAATACTAAATTCTTATTTCTTTTTATATCTTTTATTTTATACTAGTATATTATTGTTTATTAATTTTTATTTTTTTCCCTCTTCTTCTCTAATAACATATTTCGTTATAAATATTTTATTTATATAATTTATTTATAGTAACATATTTTATTACAAATTTTTAATTTATATAATTTATTTATTTATACATTTTTATTTTTATTTATATCAATATTCTTTATTGTGTTTTTTTAAACATATTTTTATTTATAATTTATTTAAATATTCTTTTATTATTTCTTAATTTATTATTAATTTTTTTAATTATAAATTTTATATATATATATATATATATATATATATATATAGATATATAATTAAATTATATATATATAACTTTTGATGATTATTATATTTAATTAAATCATATTTATATTTATTTATTTACATATTTTAGTTTTAAATTTGATATGTAATTTGGCTTTTTTTTATTTTTTATTCAATTTGATTTAATTTTATATATATGATTTTTTATTGAAATATTTTGGGTAAAAATTAATTTTTTTTAAGATTTTGGGAAAAGGTATGAATTTATATTTCTATATATATAATTGATATTGAAATATTTTGAAGTATGATAGTGATTTAAATAAAATATTTTCTTTATGTAAAATATTCATTTTATTTCTCTTATTTCTTGGTAGATCGTGAATTAATATGTATCTAATTCCCACTTTTGATTAGTGTATTTTTGACATGAATACCATAAATTAATACCATAATTCTCATTTCGTATGTCAATACCATTAAATTATTTTTGTTTTAACCCTTTTTTTAGATTATTAATTTTTTATTTTATTTTAATTTTAACTTTTATGTAATTTGATCAGTCAAGAGAACCACTTTTGGTGCAATAAAACATTGAAAATATATATTCAAATAAATTATTTAAACCATACCTTTTATATTTTTTTAAATTTTAAATATAATATATTTATTTATTTAATTATTAGTATTAGAATATTTTGAAAATTCATAATCAAAAGCGTTGACATCATATATTTTTTCATAAAATGTTTTCGAAATTTTTTTGATCAAGTATATTTTAAAAATATTATTAATTAAAATCATTTTTAATATATTTATTTATTGGTATTGAATTTTGAGTTAAATGATATAATGCAATTATAAAATATACCATTCAGATTATACAATTTAATTCAAATATGTAATTTTATCATTTAAAAATATGTCGAAAAAAAAAAGAACAGAAAACAGTTAGAATTAACTATAATAAACCTAAAAATTATAAGTATTGTTTTTTGAATATTTCAAATTTACCTTATCATCAGATCTATGGGTTTCAGGAAGAATCTGTAAACTTGTCAATTCATTTGTTTTTATTTTTTATTTTTTTCTAAAATCTGTGCAGGTTTGTCAAAACTTTTATCTTCGCTATTAATATAATTTTCCATTATCTTTTAATCAAACTTCTATCTTTCCCATAAATAAAATGATTCTTTGATGTTTTAATCAGTTTTTACTTGACTACTTTTTGTTTTAAGATCGCTGCGATCTCTTGTGTTCGTCATTCTGGTATCTGTTCAATCAATCAATTGGACTGCTTATCTTCCTCTGTAAAACATTCACAAGTATGTGACACTATACTAGACGAGAACATTATGATAGACACTATACTATTTTTTCTTGAAGATCTCACATAAAGGCATGTCATTTTCAGCTTCATGTTATTATATGGTTCCTTCAAAATCTCTCACATGGATCTACGTGATCACATGGATCTTTGTAAAACAAATTCCAATTACAAAGCATTTAGATTGAGCATGTTATGTGAGGATCCATCACAACCATTTCTCAAATAATGTATTGCATGTTTATTTTATTTATGTTTTATTCAGCCCACCATATACATTAGAGTATCATATACAATTAACAAACGTCGAATAAATGATTGTTTTTGGGTCAGTTATCTCGACAATCGCAGTAACAACATAAATATAAACTAATTACAATCTGCCGCCCATGAGATAGCAGCCTGTTAGTGCTGTCCGAACGCGCAGCGGGACCAAATTAGATGTTGGGTTGCAGGCTCTCTCAAACATGTTTCTCTTAATAATTTGGCCAATCTTAACCGGGCTGAATCTTTCCTCAGTTGCCCTCTTTGGATATATGTATGATTTACGTTCAGTGACTGAAATTTTACGCCTGGAAATTTCTACTTTTAAGTTTTAACAGTCAGATCTGAAGCACCAGTAACTCTTGTAATTCCAACCGACCGGTGCGTTAACGCGTTAATCCCCGCTGCATTAATCTCGCTAACTGGACACGAACCTCCCCCGCTGGGAGACCTATAGTTTTGACAATTAGAAGGGCCTGACGGAGCTACGGGACCCCTAAGGGATTCAAACCACTCATTCTTCATCTTACTAATATTATTATTATTTTCGATTTCATCTCTCTGCAATTTGAATTTCAAATGTAGTGGCCTACAACCTGAACTTTCGCCAACCATCGTGACCACTACAAGCATGGCCATCAATATTACCAGTCGCGTGGACGCTAATGTCAATTCCATATCTCTCCAACCTATACAATTCTTCTCTTCGCAGCCGTAGAATAAGTAACTGTTCGCAACAATATCAATATCAAAATCAGAAGAAGATGAACAATAATATGAGTGTGTGTTTATAACAAAGATAGATGCAGCTATATATAGCAAGTAATTAGGGGGAGAAGAGGAGGACAGAGAACAGAGAAAGCGCGGAAACGATGATTAACCGTTGACTCTATAATCTGGAGTTTGGGAACTCGTTCGACATTTTCAATGCAATCAAGTGGACACCTAAATGGAATCTTGATCTCCGTGCACAAGTCTTCCCCAAATCGCTGCGTTTAAAATTGCTGGTGACGTCAAATACTGACTGAAATTATTTATTTAAGTTTCGTAATAAAACCTTTGACTCAGCTTCGAGACTTGACTTTTGGAGAACACGCTCATCGACTTGTCCGTCCTGTCACGGATTCCAAACGTTGAACGTTTGAACCTCTAGAATGAAAGGCAGTTGTCTATAACGCGACTTTTTGAAAGCTTTTTCGGCAGGTTTTTCCGGTCGAAATCCGGCAGGAATTTATTGGAATCGCAAGTTTGATAGCTAGTTTCTGCACAATGAAAGCGTCCCAGGGTTTTCGAGGGTGCTGAATCCAAATATGCAGTTAAAAAACCATTTTAACGGCAACAAATCAAGATTTAACCTCAATTTCTTCCGCCCGATTCCGTCACCGAATTCTCCAAAAAATCGCATTATAGACAACTCCGAATGAAAACCCACCCTATTTCTGAAAATGAAATGAGTCAGTAATAAACTCGTGGTCTTTCTGTTTTACTGTGACGGAAAAATGGCTATACGATCGAGAATTGGTCAACCCGTATTTAAACGAATTGCTGAGGTCGATATATAACAGTCACCAATTTAAGACCTCTCTTTCATATTTCTCATCTGCCAATATTATAACTTTTCTTCCCACCATGACAATAAAATCAATATAACATGAAAAAATCATTTTACAATGGATAATATTTTCCTTAAAAGCAAAAATTCTGTAATATTCTGCTTAAATGCAAAAACGCTGATGTTTATATCTAAGCATAACCAAATATCAGAAAGTGACCAATAATATATATATATATATATAGATATAGATATATATTTTTAATGTAATGTTAATTTTCACAAGAAGCGAAACATAAAATAAAAATAAAAAATGGACAATGAAAAAAACATGATAACAATGTAGCTGAGATGAATTTTTAATAAAAAAGAATGCCATGTAGCAGTGAAGATTTAATAATAAATTGAACAAGGATTAATGAAGGAATGAAGAATAAAACCTGTAATAAGAATGAACTAATGAGGAGAGGACTATGCTTTATCTGCAATGATAACCATTCATGTCCAGGTGATAGAAAGGAGGCAAGAAAGGCACAACAAGAGGAGATTTCTTCAAATCATGAGGAGTTTTCTGTAGTTGGGTCTATTGGTTTATAGGATGGTGAGCAGCAACATGGTATTATTCAGAGAGACTTGCAGGATTATAAGCATTTGAAAGTGCATGACGAAATTCTAACTGATGGTATTGATGAGGTAGATGCCTATACAATAGAGTCCATATATATCCAGGAGTACGTCCATGAATAGTATGAGCTATCAGGTGTAGATAACAGTCCACCGGTACATCCATGTTTGAAAACCAGAGAGAGTGAACAACATATTGTCCCCACAGGTGGAGAAGGCCAAGAAGAAGACTTTCAAGGAGACTTAACTGAGGAGCCAGTAATGTAAACCAACATGATGAGGGGGATCATGACAAACATAACGTGCAGGATGAACAATTCCTAGAGAGCCAATCAAAGGCTCATGTTGAAGTGGTGATCGTAGGGCATCCGGTGTAGACATGTACAAAGATATTTAGAAGGGCACCAGAATCACTAGTAGAGGACTTTCACGGAAAGATAACACATTTGAAGACACATCTTATGATGTTAAGGCAGAGAGTGAGGAAAACTCGAGACGATGTCTTACAGGATAACAGAAAAATTGAGGAGCCCATAAAGGTATGTGTTGAGTGAGCAACCAAACTGTCGAGTATAGAGGAACATCTCAATTCCCTCACTAAGTAGCAGGAGGAATACAATTGGGAGCTCCATAATAGCCCTCTGGAGGAGTACATAGATAACGCTTGTAGCACTACCAACCCACATTTATACATTGGGGATAGCAAAGCAGAGTTCTACAAATGGATGATGTTGAGTGGTCGGGTAGAGAAGAATGAGTTGAGCATCAGGCAACATCAGCATGATAGACTTATTCTATGTCTAGGAATTCATGCATTATATCCTTCCCACGAAATAAATTGACAAGAGATTATGAGTTGGAACTCTACTTATGGGATATTATTAGCAAAGAGAATATTGCAGTTTGGGCCCTTAAGTACGGGCAATGATAGAGGGATGAGATGGTATCGTAACCCACAGGTATCAGGACTTAAATAGCATTTGGATATGGGAGAATCCATTGGGGGCATGATTGACTGGAGGATTGTTTGGGATCCATGTATCGAAGGATCCATTCAAGATCACTTAGCATGGAAGCATGGAATAACACACTGGGTTGTATGGGATCCTAGTATGAATGTACAATTGCTTTTGTTGTGGATAGAAGTGGATTACTTGAGGGAAAGAAATCTTTGTGCGGGAGGATTTGTAATATTCCTTTTTTTGGATATGGTCCAAATGGACGGAATCCGCCCATGGTATTTACTGTGAATTTTCCCGTAGTATCTTCCCATGGTATTTTCCTTCATTTTTTCAGGGAAAATAATAAAATAAAGTTTCTAGAGGGTCCATCAAGGCTCTCAAAGGGGATAGGAGCTAGGAATTGAGATGATTCGAAGTTTGTCTATCTTATTGTGTTTTGTTCAGAACTTGGCATGGCCAGTTCTAAGTTGATCCCAAGACGAAAACCTCGTAGTGACAGTGGTATGGTGGATCCATTCAGGATTCACACGTGGCCTTTAGTGTCTTGTTTTTCTTGTGTTGAGCAGTAATGCATGCTATATGTAGGAGTTCCAATCTTATTCTATGGGCATGTGTTATTTTCTTCAGTTAATAATATCAATAAAGGGCTACATTTCTAGATCCCATCTGTGTTCTTTTTCTTGTTGAAGGTCTAATTTATTTTACTTTAGTCATAACACTAAAGTGTGCAAGATTTGTTATAATTTTTAATGTTTGGGATGTTACAGTGGTATCAGAGCAGTGTATCCTTCCAGCCCGAGGGTTTCTTACATGAAAATTTGGTGGGATTTACTCACCCTAGCCGACATTTACATCTTAGGTGGTATTCTCTATCAACCTAGTTGGTTTTTCAGTTGATAAAAAAATAAAGTTTTCTACATTGTTTGAAGGTTATTATTTTGTTGTAGAAGAAAGGGGATATAGAAGTGAGTATTATTGTAAATAATCCATCAATGGTAAATTAATCATGACATTCCTTATACATTTGTTGCATAAGAGAATTAGATCCAAATCTTTTCATATGCTAGGTTTCATCGTAGAGGTCGAGGGGAAGTGTGCTAATCCTGTGCATCAAAGCAGTGATTGTGAGGGTTGGGAGCTATAAGGCCGAGCGAAAAGATCTTGAGGTTATATCCCTCTGCATGGGGACTTGTGACATAAAAAAGATCGAACCCATACTGAACCAGATCAACCTTCATCATGTTGACAACCAGGGATTCATACACAACAAGAGAGCTCACCCTTCTCCTGTGTCTAAGATGCTAAAGCCGTGAACACCAATAAATAGACGTGATGTTGATTTTGTTGGGAATAATATTGAGAGGGGCAAGTGAATCAATATTTATCAAATAAATAACTTTTCATTTCATACTCAGATTTATATATGCTACTTCAATGAGGGGAACTCGCTTGTGCACGCAATTGTCTTTAAGGAAACCATCGTATTAGCTTATTATTCAGTTAATTCATCATATGTTGATCTTTAATGAGTACTTTATTAACCATTTAAATAATAACCATGTACAATAAAAAATAATAAACTGTCACACATAAGCAACACACATGAACACCAAGATTTAAGGTGGAAACCCAATGCGGGAGAAAAACCACCTACTACTGTCGTCTTGGTCTTCTTTTAACATAAGAAAAATTTGTTTACAATCTTGCACTGGTGTAGAATCATACCAGTATGAAGGCACCCACCTACAGAAGGCTGCAACCTTCTTTAGTTCTCTAGTTTCTATTGGAAGGGAGCTACAACTCCCTATCTCTTGTACTAGCCAATATGTTTACTAGAATGTAGCCACCAGCCTGTAGAGGGCTCCAACCTTCACTCATTCTCCAATTGCTACTCGAAGGGAGTTCCAACCCCTTGGCCCTTGTTCTGGCTGATATGTTTACCAGTACATAGGCGCCGACCTATAGAAGGCTACGATGGACCACGTTTCATAAATTTTCAGACTGGATACTCCCGGTACACAACAACATAATATGAATGCCATGTTTCATCCAATTTTCATACTTTCCCCATTAGCAACATTGAAGCTCAAAATAAATCCCAGTAGAACACAGTCACCAAAACACAGAGTAGAACCCAGAACTCTGCATCAACAACCAAAACCAATTGCAACTTCAAACATCATATCTCATAATGTATACACTACTTTTAAGTACTCATGCGGTGTGTATACCCGCCTTCACCAAGGCGAACCAGCGTATAGAACTTCAAATACTAACTTAAAACTTCACAGCTATTCCAGACTTTAGTCATACCCAGATCATAACATTTATAGAATAAAACATGTGGTAGCATTAAGGTCTAGATTATCCATGATCAGACCACATAATGATAATACATTTTAGGTCTTATGATCCTAATCCATCATCAAATCTCATCCATCATCAATCGCTTAGGTTCATCATTAGTTTAGGTCAGGGAAAGCAGCAAAAAATCATAACATGCATATTTTCTCTTCATAAGATATTCATTACTTGCACACTTAGCCTTTTGATCTTCTCCTTCTTATATACTTAGATCCTTTCTCAATACCTCGGACCTAAACCTCAGACCAATACCTCACACCAAAACCTTGGACAAAAACCTCAAACCAATACCTCGGACCAAAACCTTGATTTTCCATCCCATACGTGCTTTTCCTTTTGTGAAAGTGTGTGCATACATGTATATGCTCCTTTTTTCTGTTAACCCCCGTGTGTACGTTGCTTGGACAAAAGTGAACTAGCATATACTTCTTAAACCATTTGATCTATAATCCTTTGTTGTTAACCTGTTGCATTGTGAACTTCTACCATTCAACATATATGTGAGTTTCCATCAAGGACAACACCTGTATCATAATGCCAACAATCTCCCCCTTTGGACTTGATGGCAAGCATATTGGTGCTTATTACGTCAAGTTGTAGAACCTGATAGCTATATTAAAAAACACCAAGATACTCTCCCCGTTTGACATCAAGGGAAAATGGCAGACGAAGATATTTTCCCCCTTTGACATCAATGGCAAAGGGTGGACCAAGTTATTCTCCCCCTTTGAGATACACTATGATGTCCATGCTCCTCCTGAGTACATGCAGAGTCTGCAGAGATATGTTTCAAAAAAATAACATCACTCTATAACTCAACTAAGTGAGTATGACCTCCCTAAGACCAATGACTCATACATACATCAATCACCCAACCAGGTGGGGATACACCAAATTTGACTCATCCACCCAAACAAGTGGGGATATATGAAATGTTTATACATGACTGAAATAGAAATTATTACATCATCCTTCCCATGCATAGTGGGGTTATAAAATTAGGTCTTTACATGACCTTTACATCAATTTATATACATGACATTTATAACAAGGTCCAATGATCTAGAAAACACCATGATAGTCATCAACAACTATCATACACCATATATGATATGTACCATAAGCATATGTTGGAAACATCAAGATCAACAACCTGTATGTGTCCATCATTAAAAGAGTCATCTGAATCAAAGAAACTATGTGAATCAAGCAATATAAGTATCATCATGTATAATGCCAACAATGCATTATTAGAAGTATATGCTCCCCCTAAACCTATGACATTCATTCACTGTCAGATTTGATCATAGCATTTATCAGTAAGAATCATCAAGGCATCATCATCAACCAATTATTCATCAAATTATTAACAACTTATGAGGGCCAAAATCACTTCTACATATCATCAGCAGACTGTAATGATCATTAATCATAACAAAAAATATTATTGATAATTGATTGAACCATATCAGACCCCTTTTCCTGAGTCCGTCCCACTACTTCTTCCTCAAAACACCATATACATGACTGTGCAGCTTTTAACTTGCATATATATGTGACTTGTATTCATGATAACTACATATGAGAACTAGAATACTTGAGTTTCACACTTTCAGCTCCCCTTGAGTTTGTTATGTATGTATACTAAGCCATGCCACATCCTTCTGACTATACTTCCTTCCTCTTCTATACCTTGGAGTGTGATGATGTTTTCTCCTTTTGATATGTTGGTTGAAAATTGCTCCTGCACTTTTTTGGTATATGCCTGAACTTGTTACAAGCATAACATCTTATATGTTTCATACTCTCTATAGAAATCAATGGATTTGTGACCAAACATATTGAAAGAAAAACAATATCTCTTAAAGTACCTGGAAGCTGATGATATTTCTGTGTGACAGTTATTAGCTTGAACCATTCTACTTCTGGATCTTGCTGCAACATGTCCAAAATTATGACATATAAAACATTCAACATTGTTCATCAGAGGAGAAAATTTATTATCACTTGCATGGTTAGGAGTAAATGATTTTATTTGAAGACTTTCTTTCCTTGGTTGTTGATGGGGTTGACCTCTTATCTCCTTGTTTAGCATTTCAGATTTTGCATCAGAGTTCCTTGCTTCAGTTTGTGAGCTAGATTCACCTTTAACAGTTTCATGAAAACCAATACCATATTTGATGGTACGAGACCTTTGACTACTAAGAATGTCATCCTAAATATTAGTACTATCTTGAAATCGTAAAAGTATCCTTTTCTTCTAATTTAACTTTTAGGATATTTACCTCAACTTGATATTTCTCTTCCTCTTCAAGAAATTAATTTTTTATGATTTTTTTAGCCTTTCTTCCTTCTTCCACTTGTTTCCTTAATTTTATAATCTCATTTTCTTGTTCTTCATATGCTCGAGGTAGTTCTTCATTATGCTTATTTGAATTTTCAAGGTCTTCTTTTAGAGAGGCGATTTGAGCTTCAAGACTTTCATAGTAATTGGATCTATCTTTAGGTCTCTTGATTGTTGAGCTCTTTTCATTTACTTCATTTCTTAATGATCTCACTTCATCCTGCAACTTTTGACATTGATATTCCTTCTGCTTGTACAACTCCCTTACTTTGTTTCCTTCCTCCAACTGAGCTTTTAATCTGGTAACTTCTTCTTTGAAGGCACACTCCCTTTTGTTAAATAGATCTTGTTAATCTCTAATTTTATCTATGAGTCTTTTGACTTCTGCCTCTATATTTATTTCACTATCACTTTCAATATCTTCAACATTGCATGAACAAAGAAAAGAATCACCAAAAGACCAAAAATTTGTATTTAATACTTCTTTTGCTTGATCATCTTCAATATGAGGTGATTCTGAATATGAATACTTGTTTCCACCTAATGGCCAATTGTCTCTCATGTTGTCAATTTTCCTTTGATATGCCTTCTTCCTCTGAGGCGCTTTCTTCTTTAGCTTCTTTCCCATTGTTTATACAGATCTCCTTGAAGCGATCCAGCTTTTTTCAAAGGACTTTCTCTAATACCAATTGTTGGGAATAATTCTGAGAGGCTTGGGTGAATCAGTGTTTATCAAATCAATAACTTTTTCATTTCTTACTCAGATTTGTATACACTACTTCAATGAAGGGAACTCTCGTGTGCACGCAACTATCTTTAAGGCAACCAATGTATATCCAGTGAACTTATGGTTTAGTTAATTCATCATATGTTGATCTTTAAACAGTACTTTATTAACCATTTATACAGTAACGATGTCTAGTAATAATAGAATAAATCATCACACATAAGCAACACACATGAACACCAAGATTTAAGGTGGAAACCTAATGCGAGAGAAAAACCACCTGTTGATGTTGTCTCTATGTTCTTTTAATATAAGAAAAACTTGTTTAGAATCTTGTATTGGCGTAGACTCATACCAGTACACAAGAACCCACCTGCAGAAGGCTACAACCTTCTCTCACTCTCCAGATTCTATTGGAATGGAGCTACAACCCCCTATCAATTGTACTATCTGATATGTTTACTAGTACATAGGTGCCGACCTATAGAAGGCTCCAACCTTCACTCATTCTCCAACTACTACGAAAGGGAGCTCCACCCCCTATCTCCTGTACTGGCCAATATGTTTACCAGTACGTAGGCGCAAACCTACAAAAGGCTATGACGTTCTCTCTTCTTCTAGGGACCATGCTTCATAAGTTTTCAGACTGGATACTCCTGGTACACAACAATGCAATATGAAGGCCACGTTTCATCCAAATTTCATACTGGACACATCAGCAACATTGAAGCACAAAATAAATCACCATTGCAATACAACTAATCACTAAAAACCCATCAACACTAGTGCAATTCACAATCAACCAATATGAACATTCAGGACACTATCACTAGAACAGAGTGACCAAAACAAAGAGCAGAACCCAAAATTTTGCATAAACTACCAAAACCAACTGCAACTTCAAACATCATATCTCATAATGTATACACTACTTTTAAGTACTAAACCGATGTGTATACATGCCTTCACCAAGGTGAACCAACGTATGGATCTACAAATACTAACTTAAAACTTCAAAGATATTTTAGACTTCCGTCATACTGAAATCATAACATTTACATAACAAAGCATGCGTTAGCATTCAGATCTAGATTATCCATGATCAGACCACATAATGATAATGCATTTCAGGTCTTATGATCCTGATCCATCATCAACCGCTTAGGCTCATCCTTAGTTTAGATCAAGCAAAGCACTATAAACCCATAACATGCATATTTGCTCTTGATAAGATATTCATTACTTGCACATTCATCCTTTTGATCTTCTCCTTCTTATATACTTATATCCTTTGTCAATACCTTGGACCAAAACCTCAGACCAATACCACGAACCAAAACGTCGGACCAAAACCTTAGACCAATTCCTTGGACCAAAACCTTGATTTTCCATCTCAGACATGCTTTTCCTTCTGTCAAAGTGTGTGCATACGTATATGGTCCTTTTGTTCTGTTAACCCAGGTGTGTACGTTTCTTGGACAAAAGTGAACCAGCATATACATCTTAAACCATTTGATCTATAATCCTTTGTTGTTAACCTCTTACACTGTGAACTGCTATCATTCATCATATATGTGCATTTCCATCAAGGGAAACACCTATATCATAATGCCAACAATTGTTCTAACACAAGCCAAAGATTGTACACTGGATGCCAGAGACTAGGTTAAACCTTATAGATTTTTTATTGAGCATTGGGAAACTAAGGAGAGATCTCGGGAACTATAGAACTACCATTGAGTGCTAGGCCGAATTATTTATGTCAAGGAAAACCTGAATTCTATAATTTCATAAGAGCTTGGGCTATACTATACCAGGACCAATCTAGTATCTCACGGATCATTGATTATCAGTTTAATGGAGACAAAAGTGACCCTAAGCATCAAAATCTCCTGAGCACTCTCACAAGCAATAAAAAATGAATTGGAAGAGATTCCGTAGATACAAGCTCGAACACTAGTATTTGGGGATGTTGTGCTTTAAGGAATGAATTGGAATCTGAAGATATTGTGGAAATTAAAGATATGTTCTTACTGCATTTTAACGAACTAGAACTGGTGCTACACAAAATTCCACCACCACTCTACAACCCCCACACCAACAAATCCGCTGACGCCAACCACAAGCCCACCACCAATAGTGCCAATGTCAGCCCCAGTCTCAGCCCCAAGGATGTGATGAATGCATGAGTGTCATCACAAACATGGAAATTTTGTTGGATGGATCATTGCATGGTGAATAATAATACAATTTTGTGTTAGCTATTATATAGGTTAAGCCATCTCCATATTGTGAGAGAATAGAATTGCATTTGTTCATATCTTTTGCATTTCTATGCTGTAATGTGTTAACCTTGAAACAAAAAGTGTTACCCAGTGACATTTTTAGTTGAACATAATTCCTTATGGTTGGATTACAAATAATTTGGTGAAGGGAGTGTTGACCAAAGGGATTATGAAACTATTATAAATCACCTCATTTAATACCTTGGGCTAGTATGTTAATATCATTACATATTTGATTCTCGACTAAGTTCAATTTCATGTTGGGTATGGATATGGGCAATAAAATATCTTCAATGGTGTTCATGTGTTCATATATAGTTCTTGTATATTTTTAATATAAAGTTCATTCTTTGGCCAACACATGCTAGGCAGTTCCTAGTATCTAGCAAATGTGGAGCATTAATGACAACCAAGGTTGACCTTTTATGGAATGAAGTAATTACGTGGTGGGTGGCCATAATCAAATAAGTAAATGGCATGCCTTTGTTATGTTAGGAGTGAATCAAGATATAGTGTTAGAGCTCTATTGGGAGGAAAAATAACAGAGTTATTTAAGGTGGTTGATTTGAGGGTTTAATTTTGCTCACGAGAAATTCTTCTACGCCAGCTATTGTTGCATTGGGTTATTATTTCTTTGCTATTATTTGTAGGTGTTTCATTTACTTATGGAGGCTAAAGATTTATCATTTGTTTCCTTTCAAGCTTAGTATAGATCGATTTATCTGAAGGATGTTATGTTATCTCCAGTATCTTGAGCTAGTTGGACCTAGGTTTCCAATTGATCTACTCCTATTATATTTGAGTTGTATCTCTACGTAGGAGATCTAGATGAAGGTTGTTATTGTAGGATAACAATTTGTTATTATTTCTACAAGGTTTTATTATCTTTGCTTAAAGGAGGTAATTTGGTTTTATTGAAGAAATCCAAGGAAAGAGAGAAAGAAGACCAAGCATTGAAATCCATTGATTCCAAGCCATAATGTTATCGCTTTACTTTTGGAAACACCTTAGAAATTGACATTGTAATACATCAGCTGGTCCCCTGGGCTACAATACTTTTGGGGATCAAAAATCGAAACAAATTATAGATCAGAAGCAAGAGAAAAATAACAGGCCTTTCTCTCGGAAGGTCCATATTATCCTTCAACAGTCCACAGATATTCAGAACGAAGATGTAAAAAGTAGGAAGCTCTTCACACTTCGATCCGAGTTATAACCAATGAAGTCAGGCATATACCTTCATAAGTTGGAGGAATTAGACACGTGTTTGTTCATTTTGGGGAATCCAGAATGGAAGAAAATCAGTTGGGCCCTCAAGCCATCCATGTTTGTGCTAATACAAACCAAATTTCAAGAATATCCTTGTGAAGAGGTCAGGCTCACAGTTGCTTCATATCTCAGCAGGATCATATCTTTAATGCCACCACTACTACCTTACAATAATAATATCATGAGGGAGATTTTGCAGCTGATAGTATAAGCCCTTCAAGGGTTGAAAAAAAATCACGCTTCCTACCTTTCATAAGAGCCAGAAAATTCTAGATCTCGTGGTAGAGTTTATCTTTGGCACATTCATGTTGAATTTGGGATGTGATGACTTGATATTTCAGTTGCTACAAAATGTTTACACCAACATTACATCAGCTCATCCAAAATGTGTCAAAACAAGGATGCAAAATATTGTTTCCACGTTCTTAGAAGGAGATACTGACTTTTGCAAGATATTAAGATCCTAATTGCTAAACATTTGGAGGAATGAATCAAATGTACCACCAGTTGCCTATTATCTAGTTAAGAATTTGGTCAAGAAAAACATAAAATTGCTTAGAAGGGTGCTGACTCGGAAGGAATTGAAAAGGATTGATGGAGGAATCAAGAATAAAACCTGCAACAAGAGTGAACTAAGGAGGAGAGGACTATGCTTTATCTGCAAGGAACCTTGGGTCCTTAACCATTCATGTCTCTATGAGAGGAAAAAGGAAACAAAGATAAAACAAGAGGATATTCCTTCAAATCATGGGGAGTCTTCTGTAGTTGGGTCTATTGATTTACATGATGGTGAGCAGCAACATGGTGTTATTTAGAGAGACTTGCACGATGAAAAGCATTTGGAAGTGCATGAGGAAATTATTGATGATGTAGAATCTTATACAATATAGTCCATAGACATCAAGGAGGACGTCCATGAAGAATATGAGCTATCATTGGTCATAAACCAACACGATGAAGGGGAGCATGAAAAACATAACATGTAGGATGAACCATTCCCAAAGAGCCAGTCAAAGGCTCAAGTTGAAGTGATGATTGTAGGGCATCCTCTGTAGATAGTTACAAAGATATTCAACATGGCACTATAATCACCATTAGAGGACTTTTAGGGAATGATAGCACATTTCAAGACATATCTTATGATGTTAAAGCAAAGACTCAAGACAACTCAAGACACCATATTATAGGAGAATATAAAAATTGAGGAGCTCATAGGGGTATGTGTTGAGTGAGCAACCAAACTGTCTAGTGTAGAGGATCGTCTCAATTCCCTCACTAGGCAGTGGGAGAAATACAATTGGGATATCCAACAAAACCCTCTATGGGAGTACATATATAAGGCTTGCAACACTACCAACCTACTTTTATACATTTGGAATAGCGAAGAAGAGTTATACAAATGGATCATGTTGGGTGTTCGGGTAAAGCAAAATGAGTTGAGCATTAGGAAACATCAGCGTGGTAGAGTTATTTCATGTGTAGGAATTCATGCACTTTACTCTTCCCACGATATGGATTGGTGGGAGATTATCAGTTGAAACTCTATTGAAGGGATACTCTTAGCTAAGAGTATATTGCAGTTTGAGACCTTAAGAATAGGCAATGATGGAGGGACGAGATGGTATCATAATCCATAGGTCCTAAGACTTAGGTGCCATTGGGATCCAGGAGAATCCATTGGGGACAAGATTGACCAGAGTATTGTTTAGGATCCAGGTATCGAAGGATCCATTCAGGATGATTTAGCATGGAAGCATGGAATAACACATTGGGTTGTATGGGATCATGATATCAATCTACAAATGCTTATGTTGCAGATAGAAATGTATTGCTTGAGGACAAGAAATATTTGAGTGGGAGGATTTGTAATATTCCCATTTATTGGATACACTTGAAATGGAAGGAATCTACCAATGGTATTTACCGTGGATTTTTCCATGGTATATTCCCATGGTATTTTCCTTCATTTTTCGAGGGAAAATAATAAAGTAATGTTCCTAGAGGGTCTATCAAACCTATAAAATGAGATAGGAGCTATGCATTGGGATCATTCAGAGTTTGCCTATATTATTTTGTTTTGTTCAGAACTTGACATGGCCAGTTCTAAGTTGATCCCAAGAGAAAAATCCATGGTGAAAGTTGTATGGTGGATCCATTTAGGATTCACAAGTGGGCTTTAGTGTCTTGTTTCTCTTTTGTTGAGCAGCCATGCATGCTATCTATAGGAGTTCCAATCTTATTGTATGGGCACATGTTATTTTCTTCAGTTGATAATATCGATAAAGGGTTGTATTTCTAGATCCCGTCTATGTTCTTGTTTTTGTTGAAGGTTTAATTTCTTTTACTTTAGTTGCAACACTAAATTGTCCAAGATCTGTAATAAGTTTTGATGTTTAGGATATTACAGTTAATAAAATAATATATTGGCCAAAATTTATATAATATTTTAATTACATTAACGAGCCTATGAAATTTTTTAATAAAATGGAATTTAATGGTGAAAGAAAAGGTTGAAATGAAAAAATTTATAAGAGGATTCAAAGACTAGAGATAAGACCAATAAAAACAAGAGGCACATTGGTATGTTGCTACTTTTTTTGTATACATGAATTAAGTACATGTATATTAGTTTTCTTTTTAAATACTTCGAAGTTTCTTTAGACACATTTACTTAAAAAATATCACAGTTCATGTTATAAGTTTCTAATAGAAATTGCAAGGAGCCTTATACATTGGAATATGATTTAAAAAAAGCTCATTACGTTTAACTTTCATTGCATACATAGAACAAAATTTTATTCCTAAGTGCAAGGAACCTTATACATTGGAATATGATTTTAAAAAAATGGTTGCATTTAACTTTGATTGCATATATAGAAAAAAATATTATTCTTAATTATAATTTATTTGGTGCATATTATTATGTTTATCTTACTCACATATATTTAAAAATTATAATTATTTATAATTATTATTATGTTATAAAATTTCTCGAAATTCAAAAAATTAAACCAAAAATTTCAATTAAAAATTGTATACAATCATATACTTATTACATTAATATTTAAAAAAAGTTAATTTAAAAATTGTTGGGTCGTGGTATAGTCTTTCCACGTAGTTAACAGGGGGTTTGAGGTGTACCTGTAACCCCACTTTATGGGGTCCGGGGCAGTGCTCCAGAAAATTTTGGTTTTGTACCCTATGTTAGGTTGGGCGGACCCACCTATGGTTTTGTGCATGATTTTCGCGCATGTTTTTGGACGCGATGGTTTTTCGGTCCATGGTATTGGACGTGATGGTTTTCAGTCCATGGTATTGGACGCGATGGTTTTCGGTCTATGGTATTGGATGCTTCGGCATGTATAAATATGTATTGTAACATTGAAAGGAACATAATGAAAAATCAAGCTGGTAGTCTCGGTTTTGGGATCCAGGGGAAAATCTTTGTGTATATGTGTTTAATGTGTTATGCTCTTTCGCATTGTTTATTTTCTGTGTTTTAGAATTTGTATGCAGGTAATTTCTGTACGGGGTTAAAACCTACATTTGGTATCAGAGCAGTTTTGGCTTCAAGGGGATGCCTTTGTTGCTGAGGGGTTTTGCTCGGGCCTGTGGTAAACTCTGTTCAGTGGGAGATCTCCATGATCGATTCTGGTGGTGAAAAAGGATGGCAAGTAGTGGAAAGATAGAGATCGAGAAATTTAATGGTCAAAGTTTTGAGTTGTGGAAACTCAAGATGGAGGATTTGTTGGTGGATAAAGACCAGTGGATTGCGGTGGATCTGGGTACTAAACCAACGGGAGTGTCCGATGAAGAATGAAAGAAGTTGGATCAGAAGGTAAACAACATAATACGGTTGTGTGTCTGAGATTCAATATTGATGAATGTATCAAGGGAAGCTACGACGAAGGCTTTGTGGGACAAGTTAGGGACTTTGTACCAATCTAAGTCTCTGGTGAATAAATTGTTCCTGTGGAAAACGATGTATAACCTGAGGATGAAAGATGGAGACTCGGTGACATAGCATTTGAATGCATTTAATACCGTGGTAAGTCAGTTAACATCCGTTGATATTAAAATTTTAGATGAGGATAAGTGCATGAGTTTGTTGTGTTCTCTACCAGATTCGTGGGATAGTCTGGTTATTGCAATAGGTAGCAATGCAACTGCCTTGCATTTTGATGAAATAGTCTCATCCTTGCTGATAAAGGAGATGAGATGGAAAAATATGGAGAGCCAAAATGGTGATGCCTTATCTGTATGAGAGCGGACCCAGAACAGAAACAAAAAGAAGTCATTGAGTGGGAGATCTAAATCTCCAAGAAAACCTGTAAAGGTGGTGTGCTGCAAATGTGGAAAGGAAGGGCACTACAAAGGGGACTGTAAATCTAAAGCTCCTAACAAAGGAAAGGGATATGATGAGGCTCTTTTTGCAGAGGAAAAAACTACCTTAGATAAAGGTGGGGATGTGTACTTGGCTTCTTCAAGTACACATGTAGATCATGAGGCATGGTTGATTGATTCAGTTGCATCCTCTCACTTCACTCCCCATAGAGAGTGGTTCTGCGAGTATGAGAAATATGATGGTGGTGATGTCTTCTTAGGAGATGACAGGAAGGATATAATCATTGGTCACGGAAAAGTAAAGTTGAAGTTGCAAGGTGGAATGGTTAGAACACTTCCGGGTGTTCTACATATTCCTGCATTGGCCAGAAATTTGATTTTTGTAAGCAAGCTGGATGATGCAGGTGTAAAAACAGTGTTCGAGAAGGATACTTGTAAGATGGTTCAGGGAGCACTGGTATTGATGCAGGGAGTTCGGATTAAAACTCTGTAAAAGCTACAAGGTAGCACTATTATTGACGGGTGTAATAGTTCTGTGGTTCCTGAAAGTGGAGCAGAAAATCTAGTGGTCTCTAGAGAGAAGACCATGCTATGGCATCAAAGGCTTGGACATATTGGAGAAAAGGGCCTTCGAGTACTTCATGGTAAAGGTATGGTAGAAGGTATGAGTAATAGCTCTCTGGATTTTGATTTCTGTGAAAATTATGTATACGGGAAGCAAAATTGGGTGAGTTTCCCCTCTGGTGGTAAGAGGGCGAAACATATATTAGAGCTTGTGCACAATGATGTCTTTGGACCTGTGAAGGTTCCATCACTAGGTAAGTGTATGTACTATGTATCATTTATAGATGAATTCTCAAGGAATACATGGATATATTTCCTTAAGAAGAAATATGAAGTCTTTGATAGGTTTAAAGAATTTAAGGCTCTAGTGGAAAACTAGACAGAGAAGAAGATAAAGGCATTGAGGACAGATAATGGTGGAGAGTTTTACAGTAAGGAATTTGAAGAACTCTATAAGAAGTGTGGTATATCACAGCAGAAGACTACTCCATATACATCTCAGCAAAATGGAGTTTCAAAAAGAATGAATAAGACGTTGATGGAAAGGGCAAGAAGCATACTTAGTGGTGTCGGGTTAGGACACGAATTCTGGGTAGAGGCGGTGGATACTACATGTTACCTCATCAACAGGTCACCTTCATCAGCATTGGAGGATAAGACTCCACAAGGGGTATGGACTAATAAGAAACCCTCTCTTTCACATCTGAGGGTATTTGGATGTGATGCATATGTACATGTTCCAAAGGAGAAACGAACCAAGTTGGATAGTAAATTTGAAAAGTGCATATTTATTGGGTATGAGGATGGTTTAAAGGGTTATAAGCTTTGGAACCCAATCACATAGAAGGTCGTGTACAATTGAGATGTGGTGTTCAGAGAGGTGAAAGATGTTATTAAACATGAAGTCCAACGAAAGGAACCTGAGGAGATAGAGTTTGAGCTAAAGGAGGAAGAATCAAACTCTACAGCAGAGGAGGAATCAGAAGATGAAGAGCCACAAACTCCGGCTGTGAGAAGATCAGTTTGAGAAAGAAGGAAGCCAGAAAGGTATAGTCCATCTACTTTTTGTTCAAATTTTGGTTTGTCTATTACTGATGATGATCCCATAACTCTAAAGGAAGTAGTGGATTCAGAGGATGGAAAACTCTGGAAAGAGGCCATGGTTGATGAAATGGAATCTTTGCATAAAAATGAGCCTTGGGATCTGGTGGAGTTGCCAGCTAGGAGGAAACCCATTGGCAGCAAATGGGTGTTTAGAAAGAAGACAAATGCAGAAGGAAAAGTGGAGAAATACAAAGCTTAGTTGGCAGCAAAAGGTTATTCCCAGGTGTCAAGAATTGATTTTGGTGATATTTTTTCTCCTGCTGCCAAGGTAACTTCTATTAGATTACTTTTATTTGTTGCTACTGCTTTTGATTTTGAGGTAGAACAGATGGATGTAAAGGCAAAATTTCTTCACGGGATCTGGAAGAGGAACTATACATGAAGCAACCTGAAGGCTTTGCGGTGAAGGGTAAGAAAGAACTGTTATCTAAGTTAAAGAAGTCTTTGTATGGGTTAAAACAGTCACCAAGGATGTGGTATAAGAAATTTGATACATTTATACGGGGACTTCGCTTCACCAGAAGCAAAAAAGATCACTTTGTGTATTTTAAATTAATTGGTGACCATGTTATTTATTTGGTCATGTATGTGGATGATATGTTGCTAGTTGGAAATGACAAAGAAATTATCCAAGGTTTGAAGACCTAATTGTCCTCCAAATTCAACATGAAAGATCTTGGTGATGCAAACTGTATTTTGGGCATGGAAATTGAAAGAGATCGAGCAAAGAGGAAGCTCTGGCTAAACTGGAGGAAGTATGTCCAGACAATACTGCAGATGTTTAATATGTAGGATAATAAACCGGTGAAGGTTCCTATTCCTGTAGGTGTGAGGTTATCTTCTGAACAATGTCCGAAGACACAAGAAGAGGAAGAGGGCATGTCCTATGTTCCATATGCAAGTGCAATCGGTAGCCTGATTTATGCAATGGTCTGTACTAGACAAGACATTGCACATGTAGTGGGAGTATTGAGAAGGCTTATGTCAAAACCAGGAAAGGAGCATTGGACAACAGTGAAGCGGGTTTTCAGGTATTTGCATGGCACTAGTGATTATGGTCTGTGCTACGAAGGAAGATCAGGATTGGACAAAGTGTTAGATATTCATGGCTTCGTTGTTGTAGACTGGGCTGGAGATCTGGATTAGAGAAGATCTACAAGTGGGTGTGTGTTTAACATATTTGGAGGTGCAGTCTATTGGATGAGTAAGAAATAATCTGTAGTGGCACTATCAACTACAGAGGTAGAATACATGGCAGCCACTCATGCAAGCAAGGAAGCAGTTTGGTTGCAGATATTGTGTTCAAGTATGGGGTTAGTACAGGAAGATATAAGGATAGACTGTGACAGCCAAAGTGCAATTTTCTTGGAAAAGAACCCTGCATATCGTTCAAAGACAAAGCACATTGATGTCCAGTATCACTTTGTGAGGGATATGATAGAAGAAAAAAAGGTGTTGCTAGTAAAGGTGGACACTTTCAAGAATATTGCAGATGCATTGAAAAAATATGTGAGCTCTTAGAAGTTCTCTTGGTGCAGAGAAACAATGGGAATTTTAGGGCTCGAAAAATGACTAAGCTCTCTTGTGGCCCCTTATGGAAGGAAAACAACAAGTGGGAGAATTTTGGGTTGTGTTATATTATTTCCACATAGTTAACAGGGGGTATGAGGTGTACCCGTAACCCCACTTTATGGGGTTCGGGGTAGCGCCCTGGAAAATTTTGGTTTTGGACCCTATGTTAGGTTGGGTGGACCCACCTATGGTTTTGTGCATGATTTTCGGACATATTTTTTGGATGCGATGGTTTTTGGTCCATGGTATTGGACGCGATGGTTTTCGGTCCATGGTATTGGATGCTTCGACATGTATAAATATGTATTGTAACATTGAAAGAACATAATGAAAAATCGAGCTGGTAGTCCTGGTTTTGGGATCCAGGGGAAAATCTTTGTGTATATGTGTTTTATGTGTTATGCTCTCTCGCATTGTTTATTTTCTATGTTTTAGAATTCGTATGCAGGTAATTTTTGTACAGGGTTAAAACCTACAAAAATAACATTTACAGCTTGAAATAATAAATCTAAAGAAAAATACAATCTAAATAAAATTCAAATAAAAAACTTTAATGAAATTTTGCATAAACATCATAGATTAGTGTCTTCAAATCCTTCTATGAAAGAATAGTTCGAGAGTTTCACTTAACAAACTTGTCCTAATGAAATAGGATATTTAGTTAGGTTAGGTATTTGATTTCAATCCCTTGAATAAAAACTCACTAATAAGAAGCAGTTTGATTTTACCTATGAGCCTACTCTTCTAGAATTCTATGTCTACAACTATGTGTTATGGAGTTGGGCATTGTTGATGGGAGAAATGACCTCATCAACATTAGGGAGACCACCCGGTCAAAGCCGCAAATCACACTCTTTTTTGTTTGTATTTGTGGTTCCAACTGGTTTGGAATCGGTCCAATTACCCGTGAAAAAGAGTGTATACATGGTGTACAGAATCGATGATATTGTTTTGAATGAGTAGAACATCAACTTGTTTTTCCATAACTTGCAATTTTTCCAAATGATCATAGAACTATACCTGGACATGCTGAAGTGTTTGATTATTATTGAGTACCTGGTGTTTGAATTTCGCCATGTTAATTACATTGGATTTTGTGGCTTCTATTTTTTACAACAAGTCATTAACTTAAGCCTCTTTTTGCTTGATCTCTACTTTTAACTAAGCTTTTGCTTCAATAACTTGATCATTTTATTGTGCCCTCAATTTTGAGAAATATTGTTCCAATAGGACTATCTTCTCATCCTTTAGCTTGATGAATTCCTTAACTTCAGTTTCCTTTTGGATTCTTCCATTGGCATAAGGTCCAACATATTGTGATAACTCTTCAAAATATTCATCTTGGGGGAAGAATAAGCTTCCTGAAAGGTTTCTAAAGTTGTTCCTCAGACAAAGCCCACATATAGTATTTCTCTTTCTAAAATAATTCTCTTCTTTATACTCTTCCTTAAAACAACTTTTTGCTTAGGGTTGTACAACACTTCAATTGGTGATAATTCATGAATCTAGAATTCAAATTCATTACTTTGATGAGATATTTGTTATTGAACATGGAAAATATTAATAGGAGTTTAACTAATAACATCATGATTAGAGATACAAGTCTTTGTCACAACTAGAGATCTCATTTCCATTTGTTTTTTGTCATCAACATGTATTGACAAAGAACTAGAAACTAGGTCAAGCATAGATTGAGTTTCTACTTGAGTAACAAGTGTTGAGATTATTTGGTTATACAATTTCCATTCTTCATCCATTTCAAGATAGATAATGAGTTAAAGAATATTTTCCCTATGAGGCACAATCTTCTTCGAAATATTCTCCTTTGAAAGAAACTTTCTCCCATGAGTCTTTCCTTTTACAGGGTCAACAATTATATCTTTAGACTTCTTAATCAAGGATTTCTTCCAGGGAGTATTTAACTTACTAGTAACCTTTCGAGTAGAAGTTTTTTTAGGTCGAGCCTTCTCTACAATAACTTCTTGGTGAGGAGTTTTGTTTAGTATCCTCTTGTGTGGTGGAATTCGTTGTTGCACTTGATTGCATGGATGAACTAAAATCTTGTATTGCAACTCCTTCAGTGGAAAGTGATTGTAAAATAGGAGGCAATCTAGCTCTCCAATTGTCCCTATAGATTATAAAATCATGTTGTACGAGGGGTGGTAATTCATCCATTCTTCTGAGCACTTCTTGATAAGAGGATGAAAATTTAAATAAATCATCAAATGCAAACGTCTCATGGATATACTTCTTAAGACCAAGGGATTTAGTGATCTTTTCAACTTCTTTCCTAGGGTCATGCTATTTAAGAGGAATTGTAGATAACTTGAGAGCTTCAAAAGGAATAAGCCTTTTTTCACCATGAGGATAGTTCATAATAGAGTACAAGACCAATCGTATATGGAATTTAGGCCAAACCCTTTTGGACGCCTATTTTTATTCATTAGTAATTCTCATGCCAACCATATGATAAGAAACCTCCATACATAATAGTTTGTCTGGAGCATATATAAGAAGAGCATGGGTGGGATCAAGGAAACCCACAATCTTGATATAGGCAAATTTCTCCTCATGGTACTAGTCTCAATTTTTTTGAAGATAATCAATAGGCAATTGAGAATTCTTGGAGGGCTTCTTGTCAAATAGTACTTCATGAATAGGAATCATAACATTGCAATAAATGGCACTAAAATGTTGAAAGTAATTTTCCTCCGAACGCTGATTATGATAGATATGGATAAGGGTAGGGTTGATAGGTCTCCATTCACAACCCATAACCAGAAAGGTTGTGGACCAATAAATGACATCCATGCTAAGAGTAGACATATAGAATGTAGGATTAGAAGAGGATGTTTTGTCCTCCTGAAATGGCATGAAGTGTTGGGCAATGTTATTTGATAGTATTTTCACCAAATTAAAATGGTTACCCTCAGCATCCCTTTGAATAACAGGGATGCAATCAACAAGAAAATGATTAACATTTGTCCAACCAAATAAATGACATAACATGGAAGTATGATAAAAAGAGGAGAAATAAGGGAAGAAATGGGATAATCAAGAGAATGTTCTTGCTGATGTTTCTTGGGGACACTTATCCAATATTTTATTAAATAGAGAAGGGTTATATCAAGGCTTTTGAATTCTTTTCATATGAAACTAGTAATAAATGTGTAATTGAAAGTGAGACTAGGGTTGATTAGTTTGTACATACCATGAATATCATTTGGTGTGAAAGACCTAACAAATGTACCCTTTTGAGTGATAATATTGCACTTTGGAGTATTGATGAGGTAGATAGTCCATCGAATAAAGTTTGTATAAGTCACGAGTCTTGGTCTAGAAATGACTTTATGTAACCTAAACCTCATTATGTCGACGAATCTATTCTCCAATTCATTATTTCTCTCAGGTACATTATCAGGAAATGTTGCACTAGTTTCTTCATCTCAAGAATATTCTAATTCATATTCAATTAACTTGCAAATTTCATCCTAGGTTGATACTATAGCGTCTTGAGTAATAACTATATGTGAATACATGAAAGTTTTGCAAATTTTATCAACAATTTCTTCCATAACTAGCCCTACGAGTCTTGGAGGAGGAAACATTTTAATTGGTATGCCCATTATTGATGATTGCAAAAAATGGAAAGGAGAATCCCTTTTTACAAGATGATACTACTTGTAGATATGGCTTGTTGAACATAAAGGCGATAATTACTATGAGTTCACGAAACAAAATTAAGAAAGCGTAACTAAGCCAAAGGATAGTAAATGAAATTAATGAGAAAAGACATAGCAATCATAATCGTGGGATCATTTCCAAATAAGACATTAGCCGTCTGGGTATGTCATACTGCATGTGCCAAACAGTGGGTTTGAAGTCACATGTGATGATGTGGCAATGCCGTCATCCCTAGAGAAACCAACCCAGAAGGAACTTGCAAAGTATTTCATAAGAAAATATTCAAGGAACGTTAGCCAAGATTATCTGGATGATTAGGTCAGCTATGCTTTATGGACCAATGACTAGGAGAGGGAAAGGCCTATAAGGATTCCTCAGGCGATACTTGCCTAGGATGAATTCATGAATGAAATATATGTATATTTCGAGATTTGTTATATGCAGGATAGGTATCACCTTATGACAAGTTTAATTAATGAATACAATTTCATCCCAAAGGAAACATTCCTGGAGGAAAACCACATGGAACACTCTTACATAAGTTCAGGGGAGACTTGAACCCAGAGTCTCAAGAGTCACTTTATCTAGGATTCGGGCAACAGTTAGGTTTGGAAATATATTCCCAGTCAGGAGGGAATTAAATTACTTTAATAGTATTTTTGTTCTCGGATCTTCTTTATGAGGTAATGTATACAATGTTTTCCCTCCATAGTTTTAAAGGGAGTAGAAAAATAATATAAAGATGCTTTAGTCGTGTAGATATCATTAGTTAATTTGTCGACTATGATGGTTCTATCCTTTAATTTATTGGTAAATAAAAACCAAACCTAAGCTTGGTATAAGCATGAAAACATAAAATTAAAGGTCTTTTAGTACTCTTCTAAGGGGGTTCAAGTTTTTAAAAATTTGAAAGGTCACCATTTTATTATGACATAGGAACAAAAATTGGTAGTTGTTGTTTTCCACAATAGGCATGGATTTATCCTTTTTCGAATGGCAGTTTCAATTGGGAGATGTGTTGGGGAGATCCACAGTCACTCAGGAAAGCGCTATCCCACCTTATGATGTCAACATGGAGGAGAGGGGGTAGTGCTATTATATTTACATTGTCTAATGGTTGAAACATCGACAAACCATTGATTATCATATGAAACCTTTGATACACAACAATGCTAGTGAAATACCTTCCTCCATGACTTTAGTTGGGGGGGTCACATTGTTTTTTAGAATTGTCATTCAAGCCCTTTTAACCAATATTGTTGGATGGTTTATCCAGCTCGCATCTAATGTAATTGACCTTTTTCATTCTCCTACATGCATAGTCCACTTAATTCTTGCATACACTAGATCAGTACCAC
Source organism: Pinus tabuliformis (assembly GCA_031772625.1). NCBI lineage: Eukaryota > Viridiplantae > Streptophyta > Pinopsida > Pinales > Pinaceae > Pinus > Pinus tabuliformis. Next base: position 814,112,725 of record CM062819.1, on the reverse strand, counting down.
TAGAATGTCAAATTAGGACGATCACTAAAGAAAAATTGGCTCTACCTTTGTTTCCTATAAGTTCAGATGTTTTTTCTCGATGAAGAAGAAAAATTATACTCAACACACATAATGCAAGAAGGTAGATGCATACAACTCTTCATAAATAAATTGTTACTAAGTCTACAAATGCTTTGGGAGGAAAGAAAAATATTCGAAATTCTCACCTATTTTCTTTTTCAAGACCTCTTTCTCTGGTTTATAGGTCCTCTCTAGAGTCTTGCCAATCCTATTCTCCCATAGTGAAACAAGATCACTGATAGAACATAACCCAGTTCAATTACTAAAGATACCCCATGTTCATTATTTTTTTTTCTATTTTTATTGCTGGTGGATTTTTATACACACATAAGTAATCTATTACTAACTTCAACTACCAATTATAACTTCTCCTTGTACTTGGATTGAATGTGCCTGATCATTATGTTTGTTACCTAATATTCACATTGATTTTCCATCACATTTGTTTCTCTTAGGCATAATTTGTATTTATGCATCATATTAAAATGAGTTTTGGTCAATGGTGCTAGGGCAAGTCATGGCTAGAGAATCATTATTGAGTTCCCATCATAATTTGATTAAGATAAGTCTCCTATTTGGATGATGGAGCTTCATATCCAAGGTTGTAAAGTATAAGTGTTGTCTATATTATTATGAAATCCCATGTGGTATAAATATAGTTCCTTGGTCAACTTTTGTTTACCTATTACATAAACTACACAATGCTCTTAACTTGTGTATCATGAAAACATGGTTTGTTATCATAATGTCTATCCTAATATTGTAATATGGTATATATGTGACATGGAATATATTAGTGTTGAATTCTCTTATTTCCTCCATTCTATATGTGCCTATCCACTTGGACAAATGAGTAGTAGCCACCTGGTTATGCCCACATGAATTTCACATGCATTGGTACATCATCAAGGAACGATTTCAATCTCATTGAAGTAGTTGGATGGTGGAAATTATGTGAATTAACCCTAATGCCTTTTAGGCATGGTTTGGGTGGGTTAAGTTCATTATTCTTCCTGGAAATGATGGTGTCGCTCTACGACAAGCCATACTTGTGTTCTTCTGTCATCTCCTCTCTAAATCTAAGGGAATTTGGGGAGTATTTTAGTGCACAAAATGGAGGTCCTCATCCTTCTAAATTGGTATTTTGTTGCTCTATATTTGCCACATTACAATTTGAATCTTCTTCATTTTATTTTTTTGGCAGGGCTACTGACCTCCTCATAAAATTATTTTCTTCATTGAAGTCTTTGGGAAGGTTGAACCCTTGTTGTTCCAGGTGGGGTGTCACCCCTGTTCAGTGACCATTATGGACTCACAACCTTGTAGTTGGTTTATTTTTTTTTCTTTTAGTTTAAGGGTATGTATTTATGGGAATTCTATATTCTAACAAGGATCTCCTTTTCCTTGCTGATAGCTTCAGAGATGGGTATCAATTTAATGCATTTTATTGGGTATCTAATGAAAGGTTTTTCCTTTGTTTTCTTTCTCCTTTCAACGCTTAAACTCCAAAAATATATACCAGAATAAACGTGATGTATTGTCCCTATTTTATGCTTCCTAGACACCAGGGTAAGGGTAAAAATTTGTTCAATCCCCATTTTTTTTTTTTGCTTTGTTCTCTTTCATTCCCTTATTACTAATGGTGTAAATTATTTTAGAGATGAAACATTGTAGCCATCAATAACTCTTCTCAGGTAATTCCTCTATTCCTTTATGATCTCAAGTTTATAATTTCTAATATTATTTCCTTGTTATAATTGTACCTACCTCTGGCGCCATGAATTTCTCATGGGCACCCCTTCTCCCTAGAGTGTAGGCTTCGTTCATAGAATTTAATAGAAATTTGGTTTTCAAATGCCTCCTTTGAAACCACAGGAGAATTTTGGCTTCAATTTCCATGTTGGGGTTTCCATTCCACTCTACTCCTTTGTGGATACACGCTTACAAATTTGGTATAATAGTTCCTTGATGGCCCTATGGATTCAATATAACTAGGGTTTCCACTTTTTTTTTCTTTTGACTAAATGCCTAGTCTTTAAAATTGGGAATGTTATATTGGGTTGCGTTGTTTATGCATGTTGTAAAGGGTACTAAAATCTATAGGAATTTAGGTTCCATAATCTTATGAAGTCCTTATATTTGGAAAAGTTACCGTTTTATTTCCTTTCAACAGAGAAAATATATTACATTCCATAGAATTATCATTTTTACTTTCTCTATGTTTTTGGCCTCCTATACAATTTGATACTAGCTAGTTTTGTGTTATTGTATTGGGAATTTAGCGGATTTTATATTGGTTGTTCCCTTGCATATGCGTAACTTATTCTAATATATTCCATTTCCTTTACACATAGTGAGTATTGTGTTGTTATTTGATCATAATATGTGCATACATAACTTTGTGATATAAATATTTATACATTCCTCTGCATTAACTACTGTGTAATGGTTAATGTAATAATTGGGATCCACTTGTAAATTTATATAATATATTGGAGTTGGTATTTATTTTATTTAACCTTCTTTTATTTTCATTTCATCACAAATTTATAGAGTCATGTGCCAGTTACAGTAGTGCTCCTTGTTTAACTATTATATAATTATTCTATGCAAATGATATGCTAGTGCTATGGGGTTTACCTATGAGATTGACCATCTGGGTTTCTTTCCAAGTCACGGCCTTCATACTTAATTTTATCCTATTTAGTTCTCAACTCTTTGAGGTGTTATACTATTTATACACACGTTCTTTGATTACAAGTGTATTATAGCAAGGATTCGTCTCTTTGGACACGCCTGTGACCCCTGCCTTACAATATTTTCATCCTTTGTGGGTAGAATGTGTAATATCCTAATTGTTGTGATTCTTCCTGGAAATGATGGTATCAGTCTTTGACAAGCCATACTTGTGTTCTTCTGTCATCTCCTCTCTACATCTAGGGGAATTTGACTAGTATTTTAGCACACAAAATGCAGGTCCTCATCCTTTTCAATTCGTATTTTGTTTCTCTATATTTGCCACGTTATAATTTGCATCATATTCATTTTATTTTTTTGGCAGGGCTACTAACCTCATGATAAAATTATTTTCTTCATTGAAGTCTTTGGCAAGGTTGAATCCTTGTTGGTCTAGGTGGGGTGTCACCCCTGTTCAGTGACCATTGTGGACTCACAACCCTGTAGCTGGTTTATTTCTTTTTCTTTTAGTTTAGGGATATGTATTTATGGGAATTCTATATTCTAACAACGTTCTCCTTTTTCTTGCTGATAGCTTCAGATATGGGTCTCAATTTAATGCATTTTATTGGGTATCCAATGAAAGGTTTTTCCTTTGTTTTCTTTCTTTTTTCAAAGCTTTGACTCAAAAAATATATGCCAGAATAAATGTGATTTATTGTCCCTATTTTCTTCTTCCTAGACTCCAGGGTAAGGGTAAAAAATTGTTCAATCCCCATTTTTTTTCCTTTGTTCTCTTTCATTCCCTTATTACTAATGGTGTAAATTATTGTAGAGATGAAACATTGTAGCCATCAATAACTCTTCTCAGGTAATTCCTCTATTCCTTTATGATCTCAAGTTTATAATTTATAATATTACTTCCTTGTTATAATTTTACCTACCTCCAACACGATGAATTTCTCATGGGTACCCCTTCTCCCTAGATCATAGGCTTCCTTCATAGAATTTAATAGAAATTTGGTTTTTAAATTCCTCCTTTGAAACCATAGGATAACTTTGGCTTCAATTTCCATATTGGGGTTTCCATTCCACTCTACTCCTTTGTGGATACCTGCTTACAGATTTGGTATAATAGTTCCTTGATGGCCTTATGGATTCAATGTAACTAGGGTTTCCACTTTTTTTTTCTTTTGACTAAATGCCTAGTTTTTAAAATTGGGAATGGTATATTGGGCCACGTTGTTTATGCATGTTGTAAAGGGTACTAAAATCTATAGGAATTATGGTTCCATAATCTTATGAAGTCCTTATATTTGGAAAAGTTACCGTTTTATTTCCTTTCAACAGAGAAAATATATTACATTCCATAGAATTATCGTTTTTACTTTCTCTATGTTTTTGGCCTCCTGTACAATTTGGTACTAGCTAGTTTTGTGTTATTGTATAGGGACTTTAGCGAATTTTATATTGGTTTTTCCCTTGCATATGCGTAACTTATTCTAATATATTCCCTTTCCTTTACACGGAGTGAGTATTGTGTTGTTATTTGATTATAATAAGTGCATACATAACTTTGTGATATAAATGTTTTCACATTGCTATGCATTAACTATTGTGTAATGGCTAATGTAATAATTGGGATCCACCTATAAATTTATATAATATATTAAAGTTGGTATTTAATTTGTTTAACCTTCTATTCTTTTCATTTCATCACCAAGTTATAGATTCATGTGCCAATTACAATAGTGCTCCTTGTTTAACTAGTATATAATTATTTGTTAGAAAATTATATATTACGGAGCAATGGAACACATAAAATATTGAAGATATATAAACAAATAAAACACATAAAACAAGAGAGACACAGATATATGTTGTTCACCCAGTTTGGGCTACATCCATGGAGAAACAACCATTCCATATTTTATTATATTATCCAGAAAACTGAAGTGATACAACCTACAATAGATCCACTGTAACACCCTCTTCGCTCTCAATCTCCTCTCTCTTCCTCACTCAGAACATAGATATACATAGATGCAATACAATTCCCTCATATATAGTGAGGGGTTGCCTTCTAGGGTAAAAAGCCATAAAATAAACATAACTTCTACTGTCATATCATCTCCCTAATGAACAGCCTAGATTGACTAGAAATTACTAGACTTTTACAAGGTAATTTTACATCTATTTTTAGCTTCGGGGTCACTGGCCCCGAACCCTCATCGGGGGACTGCTGGACACCAGACCCCATAGCCAGGGGGGATTTACCCCCTTGGACCCCTGCCGGGGGGACAAGTCGCCCGGGCACCCCCCCACATGGAGGGGTGTACATTCCTCCTGGGGTATACATTCAAATGAAATCTTTGAATATAGAGGATAATCAGGCTCCACACCCAAAAATCTCCCACTTAGAGACTGATTATAACAACTCCACTGCTGCTTCATTTTCCAGACAATGGCTCCACTTTGGACCTAGCTGTTTCTCATCTTCTTCATCATACTTGAAGACCAATTGAAACTAAGCAGATTCTCAATTTCTCCCTAGTTACAACTTTTGTTAGCATATATGCAAGATTCTGGCTACTGCGTATCTTTTCCATCTTCAACTGCCCATCTTCCAATTCTGAGCATATGAAATGGTACTTGAGTTATATATGTTTAGTCTTGGAATGAAATGCAAAGTTCTTTGCAAGATGTATGGCACTCTGGCTATCACTGTATAACCTACCCAACTCCTTCTTCTTATCCAATTCATCCAGAAACATTTTTAACCAAATCATTTCTTTACTAGCCTTTGTAGCAGCAACATACTCTGTTTTTGTTGTTGAAAGTGCAACAACACTTTGGATTTTTGAAAACCAACTGACAGCTATTCCATCTACAGTAAATACATATCCTGTAGTGCTCCTCCTATTATCTTTGTCACCTACCATATATGCATCAACATATCCCTATAAAGGAATGTTTGAGCTACCAAAGCATAATGCTTGATTTGTGGTACCTCTCAAATACCTAAGAATCCACTTCACTGCCATCCAATGTTCTTTTCCTGGATTGTTCATGTACCTACTCACAACTCCCACTACATGTCCAATATCAGGCCTTGTGCAGACCATTGCATACATTAAGCTTCCAACTGTTGATGCATATGGATCTTTAGATATATGAGCCATTTCTTCCTGAGTATTGGGACACGCATCCTTACTTAATTTGAAATGGCTAGCCAAAGGCATACTAACTAGTTTTGCATTCTGCATACTAAAGCTTTTCAATACCTTCTATATGTACTCACTTTGAGACAATGTTAATTTTCCATTCTTCCTGTCTCTAGTTATTCTCATACCTAGAATTTGTTTTGCAACACCCAAATCCTTCATTGCAAATGAGTTTGCCAATTTTCTTTTGAGCAAATTTATTTCCTAAATGTTAGAACCTGCAAGAAGCATGGCATCTAAATATAATAACAATATAATATAGTTTCCATCATTTTGCCTTTTGAGATAAAAATAATGATCAGAGTGACATCTAGTATAACCTTGTTCAGACATAAACCTGTCAAATTTTAGATACCACTTCCTTGGAGCTTGTTTTAAGCCATACAAGCTCTTCTTCAACCTACACATTAGTTTCTCCTTCCCTTTTACCTCATATCCTTGTGGTTGATGCATATATATCTCTTCCTCCAAATCCCCATGGAGAAAGGCTGTCTTTACATCTAACTGCTCAAGATGAAAATCTTCAGCTGCTACTAGACTTAAAATAGTTCTGATTGAAGTCATTTTAACAACAGGAGAAAATATTTCATCAAAATCAATACCTTTATTCTGTGCAAACCCCTTCACCATAAGTCTAGCTTTGTATCTTTGTTTTCCTCCATCTTCTTCCTTCAGCCTGTAAACCCATTTATTCTGCAATGTTGTTTTACCTGCAGGAAACCTGACTAAGTCGCAAGTCTGGTTATGTGCTAAGGAGTCCATCTCTTCTTTCATGGATTGCTCCCACTTCTTCCTAGTTTCTACCTACACTGCTTCTTCATATTGTTCTAGCTCACTAGAATCAGTCAACAATACATAATATAATGAAGGAGAGTATCGTTCAGGGGGTCTACTTATCCTGGTAGATCTTCTAACACCACTTTCAGGTGTTTGAAGTGCTTGTTGTTGTTGTGGTTTTTGTTCTAGTTGTTGATCATTATGATTTTCAGTCACCATCACTTTTCCTGTGATATCGTCAAGGACTGTGTATTCTCTGTTTTATTTTTCCTGTTTCTTTTCCTGCAATTGATTCTTATACATGACATTTTCATTGAATATTACATCTCTACTCCTAATGATTTTATGATTTTCATAATCATATAAGCGATAACCAAAATTATTTACACCATATCCAATAGAGGTACATTTCTCTGATTTTGCCTCAAGCTTTGTTCTATTTTCTTTGTTAATGTGGGCAAAGGCTTCACAACCAAAAGTCTTCAAAAAGGAGTAGTTTACCTTTTTACCTGTCCATGCCTCGTCTGGAATACCACCATCAAAGGAACTTGAAGGTCCTTTGTTTATTAGATAAACAACAGTATCTACAACATGTGCCAAAAATTGTAAAGGCAATCCTGCATGAAATCTCATGCACCTTGCATGCTCCATGATTGTCCTATTCATCCTTTTTGACACGCCATTTTCTTGTGGTGTTCCTGGATCTGTCTTCTCTGTATGAATTCCATTCTCTGAACAATACCTTTAAAACTCTTTACTGCAATATTCACCTCCATTGTTTGATATGAGACACTTCAACCTTTTTCCTGTATCATTTTCAACCAAATCTTTCGATTTCTTGAAAGTATCAAATACATTAGATTTATTTCGAATACAATAAATCCAGGTTTTTCTAGTTGCATCATCAATAAAAGTAACATAATAATGAGAGCCACCAAGAGATGATACTTGAGTAGGTCCCCATACATCTGTATGCACAAGCTCTAATTTTTCGATTTTCTTTTCTTTCCCAACTCTAAGGAATCTAACTCTCTTCCTTTTTTCATAAACACAGTTCTCAAAGAAGTCCAAATGAACATTCTTCAAACCTAGCAAAAAATTCCTTGAGTGAAGAATCTTCATCCCCTTCTCACTCATGTGTTCGAGCCTATGATGCCATAATGCAACATCTGCTCTTTTGGAAGTTAAAACATTAACAAAGTTAGAAATACCATTGCATAAATACGATGTACCAACCTTTTCACCTTTTAATATTACTAGGGCTCCTCTAGTGACCTTCCAAGCTTTATATGTGAAAGTTGTCACACAACCTTCACTGCCTAACTGCCCTGTTGAAATCAGATTTTTCTTCAGATATGGAACGTGCCTTACCTCCTTTAGTAACCATTGGTTTCCATTCTGTTGTTTTACAAGAACCTTACCCATTCCAACAATTTTATAGGGTTTACCATCACCCAAATAGACTTGTCCAAAATCTCCTTGAACATAGTCATGAAAATATTTCTTATCAGGCGTGGCATGGAATGAGGCCCCTGAATCTACCACCCAGGAATTAGTAATATCTTTGAAAGAAAAGGATCAAAGAATATTGTAACACCTAACCTGTCACATTTGCTTCATGATTATTTTCTTGTCGTGCATCTCCTTATTTTCCATTCCAAGATCTACAGCCTTTCTTTAGGTGTCCTTTCTTTCCACATTTCCAGCACACTATCCCTGATCTGGACTTGGATCTATCTTTCCTTGATTTACTGTGATATCATGAGCTCTTTCCTCTTTCCATTTTTCTTCCCCTAGACTCTGCACTCAAAGCATTACCTGATGTCTCACCAGAGCTTTTCTGTCGCATTTCCTCACTAAGGATTGCACCGACAACATCATCAAACTTTGAAGTACTAGATCTAGAGACAGAGTTACTAATGGCCATAACTAAACCATTCCAACTTTCTAGCAATGAACACAAAAATAACAGAGCCCTAACTTCATCATCAAAATTTACCCCTACAGAACATAACTAACTTGAAACTGTATTAAAATCATTTAAATGGTCTGCAACTATTATGAAACCAGCTCACAAAAAGATAGAAAAGATAGACCAATGCCTTAGAATTCATCCTCTTTGAGGGGCAACCTCCTTTACATTACATAAATGAACAATTCTTAGATGATTCAAATGAAAAAACCTCCTTTTGATATATAGGAGTCTAAGGAGTCACAATTTAACCTAGCCGACCAAACAATAATAATATAAAGCCACAAAAATAACAATAGAGGGATTGTATGGGGCACAGTAATAACAATATGGGGACAATAGGGGCACAACAATATTAATAAGGGATACAACTATAATAGTAATGGGGTAATCACTAGTATTATAGGGACCTAACATGCCCCTCTCCTTCAAAAAAGTGTTGTCCTCAATGCTTCAGTAGTTATGGATGCTTCTGTATAAAATTCTCATCCTCCCATGTGGAATCTTCAGCGGATAAGTTCTTCCACTTGATGAGATACTCTGAAATTGATTGATTTCGTAGCTGTCAAGTTCTTGTTTCTGTGACTTCTTTCGGATCCAATATAATTTTTCCCTCCTCGTCAAGTTTTGGAAATATTGTTTGAACTGGGAGCTTGTTGCCTATAACCTTCTTTAAACACGAAACATGGAAAATTGGGTGCACTCGAGAAGTTGTAGGAAGCTCCAATTTGTATGCCATAGTACCAATCTTTTGCAACACCTTGTACGAACCATAATACTTTGGTGATAATTTATTATCCTTCTTAGCTTGCTCGAGGAACATTTGTTTATATGGTTGTAGCCATAGGAATACCCAATCACCTACATCAAAACTTCTTTCGCTGCGATGTTGATATGCCTGTTGTTTCATTCTATTATGTGCCAACACGAGGTTATCCTTTAAGAGTTGGAGGACTTGTTGTTGATGTTTGATGCAATGTTCCACTACTTGAACCTTAGATTTTTCTCTTAAATATGATGTCATTTATGGTGGCTGATATCCATAAAGTGCCATAAATGGGGTCATTTTTTGTTGTTGTATGGAAGGAAGTGTTATAGCACAATTCAGCCAGGGAAAACCATTTGACCCATTGTGTCTGTTTATCAGATACAAAGCAACGAAGATATCCTTCCAAACATTTGTTTACTATCTCAATTTCCCCATCAGATTGAGGATGATAGGATGATCTATGAGCTGGCTGAGTACCAAGACAAGAAAATAATTCTGTCCAAAAATTTCCAATGAAAATGGGATCTCTATCACTTACAATAATCTTTGGGTTTCCATGTAGCTTTTTAGTTGTTTCCATAAATGGAGTAGAAACTGTATTGGCTTTAAATGGATGTGGTAATGCACAAAAGTGTGCATATTTGGTAAGTCTGTCAACTACCATCATGATGACACTCTTTCCGTCAGACTTGGGTAAACCTGTGATAAAATCCATTTAAACCTCCTCCCAACGTTGGCTTGGAATGTACAAAGGTTGTAATAGACCCAGGTTCTTAATTGTTTCAACTTAATTTTGTTGGAAAACCAAACATTTTGCCACAAAATTTTGAATATCCAATTTAAGGCCATCCCAAAAAAATTCCTTCTTAACCCTGTGGTAAGTTTTTAAAAATCCTGAGTGCCCTCCTAAGAGAGAAGTGTGCAATTCCATAAGAATTTTTTGTTTGAGCTAGGAATTCTTACAGAGGTATAAGTGATCTTTGTACCATAACGAATCATTTTTCAAGATAAATGTATCAGATGTATTGGAATCTTGTTGTAACTTTTGAATAAGTGCCCACACTTCTTCATTATTCTTCCATTGCTCCCTTTCTTCATTTATCCAATTTGGTTGGATAATATAAATGGCACACAATAATGCTTCTACATCCCGATCCTTTCATGAGAGTGCATTTGCCACCACATTTTGCTTCCCTTTTTTGTAGATGATTTCAAAGTCATAACCCAACATTTTTGTGACCCACTTTTGTTGCTCTTCAGAGGATAATCTTTGTTCTAAAAAGTATTTAAGGATATCATGATCCTTTTTTACCTTGAATTGTCTTCCCATTAGGTAGGGTCGCCATTTATTAAGTGCATGTAGTATTGCCAAAATTTCCTTCTCATAAATAGCTTTGTGTAAAAACTTTCCCTTTATTTTACGACTTTCAAAAGCAATGGGTTTTGCATTAAAACAACACCAATTCCATTTCCTGAAGCATCACATTCCATAATGAAGGTTTTTGTGAAGTCTGGTGTAGCTAAGACTTGTTCTTGGCACATTTCCTCTTTAAGATGTTTGAAGGCCTTTGTTGCTTCTGGAGTCCATGAAAATTCATCTTTCTTCAACAATGTTGTTAGAGGTGCTGTTATTCTCCCATAATTATTAAAAAAATTGCGATAATACCTTGTCAACCCGAGAAATCCTCACAGATGCTTTATGGATGTGGGGATTTTCCATTCGTTAATGGCTTTAATTTTTCTAGGCTCTACCTTAACGCCTTCATGAGATACAATATGACCTAGATATTCCACCTCTTGTACTCCAAAGAAATATTTGGATCTTTTGGCATATAATTGTTTCTCCTCCAATAGTTGTAGCACCCTGTCAACATGTTCAACATGATCATTCCAAGACTTGCTATAGATTAGTATATCATCAAAAAATACTAACACAAATTTTCTATGGAAGGGTTTGAAAATGGAATTCATTAAACCTTGAAATGTAGAAGGTGCATTGGTAAGGCCAAAAGGCATGACCAAAAATTCATAATGACCCTCATGAGTTCTAAATGTTGTTTTCAGAATGTATTCGGTCCTCATTCTGATTTGATGATATCCTGAATGAAGATCCAACTTCGTAAAGTAAATTGATCCATGCAATTCATCCAATAATTCATCAATGACCGGAATGGGAAACTTATATTTAATAGTGAGATTGTTGAGCTCCCTATAATCCAGACATATGCGCCATGATCCATCCTTCTTGTGAACCAATACTATTAGAACAGAGAAAGAACTTTGACTAGGTTGAATTATACCAGCCTCTAGCATTTCTGCAACCATACGTTCAATTTTTCTCTTTTGGGCATAAGGATATCTGTACGGCCTGGTGTTTGGAGGAACACTTCCTGGAATTGGATGAATAGCATGATCATGATCATGAATAGGTGGGAGACCTTTGGGAGTCTCAAATACCTTGGAATGATTGTCCAAGACTTTTTGGAGATCTGGCGAAATAGATGATTCTGATGTGGAAACATCTAGCGAACATAATTGGGAAATTACACCTCTTTGTTCCTTTTTTAGAAGATTTTTCATACCGTTAGAGCTGATTATCTTTCTTGGTTTCCCTGCAATACCCCTTAATTCAACTTCCTTTCCTTCCATAGAAAATTTCATGAAATGTTCTTGAAAATTAAAAGCTATTGTACCCAAGGGTTGTAGCCATTGGACTCTTCGTACAACATTAGCACCTCCCATTGGAATGGAAAGCATTGGGCTAGTCAATTCATATTCTCCCATGGATAGCTTTATATTATGACACTTTCTAGAGCAATTTATTGTTCCTCCATTTGCAACCATCACTTGACACTCTGGTGCTGGATATAGGAAAAATTCAATTCTTTTTCTATCTTACAATGAATAAAATTGTGGGTACTTCCTGAATCAATCAACACTATTACCTTTTTCTTCTTGATTTGTCCCTCTATCTTGATGATTTGAGGAGCGTTAATTCCAGCCAATGCCCTACAAGATATGGTTGAATTCATTTCTTCTTTATCTAGGCTTTGTTGCTGGAGTATATCCTCCTCTTTTGACCTTTCTTACTCCTTTTCTTCTTCCTCTTCACAATCTGTGTAGAATAATTTCTTCTCAACACACTTATCACCTTTAGTGTATTTTTTATCACAACTATAACAAAGCCCTTTTGCTCTTTTTTCTTCCAATTGTTGTGGTGTCAACCTTATAGGTTGTGGAAGACTAGGGGCAACAACACTTCCATATTTATAGTTGTGAGTGGTATGCTTCCTGGTTGCCATAATTTTGCTTTCCATATTTCTTGCTAACCTGAATGCTTTCTCTAATGAATCAGGTTCCCAAAGGCGAACATCATGTTGGATATTATCCTTTAAAGTCCATATAAACACATCAATCCTATGCCCCTTTGGATTTTTTTTACCCTTATGTTCAATTTTTGGAACTCCTCAATGTACTCCATTATTGAACCCTTTTTTTTGAGACTTATCAATTGGCTAAAAAAAAGTGTTGCTTTTTGTATCCTCATAATGTGCCGTCAATTCTTCCGTAAAAATTGCCCAAGTGATAATTTTTTGAGTGAAAAGCCATTGATACCACACAAATTGATTTGGTTCCAAATATAAACTTGCAATATGTACCTTTTGTGTGTTTTGCACATTATTGAGATCAAAAAATTGCTCCATCTATAATAACCATGTTGTAGGATCCTTGCCATCAAACTTCCTCATATCAATTTTCGAAATATGGTGGGTCTTCGGTCCAACATTACAGTCTATGAAATCATGATTAACATTTATTTTCTTGTCATCATGAGTTTCCTTTACTACCCTTTCACCCTTAGTAATAATTTCTTGTAGAAACTTTGTCAATTTTGTCTTCAAATCTTCCATGCCTGTCTTCAAATCTGTCTTCAAATCTATCTTCAAATCGTCCATCTTAGCTTCCACATTATTCATCTTAGCTTCTACACCTTTCTTTAAACCGTCCATCTTATCTTCTACATCTTTCTTTAAACCATCCATCTTAGATTCTATTACTTTTTGTGCAAGTGACACTTGTTGCACTTGTTCTCGTAATTTTGATATATCATGTTGCATTGCTTCCTCTTCTTCATAACTCATGCTAAATTTTTCAGGTTGCTTACTAGGTGTTTTCATTTTCTTTCCTTGGGGCATCAATTACTGATAATAATTCTTTACTATGCCCTTTGAATTCCTTCAAACTAATTTTTCAAACCAAGCTTATGCAAAAATTTAAAAAAACTACACACCTTTTTTCACTTTGTAGGAGCTTTATATTGAATCTGACGTATTTCAGTAATTTCGAATCATCCAGTTCTGAAATTATAAATTGCAGTATCCCTTTGCGTCCTCTTTCCTATTTCACCAACTTGATCCAAATTGGATTCTCCAGGGAATAGTTATGCCAAATCTCCCACAGTGACCTGATTATAGACTAGTTCAGTAGAGTCAACTTGTACGATGTGCAACGAGTGACTCTTTCAACCTTTGGCTATAAAAAATATATACAAAAAACTAAATTCCATCCTCCTTCTATGCCTCCTTACAAAAATTCAATCCAATGCTCAAAGAGAAAGTTATGACAATTTCGCCAGGTCACCTGTTTGGAATGTAATTCAAGAGTCTGTAAGAAGACCAAGTTCCTCAGATCATATATCCACAAATATAGTGCAAAAGTCTGAAATTCGGTGTTGGGTCCCTATAATACTAGTGATTACCCCATTACTATTGTAGTTGTACCCTTTATTAATATTTTTGTGCCCCTATTGTCCCCTATTGTTATTATTGTGCCCTTACATTATTATTGTTATGTCGGATCTGATTATGTTATGACCCCTTAGACTCCTATATATAGAAAGGAGGTCTTTTCATTTGTATCATCCAAGAATTGTTCATTTATGTAATTTAAAGGAGGTTTCCCCCTCGAAGAGGCTAAATTTTAAGGCGTTGATCGATGTTTTCTATCTTTTTCTTGAGCTAGTTTCATAACATTTGGTATCAGAGCTTTGGATTCTAGGGTTTCGCTGCTCCAAACATGTCATCATGGCATTTTCGCTATAACTTTTTTTCTGTGACGTTTCAGAAGCTAAAAAAAAACCCATTTGAGAAGACATTGCGCTGAAGCTCGGGTCAAATTTCATAGTTTTTCATGCTATATTTGTGGAGATATGATCTTAGGAAGTTGGTCTTTTTGCAGACTCCTGAATTACATTCCAAATAGGTGACCTGGGGAAAATCAATAACTTTCTATCTAAGCATCGGATTGAAATTTTGTAAGAAGGTACAGAAAGAGGACGGACTGTAGTTTCTTGTATATATTTTTTAGAGCCAAAGGTCAAAACAGGGAAACGTGGCACGTCATACAAGTTTGCTCTACTAGATTAGTCTATAATCAAGTCACTGTGGGATATTTGGCATAACTCTTCATTGGATAATCCAATTGGGGTCAGACTGGTGGCATTGGAAAGAGGACATAGAGGGCTACTACAAGTCACAATTTTAGAATTGGATGATCAAAACTTATCGAGATACATCAGAGGCAATATTGAGCTCCTACAAAGTGAAAAAAGGTGTGTAGATTTTTTTAATTTTTGCTTAAGCTTGGTTTGAAGAATTGTTTTGAAGGAATTCAAAGGGCATAGTAGAGCATTAGTATCGATAACTGATGCCCTGAGGAAAGAAAATGCAAACACCTAGTAAGCAATCTGAAAGCTCTAGCATGACTCATGAAGAAGACGAAGAAATGCTACATGATATATCAAAATTACAAGACCAAGTCCAACAAATTTCACTCTCACAAAAGCTAACATAATCTAAGATAAATGGAGTGGAATCTAAGATAAAGGGCGTGGAAGCCAAGATTGACGATTTGAAGATAGATTTGAAGGCAGATTTGAAAAATTTTCTACAAGAAATACTTACTAATGGTGAAAGGGGAGGAAAGGAAACTCATGATGCAAACAAAGGAAATGTTAATCATGATTTCATAGACTCTAATGTTGGATCGAAGATGCACCATATTCCAAAAATCGATATGAGGAAGTTTGATGGCAAGGATCCCTCAACATGGATATTACAGATGGAGCAATTTTTCGATCTGAATAATGTGCAAAACACACAAAAGGTACGTATTGCAAGTTTATATTTGGAACCAAATCAGTTTGTATGGTATCAATGGCTTTGCTCTCGTAAACAATTTATCACTTTGGCAATTTTTACGGAAGAATTGATAGCACATTATGAGGATACAAAAGGCAACACTTTCTTTAGCCAATTGATAAGACTCAAACAAAAGGGTTCAATAATGGAGCACAATGAGGAGTTCAAAAAATTGAACATAAGGGTAAAAATATTCCAGAGGAGCATAGGATTGATGTGTTCATAGGGTCTTTAAAGGATAATATCCAACATGATGTTCGCCTTTGGGAACCTGATTCATTAGAGAAGGCATTCAGGTTAGCAAGAAAAATGGAAAGCAAAATTATGGCAACCAGGAAGCATACCACTCACAACTATAAAGACGGAAGTGTTGTTTCCGCTAGTCTTCCACAACCCATAAGGTTGATACCACAACAATTGAAAGAAAAGAGAGCAAAAGGGCTTTGTTACAGTTGTGATAGCAAACACACTAAAGGTCATAAGTGTGCTGAGAATAAATTATTCTACATAGATTGTGAAGAGGAAGAAGAAAAGGAGCAAGAAAGGTCAAAAGAAGAGGATATACTCCAGGAACAAAGCCTATATGAAGAACACATGAATCCGACCATATCTTGTAATGCATTGGCAGGAATTACCACTCCTCAAACCATCAAGATAAATGGACAAATCAAGAAGAAAAAGGTAATAGTGTTGATTGATTCAGGAAGTACCCACAATTTTATTCATTGTAAGGTAGCAAAAGAATTGAATTGATTCTTATATCCAGCACCAGAGTGTCAAGTGATTGTTGCAAATGGAGGAACAATAAATTGCTCTGGAAAGTGCCATAATATCAAGCTATCCATGGGAGAATATGTATTGACTAGCCCAATGCTTCCCATTCCAATGGGAGGTGTTGATGTTGTATTAGGAGTCCAATGGCTACAATCCTTGGGTACAATA
Organism: Pinus tabuliformis; assembly: GCA_031772625.1. Classification (NCBI taxonomy): domain Eukaryota; kingdom Viridiplantae; phylum Streptophyta; class Pinopsida; order Pinales; family Pinaceae; genus Pinus; species Pinus tabuliformis. The sequence goes on along the minus strand of CM062819.1, from coordinate 814,096,105 downwards.
GCTTTTAATTTTCAAGAACTTTTCATGAAATTTTCTGTCGAAGGAAAGGAAGTTTAATTAAGGGGTATTGCAGGGAAACCGGGAAAGATAATCAGCTCTAACGGTATGACAAAGCTTTTAAAAAAGGAACGAAAAGGTGTAATTGCACAATTATGTTCGCTAGATGTTTTCACATTGGAATCATCTATTTCTCCATATCTCCCAAAAGTCTTGGACAATCATTCCAAGGTATTTGAGACTCCCAAAGGTCTCTCACCTATTCATGATCATGATCATGCTATTCATCTGATTCTAGGAAGTGTTCCTCCAAACATCAGGCCGTACAGATATCCCTATGCCCAAAAGAGTGAAATTGAACGTATGGTTGCAGAAATGCTAGAGGCTGGTATAATTCAACTGAGTCAAAGTTCTTTCTATGCTCCAGTAGTATTGGTGCACAAGAAGGATGGATCATGGTGCATGTGTCTGGATTATAGGGAGCTCAACAAGCTCACTATTAAAGATAAGTTTCCCATTCCTATCATTGATGAATTACTGGATGAATTGCATGGATCAATTTACTTCAGCAAGTTGGATCTTCATTCAGGATATCATCAAATCAGAATGAAGACTTAAGACATTTCGAAAACAACATTTAGAACTCATGAGGGTCATTATGAATTTTTGGTCATGCCTTTTGGCCTTACCAATGCACCCTCAACATTTCAAGGTTTGATGAATTCAATTTTCAAACCATTCGTTATAAAATTAGTGTTAGTATTTTTTGATGATATACTAATCTACAACAAGTCTTGGAAGGATCATGTTGAACATGTTGATAGGGTGCAACAACTATTAGAGGAGAAACAATTATATGCAAAAAGATCCAAATGTTTTTTTGGAGTACAAGAGGTGGAATATTTGGGTCATATTGTATCTCATGAAGGAGTTAAGGTAGACCCTAGCAAAATTAAAGCCATTAAGGAATGGAAAATCCCCACATCCATAAAGCATTGGTGAGGATTTCTCGGGTTGATAGGGTATTATCGCAAGTTTATTAAGAATTATGGGAGAATAGCAGAACCTCTAACAACACTATTGAAGAAAGATGCATTTTCATGGACTCCAGATGCAACAAAGGCCTTCGAACATCTTAAAGAGGCAATGTGCCAAGCACTTCACGAAAACCTTTATTGTGGAATGTGATGCTTCAGGAAATGGAATTGGTGTTGTTTTAATGCAAGATGAAAGACCCATTGATTTTGAAAGTCGTCCAATCAAGGGAAAGTTTTTACACAAAACTATTTATGAGAAGGAAATGTTGGCAATACTCCATGCACTTAAGAAATGGCGACCCTACCTAATGGGAAGACACTTCAAGGTAAAAACGGATCATGATAGCCTTAAATACTTTTTAGAACAAATATTATCCTCTGAAGGGCAACAAAAGTGGGTCACAAAGATGTTGGGTTATGACTTTGAAATCATCTACAAAAAAGGGAAGCAAAATGTGGTGGTAGATGCACTCTAAAGAAAGGATGAGGATGTGGAATCATTGTTGTGTGCCATTTCTATTATCCAACCATATTGGATAAATGAATCAAGGGAGGAATGGAAGAATGACGAAGAAGTGTGCGCACTTATTCGAAAGTTACAACAAGATTCCAGTACTTCGGATACATTTAGCTGGAAAAATGAATCGTTATGGTACAAAGATCGCTTATACCTCTGTAAGAATTCCCAGCTAAAACAAAAGATTCTTATGGAATTGCACACTTCTCCCTCAGGAGGGCACTCAGGATTTTTAAAAACTTACCACAAGATTAAGAAGGAATTTTTTTGGGATGGCCTTAAATTAGATATTCAAAATTTTGTGGCGGAATGTTTGGTTTTCCAACAAAATAAAGTTGAAACAATTAAGACACCGGGTCTATTACAACCTTTATACATTCCCAGCCAAAGTTGGGAGGAGGTTTGAATGGATTTTATCACAAGTTTACCCAAGTCTGAGGGAAATAGTGTCATCATGGTGGTAGTTGATAGAATTACCAAGTATGCACACTTTTGTGAATTATCACATCCACTTAAAGCCAGTACAGTTTCTACTGCATTTATGGAAACAATTCAAAAACTACATGGAAACCCAAAGATTAATTTAAGTGATAGAGATCCCATTTTCACTGGAGAGTTTTGGAGATAATTATTTTCTTGTCTTGGTACTCAGTTAGCTCATAGCTCATCTTATCATCCTCAATCTGATGGGCAAACTGAGATAGTAAACAAATGTTTGGAAGGATATATTCGTTGCTTTGTATCTGATAAACAGACACAATGGGTCAAATGGTTGCCTCTGGCTGAATGGTGGTATAACACTTCCTTCCATACAACAACAAAAATGACCCCATTTATGGCACTTTATGGGTAGAACCCACCATCCATCACATCATATTTAAGAGAAAATTCTAAGGTTCAAGTAGTGGAACATCACATCGAACATCAACAACAAGTCCTCCAACTCTTAAAGGATAACCTCGTGTTGGCACATAATAGAATGAAACAACAGGCAGATCATCATCGCAGAGAAATAAGTTTTGATGTAGGTGATTGGGTATTCATACGGCTACAACCATATAAGAAAATGTCCCTCAAGCAAGCTAAGAAGGATAATAAATTATCACCAAATTATTATGGTCCGTACAAGGTGTTGCAAAAGATTGGTTCTATGGCATACAAATTGGAGCTTCCTGCAGCTTCTCGATTGCATCCAGTTTTCCATGTTCCATGTTTAAAGAAGGTTATAGGCGATAATCTCCCAGTTCAAACAATATTGCCAGAACTTGACGAGGAAGGAAAAATTATATTGGAACTAGAAGCAGTGACAGAAACAAGAAATCGATAGCTACAAAATCGATCAATTTCAGAGTATCTTATCAAGTGGAAGAACTTATCTGCTGAAGGTTCCACATGGGAGGATGAGAATTTTATACAGAAGCATCCAGAACTACTCAAGCGTTGAGGACAACACTTTTTTGAAGGAGAGGGGCATGTTGGGTCCCTATAATACTAGTGATTACCCCATTACTATTGTAGTTGTACCCCTTATTAATATTGTTGTGTCCCTATTGTCCCCTATTGTTATTATTGTACCCTTACATTATTATTGTTATGTTGGCCCTAATTATGTTATGACCCCTTAGACTCCTATATATAGAAAGGAGGACTTTTCATTTGTATCATCCAAGAATTGTTCATTTATGTAATGTAAAGGAGGTTTCCCCCTTGAAGAGGCTGAATTTTAAGGCATTGATCTATATTTTCTATGTTTTTCTTGAGCTGGTTTCATAGCATTCAGACTCATGGTTTAGTGTGATTTCATATCAAATGGTTTTTTTTTTTAGCTTCTCAAACGTCGTAGAAAAAAAGTTATAGCGAAAATGCCATGGTGACCTATTTGGAACAACGAAACCCTAGAATCCAAAGCTCTGATACCAAATGTTATGAAGCCAACACACACAAAGATAGAGAAGATAGATCAACACCTTAGAATTCAGCCTCTTCGAGGGGACAACCTCCTTTACATTACATAAATGAACAATTCTTTGATGATTCAAATGACAAAATCTCCTTTCTATATATAGGAGTCGAAGGAGTCACAATATAATCCAGCTGACCTAACAATAATAATATAAAGCCATAAAAATAAAAATAGAGGGATTCTATGGGTCACAATAATAACAATATGGGGACAATAGGGGCACAACAATATTAATAAGGGATACAACTACAATAGTAATGGGGTAATCACTAGTATTATAGGGACCTAACAGCAACAAATCCACCTTCTGACATATTCATATTAAATAAACGCTTCATAAGAAATGCCTTATTTGAGGCTGAGGGGTTTTCATATAGTTTGGCCAATGCTGACATTAAACCCTATGTTGTTGTTTCCTTTGAAATATTAAATGCTACCGATGCCGCTAAGCACAACCGTATTGATCCAAGTGCCTGTCTATGAAGAATATCCCATTCTGTGCCTGTCATATTCATCGGATTCTTTGTCTTTCCACTCAGTGGTAGGTATAGATCTCTTTGATACAGATAATCTTCCATTTGCATCTTCCAAAACTGATAGTTTTGGCCATTGAATTTCTTGACCCTAAACCTACCATCTTCCACCATTTCTCCCACTCGAACCAGGAACCCTTCTCTCCTACGAGTTTATCAACCAAATAGACCTTCGGCTCTGATACCAGTTGTTAGAAAATTATATATTACAGAGCAATGGAACACATAGAATATTTTAGAAATGTAAACAAAAAAATCAAATAAAACAAGAGAGACACAGATATACGTGGTTCACCCAGTTTGGGCTACATCCATTGAGAAACAACCAGTATTTATTTTATTATATTATCCAACAAATTGAAGAGATACAACCTACAACAGATCTACTGTAACACCCTCTTCGCTCTTAATCTCCTCTCTCTTCCTCACTCATAATACAAATATACATAGATGCAATACAATTCCCTCATATATAGTGAGGGGTTCCCTTCTAGGGCAAAAACCCCTAAGTTAAACATAACTTCTACCATCAGATCATCCACCTAATGAACGGCCCAGATTGACTAGAAATTACTAGACTTTTACAAGGTAATTTTACATCTATTTTTAGCTTCGAGGGCACTACTCCCGAACATCTGCTGAGGGACCACTAGCCCCCAGACCCCCCAACCATGGGGGATTTACCCCCCTGGACCCCCGTGGGGGGGACAAGTCCCCTTCGCACCCCCCCATGTGGAGGGGTGTACAGTCTTCCTGGGGTATACATCCATCTGAAACCTTTGAATACAAAAGATAATCAGGCTCCACACCTAACATTATTCTATGCAAATGATATGGTAGTGCTTTGGGGTTTACCTATGAGATTGACCTCCGGGTTTCTTTCCAATTCATGGCCTTCATACTTAATTTTCCCCTATTGAGTTCTCAACTCTTTGAGGTGTTATACTCTTTATACACTTGTTCTTTGATTACAAGTGTATTATAACAACGATTAATCTCTTCAAACATGCCTATGACCCCTGCCTTATAATATTTTAATCCTTTGTGGGTAGAACGTGTAATATTCTAACTCTCCTGATTTAAGTTTTCATTTATTCATCAATACAATTGAGTATTCATAACTAGGAATTATATTACATAGTTGATTTTTAATGCCTCTTCCTCCTATCATAGAAACCATAATCAACTTGTTTTGTTTTATTTTTTATATATGTTTCTAGTAGAGTTAGGTAAATAGGTTGCATTCTATGCGAACAACTATATTAGTTAGAGAAAAATAATTTTACATGCACCATAGAAGCCATGTCAGTTCTATCTTAGAATATGTGGTGTTAGACTTTGAAGGTCTGGTATATGGATAATATATATATATATACTCCTATTATTTCCAACGCTTGTTAATTCCTTTCCATTTTTGTGGAAATAAAATTCATCTTCAAAGCCATAAATATATCCCTACATAAAGAAAATTATTCCGCGGTTTTTCGATTACAAAATATTCCTTTATGCATTCATAAAAATCCAACATACCACAAAAAATAAGACAAATTATCGAGCTATATATACATACTAAACATATGGAACTATATCTTGCAATGCAAGCAACTAGTATTTCTTTTACTAGGCTGTTAATTTCGTTAAATGCTAAATTCAGTAATATATAATTTGAAATGTATATCGACTACCATTTAATAATAAAAAAATAGTTTCACCATAATTCTAATCATATTTTTTCTAAAAAATACTCCAGAACTGAGGACATTCCTCCTGACCATGAATTATTACTACCAGTTCCCCCCAAGCCAAGATATATTAGCTTCGAGACATTAGAGAAATTTTGAGGTCTAAAATGGGCCTCCTAAGGAAAATTATAAAACAATAGTGGAAATAATAAAATAATATTAGATTACCACATCAAGTTTTAGAAAGGAAAATAAACTATTTTTTCAACTAGTATTTTCAACTTATCTCCTTACAATTTTACTTAAATTTCAAGTGGGAGCACTAGCTGGATGCAAAATTTAATTTTACATTCAAGGAATACCCATCTTGAGTATTGTCGATGGTATTGCTACGTCAAAAATGTTAAATACATCAAAAACATGATTATAATAACATGTTTTCATGCGTTCCACATTTTTCGTGTAGTATGACCCATCAAAAGTATGAAACATGGGTACTCCTTGGATGAAAAATTAAGTTACACATCAAACAAGTGATCTCACTCAAAATTTGAGTCAAATTGTATGGAAATAGGTTGAAAATATGAGTTGTATAAGTAGTTTCTAAATTTTTAATTTTTTTTATCTTTTTACCTTTTTACTCCAAATATAGTGAATCATTCCCCATGGTTGACATCATCATATTGAATCATATTGGTTCTTGTAAAGTTGATTTTTTTTATACATTTTTGTTTTGAGACCCATTTTTGACCTAAAAATTTATTTAGTGATCAACAACCCCATTGATTCCTTGGTGGTTTATTTTACATGTCTTCTTCCCAACAGATTTTAGCAGTGTCCTACTTTTCAGTCTGCCAACCCTTTTACCTAGGTCTTTTTGTTTTTATTTTTCAAAGAAGGTTCCTTCCTTTTTCTTTAAAGCCTGCATTTTTCTCCCACAACTATTTATTCCACCTAGACTTAATATCTTTCTCCAGCAAAGTGATTTAATATGATCTTTATCTCCCATCATATTGAATCCATTTCTTTTTAATTATTTTCTCCTAGGGATTCTTAGGAGAATTTTAGGGAAGGTCCACCTTCGTACTTAACCAACAACAATTGTTTTCAATATGGAAAGAAACCTCCAATCTTTATTTCTCTTTCATAAATAATTTTCCAAACTATTTTATTGTTTAACAATAACCTAAATAATGACATCATCACAAAATTTTTATCATGTCTTTCGTAGCCATTCAATCCACTAATAAGTCCATGCCAAAAATAATCAACATTGGAAGTAGAAAATAAAGGGGTATTACATCTTCCACCCCCTTTTTATTTAACACCATCCTAAGTGTTTGACCAAAAATCTCTGTGTTTCTGAAACAATGCTAGAAAGGCCTCTTTGATTTTTTCTTCCATCTCCCAGGTGGCCTCCTCAAGTGTAAAGTGCTTCCATTGTTGTTTAACTTGAGCAATGGCTCAATTCCAGAGCAAGGTATCTCTCTGATCTAATATGAGAAGTGGTTATGCTAGGACATCTCCTTCCAATTCCACCTATATCAAATTCCAACAAGTTATGTGAGAGTTACCATGAACAAATTTCTTTAACAAAGATACATGAAAAACATTGCGTACTTTTATGTGGTTTGGCAATGCCAACTAGTATGCTATCGGATTTACTCTATCTAAAATTTAAAAAGGAACTGAGAAGCATGGTGCTAATTTAGCACAAGTCCCCAACCTCAAGGTGTTATTTCTTGGTATAACCTTTATAGACACATGCTACTAACCTTAAATTCCTTGTTGGTACTTTTTTTATCATCATACTTTTTTGTCTATCCTGTGTAGTTTTTAAATTCTATCTAATTTTCCGCACTACTTGTTCCATTTCTTGTAATGCATTTGGTTTTGAGTTTAGCATGTCCTCCGTCTGACTTTAGTTTATAGATGTGTGGCATTTCTTTCCATACAAGGATTCAAAGGGACCCATCTTAATAGAAGATTGATAGCTATTGTTATAAGAAAATTCTACTAAATGTATGAAATCTTCCCACATGGTAGGTCTATCCATGACATACATTCGTAACATGTCTTTTAGAATCTGATTGGTTCTTTCCATTTTTCCATCGGTTTGGGGGTGGTAATTTGTATTGGAATTAAGATGGGTCCCCAACCCTCCAAATAGGGCCTTCCAAATCTTGGAAGTGAATTTAGCATCCCTATTAGATATTACTATTTTTGGTATCCCTTGTAATAGAAATATTTCCCTCATGAAGATGTTTGTAATTTGTGTCGTTCCAAATGTAGACTGTACTTGTATAAAATGTGTTTCCTTACTTAGTTTGTCTACAAACACCATAACTGAGTCATGTTTCCTTTTTCTTCTTGGAAGTTCCATAACAAAGTCCAAAGAAATCACTTCCCATTTCCATTCCAAGATGGGTAGTGGGTTTAATACTCAGCCGGGGTGTTGGTTTTCTATCTTCACTTGCTAACACTCTAGAAATTTAGACATATATTCTCCCACTTCCTTCTTAATACCAGGCCAATAAAATGTTTTACTTGGTGCAGTAATCATTTTTTTGGTAACTGTAGTGTTCGAAATATGGTTTCTTGTGATGCTTATTTAATATCAATTTTTTCAAAGTATTTTCATTTGGAATTTATATTCTATTTTTGTAAGTTAACAATTTTTCTGAATTTTCAGCATATCTCGAAACTTATACTTGTTGCAATTTATTCTTAATTTCCTGATAAATTTTATCCTCCTATATTCAATTTTTGATATATTCGAAAAAATATATAGTGGTGTTGCTAATAGAAATTTCCATTAGTGAATTTTCATGTCTAATCAAATCATATTCCAACTTATTTTCTTTACCCTTAATATGTTTTATATAAAATTCAAATTCATTGAGAAAAGCCAACTGCTTGGCTTGTCTAGCATTGAGAAGTGTTTTGTTGAAAAAATATTTTAAACTAATATGATCGATCACTAGTGTGAATTTGCTTCCTAGTAAGTAGTGCCTCCACATTTCTAAGGAATGTATGACAACAACAAACTCTAAATCATATACTACATAGTTATTTTCATGTCGTTTTTGTTTCCTAAATTTGTAGGCCACTACACAATTGTCATGCATTAAGATTCCACCTAATCCCTTGAGACAAGAATATTTGAATACAACAAACTCCTTTTCCAAGCTTGCAATTCTTCAAATATGTGCTACAATTTATATATGTTTTAGTTTGTCAAAAAATTGTTAACACTTGGTTGTCCAGTCAAATTTTGTTCCTTTCTTTCATAAGGAAGTGATGATATAGGTAAATTCTGAAAATCCTTCATTGAACCTTTTGTAGTATCTAGTAATTCCCATGTAGGATCAGACATCTAACACAGCCTTAGGTATGGGCCACTTCAGAATGGCCCTAACATTTTTTGAACCAATAGGCAGTCCTTCCTTTCACTATAAGAAAAAAAGGAAGTTGGTGAGGATCAAAAAATTTCACCATAACTGCATTGGTGACAGTGAAAAGATATTATGTCACCAAAGGTGGCATCGCAATAAGTATAGGTGTTGTTGTGACATTCAATTTCCATCACCAATAATTATTTATAACGATGGATAGTGACCATCACCAATTCATATGAGCAATAGTGATAGACCTTAGCCTCTATCATGAAAAAAATGAATGTCACCAAAGGTGGAGTCGCCAAAAGATAGGTATTGTAGTGACATTCAAGGTTCGTCACAAATAATGATTATAATGAAGGATAGTGACCATTATAATTTCATATGAATAACGATTTATTGTGTTGGAATTTTCATAGCTGTGACTATCGATGTATATATATGGTGAAATTCATTGAACGTCACCATTTTCACAATAACATCGTTGGTGATGGTGAAAGGAGCCCCCATCACCAAAAATTGAAAATCACCAAAAACTACATTTCCAAAAGTATAGGTGTTATGGCGACATTCAAGTTCTATCACGAATAATGATTATAATGAAAAAAAAGTGACCATCACCACTTCATATTTCGGTGAGGGTAAAAAATGTCACCATGAGCTCATTGGTGATGGTCAAAATAGCCTCCATCACTAAAAAATAATTGTCACCATTCCATATGAATATCAAGGTATGATGGAATTGAATCATCAACCTCCTACTTGTAAACTAGGTGTTGTTCGATTGAGCTAACACCCTTTAAGGAATTACACTTTAAATTATTAGACATTTAAACTTTATAAATATTAAATTCTACCAATTTCAATAAATTATAAACGTTATAAAGTCTTGGAAAATATTTTACTAAGCAAACAAAATATCATGAACCTATAGGTCCATATGTAATGGTTAATGAAGTTATGAAAAGCGGGTGGAGGGAAAAATAGTTATGTATAAGATACTCAATATTTTAAGTTTAATACTCAATTAGAAGTGAAACTTTGAAGACATTTATAGCCTATAAACGAACTATAATTATCAAATCTAAAATTTACAATTACACCAAAGATTGATTTATCACCTTCTGAATCATGTAAACTTGTTGTGATAGAATAAAAATCTGCCTCCAAATGATTGTTTTGCATGCAAAAAAGTAAAAAATAGTGATTATATGAGATTCAATTAGGAATAAAGAGCTATGTGCATGAATCCTACAAGCTATGGGGTCTAGAAAACTAACTGAGAGTGCTTCTCATTATTAATTAATAAAAGATGTCAAAATAAAATGACGAATAACAATGATCAATAGTAATGATCCTGAAATGTAACCACTAAACAAATGTTAAAATTGTAAGCAAAATGTTTGGTTAATATCCATTACACCAAAAAAATATACAAGGGGCACTCAAGCTCAAGTGCAAGTATCCAAAGATGAAATTACATGGCTACAAGGAAAGCACCCTCTACCTATCAATGATGACTATGTCCTCCCACACGTACTTCAACTAACAAAGGGGTGTGAAGAAAGGAACCTCAAAGAAAAAAACAACTACACAATACAAAATTACAATTTGTCCCCCCTACTACCTTTATAAAATATATATACAAGAATACCAAAAAGATACATAGAGAATAGTATTAGCGTGGGAAAAATAAAATATGATAAGAAAAAAATTAACCAACAACAAAAACTACTAATTTGAACATGTGTCCACATGTAGTCAAAGGTTAGAGGAAACAATAGAACCCAACATTATTGATTATGCACTTGATAATATGGAATTTACTTCTTTAGTAAAGAGGAAGAAAATCCCAGCCTCTTTTCTATTGTCCTCTGGAAAAAATCCTCTACGTATGACATTGGTGTTTTGTGCACTCTCGAACATTAAAAAAAGGTTCCCAAATTTGTTTCTAAATGTCTAATTTCTTTGAGTTTGGGCCAAAAATAGTCAAATCTTGTCAAGTTTGGCCAAGATGCAATGAGCTTAATTATGACACACCCCCTTACCTTCCTAAACCAAAAGAGGTTTTTAATAGCTCTACCAGACTCTAAGGTACTGTTAAGATAATGGGGTCTAGAATTTCTTCTTCTTTCTCCCTTTTTTTTCCTTTTTTTAAATAAACAATGATTTCACTCCATCCAAATATTTTTACCTCTGACATCCATTTTCCTAAAGATAGTCTTTATGTTGCAATGTAATGCTTTCGTTGTAATTTGTCACTAATATGGATGACCAAGAACCCTCTTTACCTAAACTAATTACAACACTAATCCAACATTTTGTTTTATAGAAAACCATAGAAGCTGAAACAAACATTAATGGTTTGTAAAAACTACAAGAGCCACCATGTCAAGACCATTTCATTGCACCAACAGTATGAGAAAATATTATATGCCAGTTGTGTTCACAAAATGGTCTTCCAATGTCCTTCTCTTACAAAACCTTTTAAAACTATATAACGATTAAAATAGAAATGCAGAAATCAAACACCTTCAAAAGGCATTCGCCCTCACAAATGAACAGTAAGAATACTTTTCAATTAATGTGGAAACCACAAAAGTTCCTCATATTTTACGTTTTGTGAAATTACAAATTCTGATTCAAGTTATTGTTCAGCGCATAATTGTTCATCCCTCTAAAGAATGGAGAAGCCTTATAGAGTATAGCCCCTGAATGGTGAATAATGGTCTAGAAACTCAATTTCAACATGTTGTTAGAATGCTTTTGCAATCCCACAAGAGGTTACCAAGTGCATGCCCAAGAAAGGGCACAAAACATTTTAAGGGAAGGAAAAATGGCAAGAAAATCATTCCCCTCATTCCCCTCTTGTTCCTCATTTCTCCATGCTTCTCCTAAGATGTTTTTGAACCCAAGTGCACTTTAATTATTAACATTATAATATATCCAATTTAATTCAAGTGGTAATATGGTTACCATACTTACCAGGTGACTATCGTACCTTCTTTGTTGGATGTATTTCATCATGTGATGGTGTTGTTCATTGCTTGTGCAGTTGAAAAACTGAGTTTTACATCACTTCCAAGGGTCCATATTAGGGCAATACAATGAAATGACCCTTGTGCACTCACAAGGCATGTAGAGCAACCCAATGATAAAAAAAAAAAACCTTAAATACAAAAATATTATTAAGGATAAATGACAAATACCTATTTCTACGTATATCTATAAGAACCACCCAACCTTCCTTCCATGTGGGTCCATATACAATATCTGAGACATTGACAGGGAGATAATTCTGAAACATATTGTATAAATCGATACATGTCCCCACAAAAAGAACCACATGTGAAGATGAACCAATTTGACTAGCCCTACAATATGGTATAAGTATATTCTTAATTCCTAATTAATATATGGAATTTTCAAAAGTTTCTCCAAGAGATGGGTTTAGAAGCCACAAAATGCACAATGGGGAAGACAATTTATTAATAATGATCCTTGTGAATCAAAGAGCCTTTCCCTAAAGGATCCTTCCATAGGAAACAAGGATGTTCAAACAACCCTAATTATATAAATTGTATATACCAACTACCATATTGTCTCATCTCAAAAGGAAAGTAACATATTTTCTCAAGTATTTTTCATGCATCCTTAGTTTGTCTGTGTTTATGAAGAAACATAATAGTATTTGAGTGAAGATAATAAAATCATAAAATGTTACATGATCATGATATTATCTCTGTTAGCATTTGTAAATATTTTTCACTTTCATCACTCAATGCAAGGTCGATCTCTTAAGTCACATGTGAGCACACCCAAGTATGAGTTGTGGATATAAATGTTGTGATCATTTGTCACGTTCCCAAACATAAAAGTAGTTAAAATCTCTTGGGTTGAAAGAAAATGAAAAAAATAAACCTAAATAAATATAAACCACTAAAACGAAACTAAAACACTTGAATCCCTAGAATACCAAAGAATGTGTATAAGAACAAAAAAATAATTAAAGCAGGCCAACAGGCTCAAAAGAGACTAGACCAATAAAAAATTCATTGAGCATGATAGATTGCAAAATCATTGATGAGGAAATGGGAAATTTCAATGGTTGGCATGGGGAAAAGAGGATATATGATAAACTAAATATGCCCTTCTTGGTATCCATCCTTCTTAGGGTCTAGTTAGTAGCCCTGTAGCAGAATATGAAACACGATTTGAAGGAGGTTTGGAGCCCTTTAGATTTGATAATGACTTCAAAAATTGACAAGATCAACCAAACTGTGAGCCACCATGTCATTTTTCAAAGGGAAATATTGAAAAAAAACTCAAGAAGAGGGACTAACAATATTGCAAATTTGTTGGCATTAGAATCTCTATTGATAAAAGTGTTTTCTAGAGGGATAAGAGAACTATAGGTCTTTGGAGATTCTTCCATGGTAGTGAAATTGATGCAATATTCCTAAGATGTAAAACATCGACTTTTTGGAAACTACAAATCACTTGAACGGGATAACCTCTATTTTGACTAAGTTCACTATAGCTCATGTATTCCTAGAGTTGAATGAGAAGGCCAATAGCCTGTCTAAGGAGAGACTCCTCTTATAACCTACCAAGCTACATCCTTGGAGAAAGATTAGGACACTTCCACTGAAACTCAGTCATCCATACTATTTATTTACTATTATCTTTTCATATATATAAATCATTATATTTGTAAACCAAGAACATATCTATGAACAATCATAAATTCATATTTTTGAGTCAATTTTTCTAATGAGCCATGGGGTGGAATAGTCGAAACTTTATTTGCAAGTACGATATTTTAAAAATTAGAATGAGGATTGTGGAAAATTTAGCTAAAAGAGGTGAATATTTTTGGCTCTAGTGCTACTTGTCACGAAGAAAGTATTTTTGTTCCAACTTGGCAATTATGATGCAATCTTTTTTTCCAAGTACTATTTGAAGACCAAGCGAAACACTTAAACCTGGACAATTTTTCCAATTCTAATATTTTATCTTTACTTTTGGATGACTAGGTTATTTTATTTAGGGTTGTGTCATATATCATGGCAAGTGTTTATTATAATGGTAAGAAGTGTTTCCGTACTATATAAGGCTACAAATAACATTTAATAAGGACCAATAGTTTATGCGCAAAGTCTATGTTGTGGAAACCAATAGATCGTTACAAGTTTGTAAATAGAGCATGTAGTTGATACATCAAGAAATCAAGCTTCTAATCATCCCTTGAGGAACACTCACATGACACTTCTCATCAAATATAGATAGAAAATACAAAGCTAATTTCCAGAGAAGGAAACTACATAAAAATAAGGATAAGAGTTGACTATGGAAATTGAGATATAGAGCAATAAATAACTAGACATAATAGTTTGAAGCTAAGAAAAATATGTAAGCACTTTTCGAAGATATGTTCCAATCCTTGCAAAGGCTCTTGTATACCTAATTTTCATAAACATAATATTCCTCTTATAAGGATCTCACTTATAAGAAATGTTATATAGGCACCAAAAAATCTCAAAGGAAAGCAATAAATCCATTTCATTTACCCTTAAAAATGTGATTCGGGCCTCAACTTATCCTTAATATAAACGAAAAAATATAATATATAATAAATAATATCAACTAAACAAACCTATCCTCAAAATGAAGATGATACAACTTCTAATTTCCAAGGAGTAAAAGTACAAGGGCCATATCTAAATAATATGAACACTAAAATAACTGAACTCACACTACTTGGAATGATAACATGTGTCACCAAGCATGTGAAAAGACCAGAATAAAATAAATATTTCATTATAAAGGAAACATCTATACTTTCAAGAATTATCATCATCTACTATGAAACATCATCCATAAATTTCCCATAAATTATGGGGATTTGTGACGCTGGACATGATATTTCCAAAGGAAAGCCATAGTTGTTGTTTCAAAGTTGCATTGGGGGAAGGTAACAACAACTAGGTAGAGCTTAAGTGAATATACTTCATCAGAAACTATTAACAATCCTAACTTGTTTTCCATCTCTGCAACCTTGGCTAAATGCTCATGGCTGAAAATAACACTCCAAGGATTATTGGGATTGAGAAGAACCATTTCTATTGTGTTCTTGTCAGATACTGTTTCAAGGTGTTTTAAGCTAACTTCCCAATTACTTTATGTATTAAAATTATATTGCCTAGCTTCAATGCCATTGTATGCCAAGAATGATTGATAAAGTGGATACCTTGGAATTGGAAACAAAATTTTGCATCTTTACAGCCCAAGACTACATTAGTTACATCCACAACTAGTCTACAACCAAAGTTTAGGTAGAAATTATCTACATCTAGCTAGGAAGAAAGCTCATGAGGGAGATACCCTGCCATTGTCACTTGTCCTTACTCTAGACCCATTTTGTAATAGTCTTTTCTAGACAATATTTGAATTTCTTCCACATATTTCATGGCGATCCACTCTTTGTGGTTTTTGTTAATTTTTTTTGAGAGACTCTTTCCTAAGAAGTCTATAACAGTTAGCATAGAGGTTTACTACATTACAAAAGGGTCCATTTTGGGCACTTTTCTTGGCAGCAGAGGACAACCTAGAGGTGATGCTATTTTTCAAGGCATCCCTTTTATTATATTCATGAGTATGGGAACATAAAAAAGTATCAAGACCTTGAGTATGGGGCACCTACATCTCTTTAAGGGAATTCATCATTTTTTATGTTATAATATATGATAATTACGAGCAATATTTCCCTTTTAGAGTGAGACTTGATTTTTATGGAGAAAAAACACTCTAATTGAAACATGGTGCAATTCATGTCCTTGGCTAGGGATCAAATGAATATTATTTTTAAATCCACAAGAGAAACTTCAACACTTACATTAGTCTAACTCCTTTGTACGAAATAAGAATAACTAAACACTGAAGGATAATATAATATGAGAGAAAAGGAAATGAACAATATAATTTCTAGAGAAATCTATACATATGCACAGACAACATACTTGCCATATCTCCAATGGCAAAGGCAATCCTACTCAAATCATTTCTTTTGGTAATCATCTCCAGTGATGACCCTATAGGTAGAGAACCTAAATTCGACATATTAGGAATGCTAGAATAATTCAAAGAAGTTGGGCATGGTTTTCGTAAGGATAATAAACATATACCAAGCTTCCATAGTATTGATAACTACAAGTAGAACCATAGAGTAGGCTATTAGTATTAAGTTATAAAACGATTCTCCTAAAAAAAAAGGACGTCCCACAATCTAGGATTCTCTTTGGAATTGGAGAATGTGACAATGTGTCCTCTCTTTCCATTGGTTCTCATCTCCTTAGAACTTGTAAAAAATGTGCATGTTGATGATGCCAAAGGACTCCAACCTCCACACACTAGTTGTCTTCATAGTCGAAGACTCCAAATAAGGCTAACACGCTCCATAAAACTTCTAATAGATACATAATGAAAAGTGGGAGTGCTGCAAAAATATATTTCTATAGATATGTGCAAGGTAGATCAAGGGTTGTTAAGACAACTTCATTTTTTGCTAAGGTTTTTCCTAAAATTATGGGCTTATCTTTGAAACTCTTTAAACCACAAAAACCTTTTACAAATCGTGACTTAATAATGCACTTGTTGATTATTTCAAATGTTATGTCAGTTGTTCAAACACATTTAAAATAATTCCTTATTCCTAAAAATTGACCTTAACAAACTCAACAGATTCCTTTATTGTGTGCATTCCACCCCTCTTAAAACTTGCATTGACTGTGTCACATTGTATGAAATAAATTTCTTAGTGAGAGTGTGCGTCCTAGGGATTTTTGTAATATATGAGTTAAAGGGTCCTTAGATCACTCAATATGGAATGGTTTCTTGATTTTTTTTTATTTTGAACAAGCCCTATTCCAGGCAAGGCATTCTCTAGGATGGAAAAATAACTTAGTTTTATATATCTAAAAGCATGTCTTTTAGCTATTGTTTTGATGATGAGACAATCTATATTATCTTCCCACAAATTGATATGCAAATTGTAGCCACATCATCATATCCCTATAGTCTCCCGCATGCTGAATTTAATGTTCTCTCAGTAAATTGATATTGTTACATGTCTCCTAATCGTGTTATAGGTCTAATATTCATAGAAAATGCAATGTTCTTTCGATACAAAATATGGAATATAAAGAGCTGAGAGTGTTCAAGTACTACAGCTACTATCCATTCCTTTTATTCTACCAAAAAAACTAGAACAACTAGAGTCGCCTAGTGGAAATAAGTATGCAATAGCTGGCACTACAAAAATAGGATATATGGATCTAATAAGGGTTAAATCTCAGCACATATGCCTATAAGAATGAGGGTCTACCCATTGTACCTATTATAAAGATTCCTTGGAAATTATTTGACAGTGTCATTACAAACTTAGTCATAGCATAATTCTTCTAGAGATAATGCATATTCATGCTTTCCCAATAATAAGATGAGGATGAGAATATTATCCACATATCATTAGATGCCACTAATGTGTAGCTGATGCGACCACCTTTTGGGAGTCTTGATCCATCACACAAATATTTCATTTTTATACTTCTTTCCATTAGGAGGATATGATTCAGACCTCTCTAATGCTATAGTTTAGCATTGATATAATAATGTAATTGATTTTTATCTCATATATATTTTGTAATTAAAAATTCACAAGGAGAATGTTTTCATTGTTTATAAAATGCTCATCTCTCCCTCATAATAAGATGATGGTATTGTTTTTCAGAACATCTGTGTTATTCTCTCCTTTTCTGAATCTTTTTATATATGCATGTACATCAATTGGTATCAAAGAATAAGATCTTGGAAGCCATGCACATGTTCAAAGTTTTTTTTTGTGATTTATGGCTTAACGATTCAACACCCTTCTTAGTGCGCCCTCCTTGCTTCATATTCCCATCACATACTGTCACTTGAGGTCATACCTTTCAATTCCTTTAGTGGATGAAAATCATAATGCCCTATCGAGAACCCTCAATCGAGGACTCACCTATCCATGATTTAGCCATGGCTATCCAAGAGACAATTATGCTGCAACAAAAGAGACACCCTACTAGACAAATGTAGTTGGATACACATTTTCAATTGCACAATTTTTCAGGCCAAATGAATGGAGAGTTCGCCGATTCTTGTCTCCACAATCTCTCTACTATTTCAAAACATGTCGCACGATGGATGAGGAAATGAAGCTTCAAATTTCCAGTCTATAGTTGGACGGCCTGGTGCGAACATCATGGAATACTCAACTCAAGAATATATCCTTGGTTGTTGAGCTCGGAGACCAAGATGAGACCATATCCAAACATATCACATCTTAGGATGACTTCTTCCAAGCCTTAAGAGAACATTTTTACCCCTGGGATATCTCTAGAATCTCCTTGCCAAATGGTTTCAACTTCGACAACTACCAAATCAATCAGTGTAAGCATGCATTGATGTCTTTTGTATATTGTGCATTCAGCTCCATATCTCTGATCCAGAAGAGGTATTAATTATTAAATTTAATTTTGGTCTACTAATGTTTTTTCGTCGAGAAGTTTAGTTGTTTAATAGTACTTCCTTGGACAAGGCCTTTATTCGGGCCTTGGTTGTAGAACGTAAAGTGGCTCCTCAAATCCAATCTCGTCAAACCAAAAATGGTCCATCTCTTGTTATTCCATCTAATGTGGCCCCTGAATCATCTCGCTGGTGTACATTTTATAAGATCAACTCACATGCTTCAACAGACAGTTGTGTACTTCAAAATATGCACCCCAACAAGAGTCCTTTTAAGGAGTTAGAGCAACCAAATTCCTCTACCTCCAGTTGTTTCTCTTGACAATCCTACTGAGGTAGACCCCTCTCTCATCCTCATGACTACTAATGAAGCTGGAACATTTGTTGCACCTATATTTACCCATAATTGTCAAATCAAACATGAGTTGGTGACTCTTATCCTCGACAATGGGAGTCAAAATAATCTTGTGGCACAAGACTTGGTTCACTGCCTTAGCCTTCCCACCACTCCACACCCCAACCCATATCAGCTAGGTTGGGCTCAAAAGGAAGGCTCTCATCTTATTGTCTCTCAACGTTGTGCCATCACCTTTGCTATTGGTCCTTTTTGAGATAATGTGATGTGTGATGTTTCTCCTCTCGATTATGCTAATTTATTGCTATGCATTCCATACCAACAAGCTAGAGATGTTGTTTATCATACTAAATATCACAAAAACCACTTTCAACATGAGGGCCGCACCTATGTGCTCACATCCTCGACCCTCACATCAATCCAACCTCTTACTAGAAAATCTGCCATTAATAAATTCAATATAAACCAACACACACCTTTATGTTTGGTTCGCTTTGTCAAGCTAGAAAACAATACAAACCCAATACCCCATGCCATGGATCCACTGTAACTAGAATTTGCAAATATCTTCACCAAACCCACAGTGTTACATTCCCAATATTCTATTGATCACTAAATCAATGTTATTCCAAGTGCTTACTTATCCACTACCCCATTCCTTTTCCTTGCTAGAAAACTATCTATTGGACATGATTCATCAAAGAAACATGTTTTTGGAAAAGGTCAAACTAGACACAAAGATATGAAAGTTTTAAAGAGATATGAAACATCGAATTCTAGTCGCAAGAGTGCCACATAAGTTGGGGTAAAGCCATTGTCAATAGATTTTGGGAAGAGTGTAGATATTGTATTCAACAATAGGAAAAAAACTAAAGAATGGCAGTCAATGAAGGGCCATATTGTGGAAGATTTCATGTTAGACAAGCAACCTTTTTGTTTTTCTCAAATTCGTGCTAATTTCTATGCGGGAATAATCTCAATAGCTCACTGCTCACCACTTTTGATGGGAAAGCATGCAACGAGTTCTGTTGTATCATAGACAAAAATCTCACTGAGTAGAATGGCATCGATTAGGGGTGCCAATGTAGCTCCTGACTTTTCATATCTTGTTGGTCGAAAGGGACACACACTAGCGCATACCCAATGGCTGACAATAGAACCATTGAAGCATAATTTCCCTCCTTTAGTTGAGAAAATGAGGATGCTTCCCACTCTAAATAGGGAGGATTTGGGCAACCAAGACAGGCTCACCAATCAGAAACATCTGGACAACAAGGAAAAAGAACACTACTTTCTTAGCAACGTATAAAACTCAAAAAGAACGAAACATCAAAAAACTGGTAAAGATGGAAACGTATTTATAGTTGTTTTATCTAATAATGTAACTGATTTTTATCTCATATATACTTTGTAATTAAAAATGCATAATGAGAATGTTTGCATTTTTTATAAAATTCTCATCTCTCGCTCATAATAAGATGATAGTATTGTTTTCTAGAACATCTTTGTTATTCTCTCCATTTCTGAATCTTTTTAGATCTACATGTAGATCATTCCAGAACCTGAATAAAAATGGTAGAACTTGGCACTTCCTTTTGTGGTCAAATTAGATTAGTTGCCAGAGAAGGGCATTTTTCTTTTCAAGTATCCATTTCTTATTTTACAGTGTCCTCTGTGTCATGATTTCATTTTTTTATCACAAGGAGCAACCCTTGTTTCCAATAACATACCACTTCCCATGCATTATTAGCAACAAGAAGGCACAATTGTTTTTAGTAGGTATGCAGCCTGAAAGGCACTTCACTTTCTACTAAGCTTAACACTTTTGTTATTCCATTCAATACCTATTGTTACTTTCCTTTCATGACCATTTTGTGGCCATGTAAAGTAGATGTGAGGCATGTATCACATGAAATTTTCGAGCTATTTGATGACCCATATCTACCTTATTTAAGATAGTATATGTGATGTTTGTAAAATTGAATTTAAATTTTAAATACATAATTCGATGGGAATAGGTGTGTTGTTGCATAGGTTTTCTACAAATTTTAATAAGAGCATGTTCTAACATGTCATCATCCCTATTATAGGTAGCAAACCAAAGAGCCTAAGAGAAAACATTTGTCATAGTAGTTACACTGCTTAGTGAACCAATTCCATGTAATCCGAACATAATCCAATGTGTTTTCAACTCAAGAATTGCATTACTAAATCCAATGAACTTTGAAATGGAACTATGAGAAATAAGTCCCAAACAAATGTGCTTTCAGCAAATGCTACAAGTGATGTAGATTCTGACTAGTAAATGCATACAAACAATAATATTTAATTTATTATCACTCCAAATAAGGTTGATAATTTATTTGATATGTACACCTCATGGTCTGATGACTACCTTTTAGCTTCTATTTGGTGAACCTAGAGCCCAATTCCAATTAACTAGAAGATTAGTACCACAAGTCACAAAGTTATACTTTAAATGATTCTACAAGAGAATAATACGACATAATGGTAACCATTTAAGGTTAGAAAACATATACAAATCTAAGATCTGCAACTCATCATTTGGATGACTATCATACAACTATTGATTGTAGAAGATACGGACCTTAACAAACAACATGAAGACAGTTTCACAAATTCTAGTTGACATACTTTACCATAGTTGTATGGATACTAGTAATGGAATTTGAACTCGCTAATGAACCAAAACATTCCATAGATTGATGAATGATGTATCAAGAGATTATGCAGGTTATTTTCTCATTGTGCATTCGGATAACATTTTTCTATATAACACAATATGAACATGACATTTATAATATGTCAAAGTTGTAAAGACTTATCTATCAAATTCCTGAGGTTGTTGCCACATACAATTCCTATAGAGATAGAAATACCATAATCCAACTTGTAGATGCAACAAAAGTTTAAACCCATCCTTGTAGAAGGAGAAATATCGCAACTCGATGTTGGATGATGAAAGACTTAAGAAAACATTGACATGATGAATGGTTGTAAATTAGTAATCCTTTTTATTAAGAATAATAGGTTCCAAGTGCATCATGGGTGGAGGATCATGAAGGTGTTAATGCATCAATAAACATGAAAAAATATATTACTGAATGCCACTAGGAAAGTCCCATATTCTCAATAGATTATGTGTTTGAATACTAGGAAAGATAATGCAAATTCATGCCAAGTAAAATAATACTCATATTGTAATGATGGTTTTGGAAACTGAGGTGGAAAATCTATTTTTCTGCCCAATCATAGACAAGTTGAAACTATATTCACTTGTAGTTGTCACCCCCAATCTATATTCCAAAGCGTGAGAGAGATGATAACTTGATGCATATTCCACATTCGTATGGGGGATATCGCGTCAATATAGAGTTCCATGTGTTAATATGTTGCATGCCCATCTCTGTAAAAGTCCCTAATATTCACAGATTTGTGGAGGCCCCATTCGAATAAGCATTCTAGCCTGTAGCAGTGTACATGCAGACAAATTTCATGCGTGTACATTGGGATAGATGTCAAACGAAGATGACAAGGTAGACGAATGCTTAGCCTGACCAATTTCAAAAAGGGACACTTCAGTGTAATTAAACAAAATAAAATTTGCCAACAAAATAAAAATATAAGAAACCATTACTATAAAAAGTTCACACTATAACTAAAATATAACCATTTAACTTATGTCGATTCCCTAGTAATTTATATAAATAGAAATAATATTAACAATGCCTATTACTACAAAAGAAATGTAACCATGAATCTGATTCTCCTATCGAAAGGAATGATGTAAAGGTTGTCTGCTATGTTAGCCTATACTCCAACTTAATGCTCAATAAATCCCCTATCGTGTAAGTTGTCCAAGGTGTCTTCTAAGAAATGATTCATAGGTATAAACGAAAGGCCCAAATCCTTCATCTTTTGATTGGAGAACTTGTATGGATGTTTCCTTCAAATTTCCTCGTCTGAACACCTACATGCATGAAGTTAGTTTAATTTATTTTTTATGTTTCTATAGAAATCATAGTGTGAAAGAACACAAAGTGAAATATTTTTTATGTGAGATTTTAGTGTGTAGGTACTTGATAGGGTGGGAACAACAAGGGCACTATCTAGCCAACATGTGGACCAAGTCTGCTCGATGAAGGCTACATTTGGCACACATATATCCTTACCCAGTCGATGAGGCTATTTTATAAAATAAAATGTGATCCTGTGCCACATCCCTCATGTCTACATATACCTATGTTAAGTTTTCATATTTCTTAACACAGCCTAATCATCAACCTGATTTAAAAATATTAATTAAATCATTAAAAATCCATCTATGTAAATTACTAACGAACTCACTGTAACATATACATAAATTATAAATATTACCCACCACTCAAGTATTTCATAATATGAGTACTTCTGCGGTTGATGGTGCTCTGCAACAAGGGACCTAAAAGCAGTCTTGGATTAATAACCACCAGTGCTAAATTACTTCTCTCGACAATCTCCCATGCAGATTTCACTGCCAAATTTTTTTCATAGAAATAAAATTTTGTAATGCATGAGAGAGTCTAATTAGTTATCATTCCATGACTTGCATAAGATGATTCAACCTCTATCTATAATAAATGATAAAATAACTGATGTTAATTAATATCTTGGTCTGTATGCAGTAGTCCAAATTTCTCTAGCAGTCAACACTGACCATGGCGAGTGGTTCTCTGTGAGGATCCATGTAAACTTCATCGATAAAATACGTAAATGCAATGTGCTTGAACCCTGTTTCTGAGAAGGCCTCCATTACATTCTTCATCCCTTCCATCACTGGCGCTATAAATTTCTCCTTCTTTCATTAATTATCAAAACAATGATCAACAATATCTAATGATATCAGAATCATCCATGGTTGTTTAGTGCCATTTTCAAATGAAAGCAACTACATGGAATTGGAAACCCTAACAATTATGACGAAAATTGAAAGGCATGATGAAGTAATTAGAGGATCTATAAGATCTCAAACAACTAAATAATCAATATATCTGGAACATTTCAACATTCTAATTGAAATGTTAAGAAGCGAAACATAGAATACAAGGGATAAAAAGAAAATATGCATCGTTTTATTCATATTATTAACTGAAGAAAATAGTGCATTCCCATATAACAAAATTGAAGCCCCTACAATGGAATACACGAATACTCATCAAAGAGAAAACAAAATATTGAAGCACAATCGTGGACCTTAGATGGATCCACTGGATAGATTACACTCATGGGGTTTTCGTCCCTGGGAACAAACTAGAACTGGCCTTGCCAAGTTGTCAATAAAGACAAGATAGATTGATAACTCAGGATGCTCCAAATGACTAGCTCCTATCCTCTTTCATAGCCTTGATGGACTCTATAGAAACCTTATGATATTACTTTCCCTAAAAAAATGAATGCAAATACAATGGCCAGATATGATGAGAAAATACCATGGTAAATAACATGGGTCAATTTCGTCCATTTTGACAATACAAAGAAAATGGAGTATTAAAAATCCTTCCCCCAAATATTTCTTGGCCTTAATAAATCCAATTTTATCCACAACAAAAGCATCTATATATTGATACCAGGATCCCATACAAACCAATTTGCTATTCCATGCCTCCATGCTAAATGATCCTGAATGGATCCTTTGATACCTCAATCCCAAACAATACTCTAGCCAATTTTGCCTTCAATAGATTCACCTGGATCCTAATGCCACCTAGGTCATGGGACCTATGGGCTATGATAAAATATCATCCCTCCATCACTGTCCTTTCCTAAGGGCCTAAGCTATAATATGCTCTAAACAGCTTGGTCGCTGACTCAGTACATACCCCTATGAGATGCTCAATTTTGTTGTTCTCCTATAAGACAGTGTCTCCAGCTGTCCATACCTTTTTATTCAAAATCATAAGATATATCTTGAAATGCATGATATTTACATGAAAGTTCTCTATTAGGGATTTTAGTGCCCTCCTGAATGTCTATGTACTTTTCTGCATTGTATGCTCCATGACCACGGATTCAACTTGAGCCTTTGACTAAATCTCTAGGAATGGTTCATCCTGCACATTATGTTTGTCATGCTACCCCTCATGAGTATGCTCATCACATTGGTTCGCTACTATTAGCTCCTCACTCAAGTTTCCCTCACCTCCTCCACCTGTGAAAACAATATGTTCTTCATCATATCCAGTTGTTGAACATATATACGTTGGTGGACTGCTATCTACACTTGAATTCTCATATTCTCCATGGAAATCCTCTTGGAGACCTATGGACTTTGTTTTATAGGAGCCTACCTCATGAATACCATTAGGTAGAATCTCCTAATGCAATTCTGAACTCTTGCATTTGTGCAAGTCTCTCTCAACAATATCACACCACTACTCACAATCTTGAAAATCAATAGTCCAAACTATAGAATACTCCCCATGAACTAAAGGAATCCCCTCTTTTTATGTACTTGTTTCCTCCTTCTTATTACTTGGACATGATGGTATAGTACCCAAGGTCGCTTGCAGATAAAACATATTCCTGTCCTTCTTTGTTAATTCTTGTTGTAGGTTTTACTACCTTTGTTCTTGATTCCTCCATCAATCATTTTAAGCCCCTTCTTAGTACACACCCTTGTGAGAAATTTTATGTTTTACATGAACAATTTCTCTATGGTATCATATGTGAATGATGATACAATTAGTTCCTTCCTCCAAACGCTCAATATATTTTGGATCTTAGTATCTTGTAGATGTCAAAGTCTCCCTCTAAGAAGAAGGACACAAATTTTTGCATGCTTGTTTTGACATGATCTGGATGAGCTAATGTAGTGTTGGTGTAAAAATTTTGGAACACCTAAAAGATTAAGTCGTCACATTCCAGATTCAACATTAATGTGCCAAAGCTAAACTCTGCCATGACTTTTAATATTTTGTGCCCCTTCTGAAAGGTATGAAGCATTATCTTTTTCAACCCTTGAAGGGTGTCTACTGTCAAGTGCAGTATCTCTCTCATGATATCATTATTGTAAGGTAATAGTGGTGATGTTAAAACTATAATCCTATTGAGACAAGAAGCAATTGTGAGACTGATCTCTTCACAAGGATGCTCCCAAAGATTGGGTTATATTAATGCAAGCGTGAATGGCTTGAGAGTCCTATTGAGTTTCTTCCATTCTCACTTACTCGCCTTGGACATACATGTCTCCAACTTATGAAGGTCTATGTCTAACTTTGTTTGTTACAATTCAGATCCAAGTGTGATAGCTTAGCCCCTCTTCCATGTCCTTCCTTCAGTTCCCATGGGTGCTTCGATTATAGAATGATAAGGACTCTTTTCATGAATGGTCTATTGCTTTGACCATGAATTTGGTTTAACAAACTATTGTTGTGTAAAGGACAAAATATTATCACTAGTTCATCAAGAATTTTTTATGTGTTTTCTAAATCCTCTTTAATATGACCTATCTTCTCACATACCAAAGCACGAAAGTATGCAGAAATACATTAATTCTTATTAAGGATATTTTATCAATCATGTCTTCCCAAGTATTTTCAACAATTTGACCCAAAGATACTATAGCCACAAACTTAGAAATGATTCTCCCTTCACTTTGTTTCTTCTTTTAATCCAAAAAACTTATCTCTCCAAATAAATATTGAACCCAAAATGAGAAGGAATAAAATAAAACTCCTTTTAACAATAATATATATATATAGATATAGATATTCTAAATACGAATATCTCACTTTCTTCTTTTTCTCTCTCCTTTTTTTCTAATATTTGTATCAAAGTTTTTATGAATATCTAAAAACTATTTTATCCTTTACTTCCTCTAGCTCGCAATGCAAATCACACACATTAATTAAAAAACTCTAAATCTCCCTTATAGACATTCATAGAAATGAATTATTCTATGAACCCTATTGTCACACATAAACTTGTGGGATTCCACACTGACAAGAAACGCTCATGCTTAGAATTGGCAAACCTGAGATCTCTAATCATAAATGATAGAATGTATGGTGATCCACACTCTCTCTAAGATATATGGATCCTCAACCCAATTATCAACCTTCACGCTTTGACTTATAACAGAGAGGATGTCAATGTAAGGTTGTCGATCTTGGACTGCACCACCAGTCATGACTTCCCTGTATGACTCCTTTATACTAGTGATTTAGAAGATCAAACACACTCCCACTGCCACAGTCCACTTTTTTCACGATGCGCCCAACTAGTGCAACCATATCCCTCACCCTCAACGCTCACCCTATCACAGCCCTGCCCTGGAAGTACTCTTCCAATTGCACGATGGGGGGTGCGACACCACCACCCACTTTTTTTTTAACAGTACTTGTAAGTGTGGACTAAGCCTACTTTCTATACTTAGTTTATTTTTCAACTTTCCTAAGTATAAAATTCACATACACAGCATAAACATTCAATTAATCATCTTCATTTTTATTACCATTTACACATATGCACAACAGATATTTTAATGGGAGGGGCAAGTTACTGAAATATAAGTCTACCCGATAATAACAATATTTTAGAAAATATACAGTTTTACAATCTTTGCAGGAAACCCCAAGTTTCCATGGTATAATCTCTATCTCAATCGTGCAAGCTGACCTGCACTGTTGAGACTACTCCAACCACCATTCGCAGTGCCCACCGGTTCTACCGTCCATCGCAACTCATTCACCGTCACATTGTTCAACACATCGTTCACCTGTAGCTCATTCAGATGAACACCCTCAACTTGTTTAGGCAAATGTCCTTGCACGCCCTCACCCGTTCAAACGTTCTGACCAACCTCGTCCGTTCATTCATTCAGGCGAACGCCCTCACCTGTTCAGTCATCCAGGTGGAAACCCTCACACACCCTCGCCCGTTCAGTTGTTTGGGTAGATGCTCTCACATGCCCTAGCCCGTTCACCTTTGAACGACCTTGCCCATTCAGTCATTCGAGTGGACGCCCTTGCATGCCCTTGCCTATTCGCCTTCGAACGACCTCGCTTGTTCAGTTCTTCAGGAGGATTCCTTCACATGCCCTCATCTAAATGCCTTTGAACGATCATTCAGACAAAAGTTGTCAGACGCCCTCGCCCGTTCAATTGTTCAGGCTGATGCCCTCAGACGCCCTCACTCGAACACCTTCACACGACCTGTAACTATGTTTTCTATGTTTGCTTCGGCTCCGTGCTTCGAGAGTCTGCCTGCAGTTCACCTAATTTTAGAATCTCTAAGTAGCTCACCCACCTAGCTTGCATAAACACTTGGAAGATTTAATTGATTGATTTTTGCCACCATTCCAATGCTTACTTATATGCTATTTGGCCCATTGGTTGGGGCGTTGACTCACCAAGTCGACACTTTACTTTATATATCATTCGACGAGTCGCCGCATAGAGTTTTACAATCGCAGAGTGTCTAATCCGGATGATCACACATCTCCTACGCAGTCTGAGGAACGATTGATCATGTCCAACATGTGCAAGCATCCAAAATCATTAGCTGATGCTACCAAAGAATATGTCGAGGCGACTAGCTCATGTGTTCGCTTCTTGATAGCTAAGAATGAGCGAATGGCTAAGGAGTTACAGACGACCAAGCAGGGAGGAGAGCTGGTTAGAACATCCGCCCGAGCAGAGTTGAACAAGGCAATACGAGATGAAGTATTGTACCTTGAGACAGTCATGCGGGCATTATATTCCAAGTTTGGTACTATGCACAAGGTAGTTTTCCATCTTAACGGTTGGTATCAATGATGTACAAGGAGAGCAGATATCTTGTCAAACATGCATATTTCTTTTGACCACATGCAGGCATGGACAATGAGATACAAGGGAGCCCCATTACACTTGCGCAAGATGATGAATCCTAGAGTGGTTGAGCTAAAGGCACGCATCTAGATTCAAATCCAGAACTATGAAAAGCTCCCACATCTCATCACTAGTTTACAAGCTTTCCATGCACGGAGTATGGATGTGTGCACGCATATGTGATCCCATATATTGGGACACTCATCGAGGCAAAGAAAAAGGCACAAGTCTGACTGAAGCTTGAATCATACTTTGACGAGTCGATGTGCATAGCCACCAATGCAGACTTAGTGATCAATGCAGACACCATGCATAAATATGTCGTTTGTTCAACTGCACTCATGAAACTAATGCACATGTTATCAGTTGAGTTGGATATAGGAACTAGAACAATGTAGCTAGATGCTACAAAGGCAAGAGTTCATTTCCAGAAAGATGTCACCATAGAGTACACGGACACCATCACGGACTACCGAGCTTGGCATCAGTTTGCTACTATTGACCACTGTGAGCATGTCGAAGAGTTGGTCTTCCCACAGTTGTCTAAGCCATAGTGATGCCTTTTATAGCTTGCTCAAGCCTATTTTGTCTCACATGGGTGCATGTGCAAATTGTATGTAACGTCTTGTGAAGTGGAAGTTCAAGTGTCAATAGTTGGATGTAAAAGTCATAGAGTAAATGAAGAGTCATGAGGGTAGATGAACAGTCCAAAGGGTAATGTCAAGGGCCACCCCACTCTTCTCTATATATAGTCCCTCATAACTCATTGTATAAGATTTTGGTTAGACAAGCTTCTGATAGGAGTATCTTAGAGAAAGCTTAGAGAGTATTGTAATGAGCCTTGGCTTCTCCACTGTGCAGAGCTAGTATATCTCTTTGGAGGACTAGGCGGTAGTGACTGTAACGTTCCACTGTCTGAACTAGTGGTTGTTTATGGTTGTATTGCATGACTGGAATGTTCACTTATTAATATAATAGAGCTAGCACATTTCATGCATATGTCATATTGTATATCAACTATCTTCTTTACTCTAAATGATATATCTATCTGTTTGCTTATGCATACATGTGTAGCTATTTTATGTATATGTATGTATGAATATTTTTGAAATGTGTTGTTGGTTTAGCCATCACTTTGGATTGCTAGCTTACTTTCCTTCTATTTTTTTATGCATCTCTTCTCCTGTGTTGCCTTCTTAAGTCTGTGCTTTCATAGGTTTCCAAGGGGTGCACTCACCTCACCCTGTGTGTGTTAGAACCGCTCACGCACCTTCCTTGACTTGTTGCATATGTCACACCCTTGCTACCAACATGAACATCTTACTTGGATCTACACATAATTGTGGCCAAGGAAATACCGTATGACCAACTACTGGGACTCCTACACCAAACGGTCTGAGGTCTAGTTGGGACTTCTCACTAGGAAGATCCCCTAACATGTTGGGAGGTCCAACACCGTCAACAGGTCCACAAATTAGGAAAAACCTTAGTCTTTAATCGAATATCCATAATTTCAATGGAATAAAGATGATGGCCAAGGCCATTAAATCAAATCTATAATAAAATATACCATTTGGAATCATCTCAAAGATGAGAAGATCAAAGATCCAAGTTTTTTATCCTGTTTATTAGAATGTTATCACAATTGACCGAAATTGACAATACCATAAAATTCCATTCTATCATAGAACCAAAATAAGTAAGAAACATAGGGAAATGAATGTGAACTATAGCAATATCTGGATACAAATATTGATACGATGTGAGTCCACATAAATGCTTCTACAAATCTTCTGAATTTGAAGTGAGAATTCAAAACAATGTTTCTATGTCAAATTTCAAGGCGGTTTCCATTCATGTTGGATCCAATTATTTCTCAATGAATAGACATAGATCATTTTTTTCATGCATACATAATATATCCTTGGTCGTATTCCAAATTCTCCAAAAATCCATGTGATTTTCCTCATTAGCTTCAATCGAATTCATAAGATTTGGAAATGGGACACATGTAAAAATTCGGATTGAATGTGTTACATTCTTCATTAGCTAACATGCAACCTGGAAAGATGAAATAATTTGATTAGGAGGATTCTTAACTAAAAAATATCTAAGTTACATTGTGCAAATACTGGTTATGTCTAGTGGAAGCAATTCAAGTTTCAACAAGATAGGAAGCAATGCAAGTTTCAACAAGTTAAGAATTCCCTTAGTAGAAATGACACCTAGACGAAAAGCGATTCTAATGTAGAGTTGTGAAGGCTTCTTCTCAAATGGGACAATTACATTTCAAAAAAAAATTATGGATCAAGTCCATACAATTTCCTTAATTGGAATGAGCCATAGAGTGGTCAAGGCTTCCTCTCAAATGGGACAATTACATTTCAATTTTTTTTTATGGATGTGATTTTTCCCCAAGTCACTTTATTTATTGAATTTCAAAAGAGTTTTCAAGTTAAATTTTGAATTTTGTTGCAAATAGAAAATGAACATACTCTCTTCTTAGAAGATAGTTAAAGTGATGAATTTTCTATATACATTAATTCACAAGGTAATTTATAAATAACTAAAATGTGAAACCATCTCCAACTTTGTTCACTATTAATCCATGTTTTTTACAAACCCAAAATATTGGGTGTCTAGCACGTGTAAAAATATTGTGGTATGAGTAGAGTGACTAGAAAGGATTCAGGAAAGGATCTTGTTAATGGTTATTTTGGTTCGTTAAAGTTGTTCAGACCAAGTTTTTGAAACAATCATTTGACATTTTTACTTTATATTATCTTGTCTTCAAAGCATCATCTTCAAATATATCCTTTTGGTGCCATTAAGAGACTTTGAGTTCGTGCATATGGAATTCTTGGACATTCAAACACTTATTCTCTTGAAATGGAACATGACTTTTATTCTCGATATGAAGAATTCAACTTCATTGAGGTTTCTTTCCACAAAATGATGCATACTATTCAGTTTGTATTAGGTTTCATCTCCTATACTACATCTTACCTTCGGCTTTAGGCCCTTAGTTATTATTGTACTTCATTTACTTTGTATTTGGAGAAATATATCATATATGGTTGAAAGAAGGTTTTTTTAACACAATAATTTATATAGGATGTTTTGTAGGTTGGCACACTCAAAGTTATCAATCATTTTCGATGAGAAGGTTCTTCAATTTACACGAGGGTGACTAAAATACATGATTTAGTCTTTCTTCATGTTGGAGTGCACCATCAATGTCACAGGGATAAAAATACATGCACATTAGGATTATTAAAGAAGACGACTTGGAAATTTTTTAATCAGTCAATTTTTTTTGTGGGTGATATGATGTAGTAAAAATGCACAGGGGAGGGTTAACTTGTATCATGTTATTTAAGGGTTACCTTCTTTCATCTCTTGAATTAATCCTTAGTTATATATCAAATAATAATATATTCGAACAAGGGGCATTATTTGTAAACATGGTTGGCTTCGAGGCAGCATCGACATCTAAATGATATCCCTTGATAATCGAATATTTGGTTGCGCACATATCCTAGGTAGTGGAGTATCATAATTTCCACCAATCCATCCCTGGTGTCGAGATAGAAAAGGACCATGGCATAATACATTTCCCTCGTTTCCAAGTATGATCTGTCGAAGTCAAGATAATTCACAAGTTCATCCCCTATACATCGAAATACATCTTCCATCCAACGTTGAAGGGGGAGGCTTGGGAACCTCAACCATATTGGCTTTGCACCTGGATATTCTTGCTCAAGGTCAAAGAAGGGATTCCACCTTTTCAAATACATAGGGGACATTTATTTGTTCCAGTAATGCGAGCAAACCTAGTTTGCATGCTCCTCTTTACTAAATTTGAAATAAAAGCATCTTGTGGTCATGGTGCATACAGATGGAAGCACATCTAGAATGTGTCCCAAATTCTCATACACCCACCTCCTTAGACGTACTGTAGAGTAGTCCTACCTCTAATTCTCCTGACCAAAACCATTTCTGTTGTAGACATAACTTAATCTAATCTGATACCCTCCCCAAGTACTAATGCTTGGTTCCTCTCTTTTACCTTAGGGAATTTTATCTTCCTTGCCTTCTTCTTTTAGCCTTCTACAAAAGCTTCTTCAGAGGGTGTGGTTATATTTTGAGGATGTACCCTTGGTGGATCTTCGGTGCAAGGAATACCCATGTTTGGTGATCTTCCTTCATGCCCTACATCATGAACGAAACAATAGGGTGAGTCTAATAAGCCAACACTGAAATTGTAAGATATTCTAGCCTTCCCTTGTTGAACTGTCAGTAGGTCTTCCACATGACCAACCATGTTCCCCACAAGAGCCCCCGAAAATGCCCCCGAAATATGCAATTCCTAGGAAAATACCACTATCTTTTCCCGAAGGCTCTAAACATTAGATTCAATGCTGACATGTTTGAATGTTTTTAATGCACTACTGTAGTTTAACTAGGACTCGATGAAATATAGGGCCTCAATTGAGAAACATGGTGAAAGAGATAGTTGTTCAGTCAAATCCATTGATATTTTTCTCAGGATCTCAGATGACGCCTCCTTATGTTGCAGGGAGGATGCAGACTCATCGGTTCTATAATATTTTGAGGAAAAGGGAATTCATTCCATGATATTTTCCAGTGATGCAAAAAATTTCAAGTTTGGTGAGCCAGGTCTCCCTTCGTTCACTACTATAAGCTACTAAGGTGGAGGGCTTGTCTTGATGGAGATATTCTTTGTCGGGTCTTCTAAGTAATCTATCAATTCATCCTCCATAACTATATCTTCTAAACACTATCGAGCCTTTCAAGGGAGTAAAAAATAAAACTGTCACTGAAAAATACCTTAACCTGTGGACACAACACAAACCCTAACACTGACCTAACCGTAGTGCATGCCATTAACTCCTTGATCCATTAGGGAAGATCGTCGATCAGGGCTTCTAGATGCAACCACCTAAAGAGGTCCAACATCATTCCAACACTTATCTTATTCTCATTGCGGAAATAGTCATGGTGAAGTGCACCAGAGTACCTCAAAATATGTCAGGGAAGACCGTAGACTGATTTCTTTATATGCATGAATAGATCTATTTTCATCACTTGCAAGAAAACCATAACCCTATCTAAAACCTGTGATTTCAGTAGTCGCAATGATGCTAACCGAAGAACCTGAGATATTTAAAACATTAATTTAAGATGAAATAATAATTTTATCTTAAAATTATCATTTTTGTCTTAAGTCTTTTTCTTCTTAAAATTTTATTTTATCTTAAGCCCCTTTTTTCAAATCCACTTGTCTTTGGTGCTTTTCAAAGCCCTTTTTTCTTAAAATTTTATAATTTTGTCATATACCCCCCACTCTACTTATCTTTAGCCTGCCTATGCAAGTTTGAGTCTTCCATTGTCTGTGGTCTAGGGTCCTGAGAAGTTTTGGGTTCCTCTTCTCTATCTCACAATAGAAATGTTCCACATCGTGCCACCCATGATCACTCTAATGTAGTAGCCAAGAGTTGTCATGACAAGAGGAATCTCTGCATGAAGCCACCCTTGAGCACTCTGTAATGAAAATGATCCACATCGATCCACCCCTAACCATTGTGATACAAAGTTTGAGAGGTTACATGGCAAGAGCACTCTGCAATGAAATTGCTCCATATCAAACCACCTTGAGCACTCTGATATAGCACCCAAGAGGCGTGGGGTAAGAGGAAGCTCTTCTTCGAGCCACCCTTAAGAACTCTACAATGTAACCACACCTCAAGTGCTTATGGTATCTCTAGTCAGCTTCTATTGCCCAGGTATGTTCAATGAGCTCTCTGGATAAGGGGAAGTGGGTAGGAGAGAAACTTCATAGCCTTGGTGCCCATGTGGGAATCCTTTTTTTAAATAAAAAATTTAGGGTATTAATTTTTACGAGTCTTTGGGCTAAAAATATGTACTAAATGTGTCTTCCCTAGGAGGAGGAGCTCTAGAGTACCCCTAACAAGCAGTATGATGTAGAGCGTAGAAATAATCCATAGAGAAATTGGTATCAAGTATTGTGGGTTGGTTACGCCTTAGCACACTGGTTGGGATTAACAAGTGAGGCAACCGCTACTTCACCAGAACAATGAATGTTGATGGAGCTTGTAATTACTATTTTTCCTCTCTTTGTATTAATTCTTAGCTGTAATAATCTTATTCATATGAAATTCATGTATATTGGGTTCAGAAAAAAAAAAA
Organism: Pinus tabuliformis; assembly: GCA_031772625.1. Taxonomy (NCBI): domain Eukaryota; kingdom Viridiplantae; phylum Streptophyta; class Pinopsida; order Pinales; family Pinaceae; genus Pinus; species Pinus tabuliformis. The sequence goes on along the minus strand of CM062819.1, from coordinate 814,060,965 downwards.
ATATTGTATGGAATTAATGAGAGACTAAAATTTGAACACATGCTTTGCAAAATTAATATTTCTTGGATAACTTTAATTAGGAAAACAAGTGCCACAAGCTAAATATTGTTGTTGAATTTGAAGTTTCATGGTTTTGCCCTGGTTCTTGTGTCATAAAAGGAATAATATTGATGTACATTGAACAGGGACCTAATATAGGGTTTCATTATATTTCGTTGGGAGCAACTTAGCCTCCCAAAATGGTAACCTAATATCTGCCTATACATGGGAAAATACAACATTTTATGATTTAGCTATTAAAGGTTAAGGCTTATACTTGACTCCATGTGTTCACTTTATCTTTGCATAGGAGTCCCTCTACCAAAATATTTCTTCCATTCCTACTCCTAAAAAAAAGGAAAATTATCATCATGTGGCCGATAGTGGAAACATGGCATGCTAATGCGATGTTGGTGGAGAATTCTTCTAAGATTCACATGGAAAATAATCTGTCAGGGTTGACACTTTTTGTTCTATAAATAAGCCTTTCAACCCTATAGATCATCATGCTAAGATTAAGTGAAAGTCTAAAACTAGTAAGGATTCCAAGAAGCCTAAGCAGATAATTTATCTAGGAAAAAAGCTCACAAAAATTCTAAGTTCTCTCTTTATGGCTGAAATCGTTCATCACCTCCTCATGTAAGAGAATCCAATTCATATGATTCTTTTGCAATAAAACCATCCTTCTATTATTAATATTATTCTTTAGTCGAATCTAGGCCATGTTTCTATAAAACATCCGATGGGTACTCGAACAAAAGGAGTGGGATGGGTGAAAAGTCCATCACATTCTGCCTAATAAGTGAAAGTGTAGATTGAGACATCCACCCATATGGGGATTAGTTTCTCCACAAAATGGAAAATCTTGTCCCAAATCCAAATCCTCATAGTTATCCACATACATATCTATCTAAAGGTACCTACAAGCTCTTGCTCCTTGAGAAGAACAACCATGTTGTAAAACAGCTCACCTACTTGGCATATAGATCAATTGAGAAAGTTTGATAGGAGGAGTTTGAATTTCTTGTTGCATTTTATGTTAGAATCAACTCATTAGTAAAATAATTATCTTTAAAAAAATTGAAGTATGTTTACTGGGATGGCCAATAAATGTAAAATTCAGAAATTCTATAAATAAACACTTGTGACCACATGCTCTTGGTTTTCCCCAACATGGATAGAAATTAATTCAAGGGTTAATAGCCTTATTAAACCATGCAAGCCTCAAGAAAATAAATTATAAAGTTATAAGTTCTATGGATTGGGGCATTGTATAAATTATGGTCTGTAAGGAATCCATAGATATTCCATAAGACCTGTAATATGTATTGCTTGTTATCATGTTTTAATATTAACTAGGTCAACCAATATTTAAGTAATCCAATGTGTACATAAATAATGTTGTAATAATAATTACACATCATTAGTATGCACATCCATGGGCGTGTGGATCATTAATTTATTATTGAACATAATCCATAATCTTCTTTTAGTATTAACTAGGTCATTCAAGATTTAAGTAATCCAATGTGTACAGGAAGAATGTTGTAACAGTAATTACACATCATTAGTATGCACATCCATTATCGTGTGGATCATTAATTTGTTATTGGACAGAATCCATAATACTTGAAGCAAATTTAGCTGATATGTTAAGAACATTGTATGGAAACATTAATACATTTGCGATACAATTTCTAAAGCTTTGTTATCATCATTAAGCAAATTAACTTGGGTCTTGTCCTTATGAACTAGAAATAGAGAAACTACATGTGAGCTTCACGAGATTGAATGGTTCTTTAGTGATCTGCTTGAAATTAAAATACACACCTCCAGCCAATAAAAGTAGACCAAGAAGTCATCCTAATGGCTACTCATACCTCTAACATTCTTGTGAACTCCATCATTTCTTGACATCATACTAAAACAGGTTGGTATTATGCATAGTGAAAGATAAATTATACATGTATGCATGATTATGTGCATTAAAATTCTAAATCATCTCATGAAGGCACATGAAATACATAAGTAAGTCAATTTCTACACTAATTTCATAAGCAAAAAGCACTATCCATGTGGACAAAATTTGGAATCCAACTACAAGGTATGTGTTTCAAATTTTGAAGGAGGCTAAGGCAATAGATTAATTATTAAGTAGCACATTAATACATTGAACATTCATACAATTATGGCATACTATAAGACATTCTATGCATACCAAATATCATCACCAAAGTGACACTAGGGGTCGTTAATCAGTACAAAAAGGAATTCACTTATGCTCTACATTTAATCATAGCATCAAACATTGAACAATAGCCCCTATATAGAGAAAACCTAGGGAAATGTGCATCCAAATAATACTGAACTATTATGCAACTGCCACAGGAATTGCATGCAACCCTTAGTGGTAGTTACAGATATAGCATTAAAAAAAAGAACAAATTTTGTCCATCAATAATTGATGTATACCAGCATATGGCTTATATACATTGAGGCTGTGTAATAAGGGTGAAATAGTAGCCACCCATGTGAAATTCTCATTCCAGCATTAATCCATCAGTAGTTTATATATAGTTCATTGGCACTGTGCTGATACAGGTTGATGACTTCATAATTTTAATCCTGCAAAGATCACTTGCTATCTTACCGTCTGCATGAAAAATTTAAATTAGAAGCACAAAAGTCAATCTAGAAAGAGTCCATTGTATATAGGAAGATTACTATTTGAACTCTTTAAAAGAACACATGTCACCATAGTTACCAATTACCGGTAACAGAATTAAATCCCGTCACAACCAGTGCACATAACCAATGCATTTACTTAAAAAAAAATCTTAGTGTTTTTCAATAATCACATACATTCATTTACATTACTAGCAATTAATGACCATGCAGTCAAAATATTTTCATTCAGACATACATATATGGCATTTTTAGTAACTTTAACAATGATTATAGATGTGTAAAGTGATCAAATAATTATACCATGATTGAACCGTCAACACGACTTCTACCTATGTGTAAGAAGACTAGGGTCATTACACATGTATTCACAACAACAACAAAGGACATAATCATGAAGCATCACAAACGAAATGGAATTATGGAAGCTATAACAAGGAATCTTGAAAAAAGGCAAAGAGGAGGAAAGAGATGTTTCCAATTGTTCAAGTTTTGACCTATTTGAACTAGATAAATTGGTAGATTTCAATATGAATATCTACCAAAATTTCTTACCAGATGACTATATGGGATCCTTGTATGATAGTATTATAAAAAATTAAATCAAGATGAAGATGATAATTTGATGCGACAAAATAAACTTCCCATAAATGCAAACATAATATTAGATCTAGATAGTATATTAAATATTGTAATATGTAAAACACGCAAAGAAAAAGGTCTAGGAATGAGTGATGATATTATTCGTTACATGCAAGAGTAGTTTAAGGAAAAAGATCGCAAGTCTGAGTAAGTGAATTTAACAATGTCATGATGCAATTATCTATTGTAGATTGAGTCTTATGAATAAAATGGAACAAAACTTCTGTTGTGGGAGCTACAAGTTTGTGTATTATGTTGCTACAGATGTGGTAATCTTAAGATTCATGGGGGAGGTTTTCTAGTTTCCAATGCTAGCAACATTCAGGTTTCCATAATGCAATTCATGTTATCACTATTATGTGTATGCAAGAACATCGAGATGTTTTTGTTACTTCTTTGGAAAATTTCACATATCGACACTCTGCTTTTGACATCAAGCAGAAAAATATCAATGCGATCGAGGTTAATGGCACTCCTCTACTTGTATCTCCTTATCTTTGGAAATCATGACTTTTATTTTAGAAAGGAGTTTAGAATGGAGAGAAAGGGTTGAATATGACCTTAAGGTGTTTAGGGAAATTCATGCATGACATGGAAAAAATATTTGAGACTCATGCATTCATGCAAAGTAGTCAACTTCTAAAATGATTTTAGTGTAGATGAGATAAAATGAAGCATACAAAAATTCATATAGTTTTTTGATAAGCATTGTTGGTTTATATATGCAAATGTATGGATTTGAATTGACTAACTATCTTACAAATTAAGTATGATTTATTGGTTTATAGATGCAAATATATGGATTCGGCTTGACTAATTGTATTACAAATGAATTATGTTTTTTTGGTTTATAGATAAAAATGTATGGATTTGGCTTGATAAATTGTCTTAGAAATTAAATATGCTAATCACTATGCACCTTTTGCTTCTACTAGTGTGTATGCAATAATATATGTTCCACTCTATCGATGTGAATGATAAGCACTTTCAACACTTGATAGGCACATACACACTTCATACAATCATCAAACAAATCCACAATGATCTAGAAAGAATACTTACTTGGTAAACCGATGCTCATCCATGAAACCCTTATTTATATAAGGGAAAACAAGCACTTTACTTCTCTAAGGTTAAAACTTAATATCCACCAAAGTCCCCTAAAAACATAATTATCCATGATACATGTTCGATGGAGATATACAAATATATTCTAGTCTTCTACTTGATATGGGGATCCTCTACCATTCTTTCTTTTGAGAGGTTGCCTAAGAGCCTAGGTTGTAGAACTATGACCTGTAATAGAATGAGTTGTTCTTACATATTCCATGTCAGAATTGTGCTCATGTTCACAAGGAATTATTGTCATTGACACAACTCCATTACAACTAAGAATTCTTGGTGTGCCTATGTTGGAGCATTGGAGGGAAGTGGGATGACCCTAGGCATTGCATGGAAGAGAAGGATATCCCATTCCTTGGGTTGTGCAGGTTGAGGGGATAGAGATATGGTGGGTTAGAATTGTTGTAGGATTTAACATACTATGATTTTTTGGGAAATTGGGTCATGTGAGAGCACTATAGGTAGCCATAGGATAAATTTGTCTTTGTGGTCTCACCATCCCATTTAGGGTAGCTCTGTTAGAAAGAGAGTATGGGAAACAGGGAGCTTATGTTTGGGTGAAACATCCTTCATGTTTCATCTGCAGTATTTGAGGCTTAACAAAGCGAGATTTCAACATAGGAAATTGAGAGAGGGTGATTTCAGTAGCGGGGATTTGAACAAGGGTGGTTCAACAAGAGAGGATTCATATCAAAAGGATTCCATGACCATACTTGTTATTTTGTGGTGTTTTGTGCTGAAACAACTATAGTTTTTGACTGTTTTGTGGTGTTTTTGGGTAGCTACAACCATCCTTGAGTTTCCATTTTTCAAAATAATTTTCCATGTTTCCTAATTTTTCAGGGGTCAAGTTTCCAGCATGTTTCCTTTTCGGATACCTATTTATGATGAATCCAAATTATTTTTATGTTATTCTTTGAAGGATGTTTTGTTTACAAGAGAAATGTATGCATATATAACATTGAATGTTTAATTTACATTTTCATATGCCTTCTTGTTGTTGGGTCAGGAAAAAGGGTATGTTTTCTCTTTGTAAATAACTTTATTCATCATTTATCATCACATGATTATGTTTGTTTATGGATAAAAGTAAATGAAATAATAGCTAAAGTTGGGTAAAATTGCTAGGTAAATAATTATATAATTCTAGCACGTGAAACTGACTTTTTGCTATATTTATATGCAGAAGACATGGATGGAACAATATTTATTCAATTGACAGAGCATCACAAGGCCGTAAAAGGAAAAAGATAGCGTCTGAGGTAGGAAAGGTAGTGAGAGACTAGGAAGATTGATGTTATTTCATGATAGAATCAGATTATGTATAGCGAAATCCTCAGGATCCCCTAATCCCGAGGATTCACTTTTATCTATTTATTCTCTAAATGTAATATATAAGGATGAATGGCAAAACTACATAGAGTTTAGAATTTCATAGCTTGTAATTATTCTTTTGAGAACTATAATATTGTTATCTCAGTGATGTTATAACCATGTTTCTTATTTTAATGAAGAAAGACTGTGTTTGATCCATACTTATATTCTAAGTATTTCTTAGTGGAGACTTCTGGAAACTCTGGGCAGAGTCAAGAGAAGTTCTACTACTTTTTTGTGTTATAACCTTTTCTATTTAGTCTTTACTGATTATTACTATTAAGTTAATATCATTTCTCTTATTGTGAATATTTACGATTCTAATTCATCCTGTTGTTCATTTAGATTCAAACTTAGTCGTGATATATCTTAGTAACGCTTTGATTGGATTGGTTATGTTAGTTTCAGTAGTAGATTTTTGTCCATTATGAGTTATGTTATCATAGATCTTAGAGATAGCATTGATCAATTTCCATAATTTTCTTACATAAGTCATTTGCTATTTAGATATCATTTATCATTATATGTTTGTTTGTTGTTCAATTATTATTTGTCGTTCAATTGAGATTCTTTGTTTAATTAGGATTTACCATTCAATATGTATTTTCTACATATTATCATTGATGTGTAGTTGTTACAGTTTTATTTGCTGATTGGGTGAGTTAGTTTTAATTCTATTTAAAGATTGCCAAGTGTGATTCTTTGCATTTGCATTCAGATTCATTTGGTTTCGGAACAAGCTAAATAGAGTGAGTTTTATAGTATGTTAAGAGTTATTTCTTCCATATTTATTTCTTTCAACATTATTTGGAGTGAGTTGAAGAAATAGATAATAGTGATTGTAACGATTTATCATTAGATAACCTCTGAATTCACTGCACATATAGTGTTGACACTCTTGAGATAAAAAAGACTGACCTTGGGTTGACAATTAGTGTAGGAATTAAGATCTCCTGTAAAAATACATCTTAGTGCACCAACATTTTGGGGCTGTTGGTGGGGAGAGTGTTTCAAATTGATTTCTTTTTTATCTTATTGTGAAAGAAACGGGTTTTAAAAATGGAAGGTAAGAACCTACGTGCCTAGCAAGTAAAGTGCTTTCTTACCAGCCCGCTTTTTAGCAAAATCTTAGAGGTTAAATAGGAATTGGTTTTTATGAATGAATAGGAATAGAAAGATAGAGAAAGAGTAGAACCCCCCACCTAAATCCACAAAATCCAATGGATCGGTGAACCTTCGGAGGACAACCTTTATAAATGAAATAGTAAGGAAATCAGAGTCTCAAGCATCAGTAGGATTTCAGATAGTATCTGGAAAAATTCCTATTGTAATCCCTCAAGCAACAAGCTCACCATCTACAGCTTACATTGAGATTTAGAACCAAATTGGAGGATCTAAGCAGAGTCTTCAAGCTACAACAAGTTTACATTCTGATCCTCTACAAGAGGGAAAATCGTGTAACTAAGGAGAAGGAGAAGGAGAAACGAGTGGAAATGCTAAGGCAGAACCATAGCTATCTAAACATGGGTCTCCTATGATCCCAGATCTAGGCAGTGTTGCAAAGCTAGCTCAGGTTTCTAATCCCCTGCTTACCTAAAAACCACCCCTTGAAATCCCTGAATGTTATTGACACATCTTTGACCAAATGGAAAACCAACCACCTCAAGGTAAAACCTCAACATTGGAATATCCCATAGTCGATAAAGTGGCCAATGCCCCCATGAAGGCTCTTCCTCTGCAGAGCATCCCAATTTTTCATGGGATGATCACAAAGGATCCTTATGCCTTCCTGTTTGAGTTTGATGTCCTCTGCAGAGGGTATGACTGCACTGTTATTCCCCAAAACCTAAAATTGTTCCCTTCTACTCTAAAAGGAGCAACCTTAAGATGGTTCATGGGTCTGGGTGGATGAGCTATTAATTGATGGGAAGATATGAAAACCTTTTTCCTCACAAGATACCAGGACTTTTGCAAGACTAGGGAGCTAAAAGGTGAAATCTTTAAGATGACTGCAAAAGATAATGAAACTCTAGAAGGGTATGTAGAATGGTTTAATTATAATTGGCAGAGATCTCCACACACCACCTTTCCTAAAGAAGTCCTAAGGGTTATCTTAATTAAAGGGATGAAAGAGGAATAGTTAGAAACTCTAAATTTAATGGGTAAAGGAGATATTTCTCAGGAAGATTATGATGAGATTGTTCACTTGTGTATCGGGTGTTCATGAGGAAGCACACACACAGGAGCAAGAAGCCAAGATCCCATGATCAGGGGAAGAAAACCACACAGTGGAGGCGTAACACGGATGGAAATTAGTAACCTCCTGGAAGATTTCAAGATGGACATCCTGAGATTTCTCATAATGCAGTTTGACATGTTATAGGGTAAAAAAAGCAAGCCTTAGTAGAACAAAACTTGGTCATCTTCTGTCCATGTTGTCAAAAGGAGCACAACCAATGGGAGTGTCCATTAGACATAATCTAGACATGTGCTAACTGTACCAAAGGTCACACCACTGAACAATGTCCATCAATGTCGGGCCTGAAAGAAGTATTCAACGAAGAAGAAGAAGAAACAGAGCCAATGTATATGATGAATCAACGTCGATAGTGGCAGGAAAAAACCTACAGGTATGTCATAAGACGCATCCCATTTCTTTCCTTCTTCACGGTTTAATCAGCAATAGAACCTTGGGGCAATAATGCAAGGCCAATCACCTTACCCAAATTGTGAATCCTAGCCATTCCCTATGGCATCCAGGCCAACTCAATCCTTTCCATGTAATGGTTGGCCAAATTCTCCTTTTACTCCTGTTTGGCAGGGAAATCCCTATCAATCCCAGTGGCCTTCCTCCACCTCTCAAAATATAAACTGGTCTACAAATTGGCAAAAAATTATGGGGATATCCAATGCAGCTATGGGAACAATTCGACAACCTCAACTTGCACTATCAGCTCCATATACATTATAGCAAAATCCTAAACCTCTTCTGTGCCTTCAATTGCCAGCTTAGATGAATCTGAATCTTAATAGCAGATTGGTCCAAATTGGTACAAATTACTGAAATCTTAGATTATGAGATTGAGCAAATATAATGTAATGAACTTAGATTGAGGTCAGGGCGTATCATCACCCACTAGGAAAATGGGGATCAGCCATCAATTGAAAATGCAACCCCACATGTACATATACCACCAAGTGTAATTAATATTGAACAAAATCAAGGGGAAGAGACAGATTAGCGTGAAGACCCTAAAAAACTCCTAGTCACTTCTCCCCCATTTCCTAAAAGGTTAACGCTACCTAAACCTACTATTTACCTAGATTTTTATCTTGTAGGGGAACCAAAAAAATTTTTGTATTAAAATTCCTCTCCTCCAGCCCATTCAAGATATTCCATCTATACTAAACCAATCAAATAGCTATGTGGAAAGAAGCCTATGAGGAAAGAAAAAACTTCACCTGCCATTCATGTTGTAGGAACGTTATTTGATTTACTCTTGGGAGGGGAAACTCTGGTAAAGTATGAAGATACTGGAAATCCTATAGTGAGAGTTCAAATATATGGTCGCTCTTTTCCCAATACACTAGTAGATCTGCGTGTAGCCATTAATATTTTAACAATAGAAACCTGTCAAGAAGTTGGTATTACAGCCCTAGAACCAACCACCACTTTATTAGAACTAGCTGATCATTCGGTGGTAAGGCCAGAAGGGACCTTACAAGATATTACAGTTTCTATTGATTCATGGAAATATCCAGTAGATTTTCTTGTCATAAACCCAAAGATTCAATTGGATGGGCATCCTCAGATTCTAGGCTGGCCTTGGCTGGCGATAGCTGATGCTTATATTGACTACCGAGAAGGAAGCATGACTATTGCAAAGGGTGATGTCGTAAAAAATCTGGTGTTATATCCTCCTGTCAAGCCTAGTCTACCCATTGTAAAAATATGTAAACAACCACCAACATACCTAGAGGAAAACATTTGTTTACCAGTCATAGTAGCAGAGGCAATGGAATTCAAAGGTTAGACTCAAGATGACATTATCAACAATTTTATCAATCAGTCAACTAATGTGACCAATGTAAAGTTTCAAATGTTGAAAGAAATCCTTGATAATGAATCCATGGAAGATGCTTTGAAGGATACTAATGACTAAGATATCCAGATGACTGTCGTTCATAACAACAAGCTTGTTGAGTTGAACTAGGAAAAGTTCTAAACATTAATGATAGTCTGGATAGCAATCAGTAGCAAAAGCTCATACATGCCCTGTAGAAATATAAAGGGGCATTTTCTTGGGATTATCTTGACATGAAGGGTATATACCCAGAACCATGTACACACCACATCTATACGGAGAAGGATGCTCGACCCATATGGTAGCCTTAACGAAGATTGAATCAACATATCAAGGACATTATGAAAGAAGAGTTATAGTAGCTGATGGATGCGAACTTCAGTTATCCTATTTCGGACAGTAAATGGGTCTCTCAATTGGTGTTCATCCCCAAAAAAACTAGGAACTGGCGTATCTGTGTAGACTACTAGGAATTGAACAAGGCAACATAGAAATATCACTTCCACCTTCCATTCATTGATCAAGTCCTTGATACTCTGGCAGTGAAGTAGAGCTTTTCCTTCCTACACAGTTTCAGAGGCTACAATTAGATTCAGATTGCCCATGAAGACCAAGACAAAATAACCTTCACCTGTCCCTGAGGTACATTCACATATAGAGTATTACCATTTGGGTTGTGTAATGCCCTGGCTACATTCCAGAGATACAGGTAGATTCGGAAAAAATTCAGGTAATTCTTTTACTGCCTACCCCATACACTCAGACAGAAGTACATAGCTTCCTGGGATATGAAGGCTATTATCGTAGGTTTATTAAAAACTTTTCACAAATTGTTGTGCATTTATATGCTTTAACTGGAAATGTTGATTTCAAATGGTTTGACAAATGTGACACAGTTTTTACAAGTCTAAAGAAAATAGTCTCAATAGCACCAGTATTATGTGGACCAAACTGGGAGCTACCTTTCCACATATCCACAAACACATCAAATGTAGTTATAGGTGTTGTCCTGGGCTAGGAGGAGGATAGGAAACCTTATGTTATATATCATATTAGTTAAAATCAATTCTGCAAAACTCAATTATACAGTAATAGAAAAAAAATTATCAGCTGTTATTTATTCAATAAACAAGTTTAGACATTATACAACTGGCAACCAAGTCTTTCTGTATACTGATCACTCTGCCATTCAGTGTCTAGCTCATAAACCTATCACAAATGGTCGAGTGACATGGTGGCTATCCTTTTGTAGGAGTTCGAAATTACTATCAAGGATCATCTAGGGAAGGAAAGCCTAATTGCCAATTTTCTATCTCGAATCCCAAAGGTGAATGATCCACTCGCAGTAGATGACCAATTTCCATATGAACATCTCTTTGTCATAGTAGTCAAGACACCATGGTACATAGATGTGGAAAATTATCTAGCAGTAGGGAAGCTACCTAGGAATTTTATGACAAGAGAGATGAAACATATCATTCAACGCAGCGCCCGATTCTCTTGGATAGGCAGATATCTTTTTCACTCAGGGGCTAACATGTGTATAAGCAGATGCATTTGCGAGGATGATATTTATGACATCATGAAAGATTTCCATGACAAGCCCTGTGGGGGACACTTCACAGATCGTAGGAAAGGGCATAAGGTATTATAAATGGGCTATTATTGGCCCACTATTTTTAAGGATTCTATGAAATATGCCCAGGCTTGTGATAGCTACCAAAGGATGGGCAGGCCTGGCCAATCTGATGGAATGCCTCTGCAACCCCAACTAGTCATACAGCGCTTCGAGAGATGGGCATTGGACTTTGTTGGCCCATTCCATCTACCATCTAATCAGAAGGCCTACATATTGGTTGCCATGGATTATGTGACAAAATGGGTGGAAACAGTAGATTTACCAAAAGCCATAGAGGAAGTTGTGATTAACTTCCTTTTTGGGCTATTTGTGTAAAATGGTTTACCACGAGAAGTGATCACAGATGGGGGAGGGAAATTCATAGGACACAAGATTACTGCCACTCCCAGAAACCATCATATTATGAACAGGATCACTTCCCCGTATCACCCGCAAATGAACACATAGGTAGAAAGAACCAATAAGGTCACTGAAGAGATTATGACTAAGACAGTCTCCACACATTAGTAAGACTGGGCTGCTAGACTACCAGAGGCATTGTGGGCCGATCACATGACTTGGAGGAATACTACTGGATACTCTCCGTACCAACTTGTGTTCGGTAAAGAACCTATTTTTACAATCGAATTCAAAATAAAGACTCTAAGAATGGCCCAGGAAGTGGGATTGGATCTAACAAAAGCCCAAACCAAGCGACTTCAATAGATAAATGAACTAGATGAGGCTCGACTGCTCAATTTGCAATAGACTGAAATTATTCAGCAACAAAGGGCAAAGTAGCACAACAACCTTACCAAGTGGGAGATGTTTCAAAAAGGGGATTGGGCACTCCTTTACGACTCTAGATTCCAAGATTTTCTGGGCAAATTGCAAACAAGATGGTTTGGATCTTATAAGGTTCAAGAAGTGCATAGTAATGGTACTCTTACCTTGACTACGATTGATGGATCTAGCCATTCTTCTAGGTGAATGGGCGTCGAGTGCATCTCTATCACAAACCACTCACGAAGGAGTCTTTTTACAAGTAGGTATGCGAGGACCCCTCCATGCAAATCTTCACTGTAGGGAGTGATGACCCAACAATTTTTCTTGAAAAATATTGAGATTTCTTTAAATTACAAATAACGTATATATTCTCTTTGATTGATTGCAATTTAGATTATGCATCACCATGTAAACATGAGGATTTTTTTGAGTGCTTGATAAGTGTTATTCAATCGATTGAACAACACCTTTTACATTTTTGTTGATTTTGTTGTTCAAACGATTGAACAATTTCTATTCAATCCATTGAACATCACTTTTATTTTTTGTTTTTTGTTGTTCAATCGATTGAACAAAACTTTTTACATTTTTGTTGATTTTGCTGTTCAAATGATTGAACAATTATTGTTCCATCGATTAAACAACACTTTTGTATTTTTTTATTTTTTTGTTCAATTGATTGAACAACACTATTACGTCTTTGGATTTTTTAATCAATTGAAAAACACTTTTACATCTTTGGTTTTTTCTGTTCAAATGATTGAACAATTATTGTTCAATCATTTGAACAACACTTTCTCGTTTTTCTTTTCGTTGTTCAAACAATTGAACAATTGTTGTTCAATTGATTAAACAACACTTTCTTGGTTTTTGCATTTTGTTGTTAAATCATTGAACAATTGATTTTCAATTGATTGAATATCATTTTCTTGTTTTTGATTTTTGTTGTTCAAATGACTGAACAATTTCTATTCAATCGATTGAACAACACTTTTACTTTTTTGCTTTTTCTTGTTCAATTGTTTGAATAGCACTTTCTCGTTTTTGTTTTTACTGTTCAAATGATTCAACTATTGCTATTCAATCGATTGAACAAAACTTTTATGTTTTTTCTTTTATCTTGTTCAAACGATTGAACAATTGATGTTCAATCGATTGAACAACACTTTCTCTTTTTTTCTTTTTTCATTCATACAATTGAACGATTGTTGTTCAATCGATTGAACAACACTTTTGTGTTTGTGATTTTTGTTGTTGAAATGATTGAATGATTGCTATTCAATCGATTGAACAACACGTTTGTGTGATTTTTTTCTTTTAATTTTTGTTGTTCAAACTATTAAATGATTGCTACTCAATCCATTGAATTGCACTTTTGGTCTTTTTAAATAGGACAAACTATGAATTCTTTAATTACCGATCATTGTGCCATCTTTCTTTTTTCTTTTATGATTTGAATAAACACCATTTGAATGGATTTGTGCCTAATATAAGAAAAAATAGTAATGATAATATCATTATGACCTATGAAGCCTTTTGATGGTTATCTTTATTCAAAAGATAATACGATGTATCTTTATAATGACTAACTCAACATCTCTTATTTGGACACGTCATAAAATGATTTACTATTTTCAAACCTTGCTGGCTTATGTTTACACTTTCAAATGGATAAATCCCATTGATACGATGATATGGGGGTAATAGTATAAACCTTCACTGGAATCCTTTTACTTCTTACACCATCCATGACTCTTAAGGAGCAAATGAGCCTCCCTCTTGCTACAAGAAAAATTTCAAAAGAAAAAATGGAAATAATGAAATATGAAAATTCATCAAACATTGTCTTAAAGAGGATAGGGGATCTCATCTCGAGCCAACCTACCATGTTCATAAGGATGTAACGAGGGACATTCCAATTTGGCCACCAAACCAAGGTAATGACCTTCTTGATGATTAAAATTGTCAGAAGGGCAGGGGTTCTCATCACGAGGCAGCCTGATCACTTGTTATATCTTGGTAAATGGCACTATGGTCATCTGCTCACCATGCTAGCATAGTGGTCCCTTTATGCCAAGAAAAAAAGAACCATTTAAATACTAAAAGGAGTACTTTGGCTCATTTGTGGGGTTGAAAAGCAACCTTGTTGAGGCTATGAACGCCTGCTGGAAGCAACGGCTCTGCTTATGGTATTGGAGTATCATCTTAAACTGTCAAATGATTTCTATCTATTACCACCTATGGATTTGTTTCCAAAGGTTATTTCCCATTTGAACAACACTCTTACAAGCCGACCTGCATGGTAACTTATATTATATATTCATCATATTTTAATTGTCCAATCATTTTATGATAGTCATTAATACATATCACCAATTATGCCTTTGTTATTATTACCACTTATGGTGAAAATATTTTTTCATAATGAATTAAAATCTCTATTTTAATTCTTTTCCCAGCCATTTCACATTTGATGACGTGTATTGATTTAATTGCCTTACCGATTAGCACGCCATTTTTTTTTTGTATTGGTTGTTGACATTTATGAATTTTCAATTCTTTTGTTTGCTTTTCACATGCTTGAAAGACATGGACACCCTTTTATCATCAGAGGGTGGATGGCCTGTGTATGAATGGCGTGAGTGACTGTTGTGGATAATTGTGTGATAATCATTTGAATTAACTTTTGGGTAAGGATTGCATGATCATTATGAATGCATAATAATTAGCAAGTATTTATGATTGGGGAAAGGATGACAACCATTATGGCTGGCATGTGGACTCATTATCTAGCGTTAATTATGGTTAACGAGACAAATGACTTAACTAAATATGATATTAATTCTCAAAACATGGTCATTTCTCTGTCAATTTCTTTAACATTCTCTATTGATGTTCTAAATTTCAGAAGTGTAAAACAATTGCATACAAGTGAACCAGTCAGATGTACAACAGCCATGGGAGGAAGAGCTATCCAAAATGAGACCTCAGTACTCAACGTATTGAACTAGGCTCAGGAAATTATCGAGCACACAGGATGGCTACAATATCTAAATAAATTTCAGGGATTTCATGAAGAAATGAAACTCAAATTCTTGTTGAACTTGCAGAATGGTAGCAGCACAGTCAAAGGCAGGGATATAATAGTTTTTAAACTGGTCATAGCTGAAGTCACTAGACTTCCGGCTGAGGGAACTAAATGGATACAAAATCATGTCCTTTTGCACAATGCGGTTGCAATGTTCCAGGACCAGGATGAGCAAATAGACAAAACAGGCAAAGGGATTCACCCTTCATTGTTAATACAACCTTGGCAGGAGTTGGCAGTCATCTTAAAATGGTATATCACATGCGATGGTTGCTAGGATGTGGTAAAGCCCCATTAACTCAAATTGTTACCATCCTAAAATAGAAAATTTCAGTTAATTTGTCATTTTATTTGAATTCTCTATTGGATGATGTCGCTCGATGAGTTAGGAAAGCTAAGGACCCACATACTATCATTAGTCATCATGGACTGATTAAATTTCTTATCATACATGGACTGGCCCAATAGCAGTTAACCTGGGACAATATTGTAAATCCTACTTTGGCCCCACCTCCAGAAAAAATAGCAACAGAATAGCAAGGGCCAAGAACCCCAGGTCTGAGAAGGACGCTGAAAAGAAATAATTCCTTTGTGGCCTTGAATCCAACAAAACATAGGTGGTATGTGCAGGTTAGAGCCTAACGACGTATCCCAATTCAAACAAATGAGGCTAGACCATCGACCACACACCTCCAAGTCCGAAAAATCCCCCTTTGCAAGACTATGAGGAGGAAGTGGCAAGGGTATTGGATAACATGGGGATATTTGGTGAGGGTAGAGAACAATCTGGGAATGTTGAAGAACAGAATTGTAACCCCAACCAGTCTGCCTCTGCTAACAGCCCTGGTCGTGCGCAAACCCTGCCATTTACTGATTCTGTGGAAGAACAGAGGGAACCAATCCCTTTTGTGGAAAAACCCTTGAAGTTGAGATGCGTGAAGAGGAAGTCATTAGAGAAGAAAATTAGACAGTAGATACTGGTCCAGTGGACCCCTCGGCTGAAGAAAATACTATAGATGAAACCTTGGGAGATGTAAATCAACTAGGAAATACTATTTTTTTTAAGTCTCCTGAGGATGAGGCCTACCTAGAAGAAAACCCAGAGAATGACAGTTATTCAGGAGAAACCATTGTATTGGGATCTCTTGAAAGAGAAATCCATGACAAAGAGGAGCTAGAAGGTGAAGCTCCGTCGAGCGGTACAGTTCCAGTTGGAACCCTCTGGGATGCTAACACAATATCACATGTACAGGAACCAAAGGATAATGCAGTCAAACCACCATTGGTTGGAAGTCCTAGAATAAAGAATTCCTACAAGGACAAGCTCAGAAAAATGCTTAAGAAGTATAGATAACAGAAGCAAATAATTGGGCAGCTAAGGCAATGGTTAAAAGGAGCCATTAGAGCTAGGAATTTGAAAGTAGAAAAAGAGACCATAGGCACACAAACAGAACATTATTCTGTAAAGGATGTTAAAACCAAACTGAGGATCTTTTGGCCTATGCAAAGAAAACTCAGACAAAGCCATGTCTTGTAGAAGACACTAAAATGCATACTAAAGACCCCTATGTTTTCTCACAGGAGACCCAAACGGACTACCCTACCGTGAATGTTGTTGTTCAAACAAATGTTGAAGAGGACATTCAAATTGGTCACTGCATAATTATTCAGATCAATCCCATGGAAACCCAGGATGGAGAAACCAAATAGAGGAGACACCTGCTTACATTCCTTTGGTAAGAGAGGCAATTATCTGGAGGTTGTATAATGAAGTACCGAAGGTTCAACAGGAATTAACGCAACACAAGGAAAAGGTAGTGGCCCCACAGATACATAAAGAGTTAAAGAAAAAGTTTCAGGCACCTACAGTGACTGAGGATGAGACCTTTACTCAATACAAGGCTAAACAGAAAAAGGTTGAGAAAGCAGAAGACAAATTAAGAAAGGCTAAAGAGCAGTTGGAAACTATGTGCTCTCTTTATTTAGACACCCTGTCATGCAGAGGCCCTACTACAAATTATGCCTTATTCCTCCTGGAGAGATACCTCCTATCGAAAGTCAAAGCTGTTAATGCTAGGAAGTCTATGGAAATCAAGACTATCCAGGACTTTGTCAAGTGCTTCAGAGAATAGAAAGAGAAAGTATATCACCTCCTCTGTGAATTTTATATGTACAATTTCTTTCTAGAAGATCATAGAGACAACAACCTTGGCCCCTTTATAGGGGATGTACAACTCCAGGCATTTCTCTCTTTTGCCACTAATCAACTCAAGTGGGCCAAGGCTCATAATACTTTTAGGAAGCGTGAAGAAGGAATCAACTTATGGGTGAGAGGGGAACCAACCAAACCTCTGCGTCTCTCTATCATACACAAGAAATTCATTAAGCGAGATGGTGTTGTGGGCCAATTGGGGCCATTTCACACAGACACTATACAAGATGGAAAGGATTACTTCCAAGAGATTAAGGAGGTAGCCTTGTTTGCAACCAGAAAAAGGTAGGAAGTCTCCAACATTAATGTTAGAAATCAAGAACCATTGGATACCAAAACTTTAAAGCTCCCTATTCTCGTTTCCACAAGTACAGTAACATTGTCTTAACCATGGGGCCAGAATGGATAGGATGTTAGTATAGGACTCCAATCATATGGTATCCTCCAAAGAAGTATTGTTGTGACTACACCTTAAAGGATCAAGACGTTACCTAGGCTTTTGCTATACTAAAGAAGAAAAATGGCTTTAGAAATTATAAGGAGGAGTATATCCTGCCTATTCCCTAATTGAGCTACACATCAACTATTTAATTACATGAGGAGAGGACATGCAACAAGGTAAGCTGAGGAGTATGTTGGGTCAAGAAAAAGGTATGATTTCTCTTTTTAAATAACGTTATTAAGCATTTATCATGACATGATTATCCTTGTTTATGGATCAAAGTAAAGGAAATAACAACTAAAATTGGGTAAAAGCACTTAAAAAATTAGATAAATATACCACACGACACTGACTTTTTTCTATCTTTATATGCAGAACATGTGGATTGAACAATAGTTGTTCAATCGACAAAGCAACATCAGGACATAAAAGGAAAACGACAACGTCTAAGGCAGCAAAGGCAGCGAGAGACCAGGCATACTGATGTTATTTCATGATAGAATTAGATTATGTATAGTGAAATCCTTAGGAACCCCTGATCCTCAGAATTTTCTTTTATCTATTTATTTTCTAAATGTAATATATAAGGCCGAAAGGCAAAACTACACAGAGTTCCAAATTTCATCGCTTCTAATTATTCTTTTGAGACCTATAATATTATTATCTCAGCGATGTTGTAACCGTGTTGCTTATTTTAATGAAGAAAGACTGCATTTGATCCATACTTATATTCTGAGTATTTCGTAGCGAAGACTTCTAGGGATTCTGGGCCCAGTAAAGAGAAGTTCTATTGCTTTATTTTGTTATAATATTTTCTATTTAGCCTTTATTGATTGTTACTGTTAAGTTAATTTTATTGTGAAGATTGATGATTTTGATTCATCCTACTGTTCATTTAGATTCAAACTTAGCTATGTGATATATCTGAGTAATGCTTTGATTGGACTAGTTATGTTAGTTTCAATAGTAGATTGTTGTCCATTCTAAGTTATGTTATAATAGATCTTAGAGATAGCATTGATAAATTTCCATAATTGGCTTACATAAGTCATTTTCT
Source organism: Pinus tabuliformis (assembly GCA_031772625.1). Lineage (NCBI taxonomy): Eukaryota > Viridiplantae > Streptophyta > Pinopsida > Pinales > Pinaceae > Pinus > Pinus tabuliformis. Next base: position 814,041,815 of record CM062819.1, on the reverse strand, counting down.
GTTTAGATATATTTATCATTATATGCTCATTTGCTCTTCAATTATTATTTTTCATTCAATTGAGATTCATTGTTTGATTAGGATTCCAGTTCCATTGGATTTGTTGTTAAATTTAGATTTGCTATAGATTATCATTGTTGTGCAGTTGTTACAGTTCTCTTTGTTGATTGAGTGAGTTAGTTTTAATTCTATTTGAATATTGCCAAGCATGATTCTTTGCATTTTCATTCAGATTCATTTGATTTCGGAAGAAGCTAAATAGAGTTACATAGTGTGTTAAGAGTTATTTCTTCCATAGTTATTTCTTTAAGAATTGTTTGGAGTGAGTTGAAGAAATAGTTATTAGTGATTGCAACAATTTATCATTAGATAGCCTCTGAATTCACTGCACATATAGTGCTGACACTCTAGAGATAAAAAGACTTACCTTGGGTTGACAATTAATGTAGGAATTAAGATTTTCTATAAAAAGACATCTTAGTGCACCAACACTTGTCACATGTATTCTTCTATTATTTGCGGGGCAGTGGAGAAATTGGTATTTAAGAGTATAGAAAAATGAAAAAAATGTAATCTTCAGAAGTAATCCCTATCCTCAATGGTTGACAGAGGGTACTGGGTATCTTATAGATGCAATTTTAAGAAGTAATAGTGAAGCATACATTTCACTTAATTGTTAGCCCCTTATCCAACAACAAGTTTGAAATAAATAAAATTATTTTCATGCAAGAATGGGATGTCCCCTGCTTCACACATACATGGTAATCCTTCACACCATCAAAAGATCCCCATGCCATAGATTTTTCTATTTCTAGAATTTTCAGAGTTCTAGGAAGCTTTATGTTAATAGGTTTCCAGATTCCTCCATAGGAAAATCTAACTTGATGTCACACTTGGATTGAAAGAATTTTTTCTTTGAAAGGCCATTTCATTACACTTCACCCTAAGTTGATGGTATCAGTGGGAATATATATTTTTCAATCTATGTATGTCTTATTTCTTCTTTACTACTAGTCATTGTCAGTAGTGGTAGCTCTTGATAGTTCTTTGTCACTAGTCATTGTCACTACTAGTCTCTTCTTGGTATGCCAAGCATGGAAAGCTAAAGTAGGAAATTCAGTCCATGTAAGCTGGGTGTATGCATGATGAACATGGGGAAGGAAACTGTTTGTGAATGTTTATATATGTATTTCCAGGTTAGAAATCAAGACTACTTGGAATGAGACAATCCACAAGATCGAATCTTTGGAGAAAGTGAGTCTGCAGTCTAGAAAAAATATTATAGACATGTAGTGTGAAGCATAAAGGCTACAGGAAAATAATAGGATGTGGTAGTTTATTACATATTATTTTGTTTGGATATGTTTTGAATGTTTTAGGAACATGGTTAGAAGGGTATAGAATCAATATGTTTTGGGAATTTCTATGTTATTAATGTAGATTTTAATAAGGTCATTTGAACATATCAGTTGAAATAGATCTCAACCTATAGTTATTTGTCTACATTAATCACTAGAAAACCCATAATTATACCCACAAAACCCCAAAATGTGGTAGATATCACTTGAGGGAGATGCATGAAATTTGCTACAAATATAGGGAAACTCAATGAAATTTAGTTCAACAGGAGAACATACATGTTTCACTTGCCTAAAATTGATGTTGACGAAGAAACATATAGTGTCATGGAGAATTTGGTGAAACATGATGAAAACCTTTGTGACTCGTTGTATATCCCTAAGGAAGTGAAAACACTGAGGTGTTATTTATTCTAATTGATCAATAAAAATGAGGGAGTTGAAGTGTTGAGAGATAGCGGTCTAATCATCAATCACTTTGGCACCGATGAAAAAATAACCAAGGTATGGGGTAAAATCAAGAAAGAGATGACAAACATGAACCCCGAGTATATGAACCAATTAAAATCACCATTGATCACCATCACCATCCCTTTTCCTTATTTCACCCTAGACCTTGGTTACTTCTTCATCGCCCTTGCCTTTATTGATCATCTAGAATATCATTTCCACATAGCACCTCAGTGGTTTCACTTCCTTAGGGAGATATAAGAAGCCACAAAGATTTTCCTTATGTCTCAACAAATTTTTCATGACACTAGATGTGCATTAATCCACATTAATTCTATTGACATTAGAATTAATGTGGATTAGAGCACATCTAATGTCATGAAAAAAATGTTGAAATTTGTTGAAATAAGCAGTAATATATTTTAATTTAATATCTTTCACTTTACTACAAATTCTTATCAAGAATATGTTCTTTTGAAATTTCTAACTGATTATAATCCTTTTTATAGTATTTATTTTACTTATACCCTTTTATAGTTATTGTGTTATCTATTAAGTTAATTACAATCTTTCAGAGTTGTAAAAGTGCGAAAGGTTGTTCTTATGGGGAAGGCAATGCAACGAAAAAAATTGACTGTTCTAGAGATCATTCCAAAGAGTAAGTCACACCAAAACATAGAACTACAAAAATATGTTAAACATCATTATTTAAACTTATTTTGTTCCTCTCTCATCCTCATTCTTTTGTCATTCTAGTTCTATAGATTGTAACAAGAAAACATAAGGGTTTGATTTTCTTGTGTAAAATATTTGTCCTCATTCTTTTGTCATTCTAGTTCTATATATTGTAAGAAGAAAAGAGAATGGTTTGATGTTCTTGTGTGAGATATTCATTCTTTCATCTTTCCCTTCTTTTGCACTTATTCCTCATAGAGAGATTGAGATCAAGTACTAGCATGGAGTATCAATCATGGTGGATTGGTTGTGTTGTATTATTACTAGTATTGTTCCATTCAATAGAGTTTATTTGTACCATTGTGTGTGTTGTCCAAACTGTTGGAAATAATATTGAGAGGGGGGGTGAATCAGTATTATCAACTTAACAATATTTCATTTCCATAAATAGATTTGTATACACTACTTATGTTAATGCAACTTGTATATATACACAACTATGTTTAGAGCAACCAACGTATACCTTGTAAACTTATTATTTAGTCAGTTGATATTTAATCTGTGTATCAGAACCATATAAGAAGTAATAGGTATAGTAAAAACAGAGTAGACAATCACACAAAAGAGCACAAGATATAAGGTGGAAACCTAGTGTGGGTGAAAACCACCTACTGCAATTTGTCTCTATCATCTTTTAATAAGAAACTTCTTTTTACAATATTTCTGTACTAGCGGAGTCTTATACCAACATGCAGGCTTCTACCTGCAGAAGTCTATAGCCTTCTCTCATTCTCCATCTTCTCCTAGAAGGGAGCTACAAACCCCTTAGCTCTTGTACTCGCTAATGTACTAGTACATAGGTGCTGACCTACAGAAGGCAACAACCTTCTCTTTTCTTCCAGGGACCACATTTCATAAATTTTTAGACTTGATCCATCAATAACATTAATCAAACATCAAATATATCTACATCAATCAATCTCCTTTGTGCCAACCAAAACTGAATCAAACAATCACAGTTTTTTTAAAAGATGTAACCAGAGCACAGTAACAGTGACTAGAATGCAGAACCCAGAACACTGCAACATCAAACATAAGTAGCTAAAACATATTTTATGAGACGTACGCTACTTTAATGTGTTGAACCTGCATTCATACGCTATTATTTGAAGGCAGGTCTACGTATACGCTGTTTTGAAATGTCAAACTAGTGTGTATACGTGCCTTTCCTATACTGAACCTCTGTGCAGATCTGTAAAAGATGATTTAACCTTTACAACTATTCAGACATCAATTATACCTAGATCATCAAATTTACAGATTATGACATGTGCCAATAAAAGATCAATGCCACACAAAGATACTTCTCGTCAAGACTAAAGATATTGACCCATCAATAGAACTTTATGCTTCTTCAAGCACTCAGGTTCCTCCTTGATGCAGATCCAACTATGAAACATAACCTAATGACTAGTGGCCAAGATCTTGCTCTTCATTAGATATTCAATACTTGAGTGCCTTTTCCTAATCATCTCCTTCTCCTTTTATAGTCTTATGCCTTACTCAATACCATGGTCCAAAACCACTTAGAAGCAATACCTAGGACCAAATACCTGGGGTCAACACTTCAGTCAAGATACCTTGGATCAATACCATGAGTCAAAATACCAGGGACAAAATACCACAGACCAAAACCAAGTTTTCCAACATGTATGTGCTTTTCCTTGCGTGAAAGTGTGTGTATACGCATATGCGCCTTTTGGTCTGCGAGATCGCGTGTACATGTGGCTTGGTCAAGGGGAACCTGTGTATACTTCTTTTTCTTTCATTCTGTGAGCCTGAACTGTGATCTGCCATCTAAGTGAGTTGCCATCAAGGACAACACCTATGTCATAGCGCCAAACCTGTGCCATAATGCCAACAATCTCCCCCTTTGGACTTTATGGCAACCCCAAGTCATTCTCCCCCTTTGTCATCAAGGGCAAAGGGTTATGCTCCCCCTGAGTACATGCTGAATTCTTTGATATGCTAAAGTGTGTTGATCATGCTCCCCCTGACTATAAGAAAGGTCTGTAAAGAGATTTTTTACAATAAGAACATGACTCTATACATCATAAATGACCTTCCTATCACCAAAGACTCATACATACATCCATCGGGGATATACCAAGATTGACTCATCCATCCAACCAAGGGGGATATACCAAAAGTTTATACATGATAAAACAAGAACATTACATCATCCATCCCAGGCATAGTGGGGAAACAAAATAGGTCATTACATGACCTTGATAATAAAAGATATACATGACATAGAGGCAAAATATCTAAAACAAGACTATGATAGTCATCAGCAACTATCAACAGTAGCATCTGTCAATCACCATCTAGACCAGCAACCATGGTCTCCCTTTGCGCTTGAATAAAAAATAACTGTGAAATTGTTCCAGGATCTTCCAAGATAATGCCAATAATGCATTATTAGAAGTATATGTTCCCCCTAAACCTATGCTAGATGATCACTGTCAAAGCCATATCAAACTCTTTTCATCCTAAGTCTGGCCCACTGATATTCTTCAAACCAACATATACGTGGTTGTATCTATAGCAACTAGTGTATGTACGCGGATACGCTTCATGAAATTTGCGTACAACCATTGTTCTTTTAAATAGGTAAGTGTCAACAACAGGATGATGCATCAACTACTCCCAACTTCTGTCTGAGGTATTCAAATGTCTCTCTTGGTAGTGGTTTGGTGAATATATCAGCAGCTTGTTCCTTAGAGGGAACATACTCCAATTTGACCTTTTGTTCAAGTACTTGTTCCTGGAGAAAACGATATTTGATAGGTATGTGCTTGATCTTGGAATGCATGACTGGATTCCTTGAAATATTGATTGCACTTGTATTGTCACATAGAATGGAGATGGGTGGAGTACATGTTATCTGAATGTCTTGCAATGTTTGCATCATCCAAAGGAGTTGTGTGCAAAAAGATGCAGCAACCACATATTTTGCTTCAGCTGTAGATAATGCAATTGAACTTTGTTTCTTGCTAAACCAAGACACCAATTTGGAACCCATATAGAATGCACCGCCACTAGTGCTTTTTCTGCCATCCATTCTTCCTGCCTAATCTGCATCTGTATATGAATGAAGTGTGAGATCTGTATCTCTGGGATACCATAAATGAAATTTTTGTGTCCCTTGAATATATTTAAAAATCCTTTTGATTGCTTGAAGGTGTGCTTCCTTTGGATTTGCTTGCAATCTTCCAACTATTCCCACTGCATGCATGTTGTCTAGTCGGGTACCTGTTAGATAGAGCAAACTACCAATCATGGATCTGTATGTTGGTTGATGTACTGCTGCTGATTCATCATTTGCGCTAATGTTACATCCTGTTACCATAGGAGTACATACTAGTTTAGAATCTTCCATTCCATATTTCTTCAAGATCTGCTTGAGGTACTTGGTTTGTGATAGAAAGATACCATCTTTATTTTGTTGAACTTTTAAACCAAGAAAATATGTGAGCTCACCAAGAAGGGACAATTCAAATTCTTTTTGCATTACCAAAGAAAAGTTTTGACTCATGGTTTCTTCGGTACTCCCAAAAATGATATCATCAACATACACAACAAGTATTCGCAATTTATCATTGTCAACATTTATATATAGATTGCTATCAGCTGATCCTTTTGAAAAACCTTGTTGATGAAGGTATTTGTCAATAAAATAATACCAGGTCCTTGGAGCTTTTTTTAGACCATAGAGAGCCTTTCGAGTTTGCATACAAGTTTTGGATCATTTCCAAGAATGAATCCATCTAGTTGCTCAATATATACTTCTTCTTCTAGGTCTCCATTAAGAAAGGTAGATTTCACATCCATTTGATATACTTTGAACTTCTGAAAGCTACAAAGAGCATGGAACATTCTTATGGCTTCAAGTCTAGTGACAGGTGCAAAATTTTCTTCAAAGTCTATACCTCATTCTTGAGCATACCCTTTACAAACATGTCTGGCCTTGTTTCTAATAACTTCTCCATTTTCATTCAGCTTGTTTTTGAATATCCATTTGCTTCCTGTGACATTCTTATCATGAGGTCTAGGAACTAGCTCTCAAGCTCTTCATTCATGGCCTTGACCCAACATTCATCTTTGCATGCTTCATGTACATTTTGCGGTTCGATGGAAGAGAGCAATGCTAGATAGCTTGAAGCATCTGTAATAGTTCTTCTTGTCTGCACACATGCCTCTTTCTGTCCCAAAATTTGAGTCTTTGGATGATTTTTTTGAACATATCTAGATGGAGTCTTTTCTTCTACAGTCATCTACTCTTCTGGTGCTTCATTAGTTTCTTCTTCTTCAAAATTAGTCTAATTTGATGTGGAAGGATAATCCTCATCATCTTCCCACTCTTCAGTTTTTACCTACTTTGGATTTTTTCCTGCTTCATCAACCACAACATCAATAACTTCAACAAGTCTTCCTAGTCTTTTATTATAACACTTGCATCCTTTACTTTAGGAAGAGTAAACAAGGAGAATGCCTTCATCTACTCTACATTCAAACTTGCCAAGTTTTTCATCAGTCCTTTTGATGTAGCATTTGCTTCAAAAAACTTTGAAGTATTTTATAGTAGGAGTCTTACCATACCAAAGTTCATGAGGAGTTCGACTGCCATTTACCTGAACATTCATTTTGTTGAGAATTGTGACGACAACAAATGCAACATCACCCCAGAAGGTTGTAGGAGTTCTAGAATCATCTAGCATAGCACGAGCCATTTTTTGAATAGTTCTGTTCATCCTTTCTACCACTCCATTATGCTGAGGAGTCCTTAGGGCAGAGACTTCCCTTCTTATTCCATGTTCTTCACAGAAGCGAAGAATTCATCCGAGGTAAATTCCCCTCCTCGATCAGATATGAGACATTTTATTTTGCGATCTGATTCATTTTCAACCAAAGCTTTGAAGGCTTTGAAATTTTCAAATGCTTCATCTTTATGCTATAGAAGTCCTATCCAACACATTATGGAAAAGTCATCAATGAACAATATAAAGTATTCTTCTCCACGAGGTGACTTTTTCCTTGATGGACCACATAAATCAGTATGAACAAGTTCAAGCGACTTACTAGCTGATCCTTCTTTCTGAGGGAAATCTATTCTAGTTTTCTTACCAAATTGACATGATTTGCATATTGTATTTTCTGGAATTCTGATGTTAGGAAGATCGCGAATAACCTAGAATTTGCATGCTTTCCTTATCTGATGGAAGCTTAGATGCCCCAATCTTCTATGCCATAGCCAGTGTTCATCATTTTTGCTTAGATAACATTGTTGATGTCCTCCCTTGATTAAGTATAAATTATTTGGAGTTCTTATGCCTTTGGTCATTGTTTCTCCCATATCAAGCTCACAAACAACACATCAATTTGATCGAAATACTACTTCATTTCCTTGATCACACATTTGACTAACACTCAATAGATTATGATTTAAACATCAACCTACATAACATTCCCATCTTTGAATTTTTCTCTTAAGAGAACAGAGCCTTTAACTTTTATGACTGCAGGGGTGTCATTTCCAAATGAGGACTTCCTTTCTTTTCCTAAAGCACCATATGACTGAAGTTTTTCTTTATCACCTGTCATGTGTTTCGAGCATCCACTTTCAATGTACCATTGATTTTATTATCCTTCTACATATAAGGCTATACCACATCTTTCGGTTTGGGGTTCTTTCTTTTTCCATGTTTTGGGACCCAATGAAGCTTGCTCCTTCTGAGATGTTTGTCGAAATTTACTTCTGCATTCAGATTCTTCACGACCGAAGTCGTTATAGATAGACCATTCTATTTAATTTTCAAGATTAGAAAAGTTATTGTAGGTCCTTTTCATGATCCCAATCATATTCATTTCATTGTGTTCTTCTCTAGTCATGATGGTCTTGTAAGAAATACATTGTGAAGCTTTGTGTGCAAAGTTATGACGTGAAAAACATTGGCCATTAAAGAAATTTCTGCGATTATCGAATCTACTGACGTGATGATTGTAGTTTCCATTGATATTCATTCTTGAAGCAAATTAAGAATGATTTACCTGTGGTTGGTTATAGCTTGTGTTCATCCTTGAAGTACATTGAAATCGATTTACCTGGTGATCTGCTTTAACCCTCTGCTGACGATTGTCAACCTGTTCATTTCTCCTTGCTGCATCAAGATAGCTTTTGGAGGTTGATTGCTTCTGTGCTTGAGATGGTTCTTCAGTATATCCAAGACCTATCTCTATCAGAGGAGAACACTGCACTTTGATAATTTCATCTAAGTTTTCTGATACTTTAGCAAACTTAAGATTGAGAGCTTTTGTTTTCTCAATTTCTTTTCTTAGACCCACAATTTCACATTCTAAATTCTCATTGTGTTTTTCGCTTTCAGCAAGTTGGAATGTAAGAGTATCTATAATCATACTCTTTTCTTCTAGATAGATTTTAAGTTTAGAAATTTCTTCATAGAGACCATCTTCATCTAAAGCATCCAAGACATCTTCAAAAACCATCAGATGTCTATAATCATTATTATTTTCATCTTCATCACTATTTGATAAACCATCACTATCTTCATCCGTATAGTAGCTCTTCTTATTTACACTTTGTTTTCTATTCCATTTTTCCGATTCCTTACCTTTATCAAGTTTATCTTTACGAGGACATTTGGCAGCATAATGACCTATTCTTCCATAAGAAAAACATTTGAAAGGTAGTTTACCTCTGAATCTTCCAGAACCCTGTTGAAGGTTCTTGACAAAGTTTGATTCTTCCTCTCCTTTTGATTTATGTCCTAACTCATTAAGTTATCCTTTTCCTGAAGCTTTGAATATGGCTTCTCTCATATCTAATGGACCCCCTCTTCTCATTTTGAAAGAAGTTGGGATTCCGTGCTGCTGTGACATAGTAATACTCTGAAGATCCTCCTTTTCTTCTATGGAAAAAAACTTTTGATTCAAACTTAGAAGACAAGGATCTTAGAACATTTTCAACTAAAGTAACTTCTTTTATCTCTTCACCCAAGTTTTTCATGCGATTAACAATCTCATCTATACATAACAAATAATTAGCTACACTTTCATCATTGTGCATTCTGAGAGATTGTAGTTTTGCACATTTTACTTGATCGTCTCCTTCATATATTAGAATGATCTTGTCCCATATTTCCTTGGCAGTTTTGAGATAAATAACCTTGACGAATTGTGACTGTGACAGACTCTCCAATAGAGTATTGACAACCTTTAAATTTGTTTCACACTGCTTTTTATCTGCCATATCTGTAGGGGTTGCTAATGGAAATGTGTATCCTCCCTCCATGATATTCCAAACTTTTGTTCCAAGAGAATGAAGATAGGCTATGGTTCCTACCTTCCAATAGACAAAGTTTCTCCCATCAAAGATTGGTGGCCTGATGGATGCCTCTCTTTCGTAGTTGCTGATGATGATAGATCTTCCTTTAAGCGATCAAGCTTCTTCTAAAGGACCTTCTCTGAAACTAATTGTTGGAAATAATACTGAAAGGGGGGGGGGGAATCAGTATTAGCAACTTAACAATATTTCATTTCCATAAATAGATTTGTATACGCTACTTCTGTTAATGCAACTTGCATATATACACAACTATGTTTAAAGCAACCAGCTTATACCTTGTAAGCTTATTATTTAGTCAGTTGATCTCTAATCTATGTATCAGAACCATATAAGCAGTAATAGGTATAGTAAAAACAGAGCAGAAAATCACACAAAAGAACACAAGATATAAGGTGGAAACCCAATTTGGGTGAAAACCACCTGCTACAATTTGTCTCTATCTTCTTTTAATAAGAAACTTCTTTTTACAATATTTTTGTACTAGCGCAGTCTTATACCAGCATGCAGGCTTCTACTTGTAGAAGGCTACAACCTTCTCTCGTTCTCCAGATTCTCCTGGGAGGGAGCTACAACCCCCTTAGCTCTTGTACTAGCTGATGTACTAGTACATAGGTGGTGACCTACAAAAGGCTACAACCTTCTTTTTTCTTCCAGGGACCATGTTTCATAAATTTTCAGACTGGATCCATCAATAACATCAATCAAACATCAAATATATCTACATCAATCAATCTCCTTTGCACCAACCAAAACTGAATCAAATAATCACTTTTCTGAAAGCTGTAACCAGAACACAGTAACAGTAACCAGAACCCAGTGCACAACCCAGAACACTACAACAACAAACAAAAGTAGCTAAAACATATTTTATGAGATGTACGCTACTTCAATGTGTCGAACCTGTTTTCATACGCTGTTATCTAAAGGCAGACTTGCATATACGCTGTTTTGAAAATCCGAACCAGCATGTATATGTGCCTTTGCTATATTGAACCTGTGTACAGATATGTAAAAGATGATTTAACCTTTACAACTATTCAAACATTAGTTATACTGAGATCATCAGCTTTACAAATTATGAAATGCGCCAATAAAATATCAAAACCACACAAAGATACTTCTCTTCAAGCCTAAAGGTCTTGACCCATCAATAGAACTTTTTCCTTCTTCAAGCACTCAGGTTGCTCCCTGATTCAGATCCAGCTATGCACCATAACACAATGAACAGTGGTCTAGATCTTGCTCTTCATTAGATATTCAATACTTGAGTGCCTTTTCCTAATCATCTCCTTCTCCTTTTATAGTCTTATGCCTTACTCAATACCATGGTCCAAAACCACTTAGAAGCAATACCTAGAACCAAATACCTGGGGTTAACACTTCGGTCAAGATACCTTGGATCAATACCACTGGTCAAAATACTAGGGACCAAATGCCATGGACCAAAACCAAGCTTTCCAACATGTACGTGCTTTTCCTTACGTGGAAGTGCGTGTATACGCATACGTGCCTTTTGGTCTGTGAGCCTGTGTGTATACGCACCTTGGTCAAGGGGAACCTGCGTATACTTCTTTTTCTTTCATTCTGTGAGCCTGAACTGTGATCTGTCATTTGTGTGAGTTGCCATCAAGGACAACACCTGTGTCATAGCGCCAAACCTGTGTGATAATGCCAACACAAACTTGTTAGGACTTGGTTCCACCAGCTACTTTTGATAATAAAGACAAATTTTCATTTGTGACCGATATTTCTTAGGCTTTCATTTGTGCTTATTCTTTGTTCTTATTAAGGTTTTAGTGATATGATTCTTATTGTCTTTCACCCTATTCACTTTTTATCTTTTCATTTTCTTTTAACTCCATAAAAGGCACTAGTTTATTGAATCTTATGTTCTTGATCTCTCATTTAAAATGAATTTTTGCATCAAACATTGAACACCATGCATCTTTGGCATATCTAAGTAGGCATATGGGTCATTTTATTACTGTTTTAAATCAAATTTAGCAAGATTAGCTTTCTATAATTTCACCTTTATTATGTTTTTCTTGGTTTCTGTGCATTTAAACATAAGAAAACATTCAAAATACCAAAAACAAAAAAATTATATTTATTAGGGCATCCATAAATTATCACTGTAATTTGTGTTTTTTCATTTAAATTAGTAGATTTTCCATCATATAGTTGCATTGGGTTACATGCTCAGCCTTATATTAATATTTGCATATATTTCCATTTCATTTTTGACCTCAGGAGAAATTACTTATTGCTATAAATTCTGTTTTGCTACTTTGTTGGTGCATTTTTCATAATGATAATTGCATTTGGTTTTGTCAGTTCAGTTAGAAACAAATATTGCATCATTTTTTGTGCATTCTTCTCATTCTCATATCATTTATCAATTGTTTTTTTATCAATTATTTATTATTAATGTAGATTTAAATAAGATCACTTCAACATATCAATTGAAATACATCTCAACCTCTAGTTATTTGTCTTGTAGGTGATTCCTCCTATATTCAAAAGTGCTCTCAGGCATGACATGTGGGTGTTTGTATTATGTAAGAAGGTTAAGGATCATTGGTACCAGGTAGATTATAACAATAGTATAAGATTGATGTAGTTCAACAAAATAGTTCTAGAATTTGTTATTCCACTTTAAATGCAATCAAATTTTTAAATTTGTTGTGACTCAAGTAGCTGATTGACTTTCATATATAGGTAGTTGAAGGGGAATTTCCAATTATTGCAGCCCGTGGGTGAGTGTTTTAGCCTCAAATATTTTTGCGCCTCTATGGATTTTATTTTTCTGTGACCTAAGACTTCCCTTCTTGTGTAGAGAGGAGAACATAACATACAAGGAACTTGATCCTCATTCCCGGGTGTTGATTTTGAAAGCACTATGTGAGCTTGTGGTTGAGGTATAAAGCATATTTTCATTTCTATTTTGCTGGTATCATGAAAACACAATGATTCCATTCTTCATACATTGTGACCAAGTTTAAAGGAAGGCATGAATTTGTTGGTATTTTACCTTTCGTGTACTTTTGGTGATAATTTATATTTTTAAATAAAATTACATTTTTCCTGAGTAAAATTGTTCTTGGTCGCCTCTTGATCAACATCTCAATTTGTTGTAATGCTTCCAAAATAGTTTGTAGGTAACAAGATCTCTGTTTTTATAGTAAACAAAATCATTGGGTGTCTGTTTGGTGGTGCCAATGCTTGCAACCATTACATCTATATCCATGTTTTTTCAGATTTTCTTTAGTTGCATATTTTTCTTACATTTAATATGTCTGACAAAAACTAATTAATGTGACCATTAGCTTTTGGCCTTTCATACATGACAACAAGAGGACATTCAACCCCATATCTATAATTCTCTTAAGCATGGAGTTCAAATCTCAACATTTTGTAGTGAGAGGATCTAGGGTTGATTCACATGGAATAGATATTATGGAGTCTTTGATTTTGCATTCTTGTTTATAGACTGTTGTGATTCTCATGATTTGAAGGCCATATCAGCCTTATTATGAGTTCATTTGTTACAATTTTAGAAGTTATACCCAAAGCCTTAATTGTTATAAGGTCGCGATTCTGGAAATAGATTGCACAAAAGAATCCAAATTTTAAGTACGTGAGTGCCTTCCTCGTTGAATGGGACCATAGGTACGATCATGACAAGTGGTATTAAAGAGGCATAGCTCCAGGGCTTATTGTGCCAAACCTATCTTTCTTCTTCTTTTTGGTTCATTCGAGGCACTTTTACTCAAGTATTTACTATTGTTATAATTGATGTGTTCATCATGTTACATTCTTTATTTGATTTGTTTAGGAAGTTGTGATAAATTGATTCTAATACTTATATGCTGGATTGATTTTAAGGTACAGGGATGATTCCATTATTGGTCATCATTTATATAGGGATGTTCGAAAGATTGAGGTAAAAAATAAGACTAAGGGTAAAGGTCATTTGTCCTTGCTAGTGGTTAGCTTCCAGTGGGAAACGATAGCAACCAATTTTGATGAATTTCAAGTTGCAGTGGTAAGTAATTTAGTACACAAACATCTTATCCCGTTGACAATTTTTATGATATCCATTGCAATCAGAAGTTTAAAGGTTTAAATTGTGAAAAATTGTTGTGTTAGATAATATATTTCATTGCGTGAAGAATAAAAAACTTAAAATGATAAATAAATAAGTCACTTCATAATGTTGGCATTACAAATACTGCATGCAAGTTTTGCAACGGAAGTGCATCTCCAGCTTAGCATGTCTAGTGGAGATTCATGTCCACCATGACTTTTTGAGCACGATTTCAGGCTGAATCATTTTTTTTTCTCACCCTTTCTTCCTTGGAAAGGCCCTCCCCTTTCGTACACTCAGATAATTACCAACAACTGCAATGTTTTAGGGCACACAATTTATTTAGTGGCTAATGCATTTATAGAAATCCAGGTGTATGGCTTATTTTCATGATGAACCTTCCTCCCATAGCTATTAGGGGAATTGAGGATTTTTTAGCTAGAATTGGCCTTGCTTGTAAATGCCAAATTATAAGTTTTTCATAAATATGTTGAACACATTCTTTCTTATTATGGAAAAGACTCATATGTTAGCATTTTCTTCTTTTGTAGTTATGTAATTTGCTTGTAATCTTGTTGTTAGATGTAAATCTTGCTTCATGATGTAACCCTTTGCTTCATGAAGTAAAATGGAATTTTTAATAAATAAATAAATAAATGACGATGTCTTGACTCTTCTCTCCATTTCAATGCACAAAATAATACTCCAAGGGTAACTAAAACTTCTTCATCTTATTGGGTGCTTGCAGCTAGTTATTTGTTTGTTGGCTCACATTTGCATAGGAGAATGGAATACAACACTTGCTTGTAGACACATAGTTTTTTTTTTTTTTTTTTTTACTAAATTTAAATTCAGGGTTGTTTGCACTTGCGAGATTTATGTGCTTGCCCACCAACATGCTCTATTTTATGTAGTTTTCAGGAGAAGAAATTATTCTCTTGAAACTACAAAAATATAGAGCAAGTTTTGTGGTCATTTTTCGGGCATTAATATAAATAGTTTATCTTGCAGGCAGTTATAGGACTAAAAAGAACCCCCCAAAAAAATTGTCTTTTTCGGTTTAGCATAGGATGAAAAACACATTCGTAATGTACAGATGACATTAACAACCTTTATGGATTTTAGAGACCTCGCTTTGTATAAAAAAGACAACAAAAACTATTCACCCCTCGCCATAATGTAGAGCTACCAAAAATTACAAGTGACTGGCCTGAATTATTAGATTCCAAAGTGTTTGAAATCTAATTTTTTTTGTTTCACTAATATTCTTTGAATATTTCAACAATGTTTGTACATTTGCAATATATATGACTCTATGCGATCTTGAGAGGCCCTAGATGGCTTTCGAGGCCAATGAATGATAATGCATACATCCTTTGACTATAGATCCACTTTCTAATATCACTAATTTATAGGTTATTTTGGGACGATAGGTTCGCTTGAGATGTTCTTGACTTATGATGCCTTGATTTTGAGATGCTGCTTTAATATTCCAAGTTGATATCCACTTTTTGTTCTTTTGAGTTAGATCTCCACTACAAATTTTATCCGTGCAATTTGTAATAATAGTTTATGTTGTCAAATTAATAATATATTTTAATATGCTTTTCGATGAGACTTCAAATGGTACAAAGTCTTTTAACAAACTTGAGCCCTAGGGGTACTTAGGAAGGTTTTTGCATTGTCTTGTTGGAAACTCTTCCACTTTCTTTAGGCTAATGCCTTTCTTAATTTGAATTATTATGTCAAATTGGCAATTTAAATCAGTGTCGAGATGGACTATGTTAGATCTGTTTCTCTATAGTTACTTCATTGCAAATGGGTTGAAATTCAAGTGGCAATTATTATGTAAGATTGACAATTTAAACCAATATCTTGGGTGATTAGGAAAATTTCGTTCACTTGCAGCATATAGTATGTTGGCAATATAGAAGCAAGGTTGTTAGCAGGCTTTGTTGAAGATTGATATTATTGGTCTTTTCGTGCTCAAATTCATTCTTGTGTTGATAATATGGTGTTTTAGCAATACATTGAATGGATTCCATGAGTTGTGTGAGTCATGCTCCAGGGTGTGACATTCAAGTAACTCCCTTGACTTATTTTACTGAGTTAAAAATAGCATGTTCATGATTATAGTTTTTATAAAGATATAGATCAGATCAAGCATTTTTTCTTAAATCAATGCCTATGAATGTAATTTTAAGGACTGCGATAACTCTTCACATAATTTTTTAAAGTGTGCTAGCTCAATGGAAGAGCACGTGCCTTACAAGAAAGAGGTTGGTGGTTCGATTCCACTGTGCCCTACCATGAATTAATCAACGGTTTTGTAGTTTATTTTTAATTAGACATTTTTTATATCAATTTATTTCAATGGTGAGAAATTTCTTGATTCATTGTTTTATATTGTCTCTAGAGAGACAAGTGACCTTTAAATAACAAATTTATTCTCTATAGAGAGACAATAGCTAGTAGTAAAGACATATTGTCTGTAATTCCGAGCGCTGTATCTAGAGAGACAAAAATGAAATTGTCTCCTAAAAGACAATAATGCTTGTGTTATATATTGTTTTTATAAAGACAAATTTTGAAGACAATAATTTTTGAGATGACTGGCTTAAAACAATATTTAAAACAATACACAATATTTTTTTTTTTGTGTGTTAAGTTGAGACAATTTATAACAAAAATGGTCTAAAACCCCTTTATATAATAGTGATCCAATATGACACAAATGACAGGTAGGATTTGAATAAATGAATATTCTTTCGCCTATCTCAACAATCACAGTAAGAACAAAAATCTAAAAGAGTACAATTTGCCACCCATGATTTTGCCGGATTCTAACTGCTTTCTGAACATGCAGCTGGACCAAATTAGATGATACGTGCATGTTCTATCAAGCCTCCTTATTTTTTTCGCTTTCATAATCCGGGCAATTTTATTATTCCGTACTAAATATTTCCTTGGTCGTTCTCTTTTTGATAGATTTGTGATTTGTGATTGGAATTCTATGTCTAGCTATTGCTACTTTTAACAGAACGATCTGAACTATCACCAACTCTTGTACTTCCAATCGATCAATCTGTTAATGCATTAAGACCCACTGCATTAAGACGAACCTCCTTCGCTGGGAGATCTGTAGTTCTGACAGGGAGAGGGCCCTGACGGAGTTACGGGACCCCTAAGGGATTCCAACCACTCATTCTTCATCTCAATATTATTCTTATTTTCTATTTCATCTCCCTGAAATATGAATTTCAAATGCAGTGGCCTACCAGCCGAACATTCACTAACCATGGTCACCACCATAAGCATGGCAATCAGCGAACATTATATAATTTTTAATTTATAAATAGAATTTGTTATAATATTATGGGTTGTTGTGTTCAGCGAATACCTCGAGTCCGTATTTTTAGAGTTTGGTAATTTAAGCTATTACATGATATGCATTATTGTGATGAATTTTATTTATGCAGATATTATAGAGTTTCCCTCGTTACATTTATATGCAATTCGATCCATTTACACAACCACTTTTATCTTTATATCCAAATTGGTCCGCTTAAATACCCACTTGTAGCATTTAGGTTGAGATAGACGTTGGTTACGCTAAATAATATTAGTTTTATTAAGTTAAATTGTTAGTCTTTGCCTTAGCGGGGGACTATAACAATTGTTTTTTAATGGTGTATTAGTTCGCTGAGACTTTTTATTAATTTTGATGATTTTCCTCGGGATAACCAAAATATTTAACTTTTTTTTTTTAATTTTAAAATAATTTTATAATTTTTGAAAAAAAAATTATTTTTTGATTTGGCTAGAGCACATTGATGGGACATAATATTTCTTTTTAAAGTGTATTTTTATTTTCGGTAGTTGAATACAATTTTGCTTTTTTTTTGGGAAACAATGAGAATTTTGGCATGATTTTGATAAAATCCTGCGGTATTTTTTGGAAATCCAAGTTATAGTTGTCAACCCCCATGTTTTTGGGTGCCCCAAGGTTTTTTGATAGTTTTTGTTCCAATTCCACCATCAAAAACATGATTCAAGAACTCTTTAAAAAAGGACTAAATTTCGACTTTGTTTGGTTGTCTGAGCCAAATTGATGCATCATAGATAATGTGCTTTCACTGTCTTATTTGTCAGCACCGGACAAATCATTTCAAAATGAAAAAAAGGATAATTTTGTAAATCATCATTCTATCAATGAGTACTCTAACACTTATACTGACACTAACACTGTTATGCGTGACAGTACTAGTGCTTTGCCTGGGTTGTTTATGTAAGCTAGTGTGGGGGTCATCTGCAGTAAAGGTGGTATGAGGAGTTAGCATGGGTGGTTTAGCCAAACCTCAAAACAGTGAGATGAGGTGGTATCAAACATTAGGGTAAAATGGTTTTGCTTGTTATATTTACAACCCAATATCAAATGAGATGACAACACATAAGCAACATTTTTTCTTAATTTTAGTAATGCATGATAAGTAAAACATTAATGTTTGTTTAATAAATTGTCTTGGGCAAATTAAATTGATGTAATTAGCTAAATTATTTTTAAATGGAAAAAAAAATTGTAAATGGCCATCTAGTCGATGAGTGCTTTAAAACTAACACTGTGTAGTTCATCACTTTCTTTATCTGATATCATTGTAGTGGGTGACACCATTACAATCAGTAGCTCGTCCCATGGTAATTTACTAATCTACATGCATTCAAGCAAAGTGATATTTAACCATTTGAGTACTCAACTGGATTTATGGGCTTCAACTAACCCATGGCCTCACTATCCTCTATTGAAATGATCTACGGAGATATAGTAGTTGTATCGAACTAAGAATCAACCTGAGAAATTGTTGTTTCAACTACTCCTTCTATTACTTGCTCTAGCTCTTAATCTCTTAATCGTGTCAAATGGGATCTAGTATGGGTTTTCTCTAGCTTTCCATCTAGATTCTTGATCGCTTCCAGCGACGTATCCACAAAATCAAGCTAGCGAAAGAAAGAAGAAAAGTAAGAGCCCTACCAAAGGAATGGATGCGTAGGAGGAAGTGTCATCATAAAGAAGTTGTGAGCCTTAGAATGACATGGATAAATATTCACAACAATTCGGACCACGACTAGGTTGAGGATGAACACCATGAGACCGCCATGGATGATGAGACAACCAATAGTGTGACAAAATAGGGGCAGTGAAGTCATTTTTTGAGTGTTTTTTACCTTTTTGAGGTCTCAAAACCTGCCCAAATTTCTTGGCCATAGGTAGGCAAGTGTAATTTTGCATGACAAATCTAAAAATGCTGAGTTTTTGTGATTTGGAGGCCTCTAGCAAAAGCGAGAACCACGTGGCGTGGCGCATAGGGCAGAAAAACCTGTTTTTTGTGCCAAAAATTTGCAAAATGCAAAAATTGCTCCAAATTTCTTGAAATTTGGGTTGAGTATTCTTTATCAAGAATGATGTTGGGCCAAGGAAGCCTCAGCCAAGATCTAAAGTCCTTCATCCTCTTTTTTCCTCCTTGATGCTCTCTTCAACTTTGCTTTTAAACTCCTCATTCTTGCTTGACACACGAAGTTCCGGGACAAGTAATAATATGACAGGTTTCTAAGCATATTCTTTTCATTGACGGCCTTCTCCGGCTTCCTCTCCAAGTGTATATTGACCCTTTCGAGCCATGACTCCCTGTCGGCATTGATTTCTTGTTCCAATGAAGTGAACTCCACCCTCCTCCTTTAGGCAACTTGGCGATTCTCCCGAATGTTTTGCAACTCCATAATCACCTGCTGGTCCTCAAGCTTTTTGTTCCTTTTCTCTAGGTACTGTATAGCCCATTGTGCTCTATCCAAGTTGGTAAACAAGGCATCAATGTCGCCTGCTACTCCTTAATGATTTCTCTAAGGTTTGTGCCCATATTGGTATCATCACCCTCATTGAGGATGAAATTAGTCTCCCGCTCACATGATGGTCCTTCTTCCTATAGCGGCCTCTTGCCTCGGTCTTGAACCTGCTGTGTTGATGATGGAAGTGAGGCCCCTTCCACTCCGGGTGGAGATAACACTCTCTTTGCTGCTACAAATAACCGTCTAGTGCCCTGCTGATAGGTGATGAACACTGGCACACTAGCAGTCTGTGTCTCATGGCCCTCATGCTGATAGGAAGGTCCACCTGTCTCATGCCCAACCTCTGAAGGTCCCTGTGAAGCTCTGAAAAACTCATGAGAGATGAAGTCATCCCAAGTGATGCCCTATAAACCAAGCTGATGACCGACCACAATTTCGATGAGAGCAAAATGATAAATACTATTGAACTGCTGCTGAGGGGTCTTATGCTGCACAAGAGTGGTCATCTTGTCTATGTTTCAGCATATGAAGTAAGGAATGTTCATCATTCGTACCTGAGTAAAATGCATCAACAACCTGATTTGATAAGCATATAAGCGGGAGAACCGGCCCTCACAGGTGAAATACTTCATGATGAGTTTCATTAAAGGAACATATTCATCTCTAAGGTACTGAAAAGGAAACACTCTCTTGAGCTGTCTCAAAAAGTCGAGCTTGATGTACGGTTCTGTTAAAATTGGCAACCATTGCAAAACTTCACGTGGGTCATCTTATTCATGGCTAATAATATTTTTATTAGATTCCTCTAGTCGAGAGGTGTAGGATTGATATAACTATCATCCAATTCCGATAAGTATTCATGGAGATATGAATTTATTTTGATTATGGAATTATTATCAAGTCGACCTACAACTAATGTAGGCTCAGAAGCCCAACAGTCGCATCTATTCACCCACCAACGTTGTGTATAAATATAAGAGGACTTTACCTCATTTGGACTCACTCATCTCATCACATCTCTCTCTCTCTACTGCGCAGATATGAGTCTCTTCTCTACTGCGCTGAAATGGGTCTCTCTCTCTCACACATGTGAAGCCGGAAGCTGTTGAATTTGAAGCTGCAACTGCAGAAGTAAAGATTGACTTGCGTGGACTAGAAGATCTCCTCATCTAAACTATGTTGTAGGTTCATCTGAACCTCCTCTGGAAGCTGAAACTTTTGGTGGTGGAATGAAGTCAATCGGACTGTCGGTTTGTGAGATATGGTCTGCCCTAGTTTGATAATGAAGCCGCTAATGCTGATGCTACTGATCTAGGGTTTGCTACTACTGATATGAATTAGATTTATTGTACTATTTCTCTCTGCTGAATTATTGAAGATAAAAGAAGATTTGATCAAAGGGTTTCCCCACACATTGTGGGGTTTGTCCCTGGCTAGCCGCCACATCTTGTGTCTCTTGTCTTGGCTTGTTTTCTGTCGATCATTTAATGTTCTATTTGCACTTTACTTTATGTACATGTGATTGCTAATCGGTGGAATATAATAAGAAAAAGAAGTAAACTGTTATAAGCATAGAACATACCATAACTTAACATGGTATCGGAGCTGAGGTGAAGACAAAGCCCGAGCAAGAGCAAGAGCAATCATTGAAGAGAAGATTGGCAAGGCTATCCTAAAAGAACTATGGGGTCCTCAACACTCTTTCCTGCCGAAGAAAAGCTCCGTGAGAAAGCTGACTATCACGGATGGAAGATGTCTATCGATCTAACCCTTGAAAATCAAGGAGTGTTGGACCATGTAAGAGGCAATATTGTTAAGCCTTCATCAACATCTGCTGCTGCCTGGAACAAATGGAAAAATGGAGAAGTCAAAACAAAGAAGATCATCTGAGACTCTATCGACAAGAGCTTGGTGGCCTACATCTCTGATCTAGACACCTCCAATGAAATCAACGATAGACTGGTGAGTTTATTTAAAGTTAATGATGCAAATCAAGTTTTGTTTCTTAGAAATAAGTTGAGGGAAATCAAGAAGGGTAAAGATGAAAGTATGCAAGCATACTTCTTAAGAATCACCGAGATCAAGAATGATCTCCTATCTATTGGGGAAACCATTACTGACAGAGAAATGGCACTCACAACTCTCGAAGGATTACCATCTGAATGGTATCTGTTCAGGACTACTCTTCTGAGCAATAATGTAATTCCTAGTTTTGAGGAATTAATGGCTAGATGCATTCAAGAACAAACAAGGGTAGAAGAGCAGGAAATTCCCTTGCCTAAAGGTCCTCCTACTACTTTTTCTTCTCATGCTAAGAAAAGAAATAATTCTGGGTCTAAATCGAAAAGAAAGGCCGAGTTTAAGGGTGGAAGAAAAGGACGATGTTTCATTTGCAATAAAGCAGGTCACTATGCAAGGGAATGCCCTGATAAAAAGGACTCTCACCGTGACAATGATCAAAATCCCTTGCATGGTAATCAAAGGAATGGAAAATTCAACAACAAAGGAAAAAGGAATGCGGGAAATCAAGGAAAAGGGCAACCATTCAAGAAGGCTAGAAATTCCAGGTATGAATCTAACACTGTTGACGATAAGCAGGCTGAATATTATCTACCAGCTGCTTTATCTACCTCGCTCCTTCGGACTCAATGGGAATTTGACTCATTGATAGTGGTGCCTCAAGACACTTCACTGGTTACAAAGAAGTACTCTATAATCTTGTAGAGAAAGAAACTAACCTGGAAATTGTCCATGTGTTGTGGGGAAAAATGCCTATGCAGGACAATCCTATCCACCTAAGGTGTGACAGTGCCTTAGCAACAAACAGAGACAGCTATTCTAGTATTATTCCTTTGTGAATTAAGAATGAAGAGAGATGGGTGGACTAACCGGTGTCTTCCGTTTGTCCCTCGATCCAGTTTCTCTTCTCTTTGAGAGTTCCCAGCTACTTGCCTTCACGCTCGCCCAGCTTCAACAGGTTCCTGCAAGATCACAAGAAGAGAACACTACACAAAGACATAGATTCATATTCATAACTAGTTCAGGATTAGAAATAAACTAAACATACTAATGCAATCATACATCAAAGATACATCAGTATATAGGAGAAACCAAGATAGCTTTATTCATGAATAACAAGGTTCAGGAGGAGATACAACCAAGAGAGTTCCAATCCAGCATCTACCTCCCAGCGAATGAAATCCTTTCTTCACCTCCCTTCAAAGCATTAAGCACCCAATGATTCCAATCTCAAACCAACAAAATTCTTTGCAATAACAAAATTCCAGCCTCCTGGATCTCATGGAGGAGAGATCCATATATAGATGTTTGGAGAGAGGATGAGTCAGCTTGAGATCTGACTAGTGTCCTCTCCCTCTGTCAGTTTCTTCTTCCACTTGGAGACTAAGAGCCTCTTACTCATCACTTAGTCGAACTCATCAAGGCAAGTGTCATGGAGGAAAATTCTGGAAGCTTCCACAGTCTTTACACCTCGCACAAAGGACCCTGCCATTTGTCATTTCCCGCTCAGCGCACCCTGGTAGTGCTTCCACCTGCGTTGCAACGCAACCAGCCAGTGTAGCCTCTGCATTTCAACGCAGGCAGCTAGTGGAGCCTCTGAATTGATCCTGAATTGACTTGTTTTTTAGCAGTTTCTGGTGGAGAACTTCTGTGAATTGCTGTGGTTTGTTAGCCTTGTTCCTCTAGGGGTAGGAACAACATGTTTAGGGACTTTGGATCCCTTGGATTATCGACATTTCATGCTTATAGCTGTAAGGCACAAAAATGTCTATAACAGTTGCCCCCTAAAGTATGAGGCCGTTTATCGGGTGAAATGCTTTATTAGGAGGATCCGAAGTTCTTTCAATGCTGGGAGGAGACCTGTAATACAATACAATACAATACATTATTTTCATACTTTTTTCACGATCTAGCTGAGGCGGGCATTCCCATGCTCAGCTTTATAAATTCATTTTCATGTACATATAACAGACAATCGTCTGATGATAGATTGATGATTCTGATAGAGCCATCATCCTTTTGGTAGGATGATTATCTGTGCTGTAAAGCTGTACATTTCTATGTCTTTATTTTCCGAAAATATATCGCAACCCGGATGTATGAAACTAGATTCGGGGTCTTCAATCTCGTCTGATCTTCACTCTAAGTACAAGTCGATCCATGTGAGAATTGTTCTGAAGTCGAACATGGAAAGACATCGCTTGATTACCAGTCAATGATGTAAACTGTTAACAAGCGCGAGAGGAATCACCGATAATGAAGATGACCCTCAAGGTACTGCAGTACAATTCACGTGGTGTGAATAGAGGACTTGGCGTCGAACATCACGCCAAATCTTTCGGTCGAAGGTCATTGATGTGTACCTGTCGCCGGAAGTGAGAAACTTGCCATTGAGGCATGCAAGCTTCAAAGTACTGAAGGGGGTGTTCCTAGATCAACTTCTTGGATAATGAGCTGATGTCGACAAGAAGTGATCCGTCAAAGGAGGGCCTTAATGAATCCCACATCAATGACACGGAACGACGCTAATGATTTTGATGGAGGTGAAAATGATCTGATGATATATGATTCAGGGTGGCGGTCATGAAAGAGTATAATGTATGGTAGTGGATGGGACACAGGTGACTTCTCTGAACGACTTCTCTTGAACATATGGCGACACTTATGTGATGGATCGGTATCATTACCCCAAATATGGATGGTATGGCGAGACCATGGCGAGGTGACCAGTGAATGAAACAACCCAACCCGATTGTGGTACGGAGGAAAAGTGTCATGTTCAAGAGCGACTTGCTACCATCAAAGTTTTCTTGAGTTTCTCCCAATTTTTCCCCAGTCATTGCTGACCAGTACCTCTTTATTTTTGTCAAGCTTGAGGAGGATAACATATGCTTGTTCTATAATTTGCCCTTCGGGAAAACCCATCGCTATGTTTTAACGAGCCTAGCGATAGTGAAACTCGTTCTCGTCTAAAGACAAGTTTGTCGCTATTTAATGCTTTTAATGAGTCTAACGACAAAGATAACTCGGTCCTTTTCATTTTTAGAGAGTCTGAAAAGGTACGTAAAGTCAACTCCGAAAGTCCTTTTTCGTCATCTAATCCCTTAAGTCCGAAAAAGTATAAAACAATACAGAAGGGATGAGTTTTCGATAGTTTTAACGAGCCGAACAAAACAAGCGCTCGATCTTTTTGTGCAATAATCCCTCAGGTCCAAAAAGATTAAAATCTAGAGGAGGGATAGCACTTCCCGTCGCTTTAACGAGCTGGAAGGCCGAAACTCGGCAATCTCTTCATATTTTACGAGTCAGATGAAAAGAGCTTAAAGAAGACTCGTCTTTTGAGGAACGAGTGATAAAACGGGTTAGCAGCTGATTGCAGGTATGGGTTGGAATTTTCCAATCACGGCAGTGTCACAAGGATGGCTAGTGAAATCACTCTTCGCAGCTGTTCCTCAAAATGGGTAAACAATCATATGGAGGTGAACGATCGGCCAATGGAAAAGTGGAGGTGACGGTGCAAACACGACCAAGGCTTTAATGGCTGATAATATTACATTCACGGTGGTTATTTACCGGAATAGTTCATTTTTTAACGAGCTTAAACGCGGGCGGAAACATTTGCTCGATCTTATGTTTATTTTTTAACGAGCATGAACTATGCGCTAAAACTGCTCGGACTTATGTTTATTTTTTAACGAGCATGAACTATGTGCTAAAACTGCTCGATTTTCCAGTCATATGATAAGAATGTCTCATGTAAGATTCCATTTTTTATGGAGCTTGCACCTCACAAAGCTATGATCCTGGAATCCTTTCTTTATGCAAGTTTGGAAACGACTAATCCTACGAGTTTAAAGGGTTAGAGGTCCTAAAAATTTAAAAAATAAATAGCCGCCCCTTGCTTGCACTCCAAAAGGTTTGCATGCCCCCAGGTATAAAACAGAGTTTCAAGGTTACCTCTACTTCACTTCCGCCAAAACAATTGTTTTACCGAGAGAGGCCTACCTCTTTCAGGTTACCCAAAGATTGTCCTGTTAATCTTTCAAACAAAACACTTCTTCGGCGATGTCCACCGAGATGAACAAAGGTGAGTGATTCTGTTCTGTCAAACACATAACTTTGACAAAAGAATCTTATTCTAGAACAACCCATCTCTCAATCACGGACGGGGTACGGACTAGTCATATTCTCCCGCGGAAACCTACTCTATACCCAAAGTTTTCCTGCCGAAACAGACCAGGACGCATGCCCCCTGGGTTCCAGTCATATCCCTCCGAATTACTCGCGCTCATCGGGAGGACGGACCGTGGGTTGAGACATTTCTTGCGTGAAGAGACCATTTAGGGATGGTATATGACTATTTGCGATGCGTGATCCGGGAAATGAAAGCTGGTCCACGAGCTTGACCACTCTTCCTTCGTGCGGAAAACACATTACTCTAAAGAGTGAGTAGACGATGGCTCCCATGCAATATATATAGTCTCGTCCAAGGAGTAGGTTATAATCCAAAGGTCCTTGAACGACCATCACGTTCATTTGAACGGTCTTCCCTCTCAATGTTATAGGCACATTGGGGAGGATCCCTAAAGGTCGACTGGTTCCTTTATCAAAGCCTGTCAGATTTCTCATTTCAGGAAAAAGCGCTGGCGAACCAAGCGCTTTCCAAGCAGTGGAGGAAAGGATACTCACAGATGCCCCTTCATCAATGATGGTGCCAGCCATGACCATTCTGTATATTTGGATGATAATTCTGAATGGTATGCTTGCTCGAAAACGGGGTCTGCCTAGTTGGTTCCATTCGAAGGAGACAACTAGTTTGCTTGGTGGTGGGACCGAATAAACGGCCGGGTATCGCTCTGACGAACTTCCTTCCTGTGATAAAGGAATGGGGGGAGTGCCCCCGTATTTGTCGGAGTCTGTGTTGATGAAGAGAATTTGGACGGTGTCGTCTTTATTCTCTTCTGTGATGGTATCATTCGAAGATAGAACCTCTGAAGGCGAGACCGGGTCAACTGCCGCCTCGACCTTTTGACTTTCATCAGGTATGGATTCAGACGGTTCATCCTCAAGGATAGGTGCTTCGGCTGACCACCTGAGTGGGCCAGCCAGGTTCTCAACTG
Organism: Pinus tabuliformis; assembly: GCA_031772625.1. Classification (NCBI taxonomy): domain Eukaryota; kingdom Viridiplantae; phylum Streptophyta; class Pinopsida; order Pinales; family Pinaceae; genus Pinus; species Pinus tabuliformis. Next base: position 814,014,839 of record CM062819.1, on the reverse strand, counting down.
GTGAAGGACTTGGCAGGAGCTTTTGTTATCCAGGAGGAAGTTGCGCTGGTAAAACCGGGCGATCTTCCAAAACTCTTTTAGCCTCGTCTAAGAAGGGACAACGGTGGATGGCATGGTCACCTTCACACAGTTTGCAGGGAAATCTAGCTCTCCCTCTCTGTCCTGTGGCTTCATTTTCACTAGTTGACGGTGTGCTGTCAACATGGCTATCAGAGGTTGACGCCACCGAATTGTGCAAACGGGGAGACCAGTCCCTTAGTATCCGAGGGATGCAGGGACAATCTCTGTGGAAGTGGTCTCCCTTGCATATGACGCATGGCGATTTAGGCCTAGTCAGTGTTGTGTGTGGATTTTTGTCAGACGACACTTGTTTGCCCCTAGTCGCTTTTGGCTCCTTCTTCTTCTCTTTCTTCTTCTTTTCCTTCTTCTACTTAGGAACTTGGTTTTTTGTTTTACTAGTTCCGTCAAGCGAAGAGGAAGGAGGAGAGGAAGAATTAGGTGAAGTAGAAGGCTGGTTGGTAACTCTGGTCTGGTCTAACTGTTGATTCGACTGTTCAGGAATAGTGGTGTTCTGAACGACATTGGTTGAGAAGAGCCAGACCGGCAAGCCAATTCTCAGTCCTGGAAGCGACAATGTGGCCATATGGGGCACACCAAAATCTCCATTTCCTCAACCTAAAGATCAACGCAGGAAAAAGGGGTGATTGTTCCGTTTAAAATAAATTTTAACGACGCTTTAGACACAACTTGCTTTTTCAATTTTAAAGAGTGGAGAAAAAGCTAAAGATGACTCTAGTCTCCTTCGATGTTTTAATGAGCCCGAAGTGACAAATGGTCGGATGGACTTTTTCCGTTATAGAGTCTGGAAAAGGCCAAAAAGAACTGCTCTGGAGTTCTAGGTAGAGGGTGTGCCAAACTTTTCACAAAACCGCAGAATACTTTTTAAGGTATGGGCAGTCAATCTTCCTGAATGCTGTGTTCAGTGCATTGCGATCAGTAGGGCGGCCGACACAGCTTCCTAAGGATAAAGGTTTTATGCCTATAGGGGTCTCCCAATATATACTCGACGGTACGTGGGAGCACAATCCGTACTGGCGCTATCGTCCCTCAGGAGGAATCACCCACCATCAGCGAGATCGACAGTCACCAGGCTTTACGACGCCGGAACACGTCTCTAGCTTAGACATCTATGTTGTGCGTTAAGTTACAAAGCGTCGTTAAGTTCATTCAATTTATTTTAGGTTGATCTTTCTTAGAAGTTTGCCTTTTGAGGTTCACCACGAGATGTAGATACAACTCCTAAATGCAATCTAAAAGATGATAAGCAAATTTGATCTCTTTTTCAACAATGAAAATCCTAGCTACAAAGGGAAAAGAAAGACACCATCTTTTCTCAAAGAGAAATCAACACACTCTAAATGCACTTTTCCTAAATCAAGCATGCAAACTATCAAGATGCAAATGCACAATGCAGGTGTTTGTTTTCCACTCTCTTAATATTGATGCCTAAAAAGAAAGCTTTTTGTACAACTTTGAATTTGCTTTTAAATGACAAATACAAACAAGTTTACTTTTTCGAAATCAGAAAGGGTAGAAGAGAATACAACACTTCACGATTTTCGAAATGAACACTTGTTTCGACACTTAAAAGAGACAAACTCAAACCAAAAGCAAAAGTAAACGTATAATCAACTGTCAATCAGCCAATGAACTCTCTTCTAAGATCAAAATCAAAAGATCTGAATCAAGGGCTACAGGTCGACTATTTCACTCTTGCAAAGGAAAACTGTAAATGACGCCACAAACACATAAAAACACTCATAGTCTTTTTGTACAAAAGGAGGTGGAATTAAAGCAGAGAAAAGGAGTTTCAGATAGGTATACTGACTGATAACAGGCTGCAAAAAACAAAGATAAAACAGAGCTAAAAGAAACAGAGAACCACAGCTGCACAAGGAAAAGACTGATCAACGCACTCTTAACACAGAGGTTTTGACATTCAGCGCAGGTAGCCTTCACGGGACCTGCGTTGAAATGCAGAACCTCTTCACAGAGTCTGCGCTGAAGCAGAAACGAGAGTTTTTTCTGGGTTCTGGGTTACAGTTTGCAGTTAAATCAACAGTTTTTGGCCGGATCAAAGCTATCAATTAGGTACAATCAAAGGGATGATTTGAAGGAGGGCTAAGATCTATCACAAAGGATCATCAAATCATTTGTGAGTCCATTGTTCAGATCATAGATAAATCCAGTGATTGGATCAAAGCAGCAGTTGTCTACTTCACATCTGAAAATAGCAGATGTAGTTCGATTGCTGCTCTTGAGTCTATGAAACAAACAATGATAGAGACACAAATAAAATGACTAATCAGATTTCCCCAGCGGAGTCGCCAATTTGTTGTGGGGAAAAATGCCTATGCAGGACGATCCTATCCACCTAAGGTGTGACAGTGCCTTAGCAACAAACAGAGACAGTTATTCTAGTATTCTTCCTTTATGAATTAAGAATGAAGAGAGATGGGTGGACTAACCGTGTCTTCCGTTTGTCCCTCGATCCGGTTTCTCTTCTCTTTGAGAGTTCCCAGCTACTTGCCTTCTCGCTCGCCCAGCTTCAACAGGTTCCTGCAAGATCACAAGAAGAGAACACTACACAAAGACATAGATTCATATTCATAACTAGTTCAGGATTAGAAATAAACTAAACATACTAATGCAATCATACATCAAAGATACATCAGTATATGGGAGAAACCAATATAGCTTTATTGATGAATAACAAGGTTCAGGAGGAGATACAACCAAGAGAGTTCCAATCCAGCATCTACCTCCCAGCGAATGAAATACTTTCTTCACCTCCCTTCAAAGCATTAAGCACCCAATGATTCCAATCTCAAACCAACAACAATTCTTTGCAATAACAAAATTCCAGCCTCCTGGATCTCATGGAGGAGAGATCCATATATAGATGTTTGGAGAGAGGATGAGTCAGCTTGAGATCTGACTAGTGTCCTCTCCCTCTGTCAGTTCTTGCTTCCACTTGGAGACTAAGAGCCTCTTACTCATCACTTAGTCGAACTCATCAAGGCAAGTGTCATGGAGGAAGATTCTGGAAGCTTCCACAGTCTTTACACCTCGCACAAAGGACCCTGCCATTTGTCATTTCCCGCTTAGCGCACCCTGGTAGTGCTTCCACCTGCGTTGCAATGCAACCAGCCAGTGTAGCCTCTGCATTTCAACGCAGGCAGCTAGTGGAGCCTCTGAATTGATCCTGAATTGACTTGTTTTTGAGCAGTTTATGGTGGAGAACTTCTGTGAATTGCTGTGGTTTGTTAGCCTTGTTCCTCTAGGGGTAGGAACAACATGTTTAGGGACTTTGGATCCCTTGGATTATGGGCATTTCATGCTTATAGCTGTAAGGCACAAAAATGTCTATAACAGTTTCCCCCTAAAGTATGAGGTCGTTTATCGGGTGAAATGCTTTATTAGGAGGATCCGAAGTTCTTTCAATGCTGGGAGGAGACCTGTAATACAATACAATACAATACATTATTTTCATACTTTTTTCATGATCTAGCTGAGGCGGGCATTCCCATGCTCAGCTTTATAAATTCATTTTCATGTACATATAACAGACAATCGTCTGATGATAGATTGATGATTTTGATAGAGCCATCATCCTTTTGGTAGGATGATTATCTGTGTTGTAAAGTTGTACATTTCTATGTCTTTATTTTCTGAATATATATCGCAGCCCGGATGGATGAAACTAGATCCGGGGTCTTCAATCTCGTCCGATCTTCACTCTAAGTACAAGTCGATCCATGTGAGAATTGTTCTGAAGTCGAACATGGAAAGACATCGCTTGATTACCAGTCAATGATGTAAACTGTTAACAAGCGCGAGAGGAATCACCGATAATGAAGATGACCCTCAAGGTACTGCAGTACAATTCACGTGTGGTGAATAGAGGACTTGGCGTTGAACACCACGCAAAATCTTTCGGTCGAAGGTCATTGATGTGTACCTGTCGCCGGAAGTGAGAAACTTGCCATTGAGGCATGCAAGCTTCAAAGTACTGAAGGGGGTGTTCCTAGATCAACTTCTTGGATAATGAGCTGATGTCGACAAGAAGTGATCCGTCAAAGGAGGGCCTTAATGAATCCCACATCAATGACACGGAACGGAGCTAATGATTTTGATGGAGGTGAAAATGATCTGATGACATATGATTCAGGGTGGCGGTCATGAAAGAGTATAATGTATGGTAGTGGATGGGACACAGGTGACTTCTCTGAACGACTTCTCTTGAACATATGGCGACACTTATGTGATGGATCGGTAGCATTACCCCAAATATGGATGGTATGGCGAGACCATGGCGAGGTGACCGGTGAATGAAACAACCCAACCCGATTGTGGTACGGAGGAAAAGTGTCATGTTCAAGAGCGACTTGCTACCATCAAAGTTTTCTTGAGTTTCTCCCAATTTTTCCCCAGTCATTGCTGACCAGTACCTCTTTATTTTTGTCAATCTTGAGGAGGATAACATATGCTTGTTCTATAATTTGCCCTTCAGGAAAACCCATCGCTATGTTTTAACGAGCCTAGCGATAGTGAAACTCGTTCTCGTCTAAAGACAAGTTTGTCGCTATTTAATGCTTTTAACGAGTCTAACGACAAAGATAACTTGGTCCTTTTCATTTTTAGAGAGTCTGAAAAGGTACGTAAAGTCAACTCCGAAAGTCCTTTTTCGTCATCTAATCCCTTAAGTCCGAAAAAGTATAAAACAATACAGAAGGGATGAGTTTTCGATAGTTTTAACAAGCCGAACAAAACAAGCGCTTGATCTTTTTGTGCAATAATCCCTCAGGTCCAAAAAGATTAAAATCTAGAGGAGGGATAGCACTTCCGGTCGCTTTAACGAGCTGGAAGGCCGAAACTCGGCAATCTCTTCATATTTTACGAGTCAGATGAAAAGCGCTTAAAGAAGACTCGTCTTTTGAGGAACGAGTGATAAAACGGGTTAGCAGCTGATTCCAGGTATGGGTTGGAATTTTCCAATCACGGCAGTGTCACAAGCATGGCTAGTGAAATCACTCTTCGCAGCTGTTCCTCAAAATGGGTAAACAATCATATGGAGGTGAACGATCGGCCAATGGAAAAGTGGAGGTGACGGTGCAAACACGACCAAGGCTTTAATGGCTGATAATATTACATTCACGGTGGTTATTTACCGGAATAGTTCATTTTTTAACGAGCTTAAACGCGGGCGGAAACATTTGCTCGATCTTATGTTTATTTTTTAGCGAGCATGAACTATGCGCTAAAACTGCTCGGACTTATGTTTATTTTCTAACGAGCATGAACTATGTACTAAAACTGCTCGATTTTCCAGTCATATGATAAGAATGTCTCATGTAAGATTCCATTTTTTATGGAGCTTGCGCCTCACAAAGCTATGCTCCTGGAATCCTTTCTTTATGCAAGTTCGGAAACGACTAATCCTACGAGTTTAAAGGGTTAGAGGTCCTAAAAATTTAAAAAATAAATAGCCGCCCCTTGCTTGCACTCCAAAAGGTTTGCATGCCCCCAGGTATAAAACAGAGTTTCAAGGTTACCTCTACTTCACTTCCGCCAAAACAATTGTTTTACCGAGAGAGGCCTACCTCTTTCAGGTTACCCAAAGATTGTCTTGTTAATCTTTCAAACAAAACACTTCTTCGGCGATGTCCACCGAGATGAACAAAGGTGAGTGACTCTGTTCTGTCAAACACATAACTTTGACAAAAGAATCTTATTCTAGAACAACCCCTGTCTCAATCACGGACGGGGTACGGACTAGTCATATTCTCCCGCGGAAACCTACTCTATACCCAAAGTTTTCCTGCCGAAGCAGACCAGGACGCATGCCCCCTGGGTTCCAGTCATATCCCTCCGAATTACTCGCGCTCATCGGGAGGACGGACCGTGGGTTGAGACATTTCTTGTGTGAAGAGACCATTTAGGGATGGTATATGACTATTTGCGATGCGTGATCCGGGAAATGAAAGCTGGTCCACGAGCTTGACCACTCTTCCTTCGTGCGGAAAACACATTACTCTAAAGAGTGAGGAGACGATGGCTCCCATGCAATATACATAGTCTCGTCCAAGGAGTAGGTTATAATCCAAGGGTCCTTGAACGACCATCACGTTCATTTGAACGGTCTTCCCTCTCAATGTTATAGGCACATTGGGGAGGATCCCTAAAGGTCGACTGGTTCCTTTATCAAAGCCTGTTAGATTTCTCATTTCAGGAAAAAGCGCTGGCGAACCAAGCGCTTTCCAAGCAGTGGAGGAAAGGATACTCACAGATGCCCCTTCATCAATGATGGTGCCAGCCATGACCATTCTGTATATTTGGATGATAATTCTGAATGGTATGCTTGCTGGAAAACGGGGTCTGCCTAGTTGGTTCCAGTCGAAGTCGACAACTAGTTTTCTTGGTGGTGGGACAGAATAAACGGCCGGGTATCGCTCTGACGAACTTCCTTCCTGCGATAAAGGAATGGGGGGAGTGCCCCCGTGTTCGTCGGAGTCTGTGTTGATGAAGAGAATTTGGACGGTGTCGTCTTTATTCTCTTCTGTGATGGTATCATTCGAAGATAGAACCTCTGAAGGCGAGACCGGGTCAACTGCCTCCTCGACCTTTTGACTTTCGTCAGGTATGGATTCGGACGGTTCATCCTCAATGATAGGTGCTTCGGCTGACTACCTGAGCGGGCCAGCCAGGTTCTCAACTGGTGAAGGACTTGGCAGGAGCTTTTGATATCCAGGAGGAAGTTGCGCTGGTAAAATCGGGCGATCTTCCAAAACTCTTTTAGCCTCATCTAAGAAGGGACAACGGTGGATGGCATGGTCACCTTCACACAGTTTGCAGGGAAATCTAGCTCTCCCTCTCTGTCCTGTGGCTTCATTTTCACTAGTTGACGGTGTGCTGTCAACATGGCTATCAGAGGTTGACGCCACCGAATTGTGCAAACGGGGAGACCAGTCCCTTAGTATCCAAGGGATGCGGGGACAATATCTGTGGAAGTGGTCTCCCTTGCATATGACACATGGCGATTTAGGCCTAGTCAGTGCTGTGTGTGGATTTTTGTCAGACGACACTTGTTTGCCCCTAGTCGCTTTTGGCTCCTTCTTCTTCTTCTCTTTCTTCTTCTTTTCCTTCTTCTCCTTAGGAACTTGTTTTTTGTTTTACTAGTTCCGTCAAGCGAAGAGGAAGGAGGAGAGGAAGAATTAGATGAAGTAGAAGGCTGGTCGGTAACTCTGGTCTGGTCTAACTGTTGATTCGACTGTTCAGGAATAGTGGTGTTCTGAACGACATTGGTTGAGAAGAGCCAGACTGGCAAGCCAATTGTCAGTCCTGGAAGCGACAATGTGGCCATATGGGGCGCACCAACATCTCCCCAAGAGGAGAAGGGACTAGGATTTCCACCAAGGGGAATTCCTTGGTTGGTGTGCTCCATTTCCTCAACCTAAAGATCAACGCAGGAAAAAGGGGTGATTGTTCCGTTTAAAATAAATTTTAACGATGCCTTAGACACAACTTGCTTTTTCAATTTTAAAGAGTCGAGAAAAAGCTAAAGATGACTCTAGTCTCCTTCGATGTTTTAACGAGCCCGAAGTGACAAATGCTCGGATGGACTTTTTCCGTTATAGAGTCTGAAAAGGGCCAAAAAGAACTGCTCTGGAGTTCTAGGTAGAGGGTGTGCCAAACTTTTCACAAAACCGCAGAATACTTTTTAATGTACGGGCGGTCAATCTTCCTGAATGCTGTGTTCAGTGCATTGCGATCAGTAGGGCGGCCGACACAGCTTCCTAAGGATAAAGGTTTTATGCCTATAGGGGTCTCCCAATATATACTCGACGGTACGTGGGAGCACAATCCGTACTGGCGCTATCATCCCTCAGGAGGAATCACCCACCATCAGCGAGATCGACAGTCACCAGGCTTTACGACGCCGGAACATGTCTCTAGCCTAGACATCTATGTTGTGCGTTAAGTTACAAAGCGTTGTTAAGTTCATTCAATTTATTTTAGGTTGATCTTTCTTAGAAGTTTGCCTTTTGAGGTTCACCACGAGATGTAGATACAACTCCTAAATGCAATCTAAAAGATGATAAGCAAATTTTATCTCTTTTTCAACAATGAAAATCCTAGCTACAAAGGGAAAAGAAAGACACCATCTTTTCTCAAAGAGCAATCAGCACACTCTAAATGCACTTTTCCTAAATCAAGCATGCAAACTATCAAGATGCAAATGCACAATGTAGGGGTTTGTTTTCCGCTCTCTTAATATTGATGCCTAAAAAGAAAGCTTTTTGTACAACTTTGAATTTGCTTTTAAATGACAAATACAAACAAGTTTACTTTTTTGAAATCAGAAAGGGTAGAAGAGAATACAACACTTCACGATTTTCAAAATGAACACTTGTTTCGACACTTAAAAGAGACAAACTCAAACCAAAAGCAAAAGTAAACGTATAATCAACTGTCAATCAGCCAATGAACTCTCTTCTAAGATCAAAATCAACAGATCTGAATCAAGGGCTACAGGTCGACTATTTCACTCTTGCAAAGGAAAACTGTAAATGACACCACAAACACATAAAAACACTCACAGTATACTGACTGATAACAGGCTGCAAAAAACAAAGATAAAACTGAGCTAAAAGAAACAGAGAACCACAGCTGCACAAGGCAAAGACTGATCAGCGCACTCTTAACACAGAGGTTTTGACATTCAGCGTAGGTAGCCTTCACGGGACCTGCATTGAAATGCAGAACCTCTTCACAGAGTCTGCGCTGAAGCAGAAACGAGAGTTGTTTCTGGGTTCTGGGTTACGGTTTGCAGTTAAATCAACAGTTTTTGGCCGGATCAAAGCTATCAATTAGGTACAATCAAAGGGATGATTTGAAGGAGGGCTAAGATCTATCACAAAGGATCATCAAATCATTTGTGAGTCCATTGTTCAGATCATAGATAAATCCAGTGATTGGATCAAAGCAGCAGCTGTCTAGTTCGCATCTGAAAATAGCAGATGCAGTTCGATTGCTGCTCTTGAGTCTATGAAACAAACAATGATAGAGACACAAATAAAATGACTAAAAAGATTTCCCCAACGGAGTCACCAATTTGTTGTGGGGAAAAATGCCTATGCAGGACGATCCTATCCACCTAAGGTGTGACAGTGCCTTAGCAACAAACAGAGACAGCTATTCTAGTATTCTTCCTTTATGAATTAAGAATGAAGAGAGATGGGTGGACTAACCGGTGTCTTCCGTTTGTCCCAGCTACTTGCCTTCTCGCTCGCCCAGCTTCAACAGGTTCCTGCAAGATCACAAGAAGAGAACACTACACAAAGACATAGATTCATATTCATAACTAGTTTAGGATTAGAAATAAACTAAACATACTAATGCAATCATACATCAAAGATACATCAGTATATAGGAGAAACCAAGATAGCTTTATTGATGAATAACAAGGTTCAGGAGGAGATACAACCAAGAGAGTTCCAATCCAGCATCTACCTCCCAGCGAATGAAATCCTTTCTTCACCTCCCTTCAAAGCATTAAGCACCCAATGATTCCAATCTCAAACCAACAACAATTCTTTGCAATAACAAAATTCCAGCCTCCTGGATCTCATGGAGGAGAGATCCATATATAGATGTTTGGAGAGAGGATGAGTCAGCTTGAGATCTGACTAGTGTCCTCTCCCTCTGTCAGTTCTTGCTTCCACTTGGAGACTAAGAGCCTCTTACTCATCACTTAGTCGAACTCATCAAGGCAAGTGTCATGGAGGAAGATTCTGGAAGCTTCCACAGTCTTTACACCTCGCACAAAGGACCCTGCCATTTGTCATTTCCCGCTCAGCGCACCCTGGTAGTGCTTCCACCTGCGTTGCAACGCAACCAACCAGTGTAGCCTCTGCATTTCAACGCAGGCAGCTAGTGGAGCCTCTGAATTGATCCTGAATTGACTTGTTTTTTAGCAGTTTCTGGTGGAGAACTTCTGTGAATTGCTGTGGATTTGTTAGCCTTGTTCCTCTAGGGGTAGGAACAACATGTTTAGGGACTTTGGATCCCTTGGATTATGGGCATTTCATGCTTATAGCTGTAAGGCACAAAAATGTCTATAACAGTTGCCCCCTAAAGTATGAGGCCGTTTATCGGGTGAAATGCTTTATTAGGAGGATCCGAAGTTCTTTCAATGCTGGGAGGAGACCTGTAATACAATACAATACAATACATTATTTTCATACTGTTTTCACGATCTAGCTGAGGCGGGCATTCCCATGCTCAGCTTTATAAATTCATTTTCATGTACATATAACAGACAATCGTCTGATGATAGATTGATCATTCTGATAGAGCCATCATCCTTTTGGTAGGATGATTATCTGTGCTGTAAAGCTGTACATTTCTATGCCTTTATTTTCCGAATATATATCGCAGCCCGGATGGATGAAACTAGATCCCGGGTCTTCAATCTCATCTGATCTTCACTCTAAGTACAAGTCGATCCATGTGAGAATTGTTCTGAAGTCGAACATGGAAAGACATCGCTTGATTACCAGTCAATGATGTAAACTGTTAACAAGCACGAGAGGAATCACCGATAATGAAGATGACCCTCAAGGTACTGCAGTACAATTCACGTGGTGTGAATAGAGGACTTGGCGTCAAACACCACGCAAAATCTTTCGGTCGAAGGTCATTGATGTGTACCTGTCGCCGGAAGTGAGAAACTTGCCATTGAGGCATGCAAGCTTCAAAGTACTGAAGGGGGTGTTCCTAGATCAACTTCTTGGATAATGAGCTGATGTCGACAAGAAGTGATCCGTCAAAGGAGGGCCTTAATGAATCCCACATCAATGACACGGAACGGAGCTAATGATTTTGATGGAGGTGAAAATGATCTGATGACATATGATTCAGGGTGGCGGTCATGAAAGAGTATAATGTATGCTAGTGGATGGCACACAGGTGACTTCTCTGAACGACTTCTCTTGAATATATGGCGACACTTATGCGATGGATCGATAGCATTACCCCAAATATGGATGGTATGGCGAGACCATGGCGAGGTGACCGGTGAATGAAACAACCCAACCCGATTGTGGTACGAAGGAAAAGTGTCATGTTCAAGAGCGACTTGCTACCATCAAAGTTTTCTTGAGTTTCTCCCAATTTTTCCCCAGTCATTGCTGACCAGTACCTCTTTATTTCTGTCAAGCTTGAGGAGGATAACATATGCTTGTTCTATAATTTGCCCTTCGGGCAAACCCATCGCTATGTTTTAACAAGCCTAGCGATAGTGAAACTCGTTCTCGTCTAAAGACAAGTTTGTCGCTATTTAATGCTTTTAACGAGTCTAACGACAAAGATAACTCGGTCCTTTTCATTTTTAGAGAGTCTGAAAAGGTACGTAAAGTCAACTCCGAAAGTCCTTTTTCGTCATCTAATCCCTTAAGTCCGAAAAAGTATAAAACAATACAGAAGGGATGATTTTTCGATAGTTTTAACGAGCCGAACAAAACAAGCGCTCGATCTTTTTGTGCAATAATCCCTCAGGTCCAAAAAGATTAAAATCTAGAGGAGGGATAACACTTCTGGTCGCTTTAACGAGCTGGAAGGCCAAAACTCGGCAATCTCTTCATATTTTACGAGTCAGATGAAAAGAGCTTAAAGAAGACTCGTCTTTTGAGGAACGAGTCATAAAACGGGTTAGCAGCTAATTCCAGGTACGGGTTGGAATTTTCCAATCACGGCAGTGTCACAAGGATGGCTAGTGAAATCACTCTTCGCAGCTGTTCCTCAAAATGGGTAAACAATCATATGGAGGTGAACGATCGGCCAATGGAAAAGTGGAGGTGACGGTGCAAACACGACCAAGGTTTTAATGGCTGATAATATTACATTCACGGTGGTTATTTACCGGAATAGTTCATTTTTTAACGAGCTTAAACGCGGGCGGAAATATTTGCTCGATCTTATGTTTATTTTTTAACGAGCATGAACTATGCGCTAAAACTGCTCGGACTTATGTTTATTTTTTAACGAGCATGAACTATGTACTAAAACTATTCGATTTTCCAGTCATATGATAAGAATGTCTCATGTAAGATTCCATTTTTTATGGAGCTTGCGCCTCACAAAGCTATGCTCCTGGAATCCTTTCTTTATGCAAGTTCGGAAACGACTAATCCTACGAGTTTAAAGGGTTAGAGGTCCTAAAAATTTAAAAAATAAATAGCCGCCCCTTGCTTGCACTCCAAAAGGTTTGCATGCCCCCAGGTATAAAACAGAGTTTCAAGGTTACCTCTACTTCACTTCCGCCAAAACAATTGTTTTACCGAGAGAGGCCTACCTCTTTCAGGTTACCCAAAGATTGTCCTGTTAATCTTTCAAACAAAACACTTCTTCAGCGATGTCCACCGAGATGAACAAAGGTGAGTGACTCTGTTCTGTCAAACACATAACTTCGACAAAAGAATCTTATTCTAGAACAACCCCTGTCTCAATCATGGACGGGGTACGGACTAGTCATATTCTCCCGCGGAAACCTACTCTATACCCAAAGTTTTCCTGCCGAAGCAGACCAGGACGCATGCCCCCTGGGTTCCAGTCATATCCTTCGAATTACTCGCGCTCATCGGGAGGACGGACTGTGGGTTGAGACATTTCTTGCATGAAGAGACAATTTAGGGATGGTATATGACTATTTGCGATGCGTGATCCGGGAAATGAAAGCTGGTCCACGAGCTTGACCACTCTTCCTTCGTGCGAAAAACACATTACTCTAAAGAGTGAGGAGACGATGGCTCCCATGCAATATATATAGTCTCGTCCAAATAGTAGGTTATAATCCAAGGGTCCTTGAACGACCATCACGTTCATTTGAACGGTCTTCCCTCTCAATGTTATAGGCACATTGGGGAGGATCCCTAAAGGTCGACTGGTTCCTTTATCAAAGCCTGTCAGATTTCTCATTTCAGGCAAAAGCGCTGGCGAACCAAGCGCTTTCCAAGCAGTTGAGGAAAGGATACTCACAGATGCCCCTTCATCAATGATGGTGCCAGCCATGACCATTCTGTATATTTGGACGATAATTCTGAATGGTATGATTGCTGGCAAACGGGGGCTGCCTAGTTGGTTCCAGTCGAAGGAGACAACTAAGTTGCTTGGTGGTGGGACCGAATAAATGGCCGGGTATCGCTCTGACGAACTTCCTTCCTGCGATAAAGGAATGGGGGGAGTGCCCCCGTGTTCGTCAGAGTCTGTGTTGATGAAGAGAATTTGGACGGTGTCGTATTTATTCTCTTCTCTGATGGTATCATTCGAAGATAGAACCTCTGAAGGCGAGACCGGGTCAACTGCCGCCTCGAACTTTTGACTTTCGTCAGGTATGGATTCAGACGGTTCATCCTCAATGATAGGTGCTTCGGCTGACCACCTGAGTGGGCCAGCCGGGTTCTCAACTGGTGAAGGACTTGGCAGGAGCTTTTGATATCCAGGAGGAAGTTGCGCTAGTAAAACCGGGCGATCTTCCAAAACTGTTTTAGCCTCGTTTAAGAACGGACAACGGTGGATGGCATGGTCGCCTTCACACAGTTTGCAGGGAAAAATAGCTCTCCCTCTCTGTCCTATGGCTTCATTTTCACTAGTTGACAGTGTGCTGTCAACATGGCTATCAGAGGTTGACACCACCGAATTGTGCAAACGGGGAGACCATTCCCTTAGTATCCGAGGGATGCAGGGACAATCTCTGTGGAAGTGGTCTCCCTTGCATATGACACATGGCAATTTAGGCCTAGTCATTGCTGTGTGTGGATTTTTGTCAGACGACACTTGTTTGCCCCCAGTCGCTTTTGGCTCCTTCTTCTTCTTCTCTTTCTTCTTCTTTTCCTTCTTCTCCTTAGGAACTTGGTTTTTTGTTTTACCAGTTCCGTCAAGCGAAGAGGAAGGAGGATAGGAAGAATTAGATGAAGTAGAAGGCTGGTGGGTAACTCTGGTCTGGTCTAACTGTTGATTCGACTGTTCAGGAATAGTGGTGTTCTGAACGACATTGGTTGAGAAGAGCCAGACCGGCAAGCCAATTGTCAGTCCTGGAAGCGACAATGTGGCCATATGGGGCGCACCAACATCTCCCCAAGAGGAGAAGGGACTAGGATTTCCACCAAGGGGAATTCCTTGGTTGGTGTGCTCCATTTCCTCAACCTAAAGATCAACGCAGGAAAAAGGGGTGATTGTTCCGTTTAAAATAAATTTTAACGACGCTTTAGACACAACTTGCTTTTTCAATTTTAAAGAGTCGAGAAAAAGCTAAAGATGACTCTAGTCTCCTTCGATGTTTTAACGAGCCCGAAGTGACAAATGCTCAGATGGACTTTTTCCGTTATAGAGTCTGAAAAAGGCCAAAAGGAACTGCTCTGGAGTTCTAGGTAGAGGGTGTGCCAAACTTTTCGCAAAACCGCAGAATACTTTTTAAGGTACGGGCGGTCAATCTTCCTGAATGTTGTGTTCAGTGCATTGCGATCAGTAGGGCGGCCGACACAGCTTCCTAAGGATAAAGGTTTTATGCCTATAGGGGTCTCCCAATATATACTCGACGGTATGTGGGAGCACAATCCGTACTGGCGCTATCGTCCCTCAGGATGAATCACCCACCATCAGCGAGATCGACAGTCACCAGGCTTTACGACGCCGGAACACGTCTCTAGCCTAGACCTCTATGTTGTGTGTTAAGTTACGAAGCGTTGTTAAGTTCATTCAATTTATTTTAGCTTGATCTTTCTTAGAAGTTTTCCTTTTGAGGTTCACCACGAGATGTAGATACAACTCCTAAATGCAATCTAAAAGATGATAAGCAAATTTTATCTCTTTTTCAACAATGAAAATCCTAGCTACAAAGGGAAAAGAAAGACACCATCTTTTCTCAAAGAGCAATCAGCACACTCTAAATGCACTTTTCCTAAATCAAGCATGCAAACTATCAAGATGCAAATGCACAATGCAGGTGTTTGTTTTTCGCTCTCTTAATATTGATGCCTAAAAAGAAATATTTTTGTACAACTTTGAATTTGCTTTTAAATGACAAATACAAACAAGTTTACTTTTTCGAAATCAGAAAGGGTAGAAGAGAATACAACACTTCACGATTTTCGAAATGAACACTTGTTTCGACACTTAAAAGAGACAAACTAAAACCAAAAGCAAAAGTAAACGTATAATCAACTGTCAATCAGCCAATGAACTCTCTTCTAAGATCAAAATCAAGAGATCTGAATCAAGGGCTACAAGTCGACTATTTCACTCTTGCAAAGGAAAACTGTAAATGACGCCACAAACACATAAAAACACTCACAGTCGTTTTGTACAAAAGGAGGCGGAATTAAAGCAGAGAAAAGGAGTTTCAGATAGGTATACTGACTGATAACAGGCTGCAAAAAACAGAGATAAAACTGAGCTAAAAGAAACAGAGAACCACAGCTGCACAAGGCAAAGACTGATCAGCGCACTCTTAACATAGAGGTTTTGACATTCAGCGCAGGTAGCCTTCACGGGACTTGCGTTGAAATGCAGAACCTCTTCACAGAGTCTGCGCTGAAGCAGAAACGAGAGTTGTTTCTGGGTTCTGGGTTACGGTTTGCAGTTAAATCAACAGTTTTTGGCCGGATCAAAGCTATCAATTAGGTACAATCAAAGGGATGATTTGAAGGAGGGCTAAGATCTATCACAAAGGATCATCAAATCATTTGTGAGTCCATTGTTCAGATCATAGATAAATCCAGTGATTGGATCAAAGCAGCAGCTATCTACTTCGCATCTGAAAATAGCAGATGCAGTTCGATTGCTGCTCTTGAGTCTATGAAACAAACAATGATAGAGACACAAATAAAATGAATAAACATATTTCCCTAGCGGAGTCGCCAATTTGTTGTGGGGAAAAATGCCTATGCAGGACGATCCTATCCACCTAAGGTGTGACAGTGCCTTAGCAACAAACAGAGACAGCTATTCTAGTATTCTTCCTTTATGAATTAAGAATGAAGAGAGATGGGTGGACTAACCGGTGTCTTCCGTTTGACCCTCGATCCAGTTTCTCTTCTCTTTGAGAGTTCCCAGCTACTTGCCTTCTCGCTTGCCCAGCTTCAACAGGTTCCTGCAAGATCACAAGAAGAGAACACTACACAAAGACATAGATTCATATTCATAACTAGTTCAGGATTAGAAATAAACTAAACATACTAATGCAATCATACATCAAAGATACATCAGTATATAGGAGAAACCAAGATAGCTTTATTGATGAATAACAAGGTTCAGGAGGAGATACAACCAAGAGAGTTCCAATCCAGCATCTACCTCCCAGCGAATGAAATTCTTTCTTCACCTCCCTTCAAAGCATTAAGCACCCAATGATTCCAATCTCAAACTAACAACAATTCTTTGCAATAACAAAATTCCAGCCTCCTGGATCTCATGGAGGAGAGATCCATATATAGATGTTTGGAGAGAGGATGAGTCAGCTTGAGATCTGACTAGTGTCCTCTCCCTCTGTCAGTTCTTGCTTCCACTTGGAGACTAAGAGCCTCTTACTCATCACTTAGTCGAACTCATCAAGGCAAGTGTCATGGAGGAAGATTCTGGAAGCTTCCACAGTCTTTACACCTCGCACAAAGGACCCTGCCATTTGTCATTTCCCGCTCAACGCACCCTGTTAGTGCTTCCACCTGTGTTGCAACGCAACTAGCCAGTGTAGCCTCTGCATTTCAACGTAGGCAGCTAGTGGAGCCTCTGAATTGATCCTGAATTGACTTGTTTTTGAGTAGTTTCTGGTGGAGAACTTATGTGAATTGATGTGGTTTGTTCGCCTTGTTCCTCTAGGGGTAGGAACAACATGTTTAGGGACTTTGGATCCCTTGGATTATGGACATTTCATGCTTATAGCTGTAAGGCACAAAAATGTCTATAACACCTTGGAGATGACATGAAATACCTAGTGAAAGGTGTAGGCAATGTTTCTCTTAAACTGAATCAAGGTAATACGATTCACTTACAAGATGTATTATATGTACCTGATCTCAAAAAGAACTTGGTATCAATCTCGGCAATGGAAGATAGAGGCTACAAGGTACGTATATGGAAAAATAATGTTAAATATGCCTTTACTCTTGGGTTTAGTGTTGATTCATTATATCAGGTCAATGGAAGTCTGCTAGGTGTCATGTCTTGTGACACAACTCTTTAGTCCAAACTTTGGCATTGGAGGTTTGCCCACCTTCATTAAAAATCTCTACCCGATGTAAGACAGATGGTAACAGGGATGCCCGAATTCCAAGTAGAGAAAGAAGGTGTATGTCCGGGATGTGCCAAAGGAAAGGTCAAAAGGGGACCATTCCCCTCAAGCCAAATCAAGACCTCCGATATATTACAATTGGTTTACTCAGGCGTACCTGAGGTTGGCATTAAGAGGGAGACTGCTACACCACATACTCCTGAGCAGAATGGTGTGGTGGGAAGGAAGAACCACACGATGATGGAAGCTGTCCGGGCCATGCTACATGATCAAAGACTTCCAAAGTTTCTATGGGCTGAAACTACAATCACCACCGTATATGTACAAAATTGATGCCCTCATCAAGCATTGGGTTCCTAAACTCCTGAAGAAATGTTCACCACCAGTCAAAGGGAAGTCATGATTAGTCATGATGTCACCTTTGACAAAGATATGGCTCTCAGCAAGGTGGACAATCTGCTGACTTTGAGTAGCTCTCAAGAAGCTGACACCAGGGAACTGAAAGAAAAGGATGATGAATCAATGCCTGATGTAGAAGAACCCATGGATCCTATTGATCCTCATCCACATGAGCCTTCCTCTTCTAAGAAGAGGCATTCATGGCTTAGGGGGATACTTGATGATGCTGAAGGACATGCTGCACCCTGAGGAACCTTCCATCAAAGTAAGAAACTTAACAAGTGTCAGGGATACTTGACCATCATGAGCACGATCATACAAAATGAACCTTCATCATTCTGAGATGTCATCAAGCATTAACTATGGAAGGATGCTATGACCATATAATATGAGTCTATTATGGATAATGATGTCTGGGAAGTAGTTCCCAGACCCTGGACAAGACAATTGTTACTTCAAAATGGCTTTACAAGATAAAGCATGCAGCAAATGGAAGTATGGAAAAGTATAAGGTTCATTTTGTTGCTCGTGGTTTATCCTAGAAGGGAGGTATAGACTATGATATTTTCACCTGTTGCCAGATATACGACCATCTCCTTGATCATAGCCCTTGTGGCTTCACAAGGATGGAACCTACATCAGATGGATGTTAAGACCACGTTATTGCATGGTTCTATCAAAGAAGAGGTATTTGTGGAGCAACCTGAAGGATTTGAGATTTATGATTGAAAATCTCATGTATGCAGGTTGAATAAGGCTCTCTATGGGCTGAAGCAAGCACCCCGAGCATGGTATGAGAGGATCGATAGCTACTTGATGAAGCTAGGATTCACTAGGAGTGAAGCTGATCCTAACCTTTACTTTTAAGGTTGAAGATGACAAGCCTCTCATACTGGTGTTGTATGTGGATGACCTCTTTCTAACAGGTGCAAACCCTCTCATTCACAAATGTAAGAGGGAGATGGCTTCTGAATTTGAAATGAAGGACCAAGGACTTGAAGTGTGGTAGAAGCCAAGGGAAATTTTCCTATCTCAAGGAAAATATGTGGTAAATATATTGGAAAGATTTGGTATGATGGATTGCAAGCCTGTGACTACCTCGAGGATCTTAACTTTTAGAAGTTATATGGTAGTGATGTCGGACCAGACTTTGGAAATGCCTCTGAGTTTCAAAAACTCCTTCGCATTGATGTTCTTGGTGAACCTCCGTCCGAACATATGTTTTTCAGTTAGCATTGTGAGCTCATATTTGGTTGAGCCTCACTGGATTGATGCCAGGAATCTTCTGAGATGTCTTCAGGACACAATCTCTCATGGATTAAGATACACTGCCGGAGATGTGAGACTACTTGGATATACTGATGTTGATTGGGCAGGCAGTGTGGTGGACCGTAAGAGCACTTACGGGTACTGTTTCACCTTTGGATCTGCTTCGATATCCTAGATGAGCAGGGAGCAGAAGTCGGTGGCTTTGAGCACCGTTGAAGCAGGACATATTGTTGCTAGCATAACCTCGTGTGAGGCAGTCTGGTTTTGAAAGCTCTTCAGTGAGCTGTTTGGATTTATATTAGATACCACTGTGATTCTCTGTAACAACCAAAGGTGGGATTCGATTATTGAGGAATCCCATATTCGTCAATTGCTCCAACAGATAGACATCATCTAGGATATGGTAAGTTGATGAGCAAGGAAGCTCCATCACATTAAGATGATGTATAGGTTGATACACCTTGTCAAAGCCCCGAGGAAAGATCTAATCTCTGATTTTCCCAAACGACTTGGAGTCAGCAAGAAACCCTTGTACAAGGGTCCTGCATGTTGCATACATTGAGCCCTGGGAGCTATGAGGGCTTGCGGTTCCTACTGGAGCAACATATGACCACAGGGTGACTCACCCTCCCCTGGTGGTGCACACTGGAACAAGATGATTCGCTCTCCTGTGTAGCAGGATGATGTGTTCTCCTGTGAGGCCTGGATTGATGTGTTCTCCATGGCAGCCTGGATTGATATGTTCTCCATGGCAATTGTAGCAGGATTGATGTGTTCTCCTGTGAGGCCTGGATTGATGTGTTCTCCATGGCAATTGTAGCAGGATTGATGTGTTCTCCTGTGAGGCCTGGATTGATGTGTTCTCCATGGAAATTGTAGCAGGATTGATGTGTTCTCATGTGAGGACAGGATTGATTAGTTCTCCTGTCGAGGCATCCTACCCATGCAGTCTGGGACTCATGGGAAGTACCTCTCATTTGATCAATGAGCAAGGAAATGAAGTTAGGGACCATAGTAGTACCGATGGACGCATCGTTGTAACTACTGTACTCCCTACACTAGGATGACCTCCATTGATCTGGGATCAATGATACTGGTCTGGGACTAGTGGTAGGAGTTGTACCATACTATGACGCTGACTTCCGGTCGGTTGAGACTGGTCTGGGATCAGTGGTACATACTCTGTGACTGACTTTGAGTCAGTGGAGGATGATATTGGTCTGGGACCATTGGAGTTGTACTCACTATGACACTGACTTTGGGTTGGTTGAGACTAGTCTAGGACCAGTGGTACATACTCTGAGACTGACTTTGATTCAGTATGATACATCCTCGATCATTTCTTCTTCTTCATAATTCGGACAAAAGCAGAGTAGAACAGAACAATGCAAGAGCAGAGCAGAACAGAACAAAACAGTACAGATCAGTGCAGGGCAGAACAAGACAGAGCAAAACAGGCAAAATAGAGTAGAGTAGGGCAAGGGTCAGGCTGTACAAGGCAGTGCATTTGATGGATGAATAGTAACGACCGATAGATAGATTGCAGATGAAGTTCTCCATGGTTGAGAGAGAGTGTTAAAATTGGAAACTAGGGAAAAACTTCAATTGGGTCATCTTATTCATGGCTAATAATATTTTTATTAGATTCCTCTCGTCGAGAGGTGTAGGATTGATATAAAGATCATCCAATTCCGATAAGTATTCATGGAGATATGAATTTATTTTGATTATGGAATTATTATCAAGCCGACCTACAACTCATGTAGGCTCAGAAGCCCAACAGTCGCGTCTATTCACCCACCAACGTTGTGTATACATATAATAGGACTTTACCTCATTTGGACTCACTCATCTCATCATATCTCTCTCTCTCTACTGCGCAGATATGAGTCTCTTCTCTACTGCGCTGAAATGGGTCTCTCTCTCTCACACATGTGAAGCCGGAAGCTGTTGAATTTGAAGCTACAACTGCAGAAGTAAAGATTGACTTGCGTGGCCTAGAAGATCTCCTATTTAGAACTGTGCTGTAGGTTCATCTGAACCTCCTTTCAAATCCGCAATTTTTGGTGGTGGAATGAAGTCAATCCGATGAACGGTTTGCAAGATATCGACTGCCCTAGTTTGAAGCCGGAAACTGCTGAAACTGAAGCTGCAACTGCAGAAGTAAAGATTGACTTGTGTGGCCTAGAAGATCTCCTCATATGAACTGCACTGTAGGTTCATCTGAACCTCCTCTGTAAGCCGAAACTTTTGGTGGTGGAATGAAGTCAATTTGACTGTCGGTTTGTGAGATATGGTCTGCCATAGTTTGATAATGAAGTCGCTAATGCTGATGCTACTGATCTAGGGTTTGCTACTACTGATATGAATTAGATTTATTGTACTACTTCTCTCTGCTGAATTATTGAAGATAAAAGAGGATTTGATCAAAGGGTTTCCCCACACATTGTGGGGTTTTTCCCTGGCTAGCCACCACATCTTGTGTCTCTTGTCTTGACTTGTTTTCTGTCGATCGTTTAATGCTCTATCTGCACTTTACTTTATGTACATGTGATTTCTAATCGGTGGAATATAATAATAAAAAGAAGTAAACTGTTATAAGCATAGAACATACCATAACTTAACAGGTTCATAGTGTTGCCTATCAATTTTCTGCCTCTTGTTCCATGGTTCTCCGATGTTTGCTATGCCGGTTGCTAATGAAATGGATTATGGTGTTAATGTGAAAGTGACACCAGCGAGAGTGGCTTGATCACCATGTAAATGCAACACAAATAAGCGGGCCATCTCATGATGAAACTGAATATTAGCAACCTTCTCACAAAATTCATAACATGACTGATGCTGGAAACAAATAATGGCAAGAGGGCAGGCCTATAATTCAGTAAGAGTCGTTGGTTCATCTCTGATATGTCTGCCACCTCTATGAGGCCTCCTGGGTGCATGTCCCTCTGTGGGTGAGTCACTTTGGGTCTCCTCTTCATAACCATATGAAGGATCAGATGCCATAGCTGCTAGTAGACAAATTTCCTTGGAGAAATAGGTACTGATGTGTCAGACTGTATTGGACTACCTTTGATGATTGTTTTACCTCTGACACCAAGGAAAATGGTGAAATGAGGGACTGTAAGGGAAGGGAAAAATAGTGGAGACTTTAGGGACTGTTGAGATAGATTTAGTTAGGTAAATATGGGATGTTTTGGGACTTTATGTATAGGATTAGGGTTTGGGATTTTACAATTGGGATTTTTGGAAAGGGAACTTGGGATAGGGGATTAGTGGATTTAGGGTGTAGGGGAACTTAGGAAATAAGAGAATCAATGGAAAAAAAGGGATAAGGGAGTGAACTTGGTGGCAAAACAGTCATCAAAACCCTAGAAAACAATTTTTGTTTGAGAAACTTCAAATGGTAGGGTTTGATTTCTTTAAACAATCACCATGAAACAAGCACCATGAAGCAAGCACCCAACTTTGATAGAAAATGGTAATGGAGGCTCTACATGACAAATACTTGCGTTTTTGGGTGATTTGAGCGAGTTCTTGAAATTTTCGGGCTCTTTGGCTATATGCACCGCCCATCTAGCTCAATGTACCACACCCTCTGTATGCGCCGCGCCCGTGTTGTTTTACACTGCAAAACGAGGCCCAATGTGCCGCACTTGGTGAGTGCGCCGCGCCTCTTGCCCAGTGTGCTGCGCCGGTCAATTTTCACCCAAACTTGTCACTTATTCACCCAAAATCGCTTACTTTGCTTCTCTTTACTCTTGGAGTAAAAATCAACTTCAAACACTTGGAGAGATGATTTATACATGAGATTTTCAAATTTTATTTTGCCAAAACCCACTTTCATAATGTTTTTCAAATGACTTTATCTTCAAACTCTGTTTTTTGCACTTTTTCACTTCATTTGAGTTTTGTGATGAACTAAACGACCTAAGCTTTGCTTGTTTTGTAGGTAATGGAGCTTTCTGGGGCTAAGGAAGGAAACCAGGATTACAGATGAAGAAATTTACAATGAGGAAAACAAAATTTTCATGATTTTTTAACAATAAAATCTAAATATGTTGTTTTTCCCTCAAAAATCTGATTTTCAAACACTTGGCGATGAAATTTATTGATATTGAACCCTCCTCATGGCCTGCTGGTAATTACTGGACACTCTAAAACATTTTTTGACGAAAACCCTAATGAAACCCTAGACTTAATTGACAATGAAACCCTAAAGACAACCTTTACAATTTTAAGATAAAAGAAGACTGTATATGTTTTTTTTAAATGAACAAACATGAGCGATCAGGTAGATAACATGAGGGAAACTTGAGGAATGCCACTACCGTCAGATGATCCATGTGCCTAATGGAATACAAATGATCGGGCGGGACACCTAATATGAAATGCAACAAGAGGATTTGATCTCTGACGAAGGGATGAAAATACCGACTCTAACATTGGCTCCAATGGGGATGGTAGCCCCTTGGAGGTGCCAAGAACTACAGATCTCTGGGAAGGTAGGTAGTGCCTTCGTCCATTGGGCTATGGAGTAAAAAATTTCAACACAAAAAACTGAAATCTTGACTTAAAGACTCAATTTCAGGACTGAATGTGACTTAAATTGACTCATTTTCAAGACTGAAATTGACCGAAAAACTTGACTCTAACAAACCAAACCAAAACTGAAATCAAACCTCAGCTTTATAGCCTTCACCTCGAGCCCCAAGCTGAAGAATGAAAACAACACACTCTTGAATTAGAATTTGAACAAACCGGTATATACAATGATGAGTAGGACAACAAAAAACAAATCACACAATATACCTTTTGAGGAGTCGACCATTGACCAGCCCGCCAGGATAGTCTTCACCATTCAGCTCTTGCAAAAGGAAAGCATTCTGGCCCCGATGTGCAGCAATCTTGTACGGTCCTTTCCAGAGATTTTCAAATTTGTCGTGCTTACCCTTTTCTTCATTCCTCACATCCCATTTCAACACGATGCCTCTGATTTCAAACCTATCCACCTTTGCTTTCCGGTCATATATTCTCTTAATTCTATCCTGTAGCTTAGAAGTGTGCTGAAATACCTCCTCTCTGGTTTGCTGCAAATGTATCATTTGATTGATCCTCCGCTACAAACTATCGTCCTCATTGTAAGCTTCTTGCAATAGCTTCACCACTGAGAAAGCCAAAGAGGTCAGGAACACTGTGTCCACACCGTACACAAGCTCAAAAGGAGACATACCAATAGATTTATTTTGACTTACCCTATCTTCCCAAAGTGCATTGACCAGCTTTTTGTGCCAACTCTTCTTGTTAGTTTCCAGCAGCTTTTTGATGATGTTGACAAGAGATTTGTTTGAGGATTCCACCAATCCATTTCCTTGTGGGTAATAGGCAGTCGAATGCCCCAAAGTGATTTGATACTTATGACAAAAGTCAATCATCCTTTTCGATTTAAAGGGTGTTGTGTTGTCAGTGATCAACTTATTTGGACATCCAAAATGAGACAAAATGTTGTTTTCAAGAAATGAAATAATTACCGAATCAGTGACCTGCCTTGTACGAATTGCCTCAATCCATTTGGTGAAATAATCCGTTGCTGTGAGGATCCACTTATGATGCGCTAAAGAAGAGGGGTGAATCTCACCAATAAAATCCAAACCCCACTGCTGAAATGAAGCGCTTACTTCAATGGGCTTGAGTGGTAAAGGCTGCAACTTCCGCCTACCTTGAAAAATTTGACATTCGTGACAGCTGGCCACTGTTTTGTACACATCAGTAAATAGACTTGGCCAATAATACCCCGCTCTCAAGATTTTATTGGTTGTTGTCTTTCAGAAAAGATGGCCTCCGCAATCTCCCTTGTGAAAATTTTCCATCACTTGTTTCGCCTCTTCTTCTACTAAACAATTCAACAGAAGACCACAGGGATCTTTCCAATAAAGTGCACCATTCATGATACAAAATCTTGCAGCTTTCAATTTTAGTGTTCTACTTTTGTTCTTGGCCATTCCGAGAGGTGATGACAGATTTTGAAGTACATAAACAATGTCCGAATACCAAGGAGAAAGGAGGAAAATTTTTGATACCTGAGTGGGCAGATTTTCTTCATCTTCCTCGGACATAGTAGCAATTAGATTAATGTCCAAGGCATGCAGATTTGACTCAACCATTATTTTTGCTAGTCACTATCCTTTAATGAGCTTTGTCAGTTTGATTTCCACATCATATTCTAGCAAGGCAGCGGTCCATTTGCCTCTCCTTCCCTCCGGATCTATTTGCACTAGGACATCCTTAACATCAGCATTAGGAATATAAGCAAGGATGTGAGAATGAAAAATATAAACTTGAAAATCTTTCAATGCTTTTACCAACGCAAGGGCCTGTTTTTCAATAATATTATACTTCAATGCTGCATCCCTTATGGTTCTGTTGAGGAATGCAATTGGTTTCTCGAGCTGGTCTCTTTCTTGCATCAAGACCGCTACCATAGTATGATCCGAGGCAAACGAAAACAAAATAAAATCCTGAGTATAGTCCGGGCTGATCAAAACTGGAGCTGAAGAAAGAGCTAATTTCACCAAATTAAAAGACTTAACTGCTTCCTCGGTCCACCTTACTACACTATCCTTTTTCAACATGTTTGTGATTTCTCTTAAGTGTTTTGCAAGATTGGGCACAAAGCGACGTAAGAATTTGTTTTTACCATTGAAGGATTGGATTTCTTTCTTACTTTGTGGGAAATCAATCTTTTGAATGGCCTCCATCCAATCTGGATCAATGCGGATAACCTCCTTTGAGATAATATGCCCGAGAAGATTGCCTTCATCCATGGCAAACAAGCTTTTCTTTGGATTGAGCGAGATGCCATATTTCCTACACCGCTGAAAAACAATCTTCAAATGATAGAGGTGCTCTTAATCTGTATTAGAGAAAACTGTTAAGTCATCACGATAAACAATTAGAAAAAGATCTTTTTCATTAGCAAATTCTATATCCATCGCCCATTGAAAGGTTTCACCAGCATTTTTCAGTCCAAACGACATCTTTGCGTAATGAAAAGTTCCCCACGGAGTGGTGAACGTTGTTTTGTCACGATCATCGTCAGGGACCAGAATTTGGTTATAACTCGAATAACCCTCGTGTAGTGACATCTGTGATGCTCCAACTACTCACTAAAGTATATGATCCATCTTGGGCAATGGATAGTTGTCTTTCAAGGAAACTTTGTTCAGATTTCTAAAATCAATGCATAACCGGATCTCACCTGTTTTCTTGCGGACGGGCACCAAGTTTGAAATCCAATCTGAAAATCGTATGGGGACTATGATACCAACTTTATACAACCTATTCACCTCCTTCTCAATTGAGGGCAGCAGCTTTGGATTTATTCTTCTTAGCTTTTGACGAAAAGGCTTTTGATTTGGCTTGATCGGGATCACATGCTGGATTATGCTCGTGTCATATGCCTTCAAATCTGAATAATCCCAAGCGAATACATCAGTAAAAGAGGACAAAAAACTGATATACTTTGCTTTTACCTAT
This sequence comes from Pinus tabuliformis, assembly GCA_031772625.1. Classification (NCBI taxonomy): domain Eukaryota; kingdom Viridiplantae; phylum Streptophyta; class Pinopsida; order Pinales; family Pinaceae; genus Pinus; species Pinus tabuliformis. Next base: position 813,988,285 of record CM062819.1, on the reverse strand, counting down.
GGGGGCAGTGCTTTTGATAATTTCACCATCTTGGGATTTTCAGCTAATCGAATGTTCACGCCTTCAACTCCTTTTCCGGTTGGCAGTAAGGTCGGTTTTTTAGCCACATCGTCTTGATCGAAGAGCTCCTCTAAAGGTATTAGACCTTTAGGAATGATGTTGTCTTTGAGCTGCAAAACTTCCATCTGATTGACTTCCATATTCTCATCACCATCATCATACTCCATATCAATAGAAATGTCCTTGAATTTACCTTTATTCTGCAGAAATTCATCAATCTCATCATCATCTTGGAACACTTTCCAATACCATTGATTGTCAAGGACAACCAGGAAATGCTTCACGTGAATCTCGAACTTATTGTTTGAGTTCATAGGAATCTTCAAATTGCTTGCTGTTGTTGCAAGTGAATCTGCAATGACATTCTAAGCACGGGCACACAAGTTATAGTGTAATCAGAAAATACCTTCAAGATATCCAACACCACATTGCAGTAGGCTTGCATTCGAGGATGCTTAGCTTGCTATTCACATTTCACCTGCTTGATAACTAACTCAGAGTCGCGATACACTGAAATCCTTTTAGCATTTAATTTTCTAAGAATTTTCAAACCAGCAATCAAAGCTTCATATTCAGCCTCATTGTTTGAACAGTCAAAAGCTTATTTATAAGAGTAGATCCTTACATTGCTTGGCACTTTGTTTGGGGCGAAAATAGGGTTACGTATCCAAATACCAATTCCAACACCTTCCCTTCCTACAGCGCCATCAAAGTCCATACTCCATAAACCTGTTTCATCCTCTTCCAAATGATGAATTTATTTTTCTTTCCCTTGCTGTCCATCATTATGTTGTTGTTGTCAGACTTCTGATTGCTCAGCAGTACCATCAAGTCTTTGCCATTCTTGTCTTAAGACTTCTCTGAAATTTTCAGTAATCTCGGGAATGTCTTCTACTTCCACTAGTTGACTATTTACATTATTAAAACTATCTAAATACAAAACAAATGACTCTAGATCAGTATGTACATAGTTGATCAGATGATTTACCAGTTTCTCCTTGCTAGTGATCATGTACTTCATTTTCTGTTCACGTTATAGTTTCCTCATCTGTCCGAACATAGGAATCGTAGCATAGGAGAAATCAAGCTGCATTGTCCCTTTAATATTTGCTCCCCAAGATCTGGAAAGAAGCATGCCAAATCTAGGAGGTATATCCGCCATCACCACGTCCATCAAAACGTTTTTAGCCGGAATCTGATCTAAACTAACCACCAAATCTTGATAAACCCAATGCACGTTACTCTACCAGAATCAAAAGAGTAAAGGTCATGATATTTTCTAGTGATATCCAATCCTATTTTCTCCATGATGGCTTTCGGCATGAGATTATGAGAAGCTCTGGAATCAAACATAGCATTATGTAAAACAAAGTCATGCACCCTGAGACTGATATAGAAAGGAGCAACATCACTATCTTGGGACTGACCTTCCAACGCTGGCCCAAAGATCAGCTCGGGATTGTCATCCTCCACATTTACCATGTCGGATGATGGATCTAAACTCAAAATTTTGGACACCTGACTTTTATAATTGTTGTTCTTCATCAACTCGGTCAAAGGAATGGATATTTCTGAAAACTTAGCAATTTCATTTTCTAAGTTAAAAACTGAGACTTTTTGTACCTCTTTTGTTGGAACATCCTTCTTTTCCGTTTTCTCCTTTGACACATTTGGCTGATTTAGTCTTTCACTTGCTGATGTCATTTTGCTAGTGCTAGGATCAACTGTCTCTTTTCCCTTTTTCTACACATTAGGAGAATCATTCTTTGACGCTGCTACCTCCTTCCTTTTTTGAATTGTATTTATAGGCACATCTATATTTCGAAGTGAATATTGCTGATTATGAGCTGACAAAGCATTCATGTGTCCTCTTTGGTAATCATCGGACTCTTCCTCAAGAACTGTCTCATTCACTAAAATAAAATTTTCATCCCCTTGTTCAGCTGGATTCTCGGAATACTCCTTATCTTCAGTGATGTAAATTGGCATGTCATCAGGCATAAAGAAATGATTTCCTTCTCTAATCACATTCTCCTCCTCTTCTGATTCTAGACCAAGTACTACATTCTGTTGTAGAGGTGTTTGCACTTGTTGCTGCGCTTCTGGATCTTGGGCTCATTGCTCTCTTTCTTTGATCCTATATTGGGGCTACTGGCCACGGAAATTAGGATTTGGTGGTTCAAATTTCTCAAGCTTCATTTTATCAAGCATCTGCTCCACCTTTCGAAGCACATGATCTGATGAAGAAGACTCTTCTTTTATTGTGACTTTCTTTTCAGCTCTTGCTCTAGCTCTTTTGGCCAGCAGATTTGCTTCCACGTTGACTGCAATCTTCTGCATATCTTTCAAAGTAGTTGGATCTCTCTCTCTCTCAATTGATAAGCCATATCAGTATCAAAACCGTCCGGAAACTTAATCAAGGCTAGCCCCATGGGTGGCTTTATATGATCAGTGATTGCATTGTAAACTGAATTGAATCTAATACAATAATCTTGAATAGACTCACCAGCATTTCGCTTGATGTTCTCATACTCGGAAAGAATCTAAAGGGGATTTTTCTTCACTTCCCAGCAGTCTAAGAATTGTCTCTGTAGATTGGCCAATGTAGTGATGGTTGCAGCCGGCAACGCTCTGAACCATTTCCTTACTTCACCACCAAATGTTTGTACAAAGAGTCTCATGGTTACATTTTCTGCATCAATCTCATGGAGATCAAAGAAATCCTTCATTCTATCCACATGTTACTGAGTCATAACACTATGAGGAGTGCCATCAAACAAAGGAATTTTGCTTTGATAATCGGCGGGCATATCATCCAAATTTTGAGGCAGTGCAAGAGGTGCAAAACGAGCAGCCATTGCTCTTGGTGGATTTGCAATCGGTCTTGGGGATGTTGGGGGAGTGCATGGAGCTGATGTATAGGGGGTATGAGGAGGTGTATGCTGAGGGGAAGAAATCTTGGATGTTTTAGGAGTAGATGGAGGTGATACTCCTGCAGATTTTTTATCAAAAACAGTAGGTTGCACAGGAATAGTAGGAATGAAAGGAGGTTCGGTGGGAATTCTTGAACTAGACGTAGTTGTAGATGACCCAAGGTTTGCAAAAGCAGTCTCTAAGAAATTAGCAATATTAGAAGCCACAATTGTAGTCTGGAGCTGGTTCAAAATATAATCATCAACGGATTTATTGGCCCTTTCAGTTTCAAGATTTCTAACAAACTCAGGATTTAAGGCAGTTGAAGCGACATCACTTTTAGACTTGGTTTCAAACAAAGACAACTCAAACTGCTCATCAAACTCAAGATCCTCAAGATACTCAAAACGAACAAGACACGATTGAGCTTTGAACACAGGAATGATAGAACTTCCTTGGTGAATGATTCTTGGAATAAGATTGGGATTTTTGTAGACAAGAGGGGGATCGGGATTTGGATTTGCTCTCGTATGTCTTCTGGAAGCCAGTGTGTTATTATTTTTAAGAAATAAAATGGACATTAACAACTTGTTCAGCCTAACAAATCCTAAACTTATCATCCAAAAGCTTAGAATTCTCAGATGTACTGGGGTGATCTGTAAGTTAGATACTCCGTTCATAAGAATAGACCAGAGATTAACTGAAGTATTGTTTATCTACTTGGGCTAATGCAAAGAAAAAGAATTTTGATGGCTACCTAGCTAACCTTCAGGCTTTGTCTGTAGTTTATAAAACGAAAAATACCAACAAAAAAATAATTTATTCCCCAGTGGAGTCGGACAGACTCCCCAATAGAGTATTGACATCCTTTGCATTTGTTTCATATTGCTTTTTACCTGTTGTATCTGTAGGAGTCACTGATGGAAATGTGTATCCTCCTTCCACGATATCCCAAACTTTTGTTCCAAGAGATTGAAGATAGGATGTGGTTCTTACCTTCCAATAGATGATGTTGCTCCCATCAAAGATTGGTGGCTTGATGGATGCCTCTCTTTTGTAGTTGCTCATGATCATAGATCTTCTTTCAAGTGATCAAGCTTCTTCTGAAGGACCTGCTCTGATGCCAATTGTCAGAAATAATACTGGGGGGGTGAATCAGTATTAGCAACTTAACAATATTTCATTTCCATAAATATATTTGTATACGCTACTTCTGTTAATGCAACTTGTGTATATACACAATTATGTTTAGAGAAACCAACGTATACCTTGTAAACTTATTATTTAGTCAGTTGATCTTTAATATGTGTATCAGAACCATATAAGCAGTAACAGACATAGTAAAAACAGAGCAGACATTCACACACAAGAACACAAGATATAAGGTGGAAACCCAATGTGGGTGAAAACCACCTGCTGCAATTTGTCTCTATCTTCTCTTAATAAGAAACTCCATTTTACAATATTTTTGTACTGGCGCAGTCTTATACTAGCACGTAGGCTTCTACCTGCAGAAGGCTACAACCTTCTCTCATTCTCCAGCTTCTCCTGGAAGGGAGGTACAACCCCCTTAGCTCTTGTACTAGCTGATGTACTAGTACGTAGGTGCTGACCTATAGAAGACTACAACCTTCTCTTTTCTTCCACGGACCACGTTTCATAAATTTCCAAACTGGATCCATCAATAACATCAATCAAACATCAAATATATCTGCATCAATCAATCTCATTTGGACCAACCAAAACTGAATCAAACAATCACTTTTCTAAAAGCTGTAACTAGAACATAGTAACAGTAACCAGAACCTAATGCAGAACCTAGAACACTGCAACAGCAAATAGAAGTAGCTGAAACATATTTTATGAGACATATGCTACTTCAATGTGTTGTACCTGTGTTCATACATTGTTATATGAAGTCAAACCTGCATATACGCTATTTTGAAATGCCGAACCAGTGTGTATACGTGCCTTTGCTATACTAAACCTGCGTACAGATCTGTAAAAGATGATTTAACCTTTACAACTATTCAGACATCAATTATACCCAGATCATCAGATTTACTGATTACAACATGTGCCAATAAGAGATCAAAACCACACAAAGATACTTCTCTTCAAGCCTAAAGATCTTGACCCATCAATAGAACTTTATCCTTCTTCAAGCGCTCAGGTTCCTCCTTGATTCAGATCCAGCTACGCACCATAACCCAATGACCAGTGGTCTAGATCTTTCTCTTCATTAGATATTCAATAGTTGAGTGCATTTGCCTAATTATCTCCTTCTCCTCCTATAGTCTTCGGACTTACTCAATACCATTGTCCAAAACCACTTAGAAGCAATACCTAGGACCAAATACATAGGGTCAACACTTGAGTCAAGATACCTTAGATCAATACCATGGGTCAAAATACTAGGGACCAAATACCATGGACCAAAACCAAGATTTCCAACATGTACGTGCTTTTCCTTACGTGAAAGTGCGTGTATACGCATACGTGCCTTTTGGTCTGCAAGCCTGTGTGTATACGCACCTTGGTCAAGGGGAACCCGCGTAGACTTCTTTTTCATTCATTCTGTGAGCCTGAACTGTAATCTATCATTTGAGTGAGTTTCCATCAAGGACAACACCTGTGTCATAGCGCCAAACCTGTGTGATAATGCCAACACAAACTTGTTAGGACTTGGTTCTACCAGCTACTTTTGATAATAAAGACAAATTTTCATTTGTGACCAATATTTCTTAGGCTTTCATTTGTGCTTATTCTTTGTTCTTACTAAGGTTTTAGTGATATGATTCTTATTGTCTTTCAACCTATTCACTTTTTATCTTTTCATTTTCTTTTAACTCCATAAAAGGCACTAGTCTATTGTATCTTATGTTCTTGATCTCTCATTTAAAACGAATTTTTGCATCAAACATTGAACACCATGCATCTTTGGCATATCTAAGTAGGCGTATGGGTCATTTTAGTACTGTTTTAAATCAAATTTAGCAAGATTAGCTTGCTATAATTTCACCTTTATTATGATTTTCTCAGTTTCTGTGCATTTAAACATATGAAAACATTCAAAATACCAAAAACAAAAAATTATATTTATTAGGGCATCCATACATTATCATTGTAATTTGTGTTTTTTCATTTAAATTAGTAGGTTTGCCATCAGATAGTTGCATTGGGTTACATGCTCAGCCTTAAATTAATATTTGCGTATATTTCCATTTCATTTTTGACCTTAGGAGAAATTACTTATTGCTATAAATTTCGTTTTGCTACTTTGTTGGTGCATTTTTCATAATGATAATTTCATTTGGTTTTGTCAGAAACAAATATTGCATCATTTTTTGTGCATTCTTCTCATTCTCATATCATTTATCAATTGTTTTCTATCAATTATTTATTATTAATGTAGATTTAAATAAGATCACTTCAACATGTCAATTGAAATACATCTCAACCTCTAGTTATTTGTCTTGTAGGTGATTCCTCCTATAATCAAAAGTGCTCTCAAGCATGACATGTGGGTGTTTGTATTATGTAAGAAGGTTAAGAATCACTGGTACCAGGTAGATTATAACAATAGTATAAGATTGATGTAGTTCAACAAAATAGTTCTAGAATTTGTTATTCCACTTTAAATGCAATCAAATTTTTAAATGTGTTGTGACTAAAGTAGCTGATTGACTTTCATATATAGGTAGTTGAAGGGGAATTTCCAATTATTGCAGCCCGTGGGTGAGTGTTTTAGCCTCAAATATTTTTGTGCCTCTATGGATTTTATTTGTCTGTGATCTGAGACTTCCCTTCTTGTGTAGAGAGGAGAACATAACATACAAGTAACTTGATCCTCATTCCCGGGTGTTGATTTTGAAAGCACTATGTGAGCTTGCGGTTGAGGTATAAAGAATATTTTCATTTCTATTTTGCTGGTATCATGAAAACACAATGATTCCATTCTTCATACATTGTGACCAAGTTTAAAGGAAGGCATGAATTTGTTGGTATTTTACCTTTCGTGTACTTTTGGTGATAATTTAAATTTTTAAATAAAATTACATTTTTCCTAAGTAAAATTGTTCTTGGTCACCTCATGATCAACATCTCAGTTTTGTTGTAATGCTTCCAAAATAGTTTGTAGATAACAAGATCTCTATTTTTGTAGTAAAAAAAAATCATTGGGTGTTTGCTTGGTGGTGCCAATGCTTGCAACGATTACGTCTATATCCATGTTTTTTCAAATTTTCTTTAATTGCATATTTTTCTTACATTTAATCTCTCTGACAACAACTAATTAATGTGACCATTATCTTTTGGCCTTTCATAGATGACAACAAGAGGACATTCAACCCCATATCTATAATTCTCTTAAGCATGTAGTTCAAATCTCAACATTTTGTAGTGAGAGGATCTCGGGTCGATTCACATGGAATAGATATTATGGAGTCTTTGATTTTGCATTCTTGTTTATAGACTGTTGTGATTCTCATGATTTGAAGGCCATATCAACCTTATTATGAGTTCATTTCTTACAATTTTAGAACTTATACCCAAAGCCTTAATTGTTATAAGGTCGAGATTCTAGAAATAGATTGCACAAAAGAATCTAAATTTTAAGTACGTGAGTGCCTTCCTTGTTGAATGGAACCATAGGTACGATCATGACAAGTGGTATTAAAGAGGCATAGCTCGAGGGCTTATTGTGCCAAACTTATCTTTCTTCTTTTTTTTGGTTCATTCGTGGCACTTTTACTCAAGTATTTACTATTGTTATAATTGATGTGTTCATCATGTTACATTCTTTATTTGATTTGTTTAGGAAGTTGTGATAAATTGATTCTAATACTTATATGTTGGATTGATTTTAAGGTACAGGGATGATTCCATTATTGGTCATCATTTATATAGGGATGTTCGAAAGATTGAGGTAAAAAATAAGACTAAGGTTAAATGCCATTTGTCCTTGCTAGTTGTTACCTGCCAGTGGGAAACGATAGCAACCAATTTTGATGAATTTCAAGTTGTAGCGTTAAGTAATTTAGTATACAAACATCTTATCCCGTTGACAATTTTTATGATATCCATTGCAATCAGAATTTTAAAGGTTTAAATTGTGAAAAATTGTTGTGTTAGATAATATATTTCATTGCGTGAAGAATAAAAAACTTAAAATGATAAATAAATAAGTCACTTCATAATGTTGGCATTACAAATACTACATGCAAGTTTTGCAATGGAAGTGCATCTCCAGCTTAGCATGTCTAGTGGAGATTCATGTCCACCATGACTTTTTGAGCACGATTTCAGGCTGAATCATTTTTTTTTCTCACCCTTTCTTCCTTGGACAGGCCCTCTCCTTTCGTACACTCAGATAATTACCAACAACTGCAATGTTTTAGGGCACACAATTTAGTTCGTGGCTAATGCATTTATAGAAATCCAGGTGTATGACTTATTTTCATGATGAACCTTCCTCCCATAGCTATTAGGGGAATTGAGGCTTTTTTAGCAAGAATTGGCCTTTCTTGTAAATGCCAAATTATAAGTTTTTCATAAATATGTTGAACACATTCTTTCTTATTATGGAAAAGACTCATATGTTAGCATTTTCTTCTTTTGTAGTTATGTAATTTGCTTGTAATCTTGTTGTTAGATGTAAATCTTGCTTCGTGATGTAACCCTTTGCTTCATGAAGTAAAATGGAATTTTTAATAAATAAATAAATAAATGACGATGTCTTGACTCTTCTCTCCATTTCAATGCACAAAATAATACTCCAAGGGTAACTAAAACTTCTTCATCTTATTGGGTGCTTGCAGCTAGTTATTTGTTTGTTGGCTCACATTTGCATAGGAGAATGGAATACAACACTTGCTTGTAGACACATAGATTTTTTTTTTTTTATTAAATTTAAATTCAGGGTTGTTTGCACTTGCGAGATTTATGTGCTTGCCCACCAACATGCTCTATTTTATGTAGTTTTCAGGAGAAGAAATTATTCTCTTGAAACTACAAAAATATAGAGCAAGTTTTGTGGTCATTTTTCGGGCATTAATATAAATAGTTTATCTTGCAGGCAGTTATAGGACTAAAAAGAACCCCCCAAAAAAATTGTCTTTTTCGGTTTAGCATAGGATGAAAAACACATTCGTAATGTACAGATGACATTAACAACCTTTATGGATTTTAGAGACCTCACTTTGTATAAAAAAGACAACAAAAACTATTCACCCCTCGCCATAATGTAGAGCTACCAAAAATTACAAGTTACTGGCCTGAATTATTAGATTCCAAAGTGGTTGAAATCTAAATTTTTTTTGTTTCACTAATATTCTTTGAATATTTCAACAATGTTTGTACATTTGCAATATATATGACTCTATGCGATCTTGAGAGGCCCTAGTTGGCTTTCGAGGCCAATGAATGATAATGCATACATCCTTTGACTATAGATCCACTTTATAATATCACTAATTTATAGGTTATTTTGGGACGATAGGTTCGCTTGAGATGTTCTTGACTTATGATGCCTTGATTTTGAGATACTGCTTTAATATTCCAAGTTGATATCCACTTTTTGTTCCTTTGAGTTAGATCTCCACTACAAATTTTATCCGTGCAATTTGTAATAATAGTTTATGTTGTCAAATTAATAATATATTTTAATATGCTTTTCGATGAGACTTCAAATGGTACAAAGTCTTTTAACAAACTTGAGCCCTAGGGGTACTTAGGAAGGTTTTTGCATTGTCTTGTTGGAAACTCTTCCACTTTCTTTAGGCTAATGCCTTTCTTAATTTGAATTATTATGTCAAATTGGCAATTTAAATCAGTGTCGAGATGGACTATGTTAGATCTGTTTCTCTATAGTTACTTCATTGCAAATGGGTTGAAATTCAAGTGGCAATTATTATGTAAGATTGACAATTTAAACCAATATCTTGGGTGATTAGGAAAATTTCGTTCACTTGCAGCATATAGTATGTTGGCAATATAGAAGCAAGGTTGTTAGCAGGCTTTGTTGATGATTGATATTATTGGTCTTTTCGTGCTCAAATTCATTCTTGTGTTGATAATATGGTGTTTTAGCAATACATTGAATGGATTCCATGAGTTGTGTGAGTCATGCTCCAGGGTGTGACATTCAAGTAACTCCCTTGACTTATTTTACTGAGTTAAAAATAGCATGTTCATGATTATAGTTTTTATAAAGATTATAGATCATGTGTCAAGCATTTTTTCTTAAATCAATGCCTATGAATGTAATTTTAAGGACTGCAATAACTCTTCACATAATTTTTTAAAGTGTGCTAGCTCAATGGAAGAGTACCTGCCTTACAAGAAAGAGGTTGGTGGTTCGATTCCACTGTGCCCTACCATGAATTAATCAACGGTTTTGTAGTTTATTTTTAATTAGACATTTTTTATATCAATTTATTTCAATGGTGAGAAATTTCTTGATTCATTGTTTTATATTGTCTCTAGAGAGACAAGTGACCTTTAAATAATAAATTTATTCTCTATAGAGAGACAATAGCTAGTAGTAAAGACATATTGTCTGTAATTCCGAGTGCTGTATCTAGAGAGACAAAAATGAAATTGTCTCCTAAAAACAATAATGCTTGTGTTATATATTGTTTTTATAAAGACAAATTTTGAAGACAATAATTTTTGAGATGACTGGCTTAAAACAATATTTAAAACAATACACAAATTTTTTTTGTGTGTGTTAAGTTGAGACAATTTATCCAACAAAAATTGTCTAAAACCCCTTACAAAAATCGTCTAAAACCCCTTTATATAATAGTGATCCTAGGATTTGAATAAATGAATATTCTTTCGCCTATCTCAACAATCACAGTAAGAAGAAAAATCTAAAAGAGTACAATTTGCCACCCATGATTTTGCCGGATTCTAAGTGCGTTCTGAACATGCAGCTGGACCAAATTAGATGGTACGTGCATGTTCTATCAAGCCGCCTTATTTTTTTTTCGCTTTCATAATCCGGGCAATTTTATTATTCCGTACTAAATATTTCCTTGGTCGTTCTCTTTTTGATAGATTTGTGATTTGTGATTGGAATTCTATGTCTAGCTATTGCTACTTCTAACAGAACGATCTGAACTATCACCAACTCTTGTATTTCCAATCGATCAATCTGTTAATGCATTAAGACCCACTGCATTAATCTCGTTAACTGGACACGAACCTCCTTCGCTGGGAGATCTGTAGTTCTGACAGGGAGAGGGGCCTGACGGAGTTACGGGACCCCTAAGGGATTCCAACCACTCATTCTTCATCTTAATATTAATATTATTTTCTATTTCATCTCCCTGAAATATGAATTTCTCTTCACAGCTGCAGATGAAGTACTTGATCGCAACAATATGAATATCGAAATCAAAAGAAGATGAATAAGAATATTATGAGTGTGGGTGTGTATATAGCAAATATAGATGCAACTATATATAGCAAGTAATTACGCGGAGAAGAGGAGGGCGGGGAACAGAGAAAACGCGGAAACGAGGTTTAAGAGATGACTCTATAATGTGGAATCCAGATCTCTGTGCATAAGTCTTCCCCAAATCGCTGCGTGTAAAATTCCAGCTGACGTCAAGTAATGACTTTGAAATTATGTATTTAACTTTCGTAATAGAACCTTTGACTCAGTTTGGAGACTTGACTTTCGTTGAAGATGCTAAAAACAAATCCACATGTTGAACGATTCAAAAAACCATTTTAAACTTCATTAGTCGCGACGAATAGAATTCCGGCCTTTCTCTTTCTTCATTCCTGTGAAGAAAAAATGGGTATCTAATCAAAGAACACGGAAACCCTATGGGCTATATATGACAATGCCGCCCCAAAGCATGGTCTCTTTCCGAAGGATTTTTTTTTTTTTTATAATTTTCATTCATTAAAATATAAAAATTTTGATTTTTTTTATATTTTAAAAATAATTTAATTTTTTTATACTTTAAAATTTAAAAGTTACGGAGGTTCACATTTATTACATAGAATTATATAAATTAAATGGTTTACATTTGAATTATATAAATAATGTTTAAAAGAAAATTAAGTTATTATAAGAAGGTCATCAACCCCACCCTAGAAGATCAAAAGTATCTCTCTATTTTAACTAGCTCAAAGAAGAAAATTAATATAGCAAAGATTAGAACGAATTCTCATGAGCTTCATAGTGAAACAGGTCGTTGCGCAGTTCCTAAAACGCCATGGATGGAAGGGATTTGCCATATATGTAAGAATAGGAACATCGAGGATGAAAACCACTTCCTCTTAGAGTGCCCCGCGTATAACCACATTAGATCTCAGTTTCACAATCTTTGTTACAATACTGATCTTCCTAGCCTTTTACAATGTCAACCTTTTACAATGTCAAAATTATAGTGAGCTCGGGAGGCTTCTCTCCAAGCTTTTTGAGCATAGGAATAAAATCTTAAATCAAAATAGATAATTTGTTTCTTTAGGTCGGATAGACCATTATTTGGTCTCAGTGAACGTTAACCATCATCATCATCATCATCATCATCATCATCATCATCATCATCATCATCATCATCATCAACTATCTATTCATAATAAATATTAAAATATTTATGATAAAAATTGGTTAAATTATTATTTTATTTTAAATTAGTTATTATTATTATGAATTAAGATATAAATTAAGGATATATGTATTGAGATTTTAAATTCATTTCTAAATTATTGTACAGTTTTTAATTTATAAATAGAATTTGTTATAATATTATGGGTTATCAATATCACATAGTTTTCCATATGATATTTGTTTTAATTAATGGATTTAATTTAAAAAAGTAAATGACATATTTTGGAGATAAATCACAACCTTCGATTTGTGAATACTACTAATTATATTTTAAAATATTTATAAAATTTCAATCCCTACTATCCACCTAATAATTATCAATAATTAAATTAAAATTATGGAAGATCTATTCCAAAATAGACTTAACGCACATGATCCTAATGAATAAAATCAAAAACTTCCAAACTATTTTTTCATTTCAAACTCACTCTAGTTTTTTCTTCACAGATTCTCATAATTACAAATATCACACAAATATCCACCTAATAATTATCAATAATTAAATTAAAATTATAAAAAATCTATTCCAAAATAGACTTAAGACACGTGATGCTAATGAATAAAATGAAAAACTTCCAAACTATTTTTTCATTTCAAACTCACTCTAGATTTTTTCTTCACAAATTCTCATAATTACAAATGTCACACAAATATTTTAATAACTATCTACTTTTAATGTCAAATAAAAAGTACTTAAATTTACTTTATATTTTCCGGCACTTTCCAAATAAACTCTCCCAGAAAAATTATTATTATTTTAAAATTAGATATACTAATTAAAGAAAGAGATTTCTTAGAGATATCGTTGTAGTGGGTGACACCATTACAATCAGTAGCTCATCCCATGGTAATTTACTAATCTACATGCATTCAAGCAAGGTGATATTTAACAATTTGAGTACTCAACTAGATTTATGGGCTTCTACTAACCCATGGCCTCACTATCCTCTATTGATATGATCTACATAGATATAGTAGTCATATCAAGCTAAAAATCAACATGAAAAATTGTTGTTTCAACTACTTCTTCTATTACTTTCTCTAGCTCTTAATCTCTTAATCATGTCAAATGGGATCTAGTATGGGTTTTCCCTAGCTTTCCATCTAGACTCTTGATTGCTTCCACCCACATATCCACAAAATCAAGCCAGCGAAAGAAAGAAGAAAAGTAAGAGCCCTACCAAAGGAACGAATGCACAGGAGGAAGTGTCATCATAAAGAAGTTGTGAGCCTTATGAATGACATGGATAAATATTCACAACAATTGGGACCATGACTAGGTTGAGGATGAACACCACGAGACCACCATGGATGATGAAACAACCAATAGTGTGACACAACTAGGAAACTACTAAATCCCTCCTCTTCCATGATCTGTTATAGTTGTTGCTTCAATTGATGGATCTTTCAATAAGGAAGGTGTTAGTGGATCTGTCTTTGCCTCCCTTTATCTGAAGTTCAAAATATAAATTATTATATTTAAATTTATAAAATGGTTAAATTATATTACCAATTAATATCAATTAATTCCAACCTCTAATGTTTAAATTAACCATACACAACTACACAGTATCCAACCTTGCAAATTGAACTATACCACCGAGGGCCAAAATGATACAATGTATTACAATGTTATTCTCAGAGCGATAAAATTTTGGTTGTTTCATATTAAATTAATATTTTTTGGTGATTCATACGTAGTCCTTTATATGAGTTGAAGGTTCCCTCAAAAAATAGTTTCTATCAGCGCATTTCTTTCTTTGATGCCTTCTTGTTTCATTCAGTGGGTGCTTTAAAAAAACACGATAATGACAAAAAATATAAAAAGGGTGCAGAGGCTAGGGATGCGAAGAGTGTGAAAAGATCAAGATAATATGTACCGCTAACTCAACGTCAACTTTCTAGTTATCCATTGTTATCGGTGGATCATCAACTCAAAGGCTTTGATAAATACCTCTTTGATCATTTCAAAATGTCAAGGAATGACGATGATTTGGTGCATAATTTTCAAAAGTGGGTCCCTTTACATAAATAGACCTCTGTATATGAAAATTTTAATGGAAACGAGTCATAGTGGAAGTGATGATGTTGTTGGTGGTAAGAATTTCTATACGGAGTTGTCTTTCCTGCGATTTTTTAGACTTTCTCGTGCAAGAATATGTCAAAAGAAATTGAGGTGAAATCTTGATTTACGTTATTTAAACTAGGGTTTTGACTATATATGTGGATTCAACACCCTGAAAAATCCCTAGGGAACTTACATTGTGTAGGGGTTGCGTGACTTCAAGAAATTCTTGCCAGATTTTAGAGAAAATAGACCTGAAAAAACCACTAGAAAAGCTTCCAAAAAGTCTCACTATAGACAACTGATTTCTATAGTACTTGATCCATTGATATTTATTCAGGCATGGGAAGCAGTGAGGAAAATTCCATTGGTTTGGTCAATGGACTTGGAGGGAGGGAAGAGATGCTCAACCACAAGGAAATGATGGCGAATTTTCACTCATTTTCTCATGAAAGAAAAAGTGAGAAGAATATCTGTCTTTGGTGTTGATAAAAAAGGTATTGGAGAACAAACCCAATACCCCATGCCGTTTAGTCATTCGGGTGGACGCCCTTGGTGGGCTCTAGTATTTTAGCAATAATGCTACAACTCCTGGAACTCCCTTCTTTAATTTTATCAACCCGGTAGTTCGTAACAAACATGGAAGCGACGGTGCTGTATGCACAAGTACTAGCTCTCGCCGCAGCTATCACTTGGTCAGCTGGCACAAGTCCACTAGGAGCTTAAGCCAACTTCTATGAACTCTTAGAAGAAGCTTTTTAATTGATGGATGAAAGCTAACTCGAAGGAAGCTAATCTAATTGCAAAAAGAAACTGAAAGCCAAAAAGAAACGAAAACCATAGAAAACCCTAATTCTACCAGCTAGTCCTACTGACGCAAAGGAGAGCATGCAAACTAGTAAAAGAGATGGCATTACTTCTATGAAGGTAAAATACATGTGTCTAGACTACCTCTATCTGAAGAAAACATCTTTTTGTATTTTTGATTAAGTTGTTGGAATTATCATGCATGTGCTTTTAACTATTTTTGACTGTGCAGAGGTGTATCAAGGAGGAGAAATTCTTGGAAGAGGTCGGGAAGGTTCAGAGAGGGTCTACAGAGTCCCCAACACCCTTCCAGAGAGTTTCACAGAGTTTGGCTATCAAGAAACTTCATTCGTGAGCTTCTACAGGAAGTCTGTAGGGGTTCTACAGGATGTTTAGGATTTCTACAGGATGTTCTGTAATTTTTCTACAGGATGTTTAGTAATGGAATTTTGGAGCATGGATGGAGGGAAAAAGGTGGAGGAATGAGTATGGAGGTGAAATAGGGGTGTAAGGGAGTTCAAGACTTGGAGGATGGAGTTGAGGAGAAGGTGTAGATGGCTGGACTTGTTCTAAGAAGACTGGAATAATGCTGCAGAAAAGGTAGGGTTATGAGGGCAATGTGGCAACGTGAGGCAAGAAACCAAGTTAGGAGATGGAGAAGATGGGTTTGAGGGAGTCTGGGCAGATAGAGAAGTGGTACAGGTGCTCTGCAATTTGTGCTTCCAACTGAACCAACAAAGACATGCAAGAAAACAAAGATCTAGTTATGCTACCCTAATATGATCTAGCTAACATTAATGAGAACGGACAACAGCTATATTTGCAAGGAAACCATGTATAATAACTATGAAATGAAGCATTCAAAGATCTGAACATGTAACCAACCTCTACAAATGAAAACAACACACTAAGGATTGCATGGTAAAGCAAACTAGTGTTTTTGTTTGGGACAGCACGGTTATTACAACTCCAACCCCTGATCCAATATGGAAGAGTTGAAACCAAAAGTGTTTGCTGACCCTTTTTTGGAGCCTTTTTCTTGTTATTATCCTACCAATATATTCTAAAGATGAGAAGCTACTTTAACCATCAAAAGATATCTAAATAACAAAGCAAGATTTAAATATAAATGGCAGATTTTATAATAAGAATGCAGCAAAAACACATAAAGATAAACAAAGGAGGTATTGGGTGCTTGAGATGGGCCCAACCCCAAGAGCTGCAGCCTCCTAAGAGAGATTTAGGGCTGGTGCAAAGCTGGATTCATCTTTATTGATCAAGAAATGTTATATTCCAAAAACTGTCCACAAGGAGAACTTGAAAATGTGCTGAAAGCAAAGCTAATCTACTGCCTAAAAATCGAACTACAAAATGACTAACTACCAGCTAACTACCAGCTAACCAAAATGAGGCCCTAAGCCTTCTTATTTATACAAATTGAGGACCCCAACGGTCCTCCTAAACTTTAGGGACTCGGCTGCCCAAAACTTGTAGTTAACAGCAGTCCTACTTGACTTGCTTGGTTGCCCTTGTGCTAATTGATTTGGTGGCCCTTGAACTCCGAGCTGATGGTGGAGAATTCGAGGTAAGGGCCCATAAATGAAGGCGACACCTTCCTACAAATCCTCTCCCTTGTTCTCCCACGAATTTGGCTGCCAAGTGCTGATTAAAACCTTCAATTTTGTCTCCAAATTGACCAAAAAGGCTACACAAAGCACCCATTAGACTTGTTGGCATAATGACTAACCCAATTCACTCTATTAGCATAAATATAATCAAAAACATGCAATAAACTAATGATAATGGTGGATTACGTCGAATTAGGAGGTTGAATGAGCCCAAATAATTATCCATTTTTGGGGCTCATCATCACCCCCCTACTGAAAGTGTTGCTCATCCTCTGAGCAACCAATCTATCTCCTCATCTTTGATGGCCTTGGTGGCCTCCCTGTCATGCCAAACTTCTGAAATGATGTCCTCTTCTCTGTCATCGAACCATGCTTCTTTGTTCTTCCCACTGCCTGTGCTCCTTTTCCTAGAGAAGTTTCAGCTTTGGTATGATTGTGCAAGTATATTCAATCTGATGGTGGCAATGGTGGTGAAAGGAGATGAAACCAGTGGAGGATGGAAGAAAAGAGTGGTTGCATGCCTCCTCAACAGACTTCTAGCTTCAAATCCCTCTCCATAATTGATTCTGGCCTGCCCAAAGGCTTCTACAGGATGTTTTTGGTAGAAATACAGAACTTCCTGTAGAAAGTCCTGTAGCTTCCTGTAGAAGGTTGAACCATGACCAGATTGTGTCCGAACCTTGAAAAATGAGTGTTCATGGAGGGAGTGGATGTACTTAGGGTGGCCAGCATAGGTGTTGCCTCCCTAGCTAAAATCTCGGCCAATTTCTCCTTCTGCTGCCCTTTCCCCAAACTTCCTGTAGAAAGTCCTGTAGTGGCCATTTTTTGGCTTCCTGTAGAAACTGTTTCGGTCTACTGTCACTGATATCTCATGGTGTGTCTCTTCCTCCTTTTTTTCTCTTCTTTGGTCTTTTCTGCCTCTATTTGCTTGCTTCCTCGTGCTCTGTTTTGGTTTTCTTCTTGTCTTGTTTAGTCTCTGCCCTCTCTGCTTTAGTCTTTTTCTTTTTTGTTCTGGATCTTCCTTCTCATCCTTTGTTTTGATTCCCTCCTTCATTTCAAGTTCTTCTTTCTCCATTTTGGTCTTTTCATCTTTTTCTATTTCCTCCTTATCTTTCCTTGCCATATTTCTAAAAATCTCCCTATCATGATGTGTGGTGACTACTAGAAATTTTTAGGTGAGGAGGGGGGAAACAAACTTTCAAAACCAGAAATAGAGAAATCGGTGAAGTTTGTCTTTCTGGAGTCAGGAATTTCTCATGTTCTTCTTTTTCACAACATCAATTTGCCATTTTCTCTTCGAACTGTTTCCAACTTGAATTTGCTTCTCGATTTTTGAGAAAAATCAATACCTTTCACAAAACAGAGAATATTTATAACACAAGTTTTCACTTCAGAGAGTGGACAGTCTTGCAAATTTGTTTCCTTTTTCACACAGGTTGGTTTCTATGGTTGCATGTATTTTCTTTACAGTGGAATTTGAGAAAGAAGGTGACAAACTTTGAGTGCAGAGAAGGAAACAGAGATCTGTGTAGAACTCAAGGAAAATATGCATGTAGAACTTTAAGCTTGACTCTTTTTTCAATCCACTGCTATGTTTCTAATCATTCAAATAAGTCATATGCAGATAGATTTCCCCAAGCCTACCTCATTTCAAGCTTGAATTTTGACAAAAATCTCGGGTTTTCCTTCTGAAGAGCTGTTTTCTGCGTTTCCTATAGACAACTTCCTGTAGAAATGCCTGTAGAGCGCCCTTGCACTTCTGATCGAGTCTGATACGTAGTAGAATCTCGAAGATAGGTAGAGAAACTGGTGGAGGATGACTAGTTAATCATTTTGTGCAAACTTTAGTTGACGATGTGGCAAGTGCAGATGAACAACAATTCGTGAGATTCAGCCGAGCCTACTTTAGTTGCTGAATGATTTGTGGTGAGCTGGCAAAAACATGTGCGCTGGCTTTTTCAAACTGCAGTGATGTTATGAACTCCATGTCTTCTTCTATCTGTTAACCATCTGATGTCCTGTGCGCTGGAGTTCAACACGTCCACCACTGCCTGTTTTCTAATTCCCTCTTGAGATGGCTGAGCACACGTGTCTCATTCACCCACCGAGCGCTATTGAACTGGATGACGGTGGTCAGTTAGCTGGCCACTGATTTTTTTTAATCCTGACCATCTCATTGCTCATGCAGTTTCTAAATTACATTCATGCAATCAGAGGAATTAGTTTCAGTCACGTACCTGGAAGTCCAATGGCTGCTGTGAGGTGTTGTGGCTTGTCATTTGCTGCATGCACTGGTTTTTGCGGTTGCATGTGGCTTGGATGCTGATTTTTTTTGGTTGTTTTCCTTGTGCAGGTGTCCTCTGACCAGATCTAAGCTACAAGCATTTGTTTCCACGTTCAAATCTGCACCTTCGAGCTGCTGCTGCTGGATTTTCACAGGACCAGAACTTGTTTTCGCCATTTCTCCCAAACGGTAAACCTGATTGATTTAAAACTTGCTGAGCACATTCCTATCATCATTATGCACCTCCCATAGAAAAATCCCGATCAATGGATGCACAGATTTCGAGAAAAATGGAAAATGGCTGAAGATTTCAGAGATCAATTTTTCGAAAACCGTGCATCGTAATTGGCTGAAACTGCTTCGGTAGGTTACTATAAACCATATGCATCTCCCCATGAAACAGGTTTTGAAATGGATGTACGTATATGGAGAAAATGCAAAAATGGCTGATGGTGATGGAGGCTGATTTCTTGGAAACCGTGCATCGGAATGGGCTGAAACTTCTCGGGCATGTTGCCATCATCCCTATAGAATTCCCTGTAAAACAATTTTTCAAATGGATGCATGGTTTTCAAGTTAGGGCAAAAACAAATTATGTTCTATGTATTTTTGCTTCAAGGCATTCTACGGTTTTGTTGCATGGTAAGAAAAACTGAGCTTGGGTTGTGATGCAGGCATGGAGATGATGGAGGAGTTTGAAAAGTGCAAGAGGACTTCTGAACCCTTGAGGAAGCTACCATTTTCGCCAAACCACCCTTTTGAAATCCATTTCTAGCTTCCTACAATTTTTACAGGAACTTCCTGTAGAAGCACAATGAAGAAGCACAATGAGGTGGAAAAGATGATGGAAAAGGGTGAGGAATGGGAACATGGATGCTTGCAGGCATAACCAATGGATTCCAAGCTTTAGATCCCCTTCCAAAATCGAATCTGGCTCGCTTGAGGGTTCTACAGGATGTTTCCTGTAGAAATATAGAACTTCCTCTAGAAGGCACAAAAACTCCTTTGTCTTTGTTTTGAGTGATCCTCCTGACCTGCAATGTCATTGCTGCAACCTGAAATTATTCAATGGAAATTAGATTTATTTTTCTTTTTCTTTCTCTTTTTTTTGAAAAACAACTAGGGTGCCTCATGGAGGTTTTCACCCTAATTGCCTACCCTGAGCGCCTCCAAGGGAGGTTTTCACCCATAGATCTTATTCTCTTTTCTCTTTTTTTCCCAACTCATTGACCACCTCATGGAGGTTTTCAATCAATGAGCCAATCTAAGGCGCCTCCGAGGAGGTTTTCACCTTAGATTTCTATTTTCCTCTTTTTTTCATTTTTTTCTTTTTCTTTTTTCTCTTTTTTTTCTTTTTTTTTTTCTTTTTTTTTCTACCCTACCCTACTTGAAAAACAAAATCGTTCTCAAGTATAAGAATACTTCCAATGGAGCCATGTGCACATCGAGATTAGAGATAAACTGATGTGGAGGCTTGAAATGCATGCTTTGACAGCTATCCGGATCTTAGAGACCAAATGATTTGACTTTGAAAGGATCAAGCATAGCTGAAGAAGAGAGTACTGCTGCAACTTAGTGACCTTCTGAAACCATATCTCAATATAGCTCTGATATCCTTGGTTCTTTTGCTGATCTGGATCATGTTTCATGTCACCTTCTAACATGACTTTCTCATCTTCCTCTTTTTGTTGATCTTTCTCTTGAATACATGGAATATTTGATGGTAACCATGAGGGATCTTTCTTTATCTCTGCTTCTGATGTCTTCTCTTCATCAAGTAAAGCCCATGGCTCTTTGATTTCCTCTTCTGAATCTTCTTTTGCCTGATGTGGTCCTTCAATGCTTTCAATATAGTCTCTTTTTTGCAATACTCTTCCTGAGCTATGGTGAAGATCATTGAGCTCAAGAGCAGTTGTTTGGACATGTTGTGCCTCAGCTTTGCAATTGGGTTGAGCTGCTCCATGGTATGGTTTTGGAAATGGTGGTACGGGTAGTTGAGTGGAGGTGTGTATTTGAGATGGATGCGGATGGGGTTGTGGTTGGGTAGGCATTTGGGGTTGCCTTGGTGGAGCAGGAGGCGATGGTTGTGGATGAGCAGGTGGTGGAGGAACGGAAGTGGGAGGAGTGTTGTACTGGGGCCTCCACCCCTGATGAGGTGCATTCCACTGAGGCTGTGGCTGAGCATAAGAGTGAAACAAATGAGCAGCTGGTTGGGCATAATATGGATCTATGAAGGAACAAGGAGGAGGTGTGAACCATGAAGGATGAGCAGGGGGACCCCAAGAAGGCATGAAAGTGGCTTGATAGGGGTCATAATAGGTCTCGGATGTCCCTTGCAGTTCCTGTTGATAAGATCTAGGTTCATGTGGCCTCCTTTGGTTCATATAATAGAGTGATTCAGTGGCTCCTTTGGCTCTCTGATATGCAGCTTTGATTCTGGGTAAGGAAGGGCACTGATATGTAGGATGGTATTCTTCACATATAAAACACACTTCTATGGAGTACAATGGACATTCGTTCCTAGGATGCTTTCTAGTGCACCTAGGACAAAAAATGGCCAAAGCCGTCTTGGCTTCTTCTTGCTTCTTTTGGATCCGCAAGGTATCCAGTTACATGGCAAGAAACTGCCTCATATCACTCTTGAAATCTTCGATCTGATTTGCAAATTCATTTTTGGATAAGGTACTGCTCCCAACATTTCTGCTTGTAGCCATTTGCTCCAGAGGAATGTTTTCTTCTTCTTCTCCCCTAGAGGTTCTTTAAATATGCCTTGATGTCCACCTAGGGCTTCTTCTTAATCACAACCATCGAAGAAGAGAGAAGGTTGGCTGTGTGAAGCAGTGGGGGGTGTTGTGCAAATATTTTTCTAAATTATCTCTACTCCTACAAGGCATGAAAGGAAATCTTTTTGGTTGTTTTTTCTTTTTTCTGCTTGTACCTGCAAAAACTAAAATAGATTGAACTGCAACTAACTATCTTGCTGAAATGAAAATGCGGAATTGAAATGAAAGCAGGAAATGACTAATCTATTTTGCTCAAATGAAATTGCAGGAATGAAATGCTAGTCTACACTTGCGGAATTGAAATGCTAATCTACGCTTGCAGAAATGAAATTGCGGAATTGAAATGCTAATCTATGAAAGCGGGAAATGTCTACTCTACTTTTGCGGAAATGAAATGAAATAAACTACTTAGCAGAAGGTTGTAGTGGAAAATAGAAGAAAAGCAGCAATCACCAATACTCTGACGCTTCCCCGGCAACGGCGCCAAAAAGATGGTGGGCTCCAGTATTGTAGCAATAATGCTACAACTCCTGGAACTCCCTTCTTTAATTTTATCAACCCTGTAGTTCGTAACAAACTTGGAAGCGACGGTGTTGTATGCACAAGTACTAGCTCTCGTTGCAGCTGTCACTTGGTCAGCTGGCACAAGTCCACTAGGAGCTTAAGCCAACTTCTATGAGCTCTTAGAAGAAGCTTTTTAATTGATGGATGAAAGCTAACTCGAAGGAAGCTAATCTAATTGCAAAAAGAAACTGAAAGCCAAAAAGAAACGCAAACCCTAGCAAACCCTAATTCTACCAGCTAGTCCTACTGACGCAAAGGAGAGCATGCAAACTACTGAAAGAGATGCCATTACTTCTATGAAGGTAAAATACATGTGTCTAGACTACCTCTATCTGAAGAAAACATCATTTTGTATTTTTGATTAAGTTGTTGGAATTATCATGCATGTGCTTTTAACTATTTTTGACTGTGCAGAGGTGGATCAAGGAGGAGAAATGCTTGGAAGAGGTCGGGAAGGTTCAGAGAGGGTCTAAGGAGTCCCAAACACCCTTCCAGAGAGTTTCACAGAGTTTGGCTATCAAGAAACCTCATTCGTGAGCTTCTACAGGAAGTCTGTAGGGGTTCTACAGGATGTTTAGGATTTCTACAGGATGTTTAGTAATGGAATTTTGGAGCATGGATGGAGGGAAAAAGGTGGAGGAATGAGTATGGAGGTGAAATAGGGGTGTAAGGGAGTTCAAGACTTGGAGGATGGAGTTGAGGAGAAGGTGTAGATGGCTGGACTTGTTCTAAGAAGACTGGAATAATGCTGCACACAAGGTAGGGTTATGAGGGCAATGTGGCAACGTGAGGCAAGAAACCAAGTCAGGAGATGGAGAAGATGGGTTTGAGGGAGTCTGGGCAGATAGAGAAGTGGTACAGGTGCTCTGCAATTTGTGCTTCCAACTGAACCAACAAAGACATGCAAGAAAACAAAGATCTAGTTATGCTACCCTAATATGATCTAGCTAACATTAACGAGAATGGACAACAGCTATATTTGCAAGGAAACCATGTATAATAACTATGAAATGAAGAATTCAAAGATCTGAACATGTAACCAACCTCTACAAATGAAAACAACACAGTAAGGATTGCATGGTAAAGCAAACTAGTGTTTTTGTTTGGGACAGCATGGTTATTCCAACTCCAGCCCTGATCCAATAAGGAAGAGGTGAAACCAAAAGTGTTTGTTGACCCTTTTTTGGAGCCCTTTTTTTGTTATTATCCTACCAATCTATTCTAAACATGAGAAGCTACTTTAACCATCAAAAGAAATCTAAATAACAAAGCAAGATTTAAATATAAATAGCAGATTTTATTCTAAGAATGCAGCAAAAACACATAAAGATAAACAAAGGAGGTACTGGGTGCTTGATATGGGCCCAACCCCAAGAGCTGCAGCCTCCTAAGAGAGATTTAGGGCTGGTGCAAAGCTGGATTCATCTTTATTGATCAAGAAATGTTACATTCCAAAAACTGTCCACAAGGAGAACTTGAAAATGTGCTAAAAGCAAAGCTAATCTACTCCCTAAAAATCAAACTACAAAATGACTATAAAGTGACTAACTACTGGCTACAAAATGACTAACTACCAGATAACTACCAGCTAACCAAAATGAGGCCCTAAGCCTTCTTATTTATACAAATTGAGGACCCCAACAGTCCTCCTAAACTTTAGGGACTCGGCTGCCTAAAACTTGTAGTTAACAGCAGTCCTACTTGACTTGCTTGGCTGCCCTTGTGCTAATTGATTTGGTGGCCCTTGAACTCCGAGCTGATGGTGGAGAATTCGAGGTAAGGGCCCATAAATGAAGGGGACACCTTCCTACAAATCCTCTCCCTTGTTCTCCCACGAATTTGGCTGCCAAGTGCTCATTAAAACCTTCAATTTTGTCTCCAAATTGACCAAAAAGGCTACACAAAGAACCCATTAGACTTGTTGGCATAATGACTAACCCAATTCACTCTATTAGCATAAATATAATAAAAAACATGCAATAAACTAATGAGAATGGTGGATTAAGTCGAATTAGGAGGTTGAATGAGCCCAAATAATTATCCATTTTTGGGGCTCATCAGCCCTTGCATGCCCTTGTCCATTCGCCTTCGAACGACCTCGCCTTTTCAGTTCCCTAGGAGGATTCCTTCACATGCCCTCATCTAAATGCCTTTGAACGATCATTCAGACAGAAGCTGTCAGACGCCCTCGCCCGTTCGGTTTTTCAGGCTGATGCCCTCACACACCCTCACTCGAACACCTTCGCATGACCTGTAACTATGTTTTCTGTGTTTTCTTCTGCTCCGTGCTACGGCTCGAGAGTCTGCCTGCACTTCACCTAATTTTAGAATCTCCAAGTAGCTCGCCCTCCTAGCTTGCATAAACACTTGGAAGCTTTACTTGATTGATTTTTGCCACCATTCCAATGCTTTACTTATATGCCAGTTGGCCCATCGGTTGGGGCGTTGACTCACCAAGTTGATGCTTTACTTTATATATCATTCGACGAGTCGCCACATAGAGTTGTACAATCGCAGAGTGTCTAATCCAGATGATCACACATCTCCTATGCAGTCTGAGTAACGATTGATCATGTCCAACATGTGAAAGAATCCAAAATCATTAGCTGATGCTACCAAAGAATATGTCGAGGTGACTAGCTCGAGTGTTCGCTTCTTGATAACTGAGAATGAGCGAATGGCTAAGGAGTTACAGGCGACCAAGCAGGGAGGAGAGCTGGTTAGAACATCCGCCCAAGTAGAGTTGAACAAGGCAATACGAGATGAAGTATTGTCCCTTGAGACAGTCATGCGAGCATTGTATTCCAAGTTTGGTACTATGCACAAGGTAGTTTTCCATCTTAACGGTTCGTAGCAATGATGTACAAGGAGAGCAGATATTTTGTCAAACATGCATATTGCTTTTGACCACATGCAAGCATGGACAATGAGATACAAGGGAGACCCATTACACTTCCGCAAGATGATGAATCCTAGAGTGGTTGAGCTGAAGGCACGCATCCAGAGTCAAATCCAGATCTATGAAAAGCTCCCACATCTCATCACTAGTTTACAAGCTTTCCATGCATGGAGTATGTATGTGTGCACGCATATGTGATCCCATATATTGGGACACTCATTGAGGCAAAGAAAAAGGCACAAGTCTGACTGGAGCTTGAATCATACTTTGACGAGTTGATGCACATAGCCACCAATGCAGATTTAGTGATCAATGCAGACGCCATGCATAAATATGTCGTTTGTTCAACCGCACTCATGAAACTAATGCACATGTTATCAGATGAGTTGGATCTAGGAACTAGAACAATGTACCTAGATGCTACAGAGGCAAGAGTTCATTTCTAGAAAGATGTCACGATAGAGTACACGGACACCATCATGGACTACCGAGCTTGGCATCAGTTTGCTACTATTGACCACTGTGAGCATGCCGAAGAGTTGGTCTTCCCACAGTTCTCTAAGCCATAGTGATGTCTTGTATAGCTTGCTCAAGCCTATTTTATCTCACATGGGTGCATGTGCAGATTGTTTGTAACATCTTGTGAAGTGGAAGTTCAAGTGTCAATAGTTGGATGTAAAAGTCATAGAGTAAATGAAGAGTCATGAGGGTAGATGAACAGTCCAAAGGGGAATGTCAAGGGCCACCCCACTCTTCTCTATATATAGTCCCTCATAACTCATTGTATAAGATTTTGGTTAGACAAGCTTTTGATAGGAGTATCTTAGAGAAATCTTAGAGAGTATTGTAATGAGCCTTGGCTTCTCCACTGTGCAGAGCTAGTATATCTCTTTGGAGGACTACGCGGTAGTGACTGTAACGTTCCACTGTCTGAACTAGTGGTTGTTTATGGTTGTATTGCATGACTGGAATTTTCACTTATTAATATAATAGAGCTAGAACATTTCATGCATATGTCATATTGTATATCAACTATCTTGTTTACTCTAAATGATATATCTATCTGTTTGCTTATGCATACATGTGTAGTTATTTTATGTATATGTATGTATGAATATTTTTGAAATGTGTTGTTGGTTTAGCCATCACTTTGGATTGCTAGCTTACTTTCCTTCTAGTTTTTGATGCATCTCTTCTCCTATGTTGCCTTCTTAAATCTGTGCTTTCATAGGTTTCCAAGGGGTGCACTCACCTCACCCTGTGTGTGTTAGAACCGCTCATGCACCTTCCTTGACTTTTTGCATATGTCACACCCTTGCTACCAACATGAACATCTTACTTGGATCTACACATAATTGTGGCCAAGGTGATACTGTATGACCAACTACTGGGATTCCTACACCAAACGATTTGAGGTCTAGTTGGGACTTCTCACTAGGGAGATCCCCTGACATAGTTTTCCATCTTCAACAAGATAGGAAGCAATGCAAGTTTCAACAAGTTAAGAATTCCCTTAGTAGAAATGACACCTAGATGAAAAGCGATTCTAAGGTAGAGTTGTGAAGGCTTCTTCTCAAATGGGACAATTACATTTCAAAAAATAATTATGGATCAAGTCCATACAATTTCCTTAATTGGAATGAGCCATAGAGTGGTCAAGGCTTCCTCTCAAATGGGACAATTACATTTCAAATTTTTTTTATGGATGTGATTTTTCCCCAAGTCACTTTATTTATTGAATTTCAAAAGAGTTTTCAAGTTAATTTTTGAATTTTGTTGCAAATAGAAAATGAACATGCTCTCTTCTTAGAAGATAGTTAAAGTGATGAATTTTCTATATACATTAATTCACAAGGTAATTTATAAATAACTAAAATGTGAAACCATCTCCAACTTTGTTCACTATTAATCCACGTTTTTTACAAACCCAAAATATTGGGTGTCTAGCACGTGTAAAAATATTGTGGTATGAGTAGAGTGACTAGAAAGGATTCAGGCAAGGACCTTGTTAATGGTTATTGTGGTTCGTTGAAGTTGTTTAGACCAAGTTTTTGAAACAATCATTTGACATTTTTACTTTATATTATCTTGTCTTCAAAGCATCATCTTCAAATATATCCTTTTGGTGCCATTAAGAGACTTTGAGTTCGTGCATATGGAATTCTTGGACATTAAAACACTTATTCTCTTGAAATGGAACATGACTTTTATTCTCGATATGAAGAATTCAACTTCATTGAGGTTTCTTTCCACAAAATGATGCATACTATTTAGTTTCTATTAGGTTTCATCTCCTGTACTACATCTTACCTTCGGCTTTAGGCCCTTAGTTATTATTGTACTTCATTTACTTTGTATTTGGAGAAATATATCATATATGGTTGGAAGAAGGTTTTTTTTAACACAAGAATTTATATAGGATGTTTTGTAGGTTGGCACACTCAAAGTTATCAATCATTTTCGATGAGAGGGTTCTTCAATTTACACGAGGGTGACTAAAATACATGATTTAGTCTTTCTTCATGTTGGAGTGCACCATCGATGTCACAGGGATAAAAATACATGTGCATTAGGATTATTAAAGAAGACGACTTGGAAATTTTTTTATCAGTCAATTTTTTTTGTGGGTGATATGATGTAGTAAAAATGCACAGGGGAGGGTTAACTTGTATCATGTTATTTAAGGGTTGCTTTCTGTCATCTCTTGTATTAATCATTATTTATATATCAAATAATACTATATTCTAACAAGGGGCATTATTTGTAAACATGGTTGGCTTCGCGGCAGCATCGACATCTAAATGATATCCCTTGATAATCGAATATTTGGTTGCGCACATATCCTAGGTAGTGGAGTATCATAATTTCCACCAATCCATCCCTGGTGTTGAGATAGAAAAGGATCATGGCATAATACATTTCCCTCGTTTCCAAGTATGATCTGTCGAAGTCAAGATAATTCACAAGTTCATCCCCTATACATCGAAAGACATCTTCCATCCAATGTTGAAGGGGGGGGGGGGCTTGGGAACCTCAACCATATTGGCTTTGCACCTGGCTATTCTTGCTCAAAGTCAAAGAAGGGATTCCACCTTTTCAAATACATAGGGGACATTTATTTGCTCAAGTAATGCGAGCAAACCTAGTTTGCATGCTCCTCTTTACTAAATTTGAAATAAAAGCATCTTGTGTTCATGGTGCATACAGATGGAATCACATCTAGAATGTGTCCCAAATTCTCATACACCCACCTCCTTAGACGTCTGTAGAGTAGTTCCTACCTCTAATTCTCCTGACCAAAACCACTTCTGTTGTAGACATAATTTCATCTAATCTGGTACCCTCCCCAAGTACTAATGCTTGGTTCCTCTCTTTTACCTTAGGGAATTTTATCTTCCTTGCCTTCTTCTTTTAGCCTACTACAGAAGCTTCTTCAGAGGGTGTGGTTGTATTTTGAGGATGTACCCTTGGTGGATCTTCGGTGCAAGGAATACCCATGTTTAGTGATCTGCCTTCATGCCCTACATCATGAACGAAACAATAGGGTGAGTCTAATGAGCCAACACTGAAATTGTAAGATATTTTAGCCTTCCCTTGTTGAACTGTCAGTAGGTCTTCCACATGACCAACCATGTTCCCCAAAAGAGCCCCCGAAAATGCCCCCGAAATATTAAATTCTCAGGAAAATACCACTATGTTTTCCCGAAGGCTACTAAACATTAGATTCAATGCTAACAGGTTTGAAAGTTTTTAATGCACTACTGTAGTTTAACTAGGACTCGATGAAATATAGGGCCTCAATTGAGAAACATGGTGAAAGAGATAGTTGTTCAGTCAAATCCATTGATATTTTTGTCAGGATCTCAGATGACGCCTCCTTATGTTGCAGGGAGGATGCAGACTCATCGGTTCTAGAATATTTTGAGGAAGAGGGAATTCCTTCCATGATATTTTCCAGTGATGCAAAAAATTTCATGTTTGGTGAGCCAGGTCTCCCTTCGTTCTGTATTATAAGCTACTAAGGTGGAGGGCTTGTCTTGGTGGAGATATTCTTTGTCGGGTCTTCCAAGTAATCTATCAAATCCTCCTCCATAAATATATCTTCTAAACACTATCAAGCCTTTCAAGGGAGTAAAAAATAAAACTGTCACTGAAAAATACCTTAACCTGTGGACACAACACAAACCCTAACACTGACCTAACCGTAGTGCATGTCATTAACTCCTTGATCCATTAGGGAAGATCGTCGATCAAGGTTCTAGATGCAACCACCTAAAGAGGTCCAACATCATTCCAACACTTATCTTATTCTCATTGTGGAAATAGTCATGGTGAAGTGCACCAGAGTACATGAAAATATGTCAGGGAAGACCGTAGACTGATTTCTTTATATGCATGAATAGATCTATTTTCATCACTTGCAAGAAAACCATAACCCTATCTAAAACCTATGATTTCAGTAGTCACAGTGATGCTAACCGAAGAACCTGAGATATTTAAAACAATAATTTAAGATGAAATAACAATTTTATCTTAAAGTTATCATTTTTGTCTTAAGTCTTTTTCTTCTTAAAATTTTATTTTATCTTAAGCCCCTTTTTTCAAATCCACAAGTCTTTGGTGCTTTTCAAAGCCCTTTTTTCTTAAAATTTTATAATTTTGTCATATACCCCGCACTCTACTTGTCTTTAGCCTGCCTATGCAAGTTTGAATCTTCCATTCTTTGTGGTCTAGGGTCCTGAGAAGTTTTGGGTTCCTCTTCTCTATCTCACATTAGAAATGTTCCACATCGTGCCACCCATGATCACTCTAATGTAGTAGCCAAGAGTTGTCATGACAAGAGGAAGCTCTGCATGAAGCCACCCCCGAGCACTCTGCAATGAAAATGATCCACATGATCCACCCCTAAGCAATGTGATACAAAGTTTGAGAGGTGCCATGGCAAGAGCACTCTGCAATGAAATTTCTCCATATCGATCCACCCTTGAGCACTCTGATACAGCATGCAAGAGGCATGGGGTGAGAGGAAGCTCTTCCTCAAGCCACCCTTAAGAACTCTACAATGTAACCACACCTCAAGTGCTTATGGTATCTCTAGTCAGCTTCTATTGCCGGGTATGTTCAACGAGCTCTCTGTATAAGGGGAAGTGGGTAGGAGAGAAACTTCATATCCTTGGTGCCCATGTGGGAATCCTTTTTTTAAATAAAAAATTTAGGGTATTAATTTTTACGAGTGTTTGGGCTAAAAATATGTACTAAATGTGTCTTCCCTAGGAGGTGGAGCTCTAGAGTATCCCTAACAAGCAGTATGATGTAGAGCGTAGAAATAATCCATAGAGAAATTGGTATCAAGGATTGTGGGTTGGTTACGCCTTAGCACACTGGTTGGGATTAACAAGTGAGGCAACCACTACTTCACCAGAACAATTAATGTTGATGGAGATTGTAATTACTATTTTTTCTCCCTTTGTATTAATTCTTAGCTGTAATAATCTTATTCATATGAAATTCATGTATATTGGGTTCGGAAAAAAAAAAATTATTGTATGGAATTAATGAGAGACTAAAATTTGAACACATGCTTTGCAAAATTAATATTTCTTTGATAACTTCAATTAGGAAAACAAGTGCCACAAGCTAAATATTGTTGTTGAATTTGAAGTTTCATGGTTTCGCCCTCGTTCTTGTGCCATAAAAGGAATGATATTGATGTACATTGAACAGGGACATAATATAGGGTTTCATTATATTTCGTTGGGAGCAACTTAGCCTCCCAAAATGGTAACCTAATATCTACCTATACATGGGAAAATACAACATTTTATGATTTAGCTATCAAAGGTTAAGGCTTATACTTGAATCCATGTGTTCACCTTATCTTTGCATAAGAGTCCCTCTACCAAAATATTTCTTCCATTCCTACTCCTAAAAAAAAGGAAAATTATCATCATGCGGCCGGTAGTGGAAACATGGCATGCTAATGCGATGTTGGTGGAGAATTCTTCTAAGATTCAAACGGAAAATCATCTGTTAGGGTTGACACTTTTTGTTCTATAAATAAGCCTTTCAACCCTATAGATCATCATGCTAATATTAAGTGAAAGTCTAAAACTAGTAAGGATTCCAAGAAGCCTAAGCAGTTAATTTCTGCAGGAAAAAAGCTCACAAAAATTCTAAGTTCTCCCTTTATGGCTGAAATCGTTCATCACCTCCTCATGTAAGAGACTCCAATTCATATGATTCTTTTGCAATAAAACCATCCTTCGATTATTCATATTATTCTTTAGTCGAATCTAGGCCATGTTTCTATAAAACATCCGGTGGGTACTCGAACAAAAGGAGTGGGATGGGTGAAAATTCCATCACATTTTGCCCAATAAGTGAAAGTGTAGATTGAGACATCCACCCATATGGGGAGTAGTTTCTCCACAAAATGGAAAATCTAGTCCCAAATCCAAATCCTCGTAGTTATCCACATATATATCTGTCTAAAGGTACCTACAAGCTCTTACTCCTTGAGAAGAACAACCATGTTGTAACATAGCTCACGTACTTGGCGTATAGATCAACTCAGAAATTTTGAAAGGAGGAGTTTGAATTTGTTGCATTTTATGTTAGAATCAATTCATTAGTAAAATAATTATCTTTAAAAAAAATTGAAGTATGTTTACTGGGACGGCCAGTAAATATAAAATTCAGAAATTCTATAAATAAGCACTTGTGACCACATGCTCTTGGTTTTCCCCAACATGGATAGAAATTAATTCAATGGTTAATAGCCTTATTAAACCATGCAAGCCTCAAGAAAATAAAATTATAAAGTTATAAGTTCTATGGATTGGGGCATTGTATAAAATTATGGTCTGTAAGGAATCCATAAATACTCCATTAGACCTGTAATATGTATTGCTTGTTATCATGTTTTAATATTAACTAGGTCAACCAATATTTAAGTAATCCAATGTGTACATAAATAATGTTGTAACAATAATTACACATCATTAGTATGCACATCCGTGGGTGTGTGGATCATTAAATTTTTATTGGACATAATCCATAATATTATTTTAGTATTAGCTAGGTCATTCAAGATTTAAGTAATCCAATGTGTACAGAAAGAATGTTGTAACAGTAATTACGCATCATTAGTATGCACATCCATTACCGCGTGGATCATTAATTTGTTATTGGAAGGAATCCATAATACTTGAAGCAATTTTAGCTGATATGTTAAGAACATTGTCTAGCAACATTAATACATTTGCGATACAATTTCTAAAGCTTTGTTATCATCATTAAGAAAATTAACTTGGGTCTTGTCCTTATGAACTAGAAATAGAGAAACTACATTTGAGCTTCACGAGATTGAATGGTTCTTTAGTGATCTGCTTGAAATTAAAATACACACCTCTAGCCAATAAAAGTAGACCAAGAAGTCATCCTAATGGCTACTCATACCTCTAACATTCTTGTGAACTCCATGATTTCTTGACATCATACTAAAACAGGTTGGTATTATGCATAGTGAAAGATAAATTATACATGTATGCATGATTATGTGCATTAAAATGCTAAATCATCTCACGGAAACACATTAAATACATAAGTAAGTCAATTTCTACACTAATTTAATAAGCAAAAAGCACCCTCCATGTGGACAAATTTTGAATCCAACTACAAGGTATGTGTTTCAAATTTTGAAGGAGGCTAAGTTTCAATAGACTAATTATTAAAGCACATTAATACATAGAACATTCATACAATTATGGCATACTATAAGTGCTTTCTATGCATACCAAATATCATCACCAAAGTGACACTAGGGGTCGTTAATGAGTACAAAAAGGAATTCACTTATGCTCTACATTTAATCATAGCATCAAACATTGAACAATAGAGGAAAACCTATATAGGGAAAACCTAGGAAAATGTGCATCCAAATAATACTGAACTATTATGCAACTGCCACAGGAATTGCATGCAACCCTTAGTGGTAGTTATAGATATAGCATTAAAAAAAAGAAAAACTTTTGTCCATCAATAATTGATGTATACCAGCATATGGCTTATATACATTGAGACTGTGTAATGAAGTGAAATAGTAGCATCCCATGTGAAATTCTCATTCCATCATTAATCCATCAGTAGTTTATATATAGTTCATTGACACTGTGCTGATACAGGTTGATGACTTCATAATTTTAAGCCTGCAAAGATCACTTGCTATCTTACCGTTTGCATGAAAAACCACCTAAATTAGAAGCACAAAAGTCAATCTAGAAAGAGTCCATTGTATATAGGAAGATTACTATTTGAACTCTTTAAAAGAACACATGTCACCATAGTTACCAATTACCGGTAACAGAATTAAATACCGTCACAACCAGTGCACATAACCAATGCATTTACTTAAAAAAAAAGCTTAGTGTTTTTCAATAATCACATACATTCATTTACATTACTAGCAATTAGTGACCATGCATTCAAAACCTCTTTCCTCACAAGATACCAGGACTTTTGCAAGACTAGGGAGCTAAAAGGTAAAATCTTTAAGATGACTGCAAAAGATAATGAAACTCTAGAAGGGTATGTAGAATGGTTTAATTATAATTGGCAGAGATCTCCACACACCACCTTTCCTAAAGAAGTCCTAAGGGCTATCTTAATTAAAGGGATGAAAGAAGAATAGTTAGAAACTCTAAATTTAATGGGTAAAGGAGATATTTCTCAGGAATATTATGATGAGATTGTTCACTTGTGTATCGGGTGTTCGTGTGGAAGCACACACACAGGAGCAAGAAGCCAAGATCCCACAATCAAGGGAAGAAAACCACACAGTGGAGGTGTAACACGGATGGAAATTAGTAACCTCCTGGAAGATTTGAAGATGGACATCTCGAGATTTCTCATAATGCAGTTTGACATGTTATAGGATAAAAAAAGCAAGCCTCAGCAGAACAAAACTTGGTCATCTTCTGTCCATGTTGTCAAAAGAAGCACAACCAATGGGAGTGTCCATTAGACATGTGCTAACTGTACCAAAGGTCACACCACTGAGCAATGTCCATCAGTGTCGGGCCTGAAAGAAGTATTCAAGGAAGAAGAAGAAGAAACAGAGCCAATGTGTCTGATGAATCAATGTCGATAGTGGCAGGACAAAACCTACAGGTATGTCATAAGACGCATCCCAGTTGTTTCCTTCTTCACAGTTTAATCAGCAACAGAACCTTGGGGCAACAATGCAAGGCCAATCACCTTACCCAAAGACTGAATCCTAGCCATTCCCTATGGCATCCAGGCCAACTCAATCCTTTCCATGTAATGGTTGGCCAAATTCTCCTTTTACTCCTGTTTGGTAGGGAAATCCCTATCAATCCCAGTGGCCTTCCTCCACCTCTCAAAATCTAAACTGGTCTACAAATTGGCAACAAATTATCGGGATATCCAATGCACCTATGGGAACAGTTTGGCAGCCTCAACCTGCACTATCAGCTCCATATACATTATAGCAAAATCCTCAACCTCTTTTGCGCCTTCAATTGCCAGCTCAGCTGAATCCGAATCCTAATAGCATATTGGTCCAAATTGGTACAAATTACAAATCTCAGATTATGAGATTGAGCAAAAAGAATGTAATGAACTTAGATTGAGGTCAGTGCGTATCATCACCCACTAGGAAAATGGGGATTAGCCATCAATTGAAAATGCAACCCCACATGTACATATACCACCAAGTGTAATTAATATTGAACAAAATCAAGGGGAAGAGACAGATTAGCGTGAAGACCCTGAAAAACTCCTGTTCACTTCTCCCCCATTCCCTAAAAGGTCAACGATACCTAAACCTACTATTTACCTAGATTTTGATCTTGTAGGGGAACCAAAAAATTTTGTATTAAAATTCCTCTCCTCCAGCCCATTCAAGATATTCCATCTATGCTAAACCAATCAAATAGCTATGTGGAAAGAAGCCTATGAGGAAAGAAAAAACTTCACCCACCATTCATGTTGTAGGAACCTTATCTGATTTACTCTTGGGAGGGGAAACTCTGGTAAAGTATGAAGATACTGGAAATCCCATAGTGACAGTTCAAATATATGGTCGCTCTTTTCCCAATACACTAGTTGATCTGCGTGTAGCCATTAATATTTTAACAATATAAACCTGTCAAGAAGTTGGTATTACAGCCCTAGAACCAACCACCACTTTATTAGAACTAGCTGATCATTCAGTGGTAAGGCCAGAAGGGACCTTACAAGATATTGCAGTTTCTATTGATTCATGGGAATATCCAGTAGATTTTCTTGTCATAAACCCAAAGACTCGATTGGATGGGCATCCTCAGATTCTGGGCCAGCCTTGGCTGGCGATAGCTGATGCTTATATTGACTACCAAGAAGGAAGCATGACTATTGCAAAGGGGGATGTCATAAAAAATTTGGTGTTATATCCTCCTATCAAGCCTAGTCTACCAATTGTAAAAATATGTAAAAAACCACCAACATACTTGGAGGAAAGCATTTGTTTACCAGTCATAGTAGCAGAAACAATGTAATTCAAAGATAAGACTCAAGATGACATTATCAACAATTTTATCAATCAGTCAACTAATGTGACCAATGTAAAGTGTCAAATGTTGAAAGAAATCCTTGATAATGAATCCATGGAAGATGCTTTGAAGGATACTGATGACCAAGATATCCAGATGATTGTCGTTCATAACAACAAGCTTGTTGAGTTGAACTAGGAAAAGTTCTAAACATTAATGATAGTCTGGATAGCAATCAGTAGCAAAAGCTCATACATGCCCTGCAGAAATATCAAAGGGGCTTTTTCCTGGGATTATCTCGACATGAAGGGTATAGACCCAGAACCATGTACACACCACATCTATACGGAGAAGGATGCTCGACCCATATGGTAGCCTTAACGAAGATTGAATCCACATCTCAAGGACATTATGAAAGAAGATTTATAGTAGCTGATGGATGTGAACTTCAGTTATCCTATTTCAGACAGTAAATGGGTCTCTCATTTGGTGTTCATCCCCAACAAAACTAGGAACTGGTGTATCTGTGTAGACTACCAGTAATTGAACAAGGCAACATAGAAATATCACTTCCGCCTTCCATTCATTGATCAAGTCCTTGATACTCTGGCAGTGAAGTAGAGCTTTTCCTTCCTAGATAGTTTCAGAGGCTACAATTAGATTCTGATTGCCCATGAAGACCAAGAAAAAATAACCTTCACCTGTCCCTGAGGTACATTCACATATAGAGTATTACCATTTGGGTTGTGTAATGCCCCGGCTACATTCCAGAGAGCTATACGCATCATTTTTGCTGATTTGATAAATGAAGGACTTGAGGTGTATATGACATTACTCCATATGGGGATGACTTCGACCAAGCATTGCAAAGATAAGAAAAAGTCTTCGAATGATGCATTGCTACTAGGTTATGTTTAAGCAATGTCAAGTGTTAGATGATGATGATCAAGGGCGTAATCTTGGGACAATATATCTCTGTAGTAGGGATACAGGTAGATTCGAAAAAATTCAGGTAATTCTTTTACTGCCTACCCCATACACTTAGACAGAGGTACATAGCTTCCTAGGATATGAAGGCTATTATCATAGGTTTATTAAAAACTTTTCACAAATTGCTGCGCATTTATATGCTTTAACTGGAAATGTTGATTTCAAATGGTCTGACAAATGTGACACAGTTTTTAGAAGTCTAAATAAAGTAGTCTCAATAGCACCAGTATTATGTGGACCAAACTGGGAGCTACATTTCCACATATCCACAGACGCATCAAATGTAGTTATAGGCGTTGTCCTGGGCTAGGAGGAGGACAGGAAACCTTATGTTATATATCATATTAGCAAAAATCAATTCTGCAAAACTCAATTATACAGTAACAGAAAAAGAATTCTCAGCTGTTATTTATGCGATAAGCTAGTTTAGACATTATACAACTGGCAACCAAGTCTTTATGTATACTGATCACTCTGCCATTCAGTGTCTAGCTCATAAACCTATCACAAATGGTCGAGTGACACGGTGGCTATCACTTTTGTAGGAGTTCGAAATTACTATCAAGGATCATGTAGGGAAGGAAAGCCTAATTGCCAATTTTCTATCTCGAATCCCAAAGGTGAATGATCCACTTGCAGTAGATGACCAATTTCCATATGAACATCTCTTTGTCATCAAGACACCATGGTACATAGATGTGGAAAATTATCTAGTAGTAGGGAAGCTACCTAGGAATTTTACGACAAGAGAGATGAAACATGTCATTCAACGCAGCGCCCGATTCTCTTGGATAGGTGGATATCTTTTTCACTCAGGGGCTAACATGTGTATAAGCATATGCATTTGCGAGGATGATATTGATGACATCTTGAAAGATTTCCATGACAAGCCCTTGGGGGACACTTCACAGATCATTGGAAAGGGCATAAGGTATTACATATGGGCTATTATTGGCCCACTATTTTTAAGGATTCTATGAAATATGCCCAGGCTTGTGATAGCTACCAAAGGATGGGCAGACTTGGCCAATCTGATGGAATGCCTCTGCAACCCCAACTAGTCATAGAATGCTTCGAGAGATGGGCATTGGACTTTGTTGGCCCATTCCATCTACCATCTAATTAGAAGGCCTACATATTGTTTGCCATGGATTATGTGACAAAATGGGTGGAAATAGTAGATTTACCAAAAGCCATAGAGGAAGTTGTGATTAACTTCCTTTTTGGGCTATTTGTGTGAAATGGTTTACCACGAGAATTGATCACAGATGGGGGAGGGAAATTCATAGGACACAAGATTACTGCCACTCCCAGAAACCATCATATTACGAACATGATCACTTCCCCGCATCACCCGCAAATGAAAACGCAGGTAGAAAGAACCAATAAGGTCACTGAAGAGATTATGACCAAGACAGTCTCCACACATTAGCAAGACTGGGCTGCTAGACTGCCAGAGGCATTGTGGGCCGATCACATGACTCAGAGGAATACTACTGGATACTCTCCGTACCAACTTGTGTTCGGTAAAGAACCTATTTTTACAATCGAATTCAAAATAAAGACTCTAAGAATGGCCCAAGAAGTGGGATTGGATCTAACAGAAGCCCAAACCAAGCGACTTCAATAGATCAATGAACTAGATGAGGCTCGACTGCTCAATTTGCAATAGACTGAAATTATTCAGCAACAAAGGGCAAAGTAGCACAACAACCTTACCAAGTGGAATATGTTTCAAAAAGGGGATTGGGCACTCCTTTACGACTCTATATTCCAAGATTTTCTGGGAAAATTGAAAACAAGACGGTTTGGCCCTTATAAGGTTCAAGAAGTGCATAGTAATGGTACTCTTACCTTGACTACGATTGATGGATCTAGCCATTCTTTTAAGGTGAATGGGCATCGAGTGCATCTCTATCACAAACCGCTCACGAACGAGTCTTTTTACGAGCAGGTATGCGAGGACCCCTCCATGCAAATCTTCACTATAAGGAGTGATGACCCAACAAATTTTCTTTAAAAATATTGAGATTTCTTCAAATTGTAAATAACATATATATTCTCTTTGATTGATTGCAATTTAGATTATGCATCACCATTTAAACATGAGGATTTTTTTGAGTGCTTGATAAGTGTTATTCAATCAATTGAACAACACTTTTTACGTTTTTGTTGATTTTGTTGTTCAAACGATTGAACAATTGCTATTCAATTGATTGAACATCACTTTTATTTTTTGTTTTTTGTTGTTCAATCGATTGAACAAAACTTTTTACATTTTTGTTGATTTTGTTGTTCGAATGATTGAACAATTACTGTTCCATCGATTAAACAACACTTTTGTATTTTTTTTATTTTCTTGTTCAATTGATTGAATAACACTATTACGTCTTTGGATTTTTTAATCAATTGAAAAGCACTTTTACATCTTTGGTTTTTTTGTTCAAATGATTGAACAATTATTGTTCAATCAATTGAACAACACTTTCTCGTTTTTGTTTTTGTTGTTCAATTGATTAAACAACACTTTCTTGGTTTTTGCATTTTGTTGTTCAAATTATTGAACAATTGATTTTCAATTGATTGAATATCATTTTGTTGTTTTTGATTTTTGTTGTTCAAATGACTGAACAATTTCTATTCAATCGATTGAACAACAATTTTACTTTTTTGCTTTTTGTTGTTCAATTGTTTGAATAGCACTTTCTCGTTTTTGTTTTTACTGTTCAAATGATTCAACTATTGTTATTCAATCGATTGAACAAAACTTTTATGTTTTTTCTTTTAGCTTGTTCAAACGATTGAACAATTGATGTTCAATTGATTGAAAAACACTTTCTCTTTTTTTCCTTTTTCATTCATACAATTGAACGATTGTTGTTCAATCGATTGAGCAACACTTTTGTGTTTGTGATTTTTGTTGTTGAAATGATTGAATGATTGCTATTCAATCGATTGAACAACACGTTTGTGTGCTTTTTTTCTTTTAATTTTTGTTGTTCAAACTATTGAATGATTGCTACTCAATCCATTGAACTGCACTTTTGGTCTTTTTAAATAGGACAAACTATGAATTCTTTAATTACCGATCATTGTGTCATCTTTCTTTTTTCTTTTATGTTTTGAATAAACACCATTTGAATGGATTTGTGCCTAATATAAGAAAAAAGAGTAATGATAATATCATTATGACCTATGAAGCCTTTTGATGGTTATCTTTATTCAAAAGATGATACGATGTATCTTTATAATGACTAACGGAACATCTCTTATTTGGACACATGATAAAATGATTTACTATTTTCAAACCATGTTGGCTTATGTTTACACTTTCAAATGGATAAATCCTGTTGATACGACGATATGGGGGTAAGAGTATAAACTTTCACTGGAATCCTTTTACTTCTTACACCATCCCTGACTCTTAAGGAGCAAATGAGCCTCCCTCTTGCTACAGGAAAAATTTCAAAAGAAAAAATGGAAATAATGAAATATGAAAATTCATCAAACATTGTCTTAAAGAGGATAGGGGATCTCATCTCGAGCCAACCTACCATGTTCATAAGGATGTAACGGGGGACATTCCAATTTGGCCACCAAACCAAGGTAATGACCTTCTTGATGATTAAAATTGTTAGAAGGGCAGGGATTCTCATCACGAGACAGCCTGATCACTTCTTATATCTTTGTAAATGGCACTATGGTCATCTGTTCACCATGCCAGCATAGTGGTCCCTTTATGACAAGAAAAGAAGAACCATTGAAATACTAAAAGGAGTACTCTGGCTCATTTGTGGGGTTGAAAAGCAACCTTGTTGAGGCTATGAATGCCTGCTGGAAGAAACGGCTCTGCTTATGGTATTGGAGTATCATCTTAAACTGTCAAATGATTTCTATCTATTACCACCTATGGATTTGTTTCCAAAGGGAATTTCCCATTTGAACAACACTCTTACAATCCGACCTACATGGTAACTTATATTATATATTCATCATATTTTAATTGTCCAATCATTTTATGATAGTCATTAATACATATCGCCAATTATGCCTTTGTTATTATTACCACTTATGGTGAAAATCTTTTGTCATAATGAATTAAAATCTCTATTTTAATTCTTTTCCCAGCCATTTCACATTTGATGACGTGTATTGATTTAATTGCCTTACCGATTAGCACGCCATTTTTTTTGTATTGGTTGTTGACATTTATGAATTGTCAATGCTTTCGTTTGCTTTTCACATGCTTGAAAGACATAGACACCCTTTTATCATCAGAGCGTGGATGGCCTGCGTATGAATGGCGTGAGTGACAGTTGTGGATAATTGTGTGATAATCATTTGAATTAACTTTTGGGTAAGGATTGCATGATCATTATGAATGCATAATAATTAGCAAGTATTTATGATTGGGGAAAGGATGACAACCATTATGGCTGGCATGTGGACTCATTATCTAGTGTTAATTATGGCTAACGAGACAAATTACTTAACTAAATATGATATTAATTCTCAAAACATCGTCATTTCTATGTCAATTTCTTTAGCATTCTCTATTGCTGTTCTGAATTTCAGAAGTGTAAAACAATTGCTTATAAGTGAACCAGTCAGAAGTACAACAACCATGGGAGGAAGAACTATCCAAAATGAGACCTCAGTGCTCAAGGTATTGAACCAAGCTCAGGAAATTATCGATCACACAGGATGGCTACAATATCTAAATAAATTTCAGGGATTTCATGATGAAATAACACTCAAATTCTTGCTAAACTTGCAGAATGGTAGCAACACAGTCAAAGGCAGGGATATAATAGATTTTGAAGTGGTCATAGCTGAAGTCACTAGACTTCCGGCTGAGGGAACTAAATGGATAGAAAATCATGTCCTTTTGCACAATGCGGTTGCAATTTTCCAGGACCAGGATGAGCAAATAGATAGAATAGGGAAAGCGATTCACCCTTCATTGTTAATACACCATTGGTAGGAGTTGGCAGTCATCTTGAAATGGTATATCACATGCGATGGTCGCTAGGATGTGGTAAAGCCCCGTTAACTCAAATTGTTACCATCCTAAAATAGAAAATTTCAGTTAATTTGTCATTTTATTTGAATTCTCTATTGGATGATGTCGCTCGATGAGTTAGGAAATCTAAGGACCCACATACTATCATTAGTCATCATGGACTGATTAAATTTCTTATCATACATGGACTGGCCCAATAGCAGTTAACCTGGGACAATATTGTAAATCTTACTTTGGCCCCACCTCCAGAAAATATAGCAACAGAGCAGCAAGGGCCAAGAACCCCAGGTCTGAGAAGGACACTGAAAAGAAATAATTCCTTTGTGGCCTTGAATCCAACAAAACATAGGCGGTATGTGCGGGTTAGAGCCTAATGACGTATCCCAATTCAAACAAATGAGGCTAGACCATCGAGCACGCCACCTCCAAGTCCGAAAAATCCCCCTTTGCAAGACTATGAGGAGGAAGTGGCCAGGGTATTGGATAACATGGGGATATTTGGTGAGGGTAGAGAACAATCTGGGAATGTTGAAGAACAAAATTTTAATCCCAACCAGTCTGCCTTTGCTAATAGCCCGGGTCATGCGCAAACCCTGCCATTTACTGATTCTGTGGAAGAACAGAGGGAACCAATCCCTTCTGTGGAAAAACCCCTTGAAGCTGAGATGCATGAAGAGGAAGTCATTAGAGAAGAAAATTAGACAGTAGATACTGGTCCAATGGACCCCTCGGCTGAAGAAAATACTATAGATGAAACCTTGGGAGATGTAAATCAACCAGGAAATACTATTGTTTCTAAGTCCCCTGAGGACAAGACCTACCTAGAAGAAAACCCAAAGAATGACAGTCTTTCAGGAGAAACCATTTTATTGGGATCTCTTGAAAGAGAAATCCATGACAAAGAGGAGCTAGAAGGTGAAGCTCCATCGAGCGATACAGTTCCATTTGGAACCCTCCGAGATGCTGACACAATATCACATGTACAGGAACCAAAGGATAATGCAGTCAAACCACCATTGGTTGGAAGTCCTAGAATAAAGAATTCCTACAAGGAAAATCTCAGAAACATGCTTAAGAAGTATAGAAAACAGAAGCAAATAATTGGGCAGCTAAAGCAATGGTTAAAAGGAGCCATTAGAGCTAGGAATTTGAAAGTAGAAAAGGAGACCATAGGCACACAGACAGAACATTGTTCTGTAAAGGATGTTAAAACCCAAACTGAGGATCTTTTGACCTATCCAAAGCAAAATCAGACAAAGCCATGTCTTGTAGAAGACACTAAAATGCATACTAAAGAACACTATGTTTTCTCACAAGAGACCCAAACGGACTACCCTACTGTGAATGTTGTTGTTCAAACAGATGTTGAAGAGGACATTCCAATTGTTCACTGCATAATTCAAGAGGTAGCCGAAGATTTTATTCAGATCGATCCGATGGAAACCCATGATGGAGAATCCCAAATAGAGGAGACACCTGCTTACATTCCTTTGGTAAGAGAGGCAGTTATCTGGAGGTTGTAGAATGAACTACCGAAGGTTCAACAGGAATTAGCGCAACACAAGGAAAAGGTAGTGGCCCCACATATACATAAAGAGTTAAAGAAAAAGTTTGAGGCACTTATAGTGACTGAGGATGAGACCTTTACTCAATACAAGGCTAAACAGAAAAAGGTTTGAGAAAGCACAGGACAAATTAAAAAAGGCTAAAGAGCAGTTTTAAACTATTTGCTCTCTTTATTTAGACACCCTTTCATGCAGAGGCCCTACTACAAATTATTCCTTATTCCTCCTGGAGAGATACCTCCTGCCGAAAGTCAAAGCTGTTAATGTTGGGAAGTCTATGGAAATCAAGACTATCCAGGACTTTGTCAAGTGCTTCAGAGAATAGAACGAGAAAGTATATCACCTCCCCTATGAATTTTATATGTACAATTTCTTTCTAAAAGATCATAGAGACAACAACCTTGGCCCCTTTATAGCAGATGTACAACTCCAGGCATTTCTCTCTTTTGCCACTAATCAACTCAAGTGGGCCAAGGCTCAAAATACTTTTAGGAAGCGTGAAGAAGGAATCAACCTATGGGTGAGAGGGGAACCAACCAAACCTCTGCATCTCTCTGTCATACACAAGAAATTCATGAAGCGAGATGGTGTTGTGGGCCAATTGGGGCCATTTCACACAGACATTATACAATATGGAAAGGATTACTTCCAAGATATTAAGGAGGAAGCCTTGTTTGCAGCCAGACAAAGGTGGGAAGTCTCCAACATTAATGTTAGAAATCAAGAACCATTGGATACCAGAACTTTAAAGCTCCCTCTTCTCGTTTCCACAAGTACAGTAACATGGTCTTAACCATGGGGCCAGAATGGATAGGATGTTAGTATAGGACTCCAATCATATGGTATCCTCCAAAGAAGTATTGTTGTGACTACACCTTGAAGGATCAAGACGTTCCCTAGGCTTTTTCTATACTAAAGAAGAAAAATGGCTTTAGAAATTATAAGGAGGAGTATATCCTGCCTATTCCCCAACTCAGCTACACATCAACTATTTAATTACAAGCGGAAATGAAACAAGGTAAGCTGAGGAGTATGTTGGGTCAAGAAAAAGGTATGTTTTCTCTTTTTAAATAACGTTATTAAGCATTTATCGTGACATGATTATCCTTGTTTATGGATCAATGTAAAGGAAATAACAACTAAAATTGGGTAAAAGCACTTAGTAACAAATTATATAAATATACCACACGAA
The DNA here is from genome assembly GCA_031772625.1 of Pinus tabuliformis. Lineage (NCBI taxonomy): Eukaryota > Viridiplantae > Streptophyta > Pinopsida > Pinales > Pinaceae > Pinus > Pinus tabuliformis. Next base: position 813,943,331 of record CM062819.1, on the reverse strand, counting down.
ACTGACTTTTTGCTATCTTTATATACAGAACATGTGGATTGAACAATAGTTGTTCAATCGACATAGCAACATCAAGCCATAAAAGGAAAACTACAACGTCTGAGGCAACAAAGGCAACGAGAGACCAAGCATAATGATGTTATTTCATGATAGAATTAGATTATGTATAGCGAAATCCTTAGGAACCCCTGATCCTCAGAATTTTGTTTTATCTATTTATTTTCTAAATGTAATATATAAGGCCGAAAGGCAAAACTACATACAGTTCCGAATTTCATCGCTTCTAATTATTTTTTTGAGACCTATAATATTATTATCTCAGTGATGTTGTAACCGTGTTGCTTATTTTAATGAAGAAAGATTGCATTTGATCCATACTTATATTCTGAGTATTTCGTAGTGGAGACTTCTAGCGATTCTGGGCCCAGTCAAGAGAAGTTCTATTGCTTTCTTGTGTTATAATATTTTCTATTTAGTTTTTATTGATTGTTACTGTTAAGTTAATATCATTTCACTTATTGTGAAGATTGATGATTTTGATTCATCTTGCTGTTCATTTAGATTCAAACTTAGCTATGTGATATATCTGAGTAATGCTTCGATTGGACTAGTTATGTTAGTTTCAATAGTAGAGTGTTGTCCATTCTAAGTTATGCTTTAATAGATCTTAGAGATAACATTGATAAATTTTCATAATTGGCTTACATAAGTCATTTTCTGTTTAGATATATTTATCATTATATGCTCATTTGTTGTTCAATTATTATTTTTCATTCAATTGAGATTCATTGTTTGATTAGGATTGCAGTTCAATTGGATTTGTTGTTCAATTTAGATTTGCTGTAGATTATCATTGTTGTGCAGTTGTTACAGTTCCCTTTGTTGATTGAGTGAGTTAGTTTTAATTCTATTTGAATATTGCCAAGCATGATCCTTTGCATTTTCATTCAGATTCATTTGATTTCGGAAGAAGCTAAATAGAGTTACATAGTGTGTTAAGAGTTATTTCTTCCATAGTTATTTCTTTAAGAATTGTTTGGAGTGAGTTGAAGAAATAGTTATTAGTGATTGCAACAATTTATCATTAGATAACCTTTGAATTCACTGCACATATAGTGCTGACACTCTAGAGATAAAAATGCTTACCTTGGGTTGACAATTAATGTACGAATTAAGATTTTCTATAAAAAGACATCTTAGTGCACCAACACTTGTCACATGTATTCTTATATTATTGGCGGGGAAGTGGAGAAATTGTTATAAGAGTATAGAAAAATGAAAAAAATATAATCTTCAGAAGTAATACCTATCCTCAATGGTTGACAGAGGGTACTGGGTATCTTATAGATGCAATTTTAGGAAGTAACAGTGAAGCATACATTTCACTTAATTGTTAGCCCCTTACCCAACAACAAGTTTGAAATAAATAAAATTATTTTCATGCAAGAATGGGATGTCCCCTGCTTCACACATACATGGTGATCCTTCACACCATCAAAATATCCCCATGCCATAGATTTTTCTATTTCTAGAATTTTCAGAGTTCTAGGAAGCTTTATGTTAATAGGTTTCCAGATTCCTCCATAGGAAAATCTAACTTGATGTCACACTTGGATTGAAAGAGTTTTTTTTCTTTGAAAGGCCATTTCATTACACTTCACCCTAAGTTGATGGTATCAGTGGGAATATATATTTTTCAATCTATTTATGTCTTATTTCTTCTTTACTACTAGTCATTGTCACTAGTGGTAGCTCTTCTTGGTATGCCAAGCATGGAAAGTTAAAGTAGGAAATTTAGTCCATGTAAGCTGGGTGTATGCATGATGAACATGGGGAAGGAAACTGTTTGTGAATGTTTATATATGTGTTTCCAGGCTAGAAATCAAGACTACTTGGAATGAGATAATCCACAAGATCGAATATTTGGAGAAAGTGAGTCTGGATTCTAGAAAAAATATTATAGACATGTAGTGTGAAGCATAAAAGCTACAGGAAAATAATAGGATGTTGTAGTTTATTACATATTATTTTGTTTGGATATGTTTTGAATGTTTTAGGAACATGGTTAGAAGGGTATAGAATCAATATGTTTTTGGAATTTCTATGTTATTAATGTAGATTTTAATAAGGTCATTTGAACATATCAATTGAAATAGATCTCAACCTATAGTTATTTGTCTACATTAATCACTAGAAAACCCATAATTATACCCACCAAACCCCAAAATGTGGTAGAGATCACTTGGGAGAGATGCATGAAATTCGCTACACACATAGGGAAACTCAATGAAATTTAGTTCGACATGAGAACTTACATGTTTCACTTGCCTAAAATTGATGTTGACGAAAAAACATATAGTGTCATGGAAAATTTGGTGAAACATGATGAAAACCTTTGTGACTCGTTGTATATCCCTAAGGAAGTGAAAACACTGCGGTGTTATTTATTCTAATTGATCAATAAAAATGAGGGAGTTGAAGTTATGAGAGATAGCGGTCTAATCATCAATCTCTTTGGCACCGATGAAAAAATAACCAAGGTATGGGGTAAAATCAAGAAAGAGATGACAAACATGAACCCCCAGTATATGAACCAATTAAAATCACCATTGATCACCATCACCATCCCTTTTCCTTATTTCACCCCAAACCTTGGTTACTTCTTCATCGCCCTTGCCTTTATTGATCAACTGGAATATCATTTCCACATAGCACCCCAGTGGTTTCACTTCCTTAGGGAGATATAAGGAGCCACAAAGATTTTCCTTATGCCTCAACAAATTCTTCATGACATTAGATGTGCATTAATCCACATTAATTCTGTTGACATTAGAATTAATGTGGATTAGAACACATCTAATGTCATGAAGAAAATGTTGAAATTTGTTGAAATGAGCAGTAATATATTTTAATTTAATATCTTTCACTCTACTACAAATTCTTATCAAGAATATGTTCTTTTGAAATTTCTAACTGATTATAATCCTTTTTATAGTATTTCTTTTACTTATACCCTTTCATAGTTATTGTGTTATCTAATAAGTTAATTACAATCTTTCAGAGCTCCCAAAAGTGTGAAAGGTTGTTCTTATGGGGAAGGCAATGCAACGAAAAATATTGATTGTTCTAGAGATCATTCCAAAGAGTGAGTCACACCAAAACATAGAACTACAAAAAATATGTTAAACGTCATTATTTAAACTTATTTTGTTCCTCTCTCATCCTCATTCTTTTGTCATTCTAGTTCTATATATTGTAACAAGAAAATAGAAGGGTTTGATTTTCTTGTGTAAAATATTTGTCCTCATTCTTTTGTCATTCTAGTTCTATATATTGTAAGAAGAAAAGAGAATGGTTTTATGTTCTTGTGTGAGATATTCATTCTTTCATCTTTCCCTTCTTTTGCACTTATTCCTCATAGAGAGATTGAGATCAAGTACTAGCATGGAGTATCAATCATGGTGGATTGGTTGTGTTGTATTATTACTAGTATTGTTCCATTCAATAGAGTTTATTTATACCATTGTGTGTGTTGTCCAAACTGTTGGAAATAATATTGAGAGGGGGGGTGAATCAGTATTAGCAACTTAATAATATTTCATTTCCATAAATAGGTTTGTATACACTACTTTTGTTAATGAAACTTGTATATATATGCAACTATGTTTAGAGAAACCAACGTATACCTTGTAAACTTATTATTTAGTCAGTTGATCTTTAATTTGTATATAAAAACCATATAAGCAGTAACATGTATAGTAAAAACAGAGTAGACAATCACACAAAAGAACACAAGATATAAGGTGGAAACCCAGTGTGGGTGAAAACCACCTGCTACAATTTGTCTCTATCTTCTTTTAATAGGAAACTTCTTTTTACAATATTTCTATACTAGCGCAGTCTTATACCAGCATGCAGGCTTCTACCTGCAGAAGGCTACAGCCTTCTCTCATTCTCCAGCTTCTCCTAGAAGGCAGCTACAAACCCCTTAGCTCTTATATTCACTAATGTACTAGTACATAGGTGCTGAACTACAGAAGGCAACAACCTTCTCTTTTCTTCCAGGGTCCACATTTCATAAATTTTTAGACTCGATCCATCAATAACATCAATCAAACATCAAATATATCTACATCAATCAATCTCCTTTGTGCCAACCAAAACTGAATCAAACAATCACAGTTTTTTTAAAATATTTAACCATAGCACAGTAACAGTAACTAGAATGCAGAACCCAAAACACTACAACATCAAACATAAGTAGCTAAAACATATTTTATGAGACGTACGCTACTTTGCTATACTGAACCTGTGTACAGATCTGTAAAAGATGATTTAACCTTTACAACTATTCAGACATCAATTATACCCAGATCATCAAATTTACAGATTACGACATGTGCCAATAAAATATCAATACCACACAGAGATACTTCTCGTCAAGACTAAAGATATTGACCCATCAATAGAACTTTATGCTTCTTCAAGCGCTCAGGTTCCTCCTTGATCCAGATCCAGCTATGCAACGTAACCTAATGACTAGTGGTCAAGATCTTGCTCTTCATTAAATATTCAATACTTGAGTGCCTTTTCCTAATGATCTCCTTCTCCTTTTATAGTCTTATGCCTTACTCAATACCATGGTCAAAAACCACTTAGAAGCAATACCTAGGACCAAATACCTCGGGTCAACACTTTAGTCAAGATACCTTGGATCAATACGATGAGTCAAAATTCCAGGGACCAAATACCACAGACCAAAACCAAGTTTTCCAACATGTATGTGCTTTTCCTTGCGTGAAAGTGTGTGTATACGCATACGCGCCTTTTTGTCTGCGAGCTCGCGTGTACACGTGGCTTGGTCAAGGGGAACCTGTGTATACTTCTTTTTCTTTCATTTTGTGAGCCTGAACTGTGATCTACCATCTAAGTGAGTTGCCATCAAGGAAAACACCTGTGTCATAATGCCAAACCTGTGTCATAATGCCAAACAGCCTTATACCAGCATGCAGGCTTCTACCTGCAGAAGGCTACAGCCTTCTCTCATTCTCCAGCTTCTCCTAGAAGGTAGCTACAAACCCCTTAGCTCTTATATTCACTAATGTACTAGAACATAGGTGCTGAACTACAGAAGGCGACAACCTTCTCTTTTCTTCCAGGGTCCACATTTCATAAATTTTTAGACTCGATCCTTCAATAACATCAATCAAACATCAAATATATCTACATCAATCAATCTCCTTTGTGCCAACCAAAACTGAATCAAACAATCACAACTTTTTTAAAAGATTTAACCATAGCACAGTAACAGTAACTAGAATGCAGAACCCAAAACACTACAACATCAAACATAAGTAGCTAAAACATATTTTATGAGACGTACGCTACTTTGCTATACTGAACCTGTGTACAGATCTGTAAAAGATGATTTAACCTTTACAACTATTCAGACATCAATTATATCCAGATCATCAAATTTACAGATTACGACATGTGCCAATAAAATATCAATACCACACAGAGATACTTCTCGTCAAGACTAAAGATATTGACCCATCAATAGAACTTTATGCTTCTTCAAGCGCTCAGGTTCCTCCTTGATCCAGATCCAGCTATGCAACATAACCTAATGACTAGTGGTCAAGATCTTGCTCTTCATTAAATATTCAATACATGAGTGCCTTTTCCTAATGATCTCCTTCTCCTTTTATAGTCTTATGCCTTACTCAATACCATGGTCAAAAACCACTTAGAAGCAATACCTAGGACCAAATACCTCGGGTCAACACTTTAGTCAAGATACCTTGGATCAATACCATGAGTCAAAATACCAGGGACCAAATACCACAGACCAAAACCAAGTTTTCCAACATGTATGTGCTTTTCCTTGCGTGAAAGTGTGTGTATACGCATATGCGCCTTTTGGTCTGCGAGCTCGCGTGTACATGTGGCTTCGTCAAGGGGAACCTGTGTATACTTCTTTTTCTTTCATTTTGTGAGCCTGAACTGTGATTTGCCATCTAAGTGAGTTGCCATCAAGGAAAACACCTATGTCATAATGCCAAACCTGTGTCATAATGCCAACAATCTCCCCCTTTGGACTTTATGGCAACCCCAAGTCAATCTCCCCCTATGTCATCAAGGGCAAAGGTTTGTGCTCCCCCTGAGTACATGCTGAGTTTTTTGATATGCTAAAGTGTGTTGATCATGCTCCCCCTGACTATAAGAAAGGTCTGTAAAGATATTTTTTACAATAAGAACATGACTCTATACATCATAAATGACCTTCCTATCACCAAAGACTCATACATGCATCCATCGGGGATACACCAAGATTGACTCATCCATCCAACCAAGGGGGATATACCAAAAGTTTATACATGATAAAACAAGAACATTACATCATCCATCCTAGGCATAGTGGGGAAAAAAATAGGTAGTTACATGATCTTGATAATAAAATATATACATGACATAGAGACAAAATATCTAAAACAAGACTATGATAGTCATCAGCAACTATCAACAGTAGCATCTGTCAATCACCATCTAGACCAACAACCATGGTCTCCCTCTGTGCTTGAATCAAAAACAACTGTGAAATCGTACCAAGATCTTCCAAGATAATGCCAACAATGCATTATTAGAAGTATATGCTCCCCCGGAACCTATGCTAGATGATCACTGTCAGACCCATATTAGACTCTTTTCATCCAAAGTCTGGCCCACTGATATTCTTCAAACCAACATATACGCGATTGTATCTACATCAACCAGTGTATGTACGCGGATACAATTCATGAAATTTGTGTACAACCATTGTTCTTTTAAACAGGTAAGTGTCAACAACAGGATGATGCATCAACTACTCCCAACTTCTGTCTGAGGTATTCAAATGTCTCTCTTGGTAGTGGTTTGGTGAATATATCAGCAGCCTATTCCTTAGAGGGAAAATACTCCAATTTGACCTTTTGTTCAAGTACTTGTTCTTGGAGAAAATGACATTTGATAGGTATGTGCTTGGTCTTGGAATGCATGACTGGATTCTTTGAAATATTGATTGCACTTGCATTATCAAATAGAATGGAGATGGGTGGAGTACATGTTATCTGAATGTCTTGCAATGTTTGCATCATCCAAAGGAGTTGTGTGCAACAAGATGCAGCAACCACATATTTTGCTTCAGCTGTAGATAATGGAATTGAACTTTGTTTCTTGCTAAACCAAGACACCAATTTGGAACCCATATAGAATGCAGCACCGCTAGTGCTTTTTTTGCCATCCATGCTTCCTACCTAATCTGCATCTGTATATGAATGCAGTGTGAGATCTGTATCTTTGGGATACCATAAATGAAATTTTTGTGTCCCTTGAAGATATTTAAAAATCCTTTTGATTGCTTGAAGGTGTGCTTCCTTTGGATTTGCTTGCAATCTTCCAACTATTCCCACTACATTCATGTTGTCTAGTTGGGTACCTGTTAGATAGAGCAAACTACCAATCATGGATCTGTATGTTGGTTGATGTACTGCTGCTAATTCATCATTTGCACTAAGGTTACATCCTGTTACCATAGGAGTACATACTAGTATAGAATATTCCATTCCATATTTCTTCAAGATCTTCTTGAGGTACTTGGTTTGTGATAGAAAGATACCATCTTTATTTTGTTGAACTTTTAAACCAAGAAAATATGTGAGGTCGCCAAGAAGGGACAATTCAAATTCTTTTTTCGTTACCAAAGCAAAGTTTTGACTCATGGCTTCTTCAGTACTCCCAAAAATGATATCATCAACATACACAACAAGTATTCACAATTTATCATTGTCAATTTTTATATATAGATTGCTATCAGCTGATCCTTTTGAAAAACCTTGTTGACGAAGGTATTTGTCAATAAAATAATACCAGGTCCTTGGAGCTTGTTTTAGACCATAAAGAGCCTTTCGAGTCTGCATACAAGTTTTGGATCATTTCCAAGAATGAATCCATCTAGTTGCTCAATATATACTTATTCTTCTATGTCTCCATTAAGAAAGGTAGATTTCACATCCATTTGATATACTTTGAACTTCTGAAAGCTACAAAGAGCAAGGAACATTCTTATGGCTTCAAGTCTAGTGACAGGTGAAAAATTTTCTTCAAAGTCTATACCTCATTGTTGGGCATACCCTTTACAAACATGTCTGGCCTTGTTTCTAATAACTTCTCCATTTTCATTCAGCTTTTTTTTGAATATCCATTTGGTTCCTATGACATTCTTATCATGAGGTCTAGGAACTAACTCCCAAGTATTATTATTTTCAATTTTCTCAAGCTCTTCATTCATGGCCTTGACCCAACATTCATCTTTGCATGCTTCATGTACATTTTTCGGTTCGATGGAAGAGAGCAATGCTAGATAGCTTGAAGCATCTGTAATAGTTCTTCTTGTCTGCACACCTGCCTCTTTCTGTCCCAAAATTTGAGTCTCTGGATGATTTTTTTGAACATATCTGGATGGAGTCTTTTCTTCTGCAGTCATTTGCTCTTCTGGTGTTTCATTAGTTTCTTCTTCTTCAGAATTAGTCTAATTTGATGTGGAAGGATAATCCTCATCATCTTCCCACTCGTCAGTTTTTACCTGCTTTTTATTTTTGTTTGCTTCATCAACCACAACATCAATACTTTCAAAAATTCTTCCTAGTCTTTTATTATAACACTTGCATCCTTTACCTCAGGAAGAGTAACCAAGGAGAATGCCTTCATCTACTCTACGTTCAAACTTGCCACGTTTTTCATCAGTCCTTTTGATGTAGCATTTGCTTCAAAAAACTTTGAAGTATTTTATAGTAGGAGTCTTACGAGACCAAAGTCCATGAGGAGTTCGAGTGCTATTTACCCGAACATTCGTTTTGTTGATAATAATGACGACAGCAAATGTAACATCACCCGAGAAGGTTGTAGGAGTTCTAGAATCATCTAGCATAGCAAGAGCCATTTGTTGAACAGTTCTGTTCATCCTTTCTACCACTCCATTTTGCTGAGGAGTCCTTGGGGCAGAGACTTCGCTTCTTATTCCATGTTCTTCACAGAAGTCGAAGAATTCATCCGAGGTAAATTCCCCTCCTTGATCAGATCTGAGACATTTGATTTTGTGATCTGATTCATTTTCAACCAAAGCTTTGAAAGCTTTTAAATTTTCAAATGCTTCATCTTTATGCTATAGAAGTCCTATCCATCACATTCTGGAAAAGTCATTAATGAACAATATAAAGTATTCTTCTCCACGAGGTGACTTTTTCCTTGATGGACCACATAAATCAGTATGAACAAGTTCAAACAACTTACTCGCTGATCCTTTTTTCTCAGGGAAATCTGTTCTAGTTTTCTTACCAAATTGACATGATTTGCATATTGTATTTTCTGGAATTCTGATGTTAGGAAGATCATGAATAGCCTAGAATTTGCATGCTTTCCTTATCTAATGGAATCTTAGATGCCAGAATCTTCTATGCCATAGCCAGTGTTCATCATTTTTGCTTAGATAACATTGTTGATGTCCTCCCTTGATTATGTATAAATTATTTGGAGTTCTTATGCCTTTGGTCATTGTTTCTCCCATATCAGGCTCACAAACAACACATCCATTTGATCGAAATACTACTTCATTTCCTTGATCACACATTTGACTAACACTCAATAGATTATGCTTTAAACATCAACCTACATAACATTCCCATCTTTGACTTTTTCTTTAATGAGAACAGAGCCTTTACCTTTTATGACTGCAACAGTGTCATTTCCAAATGAGGACTTCCTTTCTTTTCCTAAAGCACCATATGACTGAAGTTTTTCTTTATCACCTGTCATGTGTTTCGAGCATCCACTTTCAATGTACCATTGATTTTATTATCCTTCTACATATAAGGCTATACCACATCTTTCGGTTTGGGGTTCTTTCTTTTTCCATGTTTTGGGACCCAATGAAGCTTGCTCCTTCTGAGATGTTTGTCGAAATTTACTTCTGCATTCAGATTCTTCATGACCGAAGTTGTTATAGATAGAGCATTCTATTTCATTTTCAAGAGCAGAAAAGTTATTGTAGGTCCTTTTCATGATCCGAATCATATTCATTTGATTTTGTGCTTCTCTAGTCATGATGGTCTTGTAAGCAACACATTGAGCAGGTTTGTGTCCAAAGTTATGACATGAAAAACATTGGCAATTAAAGAAATTTCTGTGATTATCAGATCTACTGAGCTGATGATTGTAGTTTCCATTGATATTCATTCTTGAAGCAAATTAAGAATGATTTACTTGTGGTTGGTTATAGCTTCTGTTCATCCTTGAAATACATTGAAATCGATTTACCTGGTGATCTGCTTTAACCCTCTGCTGACGATTGTCAACCTGTTCATTTCTCCTTGCTGCATCAAGATAGCTTTTGGAGGTTGATTGCTTATGTGCTTGAGATGGTTCTTCAGTACATCCAAGACCTATCTCTATCAGAGGAGAACACTGCACTTTGATAATTTCATCTAAATTTTTTGATTCTTTAGCAAACTTAAGATTGCGAGCTTTTGTTTTCTTAATTTCTTTTCTTAGACCCACAATTTCACATTCTAACTTTTCATTGTGTTTTTCCCTTTCAGCAAGTTGGAATGTAAGAGTATCTATAATCATACTCTTTTCTTCTAAATAGATTTTAAGTTTAGAAATTTCTTCATAGATACCATCTTCATCTAAAGCATCCAAGAAATCATCATCTTCAAAAACCATCAGAAGTCTATAATCATTATTATTTTCATCTTCATCACTATTTGATAAACCATCACTATCTTCATCCGTATAGTAGCTCTTCTTATTTACACTTTGTTTTCTATTCCATTTTTCCGATTCCTTACCTTTATCAAGTTTATCTTTGCGAGGACATTTGGCAGCATAATGACCTGTTCTTCCATAAGAAAAACATTTGAAAGGTAGTTTACCTCTGAATCTTCCAGAACCCTGTTGAAGGTTCTTGACAAAGTTTGATTCTTCCTCTCCTTTTGATGTATGTCCTAACTCATTAAGTTATCCTTTTCTTGAAGCTTTGAATATGGCTTCTCTCATATCTAATGGACCCCCTTTTCACATTTTGAAAGCAGTTAGGATTCCGTGCTGCTGTGACATAGTAATACTTTGAAGATCCTGCTTTTCTTCTATGGAAAAAAACTTTTGATTCAAACTTATAAGACAAGGATCTTAGAACATTTTCAACTAAAGTAACTTCTTTTATCTCTTCACCCAAGTTTTTCATGCGATTAACAATCTCATCTATACATAACAAATAATTAGCTACACTTTCATCATTGTGCATTCTGAGAGTTTCATATTGAATTCTGAGAGATTGTAGTTTTGCACATTTTACTTGATCGTCTCCTTCATAGATTAGAATGATCTTGTCCCATATTTCCTTGGCAGTTTTGAGATAAATAACCTTGACGAATTGTGATTGTGACAGACTCTCCAATAGAGTATTGACAACCTTTAAATTTGTTTCATACTGCTTTTTACCTGCCATATCTGTAGGAGTTGCTAATGGAAATGTGTATCCTCCCTCCATGATATTCCAAACTTCTGTTCCAAGAGATTCAAGATAGGCTATGGTTCCTACCTTCCAATAGACGAAGTTTCTCCCATCAAAGACTGGTGGCCTGATGGATGCCTCTCTTTCGTAGTTGCTGATGATGATAGATCTTCCTTTAAGCGATCAAGCTTCTTCTAAAGCACCTTCTCTGATACCAATTGTTGGAAATAATAATGAGAGGGAGGGGGTGAATCAGTATTAGCAACTTAACAATATTTCATTTCCATAAATAGATTTGTATACGCTACTTCTGTTAATGCAACTTGCATATATACACAACTATGTTTAGAGCAACCAGCGTATACCTTGTAAGCTTATTATTTACTCAGTTGATCTTTAATCTGTGTATCAGAACCATATAAGAAGTAACAGGTATAGTAAAAACAGAGCAGACAATCACACAAAAGAACACAAGATATAAGGTGGAAACCCAATTTGGGTGAACAACACCTGTTGAAATTTGTCTCTATCTTCTTTTAATAAGAAACTTATTTTTACAATATTTTTGTACTAGCGCATTCTTATACCAGAACACAGGCTTCTACTTGTAGAAGGCTACAACCTTGTCTCATTCTCCATATTCTCCCGGGAGCGAGCTACAACCCCCTTAGCTCTTGTACTAGCTGATGTACTAGTACATAAGTGCTGACCTACAAAAGGCTACAACCTTCTCTTTTCTTCCAGGGACCATGTTTCATAAATTTTCAGACTGGATCCATCAATAACATCAATCAAACATCAAATATATCTACATCAATCAATCTCCTTTGCACCAACCAGAACTGAATCAAATAATCACTTTTCTGAAAGTTGTAACCAGAACACAGTAACAGTAACCAGAACCCAGTGCACAACCCAGAACACTGCAACAACAAACAAAAGTAGCTAAAACATATTTTATGAGATGTACGCTACTTCAATGTGTCGAACCTGTGTTCATACGCTATTATCTAAAGGCAGACTTGAATATACGCTATTTTGAAATTCCGAACCAGCATGTATACGTGCCTTTTCTATATTGAACTTGTGTACAGATATGTAAAAGATGATTTAACCTTTACAACTATTCAAACATCAGTTATACTGAGATCATCAGATTTACAGATTATGACACGCTCCAATAAAAGATAAAAACCACACAAAGATACTTCTCTTCAAGCCTAAAGATCTTGACCCATCAATAGAAATTTATCCTTCTTCAAGCACTCAGGTTGCTCCCTGATTCAGATCCAGCTATGCACCATAACACAATGAACAGTGGCCTAGATCTTTCTCTTCATTAGATATTCAATACTTGAGTGCCTTTTCCTAATGATCTCCTTCTTCTTTTATAGTCTTATGCCTTACTCAATACCATGGTCCAAAACCACTTAGAAGCAATACCTAGGACCAAATACCTGGGGTTAACACTTCAGTCAAGATACCTTGGGTCAATACCACAGGTCGAAATACTAGGGACCAAATACCATGGACAAAAACCAAGTTTTCCAACATGTACACGCTTTTCCTTGTGTGAAAGTGCATGTATATGCATACGTGCCTTTTGGTTTGTGAGCCTGCATGTATACGCAGCTTGGTGAAGGGGAACCTGTGTATAATTCCTTTTCTTCCATTCTGTGAGCCTGAACTGTGATCTGCCATCTGAGTGAGTTGCCATCAAGGATAACACCTATGTCATAGTGCCAAACCTGTGTCATAATGCCAACAGAAACTTGTTAGGACTTTGTTCTAATAGCTACTTTTGATAATAAAGACAAATTTTCATTTGCAACCAATATTTCTTAGGCCTTCCTCATTGCTTATTCTTTGTTCTTAATAAGGTTTTAGTGATATGATTCTGATTGTCTTTCACGCTATTCACTTTTTATCTTTTCATTTTCTCTTGACTCTATAAAAGGCACTAGTTTATTGAATCTTATGTTCTTGATCTCTCATTTAAAATGAATTTTTGCATCAAACGTTGAACACCATGCATCTTCAGCATATCTAAGTAGGCGTATAGGTCATTTTAGTATAGTTTTAAATCAAATTTAGCAAGATTACCTTGCGATAATTTCACCTTCATTATGTTTTTCCTGGTTTCTGTGCATTTAAACATAAGAAAACATTAAAAATACCAAAAACAAAAAATTATATTTATTAGGACATCCATAAATTATCACTGTAATTTGTGTTTTTTCATTTAAATTAGTAGGTTTTCCATCATACAGTTGCATTGGGTTACATGCTTAGCCTTAAATTAATATTTTGGTATATTTCCATTTCGTTTTTGACCTCAGGAGAAATTACTTATTGTTGTAAATTTTGTTTTGCTACTTTGTTGGTGCATTTTTCATAATGATAATTGCATTTGGCTTTGTCAGTTTAGTCAGAAACAAATATTACATCATTTTTTGTGCATTCTTCTCATTCTCATATCATTTATCAATTGTTTTTTATCAATTATTTATTATTAATGTAGATTTAAATAAGATCACTTGAACATAACAATTGAAATACATCTCAACCTCTAGTTATTTCTCTTGTAGGTGATTCCTCCTATAATTAAAAGTGCTCTCAGGCGTGACATGTGGGTGTTTGTGTTATGTAAGAAGGTTAAGGATCACTCGTACTAGGTAGATTATAACAATAGGATAGGATTGATGTAGTTCAACAACATAGTTCTAGAATCTGTTATTCCACTTTAAATACAATCAAATTTTTAAATTTGTTGTGACTTAAATAGCTTATTTACTTTCACATATAGGTAGTTGAAGGGGAATTTGCAATTATTGCAACTCGTGGGTGAGTGTTTTAGCCTCTAATATTTTTGTGCCTCTATGGATTTTATTTTTTTGTGATCTAAGACTTCCCTTTTTGTGTAGAGAGGAGAACATAACATACAAGGAACTTGATCCTCATTCCCGGGTGTTGATTTTGAAAGCACTATGTGAGCTTTGGGTTGAGGTATAAAGCATATTTTCATTTCTATTTTGCTGGTATCATGAAAACACAATGATTCCATTCTTCATACATTGTGTCCAGGTTTAAAGGAAGGCATGAATTTGTTGGTATTTTACCTTTCATGTACTTTTGGTGATAATATATATTTTAAATAAAATTACATTTTTCCTGAGTAAAATTTTTCTTGGTTGCCTCATGGTCAACATCTCAGTTTTGTTCTAATGCTTCCAAAATAGTTTGTAGATAACAAGATCTATGTTTTTGTAGTAAACAAAATCATTGGGTGTCTGTTTGGTGGTGCCAATGCATGCAAACCATTGCATCTATATCCATGTTTTTTCATATTTTCCTTAGTTGCGTATTTTTCTTACATTTAATCTTTCTGATAACAACTAATTAATGTGACCATTATCTTTTGGCCTTTCATACATGAAAGCAAGAGGACATTCAACCCCATATCTATAATTCTCTTAAGCATGGAGCTCAGATCTGAACAATTTGTAGTGAAAGGATCTGGGGTTGATTCACAGGGAACCTCCTACTTGTAAAGCTGTAGATATTATGGAGTCTTTGATTTTGCATTATTGTTTATAGACTATTGTGGTTCTCATGATTTGAAGGCCATATTAGCCTTATTATGAGTTCATTTGTTACAATTTTAGAACTTATACCCAAAGCCTTAATTGTTATAAGGTGGAAATTCTGGAAATAGATTGCACAAAAGAATCCAAATTTTAAGTACATGAATGCCTTCCTTGTTGAATGGGGCCATAGGTAAGATCATGACAAGTGGTATTAAAGAGGGATAGCTCTAGGGCTTATTGTGCCAAACCTATCTTTTTTCTTCTTTTTGGTTCATTCGAGGCACTTTTACACAAGTATTTACTATTTTTATAATTGATGTGTTCATCATGTTACATTGTTTATTTGATTTGTTTAGGAAGTTGTGATAAATTGATTCTAATACTTATATGTTGAATTCATTTTAAGGTACGAGGATGATTCCATTATTGGTCATTGTTTATATAGGGATGTTCGGAAGATTGAGGTAAAAAATAAGACTAAGGGTAAAGGTCATTTGTCCTTGCTAGTGGTTACCTACCAGTGGGAAACAATAGCAACCAATTTTGATGAAGTTTAAGTTGTAGCGGTAAGTAATTTAGTATACAAACATCTTATCCCGTTGACAATTTTTATGATATCCATTGCAATCAGAAGTTTAAAGGTTCAAATTGTGAAACATTGTTGTGTTAGATAATATATTTCATTACATGAAGAATAAAAATCTTAAAATGATAAATAAATAAGTCGCTTCATAATGTTGGCATTACAAATACTGCATGCAAGTTTTGCAACAGAAATGCATGTCCAGCTGAGCATGTCTAGTGGAAATTCATGTCCACCATGACTTTTTGAGCACAATTTCAGGCCGAATCAAATTTTTTCTTCACCGTTTCTTCCTTGGAAAGGCCCTCTCCTTAGGTACACTCAGATAATTACAAACAATTGCAATGTTTTAGGGCACACAATTTAGTTCCTGGCTAATGGATTTATAGAAACCTAGGTGTATGACTTATTTTCATGATGAACCTTCCTCCCATAGCTATTAGGGGAATTGAGGCTTTTTTAGCAGGAATTGGCCTTGCTTGTAAATGCCAAATTATAAGTTTTTCATAAAGATGTTAAACACATTCTTTCTTATTATGGAAAAGACTCATATGCTAGCATTTTCTTCTTTTGTAGTTGTGTAATTTGCTTGTAATCTTGTTGTTAGATGTAAATATTGCTTCACGATATAACCCTTTGTTTCATGAAATAAAATGACATTTTTAATAAATAAATAAATAAATGACAATGTCTTGACTCTTCTCTCCATTTCAATGCACAAAATAATACTCCAAGGGTAGCTAAAACTTCTTCATCTTATTGGGTGCTCGCAGCTAGTTATTTGTTGGTTGGCTCACATTTGCATAGGAGAATGGAATGCAACACTTGCTTGTAGACACATAGATTTTTTTGTTTTTTTTAAATTTAAATTCAGGGTTGTTTGCACTTGCGAGATTTATGTGCTTGCCCACAACATGCTCTATTTTATGTAGTTTTCAGGAGAAGAAATTATTCTCTTGAAACTACAAAAATATAGAGCAAGTTTTGTGGTCATTTTTCGGGTATTAATATAAATAGTTTATCTTGCAGGCAGTTATAGGACTAAAAAGAACCCCACAAAAAAATGTCTTTTTCGGTCTAGCATAGGATGAAAAACACATTCGTAATGTACAGATGACATTAACAACCTTTATGGATTTTAGAGACCTCGCTTCGTATAAAAAAGACAACAAAAACTATTCACCCCTCGCCATAATGTAGAGCTACCAAAAATTTCAAGTGACTGGCGTGAATTATTAGATTCCAAAGTGTTTGAAATCTATTTTTTTTTTGTTTAACTAATATTCTTTGAATATTTCAACAATGTTTGTACATTTGCAATATATATGACTCTATGCGATCTTGAGAGGCCCTAGTTGGCTTTCGAGGCCAATGAATGATAATGCATACATCCTTTGACTATAGATCCACTTTCTAATATCACTAATTTACAGGTTATTTTGGGACGATTGGTTCTCTGGAGATGTTCTTGACTTATGATGCCTTGATTTTGAGATATTGCTTTAATATTCCAAGTTGATATCCACTTTTTGTTCCTTTGAGTTAGATCTCCACTACAAATTCTATCTGTGCAATTTGTAATAATAGTTTATGTTGTCAAATTAATAATATATTTTAATATGCTTTTCGATGAGACTTCAAATGGTACAAAGTCTTTTAACGAACTTGAGCCCTAGGGGTACTTAGGAAGGTTTTGCATTGTCTGTGGAAACTCTTCCACTTTCTTTAGGCTAATGCCTTTCTTAATTTGAATTATTATGTCAAATTGGCAATTTAAATCAGTGTCGAGATGGACTATGTTAGATATGTTTCTCTATAGTTACTTCATTGCAAATGGGTTGAAATTCAAGTGGCAATTATTACGTAATATTGACAATTTAAACCAATATCTTGGGTGATTAGGAAAATTTCGTTCACTTGCAGCATATAGTATGTTGGCAATATAGAAGCAAGGTTGTTAGCAAGCTTTGTTGATGATTGATATTCTTGGCCTTTTCGTGCTCAAATTCATTCTTGTGTTGATAATATGGTGTTTTAGCAATACATTGAATGGACTCCATGAGTTGTGTGAGTCATGCTCCAGGGTATGACATTCAAGTAACTCCCTTGACTTATTTTACTGAGTTAAAAATAGCATGTTCATGATTATAGTTTTTATAAAGATTATAGATCATGTGTCAAGCATTTTTTTCTTAAATCAATGCCTATGAATGTAATTTTAAGGATTGCGATAACTCTTCACATAATTTTTTAAAGTGTGCTAGCTCAATGGAAGAGCACCTACCTCACAAGAAAGAGGTTGGTGGTTCGATTCCACTGTGCCCTACCATGAATTAATCAACGATTTTGTAGTTTATTTTTAATTAGACATTTTTTATATCAATTTATTTCAATGGTGAGAAATTTCTTGATTCATTGTTTTATATTGTCTCTAGAGAGACAAGTGACCTTTAAATAAAAAATTTGTTCTCTATAGAGAGACAATAGCTAGTAGTAAAGACATATTGTCTGTAATTCCGAGTGCTGTATCTAGAGAGACAAAAATGAAATTGTCTCCTAAAAACAATAATGATTGTGTTATATATTGTTTTTATAAAGACAAATTTTGAAGACAATAATTTTTGAAATGCTGGCTTAAAACAATATTTAAAACAATACACAAGTTTTTTTTGTGTGTTAAGTTGAGACAATTTATCCAACAAAAATTGTCTAAAACCCCTTACAAAAATCGTCTAAAACCCCTTTATATAATAGTGATCCAATATGACACAAATGACACGTAGGATTTGAATAAATGAATATTCTTTCGCCTATCTCAACAATCACAGTAAGAACAAAAATCTAAAAGAGTACAATTTGCCACCCATGATTTTGCCGGATTCTAAGTGCTTTCTGAACATGCAGCTGGACCAAATTAGATGGTACGTGCATGTTCTATCAAGCCGCCTTATTTTTTTTCGCTTTCATAATCCGGGCAATTTTATTATTCCGTACTAAATATTTCCTTGGTCGTTCTCTTTTTGATAGATTTGTGATTTGTGATTGGAATTCTATGTCTAGCTATTGCTATTTCTAACAGAACGATCTGAACTATCACCAACTCTTGTATTTCCAATCGATCAATCTGTTAATGCATTAAGACCCACTGCATTAATCTCGTTAACTGGACACGAACCTCCTTCGCTGGGAGATCTGTAGTTCTGACAGGGAGAGGGGCCTGACGGAGTTACGGGACCCCTAAGGGATTCCAACCACTCATTCTTCATCTTAATATTAATCTTATTTTCTATTTCATCTCCCTGAAATATGAATTTCAAATGCAGTGGCCTACCAGCCGAACATTCACTAACCATGGTCACCACCATAAGCAGGGCAATCAATATTATCAGTCGTGCAGATGATAGTCTAATCTCCATATCGCCCCAATCTATACACTTCTTCTCTTCACAGCTGCAGATGAAGTATTTGATCGCAACAATATGAATATCAAAAGAAATAAATAAGAATATTATGAGTGTGGGTGTGTATATAGCAAGTAATTACGCGGAGAAGAGGAGGGCAGGGAACAGAGAAAACGCGGAAACGAGGTTTAAGAGATGACTCTATAATGTGGGCTTTATGGAATGAACCAGACTCCTAAGTTGAATCCAGATCTCTGTGCATAAGTCTTCCCCAAATCGCTGCGTGTAAAATTCCAGCTGACGTCAATTACTGACTTTGAAATTATGTATTTAACTTTCGTAATAGAACCTTTGACTCAGTTTGGAGACTTGACTTTCGTTGAAGATGCTAAAAACAAATCCACATGTTGAACGATTCAAAAAACCATTTTAAACTTCATTAGTCGCGACGAATAGAATTCCGGCCTTTCTCTTTCTTCATTCCTGTGAAGAAAAAATGGGTATCTAATCCAAGAACACGGAAACCCTATGGGCTATATATGACAATGCCGCCCCAAAGCATGGTCTCTTTCCGAAGGATATTTTTTTTTTTTTTTAATTTTCATTCATTAAAATATAAAAATTTTGATTTTTTTTATATTTTAAAAATAATTTCATTTTTTTTATACTTTAAAATTTAAAAGTTACGAAGGTTCACATTTATTAAATAGAATTATATAAATTAAATGGTTTACATTTGAATTATATAAATAATGTTTAAAAGAAAATTAAGTTATTATAAGAAGGTCATCAACCCCACCCTAGAAGATCAAAAGTATCTCTCTATTTTAACTAGCTCAAAGAAGAAAATTAATATAGCAAAGATTAGAACAAATTCTCATGAGCTCCATAGTGAAACAGGTTGTTGGGCAGTTCCTAAAACGCCATGGACGGAAAGGATCTGTCATATATGTAAGAATAGGAACATCGAGGATGAAAACCACTTCCTCTTAGAGTGCCCCGCGTATAACCACATTAGATCTCAGTTTCACAATCTTTGTTACAATACTGATCTTCCTAGCCTTTTACAATGTCAAAATTATAGTGAGCTCGGGAGGCTTCTCTCCAAGCTTTTTGAGCATAGGAATAAAATCTTAAATCAAAATAGATAATTTGTTTCTTTAGGTTGGATAGACCATTATTTGGTCTCAACGAACGTTAACCACCACCACCACCACCATCATCATCATCATCATCATCATCATCATCATCTATCTATTCATAATAAATATTAAAATATTTATGATAAAAATTGGTTAAATTATTATTTTATTTTAAATTAGTTATTATTATTATGAATTAAGATATAAATTAAGGATATATGTATTGATATTTTAAATTCATTTCTAAATTATTGTATAGTTTTTAATTTATAAATAGAATTTGTTATAATATTATGGGTTATCAATATCACATAGTTTTCCATATGATATTTGTTTTAATTAATGGATTTAATTTAAAAAAGTAAATGACATATTTTGGAGATAAATCACAACCTTCGATTTGTGAATACTACTAATTATATTTTAAAATATTTATAAAATTTCAATCCCTACTATCCACCTAATAATTATCAATAATTAAATTAAAATTATGGAAGATCTATTCCAAAATAGACTTAACGCACATGATCCTAATGAATAAAATCAAAAACTTCCAAACTATTTTTTCATTTCAAACTCACTCTAGTTTTTTCTTCACAGATTCTCATAATTACAAATATCACACAAATATCCACCTAATAATTATCAATAATTAAATTAAAATTATAAAAAATCTATTCCAAAATAGACTTAAGACACGTGATGCTAATGAATAAAATGAAAAACTTCCAAACTATTTTTTCATTTCAAACTCACTCTAGTTTTTTTCTTCACAAATTCTCATAATTACAAATGTCACACAAATATTTTAATAACTATCTACTTTTAATGTCAAATAAAAAGTACTTAAATTTACTTTATATTTTCCGGCACTTTCCAAATAAACTCTCCCAGAAAAATTATTATTATTTTAAAATTAGATATACTAATTAAAGAAAGAGATTTCTTAGAGATATCGTTGTAGTGGGTGACACCATTACAATCAGTAGCTCATCCCATGGCAATTTACTAATCTACATGCATTCAAGCAAGGTGATATTTAACAATTTGAGTACTCAACTAGATTTATGGGCTTCTACTAACCCATGGCCTCACTATCCTCTATTGATATGATCTACATAGATATAGTAGTCATATCAAGCTAAAAATCAACATGAAAAATTGTTGTTTCAACTACTTCTTCTATTACTTTCTCTAGCTCTTAATCTCTTAATCATGTCAAATGGGATCTAGTATGGGTTTTCCCTAGCTTTCCATCTAGACTCTTGATTGCTTCCACCCACATATCCACAAAATCAAGCCCGCGAAAGAAAGAAGAAAAGTAAGAGCCCTACCAAAGGAACGGATGCACAGGAGGAAGTGTCATCATAAAGAAGTTGTGAGCCTTATGAATGACATGGATAAATATTCACAACAATTGGGACCATGACTAGGTTGAGGATGAACACCACGAGACCACCATGGATGATGAAACAACCAATAGTGTGACACAACTAGGAAACTACTAAATCCCTCCTCTTCCATGATCTGTTATAGTTGTTGCTTCAATCGATGGATCTTTCAATAAGCAAGGTGTTAGTGGATCTGTCTTTGCCTCCCTTTATCTGAAGTTCAAAATATAAATTATTATATTTAAATTTATAAAATGGTTAAATTATATTATCAATTAATATCAATTAATTCCAACCTCTAATGTTTAAATTAACCATACACAACTACACAGTATCCAACCTTGCAAATTGAACTATACCACCGAGGGCCAAAATGATACAATGTATTACAATGTTATTCTCAGAGCGACAAAATTTTGGTTGTTTCATATTAAATTAATATTTTTTGGTGATTCATACGTAGTCCTTTATATGAGTGGAAGGTTCCCTCAAAAAATAGTTTCTATCAGCGCATTTCTTTCTTTGATGCCTTCTTGTTTCATTCAGTGGGTGCTTTAAAAAAACACGATAATGACAAAAAATATAAAAAGGGTGCAGAGGCTAGGGATGCAAAGAGTGTGAAAAGATCAAGATAATATGTACCGCTAACTCAACGTCAACCTTCTAGTTATCCATTGTTATCGGTGGATCATCAACTCAAAGGCTTTGATAAATACCTCTTTGATCATTTCCAAATGTCAAGGAATGACGATGATTTGGTGCATAATTTTCAAAAGTGGGTCCCTTTACATAAATAGACCTCTGTATATGAAAATTTTAATGGAAACGAGTCATAGTGGAAGTGATGATGTTGTTGGTGGTAAGAATTTCTATACGGAGTTGTCTTTCGTGCGATTTTTTAGACTTTCTCGTGCAAGAATATGTCAAAAGAAATTGAGGTGAAATCTTGATTTACGTTATTTAAACTAGGGTTTTGACTATATATGTGGATTCAACACCCTGAAAAATCCCTAGGGAACTTACATTGTGTAGGGGTTGCGTGACTTCAAGAAATTCTTGCCAGATTTTAGAGAAAATAGACCTGAAAAAACCACTAGAAAAGCTTCCAAAAAGTCTCACTATAGACAACTGATTTCTATAGTACTTGATCCATTGATATTTATTCAGGCATGGGAAGCAGTGAGGAAAATTCCATTGGTTTGGTCAATGGACTTGGAGGGAGGGAAGAGATGCTCAACCACAAGGAAATGATGGCGAATTTTCACTCATTTTCTCATGAAAGAAAAAGTGAGAAGAATATCTGTCTTTGGTGTTGATAAAAAAGGTATTGGAGAACAAACCCAATACCCCATGCCATTTAGTCATTCGGTGGACGCCCTTGGTGGGCTCCAGTATTTTAGCAATAATGCTACAACTCCTGGAACTCCCTTCTTTAATTTTATCAACCCGGTAGTTCGTAACAAACATTGAAGCGACGGTGCTGTATGCACAAGTACTAGCTCTCGCCGCAGCTGTCACTTGGTCAGCTGGCACAAGTCCACTAGGAGCTTAAGCCAACTTCTATGAGCTCTTAGAAGAAGCTTTTTAATTGATGGATGAAAGCTAACTCGAAGGAAGCTAATCTAATTGCAAAAAGAAACTGAAAGCCAAAAAGAAACGCAAACCCTAGCAAACCCTAATTCTACCAGCTAGTCCTACTGACGCAAAGGAGAGCATGCAAACTACTGAAAGAGATGCCATTACTTCTATGAAGGTAAAATACATGTGTCTAGACTACCTCTATCTGAAGAAAACATCTTTTTGTATTTTTGATTAAGTTGTTGGAATTATCATGCATGTGCTTTTAACTATTTTTGACTGTGCAGAGGTGGATCAAGGAGGAGAAATGCTTGGAAGAGGCCGGGAAGGTTCAGAGAGGGTCTAAGGAGTCCCCAACACCCTTCCATAGAGTTTCACAGAGTTTGGCTATCAAGAAACCTCATTCGTGAGCTTCTACAGGAAGTCTGTAGGGGTTCTACAGGATGTTTAAGATTTCTACAGGATGTTCTGTAATTTTTCTACAGGATGTTTAGTAATGGAATTTTGGAGCATGGATGGAGGGAAAAAGGTGGAGGAATGAGTATGGAGGTGAAATAGGGGTGTAAGGGAGTTCAAGACTTGGAGGATGGAGTTGAGGAGAAGGTGTAGATGGTTGGACTTGTTCTAAGAAGACTCGAATAATGCTGCACAAAAGGTAGGGTTATGAGGGCAATGTGGCAATGTGAGGCAAGAAACCAATTAGGAGATGGAGAAGATGGGTTTGAGGGAGTCTGGGCAGATAGAGAAGTGGTACAGGTGCTCTGCAATTTGTGCTTCCAACTGAACCAACAAAGACATGCAAGAAAACAAAGATCTAGTTATGCTACCCTAATATGATCTAGCTAACATTAACGAGAATGGACAACAGCTATATTTGCAAGGAAACCATGTATAATAACTATGAAATGAAGCATTCAAAGATCTGAACATGTAACCAACCTCTACAAATGAAAACAACACACTAAGGATTGCATGGTAAAGCAAACTAGTGTTTTTGTTTGGGACAGCACGGTTATTCCAACTCCAACCCTGATCCAATATGGAAGAGGTGAAACCAAAAGTGTTTGCTGACCCTTTTTTGGAGCCTTTTTCTTGTTCTTATCCTACCAATCTATTCTAAAGATGAGAAGCTACTTTAACCATCAAAAGAAATCTAAATAACAAAGCAAGATTTAAATATAAATAGCAGATTTTATTCTAAGAATGCAGCAAAAACACATAAAGATAAACAAAGGAGGTATTGGGTGCTTGAGATGGGCCCAACCCCAAGAGTTGCAGCCTCCTAAGAGAGATTTAGGGCTGGTGCAAAGCTGGATTCATCTTTATTGATCAAGAAATGTTACATTCCAAAAACTGTCCACAAGGAGAACTTGAAAATGTGCTAAAAGCAAAGCTAATCTACTGCCTAAAAATCGAACTACAAAATGACTATAAAGTGACTAACTACTGGCTACAAAATGACTAACTACCAGCTAACTACCAGCTAACCAAAATGAGGCCCTAAGCCTTCTTATTTATACAAATTGAGGACCCAAATGGTCCTCCTAAACTTTAGGGACTCGGCTGCCCAAAACTTGTAGTTAACAACAGTCCTACTTGACTTGCTTGGCTGCCCTTGTGCTAATTGATTTGGTGGCCCTTGAACTCCGAGCTGATGGTGGAGAATTCTAGGTAAGGGCCCATAAATGAAGGCGACACCTTCCTACAAATCCTCTCCCTTGTTCTCCCACGAATTTGGCTGCCAAGTGCTCATTAAAACCTTCAATTTTGTCTCCAAATTGACCAAAAAGGCTACACAAAGCACCCATTAGACTTGTTGGCATAATGACTAACCCAATTCACTCTATTAGCATAAATATAATAAAAAACATGCAATAAACTAATGATAATGGTGGATTACGTCGAATTAGGAGGTTGAATGAGCCCAAATAATTATCCATTTTTGGGGCTCATCATCACCCCCCTACTGAAAGTGTTGCTCATCCTCTGAGCAACCAATCTATCTCCTCATATTTGATGGCCTTGGTGGCCTCCCTGTCATGCCAAACTTCTGAAATGATGTCCTCTTCTCTGTCATGGAACCATGCTTCTTTGTTCTTCCCACTGCCTGTGCTCCTTTTCCTAGAGAAGTTTCAGCTTTGGTATGATTGTGCAAGTATATTCAATCTGATGGTGGCAATGGTGGTGAAAGGAGATGAAACCAGTGGAGGATGGAAGAAAAGAGTGGTTGCATGCCTCCTCAACAGACTTCTAGCTTCAAATCCCTCTCCATAATTGATTTTGGCCTGCCCAAAGGCTTCTACAGGATGTTTTTGGTAGAAATACAGAACTTCCTAAGAAAGTCCTGTAGCTTCCTGTAGAAGGTTGAACCATGACCAGATTGTGTCCGAACCTTGAAAAATGAGTGTTCATGGAGGGATTGGATGTGCTTAGGGTGGCCAGCACAGGTGTTGCCTCCCTAGCTAAAATCTCGGCCAATTTCTCCTTCTGCTGCCCTTTCCCCAAAGTTCCTGTAGAAAGTCCTGTAGTGGCCATTTTTTGGCTTCCTGTAGAAACTGTTTCGGTTTACTGTCACTGATATATCATGGTGTGTCTCTTCCTCCTTTTTTTCTCTTCTTTGGTCTTTTCTGCCTCTATTTGCTTGCTTCCTCGTGCTCTGTTTTGGTTTTCTTCTTGTCTTGTTTAGTCTCTGCCCTCTCTGCTTTAGTGTTTTTCTTTTTTGTTCTGGATCTTCCTTCTCATCCTTTGTTTTGATTCCCTCCTTCGTTTCAAGTTCTTCTTTCTCCATTTTGGTCTTTTCATCTTTTTCTATTTCCTCCTTATCTTTCCTTGCCATATTTCTAAAAATATCCCTATCATGATGTGTGGTGACTGCTAGACATTTTTAGGTGAGGAGGGAGGAAACAAACTTTCAAAACCAGAAATAGAGAAATCGGTGAAGTTTGTCTTTCTGGAGTCAGGAATTTCTCATGTTCTTCTTTTTCACAACATCAATTTGCCATTTTTTCTTCGAACTGTTTCCAACTTGAATTTGCTTCTCGATTTTTGAGAAAAATCAATACCTTTGACAAAACAGAGAATATTTATAACACAAGGTTTCGCTTCAGAGAGTGGACAGTCTTGCAAATTTGTTTCCTTTTTCACACAGGTTGGTTTCTATGGTTGCATGTATTTTCTTTACAGTGGAATTTGAGAAAGAAGGAGACAAACTTTGAGTGCAGAGAAGGAAACAGAGAACTGTGTAGAACTCAAGGAAAATATGCATGTAGAACTTTAAACTTGACTCTTTTTTCAATCCACTGCTATGTTTTTAATCATTCAAATAAGTCATATGCAGATAGATTTCCCCAAGACTACCTCATTTCAAGCTTGAATTTTGACAAAATTCTCGGGTTTTCCTTCTGAAGAGTTGTTTTCTGCGTTTCCTATAGACGACTTCCTGTAGAAATGCCTGTAGAGCGCCCCTGCACTTCTGATCGAGTCTGATATGTAGTAGAATCTCGAAGATAGGTAGAGAAACTGGTGGAGGATGACTAGTTAATCATTTTGTGCAAACTTCAGTTGACGATGTGGCAAGTGCAGATGAACAACAATTCGTGAGATTCAGCCGAGCCTACTTTAGTTGTTGAATGATTTGCGGTGAGCTGGCAAAAACATGTGCGCTGGCTTTTTCGAACTGCAGTGATGTTATGAACTGCATGTCTTCTTCTATCTGTTAACCATCTGATGTCCTGTGCGCTGGAGTTCAACATGTCCACCACTGCCTGTTTTCTAATTCCCTCTTGAGATGGCTGAGCACACGTGTCTCATTCACCCACCGAGCGCTATTGAACTGGATGACGGTGGTCAGTTAGCTGGCCACTGATTTTTTTTAATCCTGACCATCTCATTGCTCATGCAGTTTCTAAATTACATTCATGCAATCAGAGGAATGAGTTTCAGTCACGTACCTGGAAGTCCAATGGCTGCTGTGAGGTGCTGTGGCTTGTCATTTGCTGCATGCACTGGTTTTTGCGGTTGCATGTGGCTTGGATGCTGATTTTTTTTGGTTGTTTTCCTTGTGCAGGTGTCCTCTGACCAGATCTAAGCTACAAGCATTTGTTTCCACGTTCAATTCTGCACCTTTGAGCTGCTGCTGCTGGATTTTCACAGGACCAGAACTTGTTTTCGCCATTTCTCCCAAACGGTAAACCGGATTGATCTGAAACTTGCTGAGCACATTCCTATCATCATTATGCACCTCCCATAGAAAAATCCCGATCAATGGATGCACAGATTTCGAGAAAAATGGAAAATGGCTGAAGATTTCAGAGATCAATTTCTCGGAAACCGTGCATCGGAATTGGCTGAAACTGCTTGGGTAGGTTACTATCACCCATATGCATCTCTCCATGAAACAGGTTTTGAAATGGATGTACGTATATGGAGAAAATGCAAAAATGGCTGATGGTGATGGAGGTTGATTTCTTGGAAACCGTGCATCGGAATGGGCTGAAACTGCTCGGGCATGTTGCCATCATCCCTATACAATTCCCTGTAAAACAATTTTTCAAATGGATGCATGGTTTTCATGTTAGGGCAAAAACAAATTATGTTCTATGTATTTTTGCTTCAAGGCATTCTGCAGTTTTGTTGCATGGTAAGAAAAACTGAGCTTGGGTTGTGATGCAGGCATGGAGATGATGGAGGAGTTTGAAAAGTGCAAGAGGACTTCTGAACCCTTGAGGAAGCTACCATTTTCGCCAAACCACCCTTTTGAAATCCATTTCTAGCTTCCTACAATTTTTACAGGAACTTCCTGTAGAAGCACAATGAAGAAGCACAATGAGGTGGAAAAGATGATGGAAAAGGGTGAGGAATGGGAACATGGATGCTTGCAGGCATAACCAATGAATTCCAAGCTTTAGATCCCCTTCCAAAATCGAATCTGGCTCGCTTGAGGGTTCTACAGGATGTTTCCTGTAGAAATATAAAACTTCCTCTAGAAGGCACAAAAACTCCTTTGTCTTTGTTTTGAGTGATCCTCCTGACCTGCAATGTCATTGCTGCAACCTGAAATTATTCAATGGAAATTAGATTTATTTTTCCTTTTCTTTCTCTTTTTTTTGAAAAACAACTAGGGTGCCTCATGGAGGTTTTCACCCTAATTGCCTACCCTGAGCGCCTCCAAGGGAGGTTTTCACCCATAGATCTTATTCTCTTTTCTCTTTTTTTTCCCAACTCATTGACCACCTCATGGAGGTTTTCAATCAATGAGCCAATCTAAGGCGCCTCCGAGGAGGTTTTCACCTTAGATTTCTATTTTCCTCTATTTTTCATTTTTTTCTTTTTCTTTTTCTCTTTTTTTTCTTTTTTTTTTCTTTTTTTTTCTACCCTACCCTACTTGAAAAACAAAATCGTTCTCAAGTATAAGAATACTTCCAATGGAGCCATGTGCACATCGAGATTAGAGATAAACTGATGTGGAGGCTTGAAATGCATGCTTTGACAGCTATCCGGATCTCAGAGACCAAATGATTTGACTTTGAAGGGATCAAGCATAGCTGAAGAAGAGAGTACTGCTGCAACTTAGTGACCTTCTGAAACCATATCTCAATATAGCTCTGATATCCTTGGTTCTTTTGCTGATCTGGATCATGTTTCATGTCACCTTCTAACATGACTTTCTCATCTTCCTCTTTTTGCTGATCTTTCTCTTGAATACATGGAATATTTGATGGTAACCATGAGGGATCTTTCTTTATCTCTGCTTCTGATGTCTTCTCTTCATCAAGTAAAGCCCATGGCTCTTTGATTTCCTCTTCTGAATCTTCTTTTGCCTGATGTGGTACTTCAATGCTTTCAATATAGTCTCTTTTTTGCAATACTCTTACTGAGCTATGGTGAAGATCATTGAGCTCAAGAGCAGTTGTTTGGACATGTTGTGCCTCAGCTTTGCAATTGGGTTGAGCTGCTCCATGGTATGGTTTTGGAAATGGTGGTACGGGTAGTTGAGTGGAGGTGTGTATTTGAGATGGATGCGGATGGGGTTGTGGTTGGGTAGGCATTTGGGGTTGCCTTGGTGGAGCAGGAGGCGATGGTTGTGGATGAGCAGGTGGTGGAGGAACGGAAGTGGGAGGAGTGTTGTACTGGGGCCTCCACCCCTGATGAGGTGCATTCCACTGAGGCTGTGGCTGAGCATAAGAGTGAAACAAATGAGCAGCTGGTTGGGCATAATATGGATCTATGAAGGAACAAGGAGGAGGTGTGAACCATGAAGGATGAGCAGGGGGACCCCAAGAAGGCATGAAAGTGGCTTGATAGGGGTCATAATAGGTCTCGGATGTCCCTTGCAGTTCCTGTTGATAAGATCTAGGTTCATGTGGCCTCCTTTGGTTCATATAATAGAGTGATTCAGTGGCTCCTTTGGCTCTCTGATATGCAGCTTTGATTCTGGGTAAGGAAGGGCACTGATATGTAGGATGGTATTCTTCACATATAAAACACACTTCTATGGAGTACAATGGACATTCGTTCCTAGGATGCTTTCTAGTGCACCTAGGACAAAAAATGGCCAAAGCCGTCTTGGCTTCTTCTTGCTTCTTTTGGATCCGCAAGGTATCCAGTTACATGGCAAGAAACTGCCTCATATCACTCTTGAAATCTTCGATCTGATTTGCAAATTCATTTTTGGATAAGGTACTGCTCCCAACATTTCTGCTTGTAGCCATTTTCTCCAGAGGAATGTTTTCTTCTTCTTCTCCCCTAGAGGTTCTTTAAATATGCCTTGATGTCCACCTATGGCTTCTTCTTAATCACAACCATCGAAGAAGAGAGAAGGTTGGCTGTGTGAAGCAGTGGGGGGTGTTGTGCAAATATTTTTCTAAATTATCTCTACTCCTACAAGGCATGAAAGGAAATCTTTTTGGTTGTTTTTTCTCTTTTCTGCTTGTACCCGCAAAAACTAAAATAGATTGAACTGCAACTAACTATCTTGCTGAAATGAAAATGCGGAATTGAAATGAAAGCAGGAAATGACTAATCTATTTTGCTCAAATGAAATTGCAGGAATGAAATGCTAGTCTACACTTGCGGAATTGAAATGCTAATCTACGCTTGCAGAAATGAAATTGCGGAATTGAAATGCTAATCTATGAAAGCGGGAAATGTCTACTCTACTTTTGCGGAAATTAAATGAAATAAACTACTTAGCAGAAGGTTGTAGTGGAAGATAGAAGAAAAGCAGCAATCACCAATACTCTGATGCTTCCCCAGCAACGGCGCCAAAAAGATGGTGGGCTCCAGTATTGTAGCAATAATGCTACAACTCCTGGAACTCCCTTCTTTAATTTTATCAACCCGGTAGTTCGTAACAAACTTGGAAGCGACGGTGTTGTATGCACAAGTACTAGCTCTCGTTGCAGCTGTCACTTGGTCAGCTGGCACAAGTCCGCTAGAAGCTTAAGCCAACTTCTATGAGCTCTTAGAAGAAGCTTTTTAATTGATGGATGAAAGCTAACTCGAAGGAAGCTAATCTAATTGCAAAAAGAAACTGAAAGCCAAAAAGAAACGCAAACCCTAGCAAACCCTAATTCTACCAGCTAGTCCTACTCACGCAAAGGAGAGCATGCAAACTACTGAAAGAGATGCCATTACTTCTATGAAGGTAAAATACATGTGTCTAGACTACCTCTATCTGAAGAAAACATCATTTTGTATTTTTGATTAAGTTGTTGGAATTATCATGCATGTGCTTTTAACTATTTTTGACTGTGGAGAGGTGGATCAAGGAGGAGAAATGCTTGGAAGAGGTCGGGAAGGTTCAGAGAGGGTCTAAGGAGTCCCAAACACCCTTCCAGAGAGTTTCACAGAGTTTGGCTATCAAGAAACCTCATTCGTGAGCTTCTACAGGAAGTCTGTAGGGGTTCTACAGGATGTTTAGGATTTCTACAGGATGTTCTGTAATTTTTCTACAGGATGTTTAGTAATGGAATTTTGGAGCATGGATGGAGGGAAAAAGGTGGAGGAATGAGTATGGAGGTGAAATAGGGGTGTAAGGGAGTTCAAGACTTGGAGGATGGAGTTGAGGAGAAGGTGTAGATGGCTGGACTTGTTCTAAGAAGACTGGAATAATGCTGCACACAAGGTAGGGTTATGAGGGCAATGTGGCAACGTGAGGCAAGAAACCAAGTTAGGAGATGGAGAAGATGGGTTTGAGGGAGTCTGGGAAGATAGAGAAGTGGTACAGGTGCTCTGCAATTTGTGCTTCCAACTGAACCAACAAAGACATGCAAGAAAACAAAGATCTAGTTATGCTACCCTAATATGATCTAGCTAACATTAACGAGAATGGACAACAGCTATATTTGCAAGGAAACCATGTATAATAACTATGAAATGAAGCATTCAAAGATCTGAACATGTAACCAACCTCTACAAATGAAAACAACACACTAAGGATTGCATGGTAAAGCAAACTAGTGTTTTTGTTTGGGACAGCACGGTTATTCCAACTCCAGCCCCTGATCCAATAAGGAAGAGGTGAAACCAAAAGTGTTTGCTGACCCTTTTTTGGAGCCTTTTTTTTGTTATTATCCTACCAATCTATTCTAAACATGAGAAGCTACTTTAACCATCAAAAGAAATCTAAATAACAAAGCAAGATTTAAATATAAATAGCAGATTTTATTCTAAGAATGCAGCAAAAACACATAAAGATAAACAAAGGAGGTACTGGGTGCTTGAGATGGGCCCAACCCCAAGAGCTGCAGCCTCCTAAGAGAGATTTAGGGCTGGTACAAAGCTGGATTCATCTTTATTGATCAAGAAATGTTACATTCCAAAAACTGTCCACAAGGAGAACTTGAAAATGTGCTAAAAGCAAAGCTAATCTACTGCCTAAAAATCGAACTAAAAAATGACTATAAAGTGACTAACTACTGGCTACAAAATGACTAACTACCAGCTAACTACCAGCTAACCAAAATGAGGCCCTAAGCCTTCTTGTTTATACAAATTGAGGACCCCAACAGTCCTCTTAAACTTTAGGGACTTGGCTGCCCAAAACTTGTAGTTAACAGCAGTCCTACTTGACTTGCTTGGCTGCCCTTGTGCTAATTGATTTGGTGGCCCTTGAACTCCGAGCTGATGGTGGAGAATTCGAGGTAAGGGCCCATAAATGAAGGGGACACCTTCCTACAAATCCTCTCCCTTGTTCTCCCACGAATTTGGCTGCCAAGTGCTCATTAAAACCTTCAATTTTGTCTCCAAATTGACCAAAAAGGCTACACAAAGAACCCATTAGACTTGTTGGCATAATGACTAACCCAATTCACTCTATTAGCATAAATATAATAAAAAACATGCAATAAACTAATGAGAATGGTGGATTAAGTCGAATTAGGAGGTTGAATGAGCCCAAATAATTATCCATTTTTGGGGCTCATCAGCCCTCGCATGCCCTTGTCCATTCGCCTTCGAACGACCTCGCCTTTTCAGTTCCCTAGGAGGATTCCTTCACATGCTCTCATCTAAATGCCTTTGAACGATCATTCAGACAGAAGCTGTCAGACGCCCTCGCCCGTTCGGTTGTTCAGGCTGATGCCCTCACACACCCTCACTCGAACACCTTCGCATGACCTGTAACTATGTTTTCTGTGTTTTCTTCAGCTCCGTGCTACGGCCCGAGAGTCTGCCTGCACTTCACCTAATTTTAGAATCTCCAAGTAGCTCGCCCTCCTAGCTTGCATAAACACTTGGAAGCTTTACTTGATTGATTTTTGCCACCATTCCAATGCTTTACTTATATGCCAGTTGGCCCATCGGTTGGGGCGTTGACTCACCAAGTTGATGCTTTACTTTATATATCATTCGACGAGTCGCCACATAGAGTTGTACAATCGCAGAGTGTCTAATCCGGATGATCACACATCTCCTATGCAGTCTAAGTAACGATTGATCATGTCCAACATGTGCAAGCATCCAAAATCATTAGCTGATGCTACCAAAGAATATGTCGAGGTGACTAGCTCGAGTGTTCGCTTCTTGATAACTGAGAATGAGCGAATGGCTAAGGAGTTACAGGCGACCAAGCAGGGAGGAGAGCTGGTTAGAACATCCGCCCGAGTAGAGTTGAACAAGGCAATACGAGATGAAGTATTGTCCCTTGAGATAGTCATGCGAGCATTGTATTCCAAGTTTGGTACTATGCACAAGGTAGTTTTCCATCTTAACGGTTCGTAGCAATGATGTACAAGGAGAGAAGATATTTTGTCAAACATGCATATTGCTTTTGACCACATGCAAGCATGGACAATGAGATACAAGGGAGACCCATTACACTTCCACAAGATGATGAATCCTAGAGTGGTTGAGCTGAAGTTACGCATCCAGAGTCAAATCCAGAACTATGAAAAGCTCCCACATCTCATCACTAGTTTACAAGCTTTCCATGCATGGAGTATGTATGTGTGCACGCATATGTGATCCCATATATTGGGACACTCATTGAGGCAAAGAAAAAGGCACAAGTCTGACTGGAGCTTGAATCATACTTTGACGAGTTGATGCACATAGCCACCAATGCCGATTTAGTGATCAATGCAGACGCCATGCATAAATATGTCGTTTGTTCAACCGCACTCATGAAACTAATGCACATGTTATCAGATGAGTTGGATCTAGGAACTAGAACAATGTACCTAGATGCTACAGAGGCAAGAGTTCATTTCCAGAAAGATGTCACGATAGAGTACACGGACACCATCGCGGACTACCGAGCTTGGCATCAGTTTGCTACTATTGACCACTGTGAGCATGCCGAAGAGTTGGTCTTCCCACAGTTCTCTAAGCCATAGTGATGTCTTGTATAGCTTGCTCAAGCCTATTTTGTCTCACATGGGTGCATGTGCAGATTGTATGTAACATCTTGTGAAGTGGAAGTTCAAGTGTCAATAGTTGGATGTAAAAGTCATAGAGTAAATGAAGAGTCATGAGGGTAGATGAACAGTCCAAAGGGGAATGTCAAGGGCCACCCCACTCTTCTCTATATATAGTCCCTCATAACTCATTGTATAAGATTTTGGTCAGACAAGCTTCTGATAGGAGTATCTTAGAGAAATCTTAGAGAGTATTGTAATGAGCCTTGGCTTCTCCACTCTGCAGAGCTAGTATATCTCTTTGGAGGACTACGCGGTAGTGACTGTAACGTTCCACTGTCTGAACTAGTGGTTGTTTATGGTTGTATTGCATGACTGGAATTTTCACTTATTAATATAATAGAGCTAGCACATTTCATGCATATGTCATATTGTATATCAACTATCTTGTTTACTCTAAATGATATATCTATCTGTTTGCTTATGCATACATATGTAGTTATTTTATGTATATGTATGTATGAATATTTTTGAAATGTGTTGTTGGTTTAGCCATCACTTTGGATTGCTAGCTTACTTTCCTTCTAGTTTTTGATGCATCTCTTCTCCTATGTTGCCTTCTTAAATCTGTGCTTTCATAGGTTTCCAAGGGGTGCACTCACCTCACCCTGTGTGTGTTAGAACCGCTCATGCACCTTCCTTGAATTTTTGCATATGTCACACCCTTGCTACCAACATGAACATCTTACTTGGATCTACACATAATTGTGGCCAAGGTGATACTGTATGACCAACTACTGGGACTCCTACACCAAACGATTTGAGGTCTAGTTGGGACTTCTCACTAGGGAGATCCCCTGACATAGTTTTCCATCTTCAACAAGATAGGAAGCAATGCAAGTTTCAACAAGTTAAGAATTCCCTTAGTAGAAATGACACCTAGATGAAAAGCAATTCTAAGGTAGAGTTGTGAAGGCTTCTTCTCAAATGGGACAATTACATTTCAAAAAATAATTATGGATCAAGTCCATACAATTTCCTTAATTGGAATGAGCCATAGAGTGGTCAAGGCTTCCTCTCAAATGGGACAATTACATTTCAAATTTTTTTTATGGATGTGATTTTTCCCCAAGTCACTTTATTTATTGAATTTCAAAAGAGTTTTCAAGTTAATTTTTGAATTTTGTTGCAAATAGAAAATGAACATGCTCTCTTCTTAGAAGATAGTTAAAGTGATGAATTTTCTATATACATTAATTCACAAGGTAATTTATAAATAACTAAAATGTGAAACCATCTCCAACTTTGTTCACTATTAATCCACGTTTTTTACAAACCCAAAATATTGGGTGTCTAGCACGTGTAAAAATATTGTGGTATGAGTAGAGTGACTAGAAAGGATTCAGGCAAGGACCTTGTTAATGGTTATTGTGGTTCGTTGAAGTTGTTTAGACCAAGTTTTTGAAACAATCATTTGACTTTTTTACTTTATATTATCTTGTCTTCAAAGCATCATCTTCAAATATATCCTTTTGGTGCCATTAAGAGACTTTGAGTTCGTGCATATGGAATTCTTGGACATTCAAATACTTATTCTCTTGAAATGGAACATGACTTTTATTCTCGATATGAAGAATTCAACTTCATTGAGGTTTCTTTCCACAAAACTTACCTTCGACTTTAGGCCCCTAGTTATTATTGTACTTCATTTACTTTGTGTTTGGAGAAATATACCATATATGGTTGAAAGAAGGTTTTTTTTAACACAAGAATTTATATAGGATGTTTTGTAGGTTGGCACACTCAAAGTTATCAATCATTTTCGATGAGAGGGTTCTTCAATTTACACGAGGGTGACTAAAATACATGATTTAGTCTTTCTTCATGTTGGAGTGCACCATCGATGTCACAGGGATAAAAATACATGCGCATTAGGATTATTAAAGAAGACGACTTGGAAATTTTTTTATCAGTCAATTTTTTTTGTGGGTGATATGATGTAGTAAAAATGCACAGGGGAGGGTTAACTTGTATCATGTTATTTAAGGGTTGCTTTCTGTCATCTCTTGTATTAATCCTTATTTATATATCAAATAATACTATATTCTAACAAGGGGCATTATTTGTAAACATGGTTGGCTTCGAGGCAGCATCGACATCTAAATGATATCCCTTGATAATCGAATATTTGGTTGCACACATATCCTAGGTAGTGGAGTATCATAATTTCCACCAATCCATCCCTGGTGTTGAGATAGAAAAGGATCATGGCATAATACATTTCCCTCGTTTCCAAGTATGATCTGTCGAAGTCAAGATAATTCACAAGTTCATCCCCTATACATCGAAAGACATCTTCCATCCAACGTTGAAGGGGGGGGGCTTGGGAACCTCAACCATATTGGCTTTGCACCTGGCTATTCTTGCTCAAAGTCAAAGAAGGGATTCCACCTTTTCAAATACATAGGGGACATTTATTTGTTCAAGTAATGCGAGCAAACCTAGTTTGCATGCTCCTCTTTACTAAATTTGAAATAAAAGCATCTTGTGGTCATGGTGCATACAAATGGAATCACATCTAGAATGTGTCCCAAATTCTCATACACCCACCTCCTTAGACGTACTGTAGAGTAGTTCCTACCTCTAATTCTCCTGACCAAAACCACTTCTGTTGTAGACATAATTTCATCTAATCTGGTACCCTCCCCAAGTACTAATGCTTGGTTCCTCTCTTTTACCTTAGGGAATTTTATCTTCCTTGCCTTCTTCTTTTAGCCTACTACAGAAGCTTCTTCAGAGGGTGTGGTTGTATTTTGAGGATGTACTCTTGGTGGATCTTCGGTGCAAGGAATACCCATGTTTAGTGATCTGCCTTCATGCCCTACATCATGAACGAAACAACAGGGTGAGTCTAATGAGCCAACACTGAAATTGTAAGATATTTTAGCCTTCCCTTGCTGAACTGTCAGTAGGTCTTCCACATGACCAACCATGTTCCCCACAAGAGCCCCCGAAAATGCCCCCGAAATATTAAATTCTCAGGAAAATACCACTATGTTTTCCCGAAGGCTACTAAACATTAGATTCAATGCTGACAGGTTTGAAAGTTTTTAATGCACTACTGTAGTTTAACTAGGACACGATGAAATATAGGGCCTCAATTGAGAAACATGGTGAAAGAGATAGTTGTTCAGTCAAATCCATTGATATTTTTGTCAGGATCTCAGATGACACCTCCTTATGTTGCAGGGAGGATGCAGACTCATCGGTTCTAGAATATTTTGAGGAAGAGGGAATTCCTTCCATGATATTTTCCAGTGAAGCAAAAAATTTCATGTTTGGTGAGCCAGGTCTCCCTTCGTTCTGTATTATAAGCTACTAAGGTGGAGGGCTTGTCTTGGTGGAGATATTCTTTGTCGGGTCTTCCAAGTAATCTATCAAATCCTCCTCCATAACTATATCTTCTAAACACTATCAAGCCTTTCAAGGGAGTAAAAAATAAAACTGTCACTGAAAAATACCTTAACCTGTGGACACAACACAAACCCTAACACTGACATAACCATAGTGCATGCCATTAACTCCTTGATCCATTAGGGAAGATCGTCGATGAAGGTTCTAGATGCAACCACCTAAAGAGGTCCAACATCATTCCAACACTTATCTTATTCTCATTGTGGAAATAGTCATGGTGAAGTGCACCAGAGTACCTCAAAATATGTCAGGGAAGACCGTAGACTGATTTCTTTATATGCATGAATAGATCTATTTTCATCACTTGCAAGAAAACAATAACCCTATCTAAAACCTATGATTTCAGTAGTCACAGTGATGCTAACCGAAGAACCTGAGATATTTAAAACAATAATTTAAGATGAAATAACAATTTTATCTTAAAGTTATCATTTTTGTCTTAAGTCTTTTTCTTCTTAAAATTTTATTTTATCTCAAGCCCCTTTTTTCAAATCCACATGTCTTTGGTGCTTTTCAAAGCCCTTTTTTCTTAAAATTTTATAATTTTGTCATATACCCCCCACTCTACTTGTCTTTAGCCTTCCTATGCAAGTTTGAGTCTTCCATTCTGTGTGGTCTAGGGTCCTGAGAAGTTTTGGGTTCCTCTTCTCTATCTCACATTAGAAATGTTCCACATCGTGCCACCCATGATCACTCTAATGTAGTAGCCAAGAGTTGTCATGACAAGAGGAAGCTCTGCATGAAGCCACCCCCGAGCACTCTGCAATGAAAATGATCAACATGATCCTCCCCTAAGCAATGTGATACAAAGTTTGGGAGGTGCCATGGCAAGAGCACTCTGCAATGAAATTTCTCCATATCGAGCCACCCTTGAGCACTCTGATACATCATGCAAGGGGCATGGGGTAAGAGGAAGCTCTTCCTCAAGCCACCCTTAAGAACTCTACAATGTAACCACACCTCAAGTGCTTATGGTATCTCTAGTCAGCTTCTATTGCCCGGGTATGTTCAACGAGCTCTCTGTATAAGGGGAAGTGGGTAGGAGAGAAACTTCATAGCCTTGGTGCCCATGTGGGAATCCTTTTTTTAAATAAAAAATTTAGGGTATTAATTTTTACGAGTGTTTGGGCTAAAAATATGTACTAAATGTGTCTTCCCTAGGAGGTGGAGCTCTAGAGTATCCCTAACAAGCAGTATGATGTAGAGCGTAGAAATAATCCATAGAGAAATTGGTATCAAGGATTGTGGGTTGGTTACGCCTTAGCACACTGGTTGGGATTAACAAGTGAGGCAACCACTACTTCACCAGAACAATTAATGTTGATGGAGATTGTAATTACTATTTTTTCTCCCTTTGTATTAATTCTTAGCTGTAATAATCTTATTCATATGAAATTCATGTATATTGGGTTCGGAAAAAAAAAAAAATATTGTATGGAATTAATGAGAGACTAAAATTTGAACACATGCTTTGCAAAATTAATATTTCTTTGATAACTTCAATTAGGAAAACAAGTGCCACAAGCTAAATATTGTTGTTGAATTTGAAGTTTCATGGTTTCGCCCTCGTTCTTGTGCCATAAAAGGAATAATATTGATGTACATTGAACAGGGACATAATATAGGGTTTCATTATATTTCATTGGGAGCAACTTAGCCTCCCAAAATGGTAACCTAATATCTACCTATACATGGGAAAATACAACGTTTTATGATTTAGCTATCAAAGGTTAAGGCTTATACTTGAATCCATGTGTTCACCTTATCTTTGCATAAGAGTCCCTCTACCAAAATATTTCTTCCATTCCTACTCCTAAAAAAAAGGAAAATTATCATCATGCGGCCGGTAGTGGAAACATGGCATGCTAATGCGATGTTGGTGGAGAATTCTTCTAAGATTCAAACGGAAAATCATCTGTTAGGGTTGACACTTTTTGTTCTATAAATAAGCCTTTCAACCCTATAGATCATCATGCTAATATTAAGTGAAAGTCTAAAACCAGTAAGGATTCCAAGAAGCCTAAGCAGTTAATTTCTCCAGGAAAAAAGCTCACAAAAATTCTAAGTTCTCCCTTTATGGCTGAAATCGTTCATCACCTCCTCATGTAAGAGACTCCAATTCATATGATTCTTTTGCAATAAAACCATCCTTCGATTATTCATATTATTCTTTAGTCGAATCTAGGCCATGTTTCTATAAAACATCCGATGGGTACTCGAACAAAAGGAGTGGGATGGGTGAAAATTCTATCACATTTTGCCCAATAAGTGAAAGTGTAGATTGAGACATCCACCCATATGGGGAGTAGTTTCTCCACAAAATGGAAAATCTAGTCCCAAATCCAAATCCTCGTAGTTATCCACATATATATCTGTCTAAAGGTACCTACAAGCTCTTACTCCTTGAGAAGAACAACCAAGTTGTAACATAGCTCACCTACTTGGCATATAGATCAAATCAGAAATTTTGAAAGGAGGAGTTTGAATTTGTTGCATTTTATGTTAGAATCAATTCATTAGTAAAATAATTATCTTTAAAAAAAATTGAAGTATGTTTACTGGGACGGCCAGCAAATATAAAATTCAGAAATTCTATAAATAAACACTTGTGACCACATGCTCTTGGTTTTCCCCAACATGGATAGAAATTAATTCAATGGTTAATAACCTTATTAAACCATGCAAGCCTCAAGAAAATAAAATTATAAAGTTATAAGTTCTATGGATTGGGGCATTGTATAAAATTATGGTCTGTAAGGAATCCATAGATACTCCATAAGACCTGTAATATGTATTGCTTGTTATCATGTTTTAATATTAACTAGGTCAACCAATATTTAAGTAATCCAATGTGCACATAAATAATGTTGTAACAATAATTACACATCATTAGTATGCACATCCGTGGGTGTGTGGATCATTAATTTATTATTGGACATAATCCATAATATTCTTTTAGTATTAGCTAGGTCATTCAAGATTTAAGTAATCCAATGTGTACAGAAAGAATGTTGTAACAGTAATTACGCATCATTAGTATGCACATCCATTACCGCGTGGATCATTAATTTGTTATTGGAAGGAATCCATAATACTTGAAGCAATTTTAGCTGATATGTTAAGAACATTGTCTAGCAACATTAATACATTTGTGATACAATTTCTAAAGCTTTGTTATCATCATTAAGAAAATTAACTTGGGTCTTGTCCTTATGAACTAGAAATAGAGAAACTACATGTGAGCTTCACGAGATTGAATGGTTCTTTAGTGATCTGCTTGAAATTAAAATACACACCTCCAGCCAATAAAAGTAGACCAAGAAGTCATCCTAATGGCTACTCATACCTCTAACATTCTTGTGAACTCCATGATTTCTTGACATCATACTAAAACAGGTTGGTATTATGCATAGTGAAAGATAAATTATACATGTATGCATGATTATGTGCATTAAAATGCTAAATCATCTCATGGAAACACATTAAATACATAAGTAAGTCAATTTCTACACTAATTTAATAAGCAAAAAGCACCCTCCATGTGGACAAATTTTTGAATCCAACTACAAGGTATGTGTTTCAAATTTTGAAGGAGGCTAAGGCAATAGACTAATTATTATGTAGCACATTAATACATAGAACATTCATACAATTATGGCATACTATAAGAAATTCTATGCATACCAAATATCATCACCAAAGTGACACTAGGGGTCGTTAATGAGTACAAAAAGGAATTCACTTATGCTCTACATTTAATCATAGCATCAAACATTGAACAATAGCCCCTATATAGGGAAAACCTAGGAAAATGTGCATCCAAATAATACTGAACTATTATGCAACTGCCACAGGAATTGCATGCAACCCTTAGTGGTAGTTATAGATATAGCATTAAAAAAAAGAAAAACTTTTGTCCATCAATAATTGATGTATACCAGCATATGGCTTATATACATTGAGACTGTGTAATGAGAGTGAAATAGTAGCATCCCATGTGAAATTCTCATTCCAGCATTAATCCATCAGTAGTTTATATATAGTTCATTGACACTGTGCTGATACAGGTTGATGACTTCATAATTTTAAGCCTGCAAAGATCACTTGCTATCTTACCGTCTGCATGAAAAATTTAAATTAGAAGCACAAAAGTCAATCTAGAAAGAGTCCATTGTATATAGGAAGATTACTATTTGAACTCTTTAAAAGAACACATGTCACCATAGTTACCAATTACCGGTAACAGAATTAAATACCGTCACAACCAGTGCACATAACCAATGCATTTACTTAAAAAAAAAGCTTAGTGTTTTTCAATAATCACATACATTCATTTACATTACTAGCAATTAGTGACCATGCATTCAAAATATTTTCATTCAAACATACATATATGGCATTTTTAGTAACTTTAACAATGATTATATATGTGTAAAGTGATCAAATAATTATACCATGATCGAACCATCAACACGACTTCTACCTATGTGTAAGAAGACTAGGGTCATTACACATGTATTCACAACAACAACAAAGGACAAAATCATGAAGCATCACAAATGAAATGGAATTATGGAAGTTGTAACAAGGAATCTTGAAAAAAGGCAAAGAGGAGGAAAAGGATGTTTCCAATTGTTCAAGCTTTGACCTATTTGAACTAGATAAATTGGTAGATTTCAATATGAATATCTACAAAAGACTCTTACCAGATGGCTATATGGGATCCTTGTATGATAGTATTCTAAAAAATGAAATCAAGATGAAGATGATAATTTGATGCGACAAAATAAACTTCCCATAAATGCAAACATAATATTAGATCTAGATAGTATAATAAGTATTGTAATATGTAAAACAGGAAAAGAAAAAGGTCTAGGAATGAGTGATGATATTATTCGTCACATGCAAGAGTAATTTAAAGAAAAAGATCGCAAGTCTAAGTAAGTGAATTTAACAATGTCATGATACAATTATCTATTGTAGATTGAGTCTTATGAATAAAATGTAACAAAACTTTTTTTGTGGTTGCTACAAGTTTGTGTATTATGTTGCTACAGATGTGGTAATCTTAAGATTCATGGGGGAGGTTTCCTAGTTTCCAATGCTAGCAACATTCATGTTTCCATAATTCAATTCATGTTGTCACTATTATGTGTATGCAAGAACATCGAGATGTTTTTGTTACTTCTTTGGAAAATTTCACATATCGGCACTCTACTGCTGACATCAAGCAGAAAAATATCAATGCAATCGAGGTTAATGGCACTCCTCTACTTGTATCTCCTAATCTTTGGAAATCATGACTTTTATTTTAGAAAGGAGTTTGGAATGGAGAGAAAGGGTTGAATATGATCTTAAGGTGTTTAGGGAAATTCATGCATGACATGGAAAAAATATTTGAGACTCATGCATTCATGCAAAGTAGTCAACTTCTAAAATGATTTTAGTGTAGATGAGATAAAATGAAGCATACAAAAATTCATATAGTTTTTTGATAAGAATTGTTGGTTTATATATGCAAATGTACGGATTTGACTTGACTAACTATCTTACAAATTAAGTATGATTTATTGGTTTATAGATGCAAATATATGGACTCAGCTTGACT
Organism: Pinus tabuliformis; assembly: GCA_031772625.1. NCBI lineage: Eukaryota > Viridiplantae > Streptophyta > Pinopsida > Pinales > Pinaceae > Pinus > Pinus tabuliformis. The sequence goes on along the minus strand of CM062819.1, from coordinate 813,900,160 downwards.
AATTGTATTACAAATGAATTATGTTTTTTTGGTTTATAGATGAAAATGTATGGATTTGGCTTCATAAATTGTCTTAGAAATTAAATATGCTAATCACTATGCACCTTTTGCTTCTACTAGTGTGTATGCAATAATACATGTTCCACTCTATCGATGTGAATGATAAGCACTTTCAACACTTGATAGGCACATACACACTTCATACAATCATCAAACAAATCCACAATGATTTAGAAATAATACTTACTTGGTAAACCGATGCTCATCCATGAGACCCTTATTTATATAAGGGAAAACAAGCACCTTACTTCTCGAAGGTTAAAACTTAATATCCACCAAAGTCCCCTAAAAACATAATTATCCATGATACATGTTGGATGGGGATATACAAATATATTCTAGTCTTCTACTTGATATGGGGATCCTCTGCTATTCTTTCTTTTGAGAGGTTGCCTAAGAGCCTAGGTTGTAGAACTATGACCTATAATAGAATGAGTTGTTCTTACGTATTCCATGTCAGAATTATGCTCATGTTCACAAGGAATTATCGTCACTGACACAACTCCATTAAAACTGAGAATTCTTGGTGTCCCTACCCGAGATATTTCTTGGTGTACCTATGTTGGAGCATTAGAGGGAAGTGGGATGACCCTAGGCATTGTATGGAAGAGAAGGCTATCCAATTCCTTGGGTTGTGCAGGTTGAGGGGATAGAGATATGGTGGGTTAGAATTGTTGTAGGAGTTAACATACTGTGATTTTTTGGGAAATTGGGCCATGTGAGAGCACTATAGGTAGCCATAGGATAAATTTGTCTTTGTGGACTCACCATCCCATTTAGGGTAGCCCTGTTATAAAGAGAGTATGGAAAACAGAGAGCTTATGTTTGGGTGAAACATCCTTCATGTTTCATCTGCAGTGTTTGAGGCTTGACAAAGCAAGATTTCAACATAGGAAATTGAGAGAGGGTGATTTCAGTAGCGGGGATTTGAACAAGGGTGGTTCAACAAGAGAGGATTCATATTAAAAGGTTTCCATGACTATACTTGTTATTTTGTGGTGTTTTGCGATGCAACAACTATAGTTGTTGACTGTTTTGTGGTGTTTTTGGGTAGCTACAACCATCCTTCAGTTTCGATTTTTCAAAATAATTTTCCATGTTTCCTAATTTTTCAGGGGTCAAGTTTCCAGCATGTTTCCTTTTTGGATACCTATTTATGATGAATCCAAATGATTTTTATGTTATTCTTTGAAGGATGTTTTGTTTACAAGAGAAATGTATGCATATATAACATTGAATGTTTAATTTACATTTTCATATGCCTTCTTGTTGTTGGGTCAGGAAAAAGGGTATGTTTTCTCTTTGTAAATAACTTTATTCAGCATTTATCATCACATGGTTATGTTTGTTTATGGATCAAAGTAAAGGAAATAACAGCTAAAGTTGGGTAAAATCGCTAGGTAAATAATTATATAATTCTAGCACATGAAACTGACTTTTTGCTATTTTTATATGCAGAAGACATGGATTGAACAATAGTTGTTCAATTGGCAGAGCATCACGAGGCCGTAAAAGGAAAAGGATAGCGTCTGAGGTAGGAAAGGTAGTGAGAGACTAGAAAGATTGATGCTATTTCATGATAGAATCAAATTATGTATAGCGAAATCCTCAGGATCCCCTAATCCCGAGGATTCACTTTTATCTATTTATTCTCTAAATGTAATATATAAGGATGAATGGAAAGACTACATAGAGTTTAGAATTTCATAGCTTGTAATTATTCTTTTGAGAACTATAATATTGTTATCTCAGTGATGTTATAACCATGTTTCTTATTTTAATGAAGAAAGACTGCGTTTGATCCATACTTATATTCTGAGTATTTCTTAGTGGAGACTTCTGGCAACTCTGGGCAGAGTCAAGAGAAGTTCTACTACTTTTTTGTGTTATAACCTTTTCTATTTAGTCTTTACCGATTATTACTATTAAGTTAATATCATTTCTCTTATTGTGAAGATTGACGATTCTGATTCATCCTGTTGTTCATTTAGATTCAAACTTAGTCGTGTGATATATCTTAGTAGCACTTGTATTGGATTGGTTATGTTAGTTTCAGTAGTAGATTGTTGTCCATTCTGAGTTATGTTATCATAGATCTTAGAGATAGGATTGATCAATTTCCATAATTTTCTTACATAAGTCATTTGCTATTTAGATATCATTTATCATTATATGCTTGTTTGTTGTTCAATTATTATTTGTCGTTCAATTGAGATTCTTTGTTTAATTAGGATTTACCATTCAATTGGGATTTTCTATAGATTATCATTGATGTATATTTGTTACAGTTTTCTTTGCTAATTGGGTGAGCTGGTTTTAATTCTATTTAAAGATTGCCAAGTGTGATTCTTTGCATTTGCATTTAGATTCATTTGGTTTCGGAACAAGCTAAATAGAGTTTCATAGTATGTTAAGAGTTATTTCTTCCATTGTTATTTCTTTCAACATTGTTTGGAGTGAGTTGAAGAAATAGATATTAGTGATTGTAGCGATTTATCATTAGATAACCTCTGAATTCACTGCACATATAGTGCTGACACTCTTGAGATAAAAAAGACTGAGCTTGGGTTGACAATTAGTGTAGGAATTAAGATTTCCTGTAAAAATACATCTTAGTGCACCAACATTTTGGGGCCGTTGGTGGGGAGAGTGTTTCAAAGTGATTTCCTTTTTATCTTATTTTGAAAGAAATGGGTTTTAAAAATGGAAGGTAAGAACCTACGTGCCTAGCAAGTAAAGTGCTTTCTTACCAGCCCGCCTTTCAGCAAAATCTTAGAGGTTAAATAAGAATTGGTTTTTATGAATGAATAGGAATAGGAAGATAGAGAAAGAGTAGAACCCCCCACCTAAATCCACAAAACCAATGGATTGGTGAACCTTTAGAGGAAAACCTTTATAAATGAAATCGTAAGGAAATCAGAGTCTCAAGCATCAGTAGGATTTCAGATAGTATCTGGAAAAATTCCTACTGTAATCCCTCAAGCAACAAGCTCACCATCTATAGCTTACATTGAGATTTAGAACCAAATTGGAGGATCTAAGCAGAGTCTTCAAGCTACAACAAGTTTACATTCTGATCCTCTACAAGAGGGAAAATCGTGTAACTAAAGAGAAGGAGAAGGAGAAACGAGTGGAAATGCTAAGGCAGAACCATAGCTTTCTAAACATGGGTCTCCTATGATCCCAAATCTAGGCAGTGTTGAAAAGCTAGCTCAGGTTTCTAATCCCTTGCTTACCTAAAAACCACCCCTCGAAATCCCTGAATGTTATTGGAACATCTTTGACCAAATGGAAAACCAACCACCTAAAGGTAAAACCTCAACATTGGAATATCCCATAGTCGATCAAGTGGCCAATGCCCCCATGAAGGCTATTCCTTTGCAGAGCATCCCAATTTTTCATGGGATGATCACAGAGGATCCTTATGCCTTCCTGTTTGAGTTTGATGTCCTTTGCAGAGGGTATGACTGCACTGTTATCCCCCAAAACCTAAAATTGTTCCCTTCTACTCTAAAAGGAGCAACCTTAAGATGGTTCAGGGGTCTGGGTGGATGAGCTATTAATTGATGGGAAGATATGAAAACCTCTTTCCTCACAAGATACCAGGACTTTTGCAAGACTAGGGAGCTAAAAGGTGAAATCTTTAAGATGACTGCAAAAGATAATGAAACTCTAGAAGGGTATGTAGAATGGTTTAATTATAATTGGCAGAGATCTCCACACACCACCTTTCCTAAATAAGTCCTAAGGGTTATCTTAATTAAAGGGATGAAAGAAGAATAGTTAGAAACTCTAAATTTAATGGGTAAAGGAGATATTTCTCAGGAATATTATGATGAGATTGTTCACTTGTGTATCGGGTGTTCGTGTGGAAGCACACACACAGGAGCAAGAAGCCAAGATCCCACAATCAAGGGAAGAAAACCACACAGTGGAGGTGTAACACGGATGGAAATTAGTAACCTCCTGGAAGATTTGAAGATGGACATCTCGGGATTTCTCATAATGCAGTTTGACATGTTATAGGATAAAAAAAGCAAGCCTCAGCAGAACAAAACTTGGTCATCTTCTGTCCATGTTGTCAAAAGAAGCAAAACCAATGGGAGTGTCCATTAGACATAATCTAGACATGTGCTAACTGTACCAAAGGTCACACCACTGAGCAATGTCCATCAGTGTCGGGCCTGAAAGAAGTATTCAAGGAAGAAGAAGAAGAAACAGAGCCAATGTGTCTGATGAATCAACATCGATAGTGGCAGGACAAAACCTACAGGTATGTCATAAGACACATCCCAGTTGTTTCCTTCTTCACAGTTTAATCAGCAACAGAACCTTGGGGCAACAATGCAAGGCCAATCACCTTACCCAAATACTGAATCCTAGCCATTCCCTATGGCATCCAGGCCAACTCAATCCTTTCCATGTAATGGTTGGCCAAATTCTCCTTTTACTCCTGTTTGGTAGGGAAATCCCTATCAATCCCAGTGGCCTTCCTCCACCTCTCAAAATCTAAAATGGTCTACAAATTGGCAACAAATTATGGGGATATCCAATGCACCTATGGGAACAGTTTGGCAGCCTCAACCTGCACTATCAGCTCCATATACATTATAGCAAAATCCTCAACCTCTTTTGCGCCTTCAATTGCCAGCTCAGCTGAATCCGAATCCTAATAGCAGATTGGTCCAAATTGGTACAAATTACAAATCTCAGATTATGAGATTGAGCAAAAAGAATGTAATGAACTTAGATTGAGGTCAGTGCGTATCATCACCCACTAGGAAAATGGGGATTAGCCATCAATTGAAAATGCAACCCCACATGTACATATACCACCAAGTGTAATTAATATTGAAAAAAATCAAGGGGAAGAGACAGATTAGCGTGAATACCCTGAAAAACTCCTATTCACTTCTCCCCCATTCCCTAAAAGGTTAACGATACCTAAACCTACTATTTACCTAGATTTTGATCTTGTAGGGGAACGAAAAAATTTTTGTATTAAAATTCCTCTCCTCCAGCCCATTCAAGATATTCCATCTATGCTAAACCAATCAAATAGCTATTTGGAAAGAAGCCTATGAGGAGAGAAAAAACTTCACCCACCATTCATGTTGTAGGAACCTTATCTGATTTACTCTTGGGAGGGGAAACTCTGGTAAAGTATGAAGATACTGGAAATCCCATAGTGACAGTTCAAATATATGGTCGCTCTTTTCCCAATACACTAGTTGATCTGCATGTAGCCATTAATATTTTAACAATATAAACCTGTCAAGAAGTTGGTATTACAGCCCTAGAACCAACCACCACTTTATTAGAACTAGCTGATCATTCAGTGGTAAGGCCAGAAGGGACCTTACAAGATATTGCAGTTTCTATTGATTCATGGGAATATCCAGTAGATTTTCTTGTCATAAACCCAAAGACTCAATTGGATGGGCATCCTCAGATTCTGGGCCAGCCTTGGCTGGCGATAGCTGATGCTTATATTGACTAGCAAGAAGGAAGCATGACTATTGCAAAGGGGGATGTCGTAAAAAATCTGGTGTTATATCCTCCTATCAAGCCTAGTCTACCAATTGTAAAAATATGTAAAAAACCACCAACATACCTGGAGGAAAGCATTTGTTTACCAGTCATAGTAGCAGAAACAATGTAATTCAAAGATAAGACTCAAGATGACATTATCAACAATTTTATCAATCAGTCAACTAATGTGACCAATGTAAAGTGTCAAATGTTGAAAGAAATCCTTGATAATGAATCCATGGAAGACGCTTTGAAGGATACTGATGACCAAGATATCCAGATGATTGTCGTTCATAACAACAAGCTTGTTGAGTTGAACTAGGAAAAGTTCTAAACATTAATGATAGTCTGGATAGCAATTAGTAGCAAAAGCTCATACATGCCCTGCAGAAATATAAAGGGGCTTTTTCCTGGGATTATCTCGACATGAAGGGTATAGACCCAGAACCATGTACACACCACATCTATACGGAGAAGGATGCTCGACCCATATGGTAGCCTTAACGAAGATTGAATCCACATCTCAAGGACATTATGAAAGAAGATTTATAGTAGCTGATGGATGTGAACTTCAGTTATCCTATTTCAGACAGTAAATGGGTCTCTCAATTGGTGTTCATCCCCAACAAAACTAGGAACTGGCGTATCTGTGTAGACTACCAGGAATTGAACAAGGCAACATAGAAATATCACTTCCGCCTTCCATTCATTGATCAAGTCCTTGATACTCTGGCAGTGAAGTAGAGCTTTTCCTTCCTAGATAGTTTCAGAGGCTACAATTAGATTCTGATTGCCCATGAAGACCAAGACAAAATAACCTTCACCTATCCCTGAGGTACATTCACATATAGAGTATTACCATTTGGGTTGTGTAATGCCCCGGCTACATTCCAGAGAGCTATACGCATCATTTTTGCTGATTTGATAAACGAAGGACTTGAGGTGTATATGACATTACTCCATATGGGGATGACTTCGACCAAGCATTGCAAAGACAAGAAAAAGTCTTCGAATGATGCATTGCTACTAGGTTATGTTTAAGCAATGTCAAGTGTTAGATGATGATGATCAAGGGCGTAATCTTGGGACAGTATATCTCTGTAGTAGGGATACAGGTAGATTCAAAAAAATTCAGGTAATTCTTTTACTGCCTACCCCATACACTTAGACAGAGGTACATAGCTTCCTAGGATATGAAGGCTATTATCGTAGGTTTATTAAAAACGTTTCACAAATTGCTGCGCATTTATATGCTTTAACTGGAAATGTTGATTTCAAATGGTCTGACAAATGTGACACAGTTTTTACAAGTCTAAATAAAGTAGTCTCAATAGCACCAGTATTATGTGGACCAAACTGGGAGCTACATTTCCACATATCCACAGACGCATCAAATGTAGTTATAGGCGTTGTCCTGGGCTAGGAGGAGGACAGGAAACCTTATGTTATATATCATATTATCAAAAATCAATTCTGCAAAACTCAATTATACAGTAACAGAAAAAGAATTCTCAGCTGTTATTTATGCGATAAGCTAGTTTAGACATTATACAACTGGCAACCAAGTCTTTATGTATACTGATCACTCTGCCATTTAGTGTCTAGCTCATAAACCTATCACAAATGGTCGAGTGACAGGGTGGCTATCACTTTTGTAGGAGTTCGAAATTACTATCAAGGATCATGTAGGGAAGGAAAGCCTAATTGCCAATTTTCTATCTCGAATCCCAAAGGTGAATGATCCACTCGCAGTAGATGACCAATTTCCATATGAACATCTCTTTGTCATCAAGACACCATGGTACATAGATGTGGAAAATTATCTAGTAGTAGGGAAGCTACCTAGGAATTTTACGACAAGAGAGATGAAACATGTCATTCAACGCAGCGCCTGATTCTCTTTGATAGGTGGATATCTTTTTCACTCAGGGGCTAACATGTGTATAAGCAGATGCATTTGCGAGGATGATATTTATGACATCTTGAAAGATTTCCATGACAAGCCCTGTGGGGGACACTTCACAGATCATTGGAAAGGGCATAAGGTATTACATATGGGCTATTATTGGCCCACTATTTTTAAGGATTCTATGAAATATGCCCAGGCTTGTGATAGCTACCAAAGGATGGGCAGACCTGGCCAATCTGATGGAATGCCTCTACAACCCCAACTAGTAATAGAATGCTTCGAGAGATGGGCATTGGACTTTGTTGGCCCATTCCATCTACCATCTAATTAGAAGGCCTACATATTGTTTGCCATGGATTATGTGACAAAATGGGTAGAAATAGTAGATTTACCAAAATCCATAGAGGAAGTTGTGATTAACTTCCTTTTTGGGCTATTTGTGTGAAATGGTTTACCACGAGAATTGATCACAGATGGGGGAGGGAAATTCATAGGACACAAGATTACTGCCACTCCCAAAAACCATCATATTACGAACATGATCACTTCCCCGTATCACCCGCAAATGAAAACGCAGGTAGAAAGAACCAATAAGGTCACTGAAGAGATTATGACCAAGACAGTCTCCACACATTAGCAAGACTGGGCTGCTAGACTGCCAGAGGCATTGTGGGCCGATCACATGACTCGGAGGAATACTACTGGATACTCTCCGTACCAACTTGTGTTCGGTAAAGAACCTATTTTTACAATCGAATTCAAAATAAAGACTCTAAGAATGGCCCAGGAAGTGGGATTGGATCTAACAGAATCCCAAACCAAGCGACTTCAATAGATCAATGAACTAGATGAGGCTCGACTGCTCAATTTGCAATAGACTGAAATTATTCAGCAACAAAGGGAAAAGTAGCACAACAACCTTACCAAGTGGAATATGTTTCAAAAAGGCGATTGGGCACTCCTTTATGACTCTATATTCCAAGATTTTCTGGGAAAATTGAAAACAAGACGGTTTGGCCCTTATAAGGTTCAAGAAGTGCATAGTAATGGTACTCTTACCTTGACTACGATTGATGGATCTAGCCATTCTTTTAAGGTGAATGGGCATCGAGTGCATCTCTATCACAAACCGCTCACGAACGAGTCTTTTTACAAGCAGGTATGCGAGGACCCCTCCATGCAAATCTTCACTATAGGGAGTGATGACCCAACAAATTTTCTTTAAAAATATTGAGATTTCTTCAAATTGTAAATAACATATATATTCTCTTTGATTGATTGCAATTTAGATTATGCATCACCATTTAAACATGAGGATTTTTTTGAGTGCTTGATAAGTGTTATTCAATCAATTGAACAACACTTTTTACGTTTTTGTTGATTTTGTTGTTCAAACGATTGAACAATTGCTATTCAATTGATTGAACATCACTTTTATTTTTTGTTTTTTGTTGTTCAATCGATTGAACAAAACTTTTTACATTTTTGTTGATTTTGTTGTTCGAATGATTGAACAATTACTGTTCCATCTATTAAACAACACTTTTGTATTTTTTTTATTTTCTTGTTCAATTGATTGAACAACACTGTTACGTCTTTGGATTTTTTAATAAATTGAAAAACACTTTTACATCTTTGGTTTTTTTGTTCAAATGATTGAACAATTATTGTTCAATCAATTGAACAACACTTTCTCGTTTTTGTTTTTGTTGTTCAATTGATTAAACAACACTTTCTTGGTTTTTGCATTTTGTTGTTCAAATTATTGAACAATTGATTTTCAATTGATTGAATATCATTTTGTTGTTTTTGATTTTTGTTGTTCAAATGACTGAACAATTTCTATTCAATCGATTGAACAACAATTTTACTTTTTTGCTTTTTGTTGTTCAATTGTTTGAATAGAACTTTCTCGTTTTTGTTTTTACTGTTCAAATGATTCAACTATTGTTATTCAATCGATTGAAAAAAACTTTTATGTTTTTTCTTTTAGCTTGTTCAAACGATTGAACAATTGATGTTCAATTGATTGAAAAACACTTTCTCTTTTTTTCCTTTTTCATTCATACAATTGAACGATTGTTGTTCAATCGATTGAGCAACACTTTTGTGTTTGTGATTTTTGTTGTTGAAATGATTGAATGATTGCTATTCAATCGATTGAACAACACGTTTGTGTGATTTTTTCTTTTAATTTTTGTTGTTCAAACTATTGAATGATTGCTACTCAATCCATTGAACTGCACTTTTGGTCTTTTTAAATAGGACAAACTATGAATTATTTAATTACCGATCATTGTGTCATCTTTCTTTTTTCTTTTATGTTTTGAATAAACACCATTTGAATGGATTTGTGCCTAATACAAGAAAAAAGAGTAATGATAATATCATTATGACCTATGAAGCCTTTTGATGGTTATCTTTATTCAAAAGATGATACGATGTATCTTTATAATGACTAACTGAACATCTCTTATTTGGACACATGATAAAATGATTTACTATTTTCAAACCATGTTGGCTTATGTTTACACTTTCAAATGGATAAATCATGTTGATACAACGATATGGGGGTAAGAGTATAAGCTTTCACTGGAATCCTTTTACTTCTTACACCATCCCTGACTCTTAAGGAGCAAATGAGCCTCCCTCTTGCTACAGGAAAAATTTCAAAAGAAAAAATGGAAATAATGAAATACGAAAATTCATCAAACATTGTCTTAAAGAGGATAGGGGATCTCATCTCGAGCCAACCTACCATGTTCATAAGGATGTAACGGGGGACATTCCAATTTGGCCACCAAACCAAGGTAATGACCTTCTTGATGATTAAAATTGTTAGAAGGGCAGGGATTCTCATCACGAGACAGCCTGATCACTTCTTATATCTTTGTAAATGGCACTATGGTCATCTGTTCACCATGCCAGCATAGTGGTCCCTTTATGACAAGAAAAGAAGAACCATTGAAATACTAAAAGGAGTACTCTGGCTCATTTGTGGGGTTGAAAAGCAACCTTTTTGAGGCTATGAACGCCTGCTGGAAGAAACGGCTCTGCTTATGGTATTGGAGTATCATCTTAAACTGTCAAATGATTTCTATCTATTACCACCTATGGATTTGTTTCCAAAGGGAATTTCCCATTTGAACAACACTCTTACAATCCGACCTACATGGTAAGTTATATTATATATTCATCATATTTTAATTGTCCAATCATTTTATGATAGTCATTAATACATATCGCCAATTATGCCTTTGTTATTATTACCACTTATGGTGAAAATCTTTTGTCATAATGAATTAAAATCTCTATTTTAATTCTTTTCCCAGCCATTTCACATTTGATGACGTGTATTGATTTAATTGCTTTACCGATTAGCACGCCATTTTTTTTGTATTGGTTGTTGACATTTATGAATTGTCAATGCTTTCGTTTGCTTTTCACATGCTTGAAAGACATGGACACCCTTTTATCATCAGAGCGTGGATGGCCTGCGTATGAATGGCGTGAGTGACAGTTGTGGATAATTGTGTGATAATCATTTGAATTAACTTTTGGGTAAGGATTGCATGATCATTATGAATGCATAATAATTAGCAAGTATTTATGATTGGGGAAAGGATGACAACCATTATGGCTGGCATGTGGACTCATTATCTAGTGTTAATTATGGCTAACGAGACAAATTACTTAACTAAATATGATATTAATTCTCAAAACATCGTCATTTCTATGTCAATTTCTTTAACATTCTCTATTGTTGTTCTGAATTTCAGAAGTGTAAAACAATTGCTTACAAGTGAACCAGTCAGAAGTACAACAGCCATGGGAGGAAGAACTATCCAAAATGAGACCTCAGTACTCAAGGTATTGAACCAAGCTCAGGAAATTATCGAGCACACAGGATGGCTACAATATCTAAATAAATTTCAGGGATTTCATGAAGAAATAACACTCAAATTCTTGCTAAACTTGCAGAATGGTAGCAACACAGTCAAAGGCAGGGATATAATAGATTTTGAAGTGGTCATAGCTGAAGTCACTAGAATTCTGGCTGAGGGAACTAAATGGATAGAAAATCATGTCCTTTTGCACAATGTGGTTCCAATTTTCCAGGACCAGGATGAGCAAATAGATAGAATAGGGAAAGGGATTCACCCCTCATTGTTAATACACCATTGGTAGGAGTTGGCAGTCATCTTGAAATGGTATATCACATGCGATGGTCGCTAGGATGTGGTAAAGCCCCATTAACTCAAATTGTTACCATCCTAAAATAGAAAATTTCAGTTAATTTGTCATTTTATTTGAATTCTCTATTGGATGATGTCGCTCGATGAGTTAGGAAAGCTAAGGACCCACATACTATCATTAGTCATCATGGACTGATTAAATTTCTTATCATACATGGACTGGCCCAATAGTAGTTAACCTGGTACAATATTGTAAATCCTACTTTGGCCCCACCTCCAAAAAATATAGCAACATAGCAGCAAGGGCCAAGAACCCCAGGTCTGAGAAGGACACTGAAAAGAAATAATTCCTTTGTGGCCTTGAATCCAACAAAACATAGGCGGTATGTGCGGGTTAGAGCCTAACGACGTATCCCAATTCAAACAAATGAGGCTAGACCATCGAGCACACCACCTCCAAGTCCGAAAAATCCCCCTTTGCAAGACTATGAGGAGGAAGTGGCCAGGGTATTGGATAACATGGGGATATTTGGTGAGGGTAGAGAACAATCTGGGAATGTTGAAGAACAAAATTTTAACCCCAACCAGTCTGCCTTTGCTAATAGCCCGGGTCATGCGCAAACCCTGCCATTTACTGATTCTGTGGAAGAACAGAGGGAACCAATCCCTTCTGTGGAAAAACCCCTTGAAGCTGAGATGCATGAACAGGAAGTCATTAGAGAAGAAAATTAGACAGTAGATACTGGTCCAATGGACCCCTCGGCTGAAGAAAATACTATAGATGAAACCTTGGGAGATGTAAATCAACCACGAAATACTATTGTTTCTAAGTCCCCTGAGGACAAGGCCTACCTAGAAGAAAACCCAAAGAATGACAGTCTTTCAGGAGAAACCATTTTATTGGGATCTCTTGAAAGAGAAATCCATGACAAAGAGGAGCAAGAAGGTGAAGCTCCATCGAGCGATACAGTTCCATTTGGAACCCTCCGAGATGCTGACACAATATCACATGTACAGGAACCAAAGGATAATGCAGTCAAACCACCATTGGTTGGAAGTCCTAGAATAAAGAATTCCTACAAGGAAAAGCTCAGAAAAATGCTTAAGAGGTATAGAAAACAGAAGCAAATAATTGGGCAGCTAAGGAAATGGTTAAAAGGAGCCATTAGAGCTAGGAATTTGAAAGTAGAAAAGGAGACCATAGGCACACAGACAGAACATTGTTCTGTAAATGATGTTAAAACCCAAACTGGGGATCTTTTGGCCTATCCAAAGCAAAATCAGACAAAGCCATGTCTTGTAGAAGACACTAAAATGCATACTAAAGAACACTATGTTTTCTCACAAGAGACCCAAACGGACTACCCTACTGTGAATGTTGTTGTTCAAACAAATGTTGAAGAGGATATTCAAATTGTTCACTGCATAATTCAAGAGGTAGCCGAAGCTTTTATTCAGATCGATCCCATGGAAACCCATGATGGAGAATCCCAAATAGAGGAGACACCTGCTTACATTCCTTTGGTAAGAGAGGCAGTTATCTGGAGGTTGTCGAATGAACTACCGAAGGTTCACCAGGAATTAGCGCAACACAAGGAAAAGGTAGTGGCCCCACAGATACATAAAGAGTTAAAGAAAAAGTTTGAGGCACTTATAGTGACTGAGGATGAGACCTTTACTCAATACAATGCTAAACAGAAAAAGGTTTGAGAAAGCACAGGACAAATTAAAAAAGGCTAAAGAGCAGTTTTAAACTATTTGCTCTCTTTATTTAGACACCCTTTCATGCAGAGGCCCTACTACAAATTATACCTTATTCCTCCTAGAGAGATACCTCCTGTCGAAAGTCAAAGCTGTTAATGTTGGGAAGTCTATGGAAATCAAGACTATCCAAGACTTTGTCAGGTGCTTCGGAGAATAGAACGAGAAAGTATATCACCTCCCCTATGAATTTTATATGTACAATTTCTTTCTAAAAGATCATAGAGACAACAACCTTGGCCCCTTTATAGCAGATGTACAACTCCAGGCATTTCTCTCTTTTGCCACTAATCAACTCAAGTGGGCCAAGGCTCAAAATACTTTTAGGAAGTGTGAAGAAGGAATCAACCTATGGGTGAGAGGGGAACCAACCAAACCTCTGCATCTCTCTGTCATACACAAGAAATTCATGAAGCGAGATGGTGTTGTGGGTCAATTGGGGCCATTTCACACAGACATTATACAATATGAAAATGATTACTTCCAAGATATTAAGGAGGAAGCCTTGTTTGTAGCCAGACAAAGGTGGGAAGTCTCCAACATTAATGTTAGAAATCAAGAACCATTGGATACCAGAACTTTAAAGCTCCCTCTTCTCGTTTCCACAAGTACAGTAACATGCACTTAACCATGGGTCCAGAATGGATAGGATGTTAGTATAGGACTCCAATCATATGGTATCCTCCAAAGAAGTATTGTTGTGACTACACCTTGAAGGATCGAGACGTTACCTAGGCTTTTGCTATACTAAAGAAGAAAAATGGCTTTAGAAATTATAAGGAGGAGTATATCCTGCCTATTCCCCAACTCAGCTACACATCAACTATTTAATTACAAGCGGAAATGAAACAAGGTAAGCTGAGGAGTATGTTGGGTCAAGAAAAAGGTATGTTTTCTCTTTTTAAATAACGTTATTAAGCATTTATCGTGACATGATTATCCTTGTTTATGGATCAATGTAAAGGAAATAACAACTAAAATTGGGTAAAAGCACTTAGTAACAAATTATATAAATATACCACACGAAATTGACTTTTTGCTATCTTTATATACAGAACATGTGGATTGAACAATAGTTGCTCAATCGACAGAGCAACATCAAGCCATAAAAGGAAAACTACAACGTCTGAGGCAACAAAGGCAACGAGAGACCAAGCATACTGATGTTATTTCATGATAGAATTAGATTATGTATAGCGAAATCCTTAGGAACCCCTGATCCTCAGAATTTTGTTTTATCTATTTATTTTCTAAATGTAATATATCAGGCCGAAAGGAAAAACTACATACAGTTCCGAATTTCATCGCTTCTAATTATTTTTTTGAGACCTATAATATTATTATCAGGGAAAATTTTAAGAACCCCCCCTAAATTTATAAATATAATAAATGGGCGAATCTCCATGGTATATAGGAAAAATGGAAGGCGATTTTATCAATAATATAATATGTATATATAATTTTTTGGCGAATCTCTCACCAGGCATGGCGAATATTTTACTCAATTATAAAATCTTGTAAGATCTTTGCGAGTCTTTCACTAAGTAATAAAACTTTGTAAAGTCCTAGTGAATCTTAGCATAGGTTACATGCTGGTTTAATTCCCCCATTTAAGTAGGCTACATTCCAGGTGAATACCATGGGTCAATACCATGTGCCATTTTGGTGAATACCATGAGTCAATACCATGTGCCAATTTTATTTTTATTAATTCTAATATTAGGGTTAATAATGGTTTTTTGCATGGTATTAATAAAAATCTAGTCCATAGTATTTGTCCCATAATATTTTGGCCATAGGTTTCACCTAAATATAACCCATTTTTTGAGTGTTCGTAAATATAAGGTGACTTATGGAGTAAATATAAAAAAATGTTTTATTTGTTTACCATACCTCTCGTTTATTTATATTTTTATTAATTTACCATACCTCTTTTACAAATATGGTATTTGGCTCATAGGATTCACTTAAATAAAACCTCTTTCTTGAGCCTTCATAAATAGAACGAGGGTTATGGACTAAATATAAAAAGAGGTTTTATTTATTTACGATACGTCTAATTTATTTATATTTTTATTTATTTACCATACCTTTTGAGTATAAAAAGACGTTTTATTTATTTAACATACCTCCACTTTACTTATATTTTTATTTGTTTACACCCTTACATGTATATAAGGTGACTTATGGAGTAAATATAAAAAATGTTTTATTTATTTATCATACCTCTCATTTATTTATATTTTTATTAATTTACCATACCTCTTTTATAAATATGGTTTTTGGCCCATAGGATTCACTTAAATAAAACCTATTCTTGAAAATGGGCGAATGGATTCACTTAAATAAAACCTATTCTTGAAAATGGGCGAATGGAAGGTTGTAAGTCCTAATTTCAAGGGCTAAATTTACATTTTTTACCCTCTCCCTTAAAATAAGGTGGGCTATTTGAGGTGATTTGTAAAAATGTACTATGATACAAAATATTCGCCCACTAAAAATTTAAAACCCCTTAATTTCGCCAAAGGGCGAACATTCGCCCCTAAAATTATCCTTGATTATTATCTCAGTGATGTTGTAACCGTGTTGCTTATTTTAATGAAGAAAGATTGCATTTGATCCATACTTATATTCTGAGTATTTCGTAGTGGAGACTTCTAGCGATTCTGGGCCCAGTCAAGAGAAGTTCTATTGCTTTCTTGTGTTATAATATTTTCTATTTAGTTTTTATTGATTGTTACTGTTAAGTTAATATCATTTCACTTATTATGAAGATTGATGATTTTGATTCATCTTGTTGTTCATTTAGATTCAAACTTAGCTATGTGATATATCTGAGTAATGCTTTGATTGGACTAGTTATGTTAGTTTCAATAGTAGATTGTTGTCCATTCTAAGTTATGCTTTAATAGATCTTAGAGATAGCATTGATAAATTTCCATAATTGGCTTACATAAGTCATTTTCTGTTTAGATATATTTATCATTATATGCTCATTTGTTGTTCAATTATTATTTTTCATTCAATTGAGATTCATTGTTTGATTAGGATTGCAGTTCAATTGGATTTGTTGTTCAATTTAGATTTGCTGTAGATTATCATTGTTGTGCAGTTGTTATAGTTCCCTTTGTTGATTGAGTGAGTTAGTTTTAATTATATTTGAATATTTCCAAGCATGATTCTTTGCATTTTCATTCAGATTCATTTGATTTCGGAAGAAGCTAAATAGAGTTACATAGTGTGTTAAGAGTTATTTCTTCCATAGTTATTTCTTTAAGAATTGTTTGGAGTGAGTTGAAGAAATAGTTATTAGTGATTGCAACAATTTATCATTAGATAACCTTTGAATTCACTGCACATATAGTGCTGACACTCTAGAGATAAAAATGCTTACCTTGGGTTGACAATTAATGTACGAATTAAGATTTTCTATAAAAAGACATCTTAGTGCACCAACACTTGTCACATGTATTCTTATATTATTGGCGGGGAAGTGGAGAAATTGGTATAAGAGTATAGAAAAATGAAAAAAATATAATCTTCAGAAGTAATACCTATCCTCAATGGTTGACAGAGGGTACTGGGTATCTTATAGATGCAATTTTAAGAAGTAACAGTGAAGCATACATTTCACTTAATTGTTAGCCCCTTACCCAACAACAAGTTTGAAATAAATAAAATTATTTTCATGCAAGAATGGGATGTCCCCTGCTTCACACATACATGGTGATCCTTCACACCATCAAAAGATCCCCATGCCATAGATTTTTCTATTTCTAGAATTTTCAGAGTTCTAGGAAGCTTTATGTTAATAGGTTTCCAGATTCCTCCATAGGAAAATCTAACTTGATGTCACACTTGGATTGAAAGAGTTTTTTTTCTTTGAAAGGCCATTTCATTACACTTCACCCTAAGTTGATGGTATCAGTGGGAATATATATTTTTCAATCTCTTTATGTCTTATTTCTTCTTTACTACTAGTCATTGTCACTAGTGGTAGCTCTTGATAGTTCTTTGTCACTAGTCATTGTCACTAGTGGTAGCTCTTCTTGGTATGCCAAGCATGGAAAGTTAAAGTAGGAAATTTAGTCCATTTAAGCTGGGTGTATGCATGATGAACATGGGGAAGGAAACTGTTTGTGAATGTTTATATATGTGTTTCTAGGCTAGAAATCAAGACTACTTGGAATGAGATAATCCACAAGATCGAATATTTGGAGAAAGTGAGTCTGGATTCTAGAAAAAATATTATAGACATGTAGTGTGAAGCATAAAAGCTACAGGAAAATAATAGGATGTTGTTGTTTATTACATATTATTTTGTTTGGATATGTTTTGAATGTTTTAGGAACATGGTTAGAAGGGTATAGAATCAATATGTTTTTGGAATTTCTATGTTATTAATGTAGATTTTAATAAGGTCATTTGAACATATCAATTGAAATAGATCTCAACCTATAGTTATTTGTCTACATTAATCACTAGAAAACCCATAATTATACCCACCAAACCCCAAAATGTGGTAGAGATCACTTGAGAGAGATGCATGAAATTCGCTACACACATAGGGAAACTCAATGAAATTTAGTTCGACATGAGAACTTACATGTTTCACTTGCCTAAAATTGATATTGACGAAAAAACATATAGTGTCATGGAAAATTTGGTGAAACATGATGAAAACCTTTGTGACTCGTTGTATATCCCTAAGGAAGTAAAAACACTGAGGTGTTATTTATTCTAATTGATCAATAAAAATGAGGGAGTTGAAGTTATGAGAGATAGCGGTCTAATCATCAATCTCTTTGGCACCAATGAAAAAATAACCAAGGTATGGGGTAAAATCAAGAAAGAGATGACAAACATGAACCCCTAGTATATGAACCAATTAAAATCACCATTGATCACCATCACCATCCCTTTTCCTTATTTCACCCCAAACCTTGGTTACTTCTTCATCGCCCTTGCCTTTATTGATCAACTAGAATATCATTTCCACATAGCACCTCAGTGGTTTCACTTCCTTAGGGAGATATAAGGAGCCACAAAGATTTTCCTTATGTCTCAACAAATTCCTCATGACATTAGATGTGCATTAATCCACATTAATTCTGTTGACATTAGAATTAATGTGGATTAGAACACATCTAATGTCATGAAGAAAATGTTGAAATTTGTTGAAATGAGCAGTAATATATTTTAATTTAATATCTTTCACTTTACTACAAATTCTTATCAAGAATATGTTCTTTTGAAATTTCTAACTGATTATAATCCTTTTTATAGTATTTCTTTTACTTATACCCTTTTATAGTTATTGTGTTATCTAATAAGTTAATTACAATCTTTCAGAGCTCCCAAAAGTGTGAAAGGTTGTTCTTATGGGAAAGGCAATACAAGGAAAAATATTGATTGTTCTAGAGATCATTCCAAAGAGTGAGTCACACCAAAACATAGAACTACAAAAAATATGTTAAACGTCATTATTTAAACTTATTTTGTTCCTCTCTCATCCTCATTCTTTTGTCATTCTAGTTCTATATATTGTAACAAGAAAATAGAAGGGTTTGATTTTCTTGTGTAAAATATTTGTCCTCATTCTTTTGTCATTCTAGTTCTATATATTGTAAGAAGAAAAGAGAATGGTTTTATGTTCTTGTGTGAGATATTCATTCTTTCATCTTTCCCTTCTTTTGCACTTATTCCTCATAGAGAGATTGAGATCAAGTACTGGCATGGAGTATCAATCATGGTAGATTGGTTGTGTTGTATTATTACTAGTATTGTTCCATTCAATAGAGTTTATTTATACCATTGTGTGTGTTGTCCAAACTGTTGGAAATAATATTGAGAGGGGGGGTGAATCAGTATTAGCAACTTAACAATATTTCATTTCCATAAATAGGTTTGTATACACTATTTCTGTTAATGAAACTTGTATATATATGCAACTATGTTTAGAGAAACCAGCGTATACCTTGTAAACTTATTATTTAGTCAGTTGATCTTTAATTTGTGTATAAAAACCATATAAGCAGTAACAGGTATAGTAAAAACAGAGTAGACAATCACACAAAAGAACACAAGATATAAGGTGGAAACCTAGTGTGGGTGAAAACCACCTGCTACAATTTGTCTCTATCTTCTTTTAATAGGAAACTTCTTTTTACAATATTTCTATACTAGCGCAGTCTTATACCAGCATGCAGGCTTCTACCTGCAGAAGGCTACAGCCTTCTCTCATTCTCCAGCTTCTCCTAGAAGGCAAC
Organism: Pinus tabuliformis; assembly: GCA_031772625.1. NCBI lineage: Eukaryota > Viridiplantae > Streptophyta > Pinopsida > Pinales > Pinaceae > Pinus > Pinus tabuliformis. Next base: position 813,880,433 of record CM062819.1, on the reverse strand, counting down.
TACAAACCCCCTAGCTCTTATATTCACTAATGTACTAGTACATAGGTGCTGACCTACAGAAGGCAACAACCTTCTCTTTTCTTCCAGGGTCCACATTTCATAAATTTTTAGACTCGATCCATCAATAACATCAATCAAACATCAAATATATCTACATCAATCAATCTCCTTTGTGCCAACCAAAACTGAATCAAACAATCACAGTTTTTTTAAAAGATTTAACCATAGCACAGTAACAGTAACTAGAATGCAGAACCCAAAACACTACAACATCAAACATAAGTAGCTAAAACATATTTTATGAGACGTACGCTACTTTGCTATACTGAACCTGTGTACAGATCTGTAAAAGATGATTTAACCTTTACAACTATTCAGACATCAATTATACCCAGATCATCAAATTTACAGATTACGACATGTGCCAATAAAATATCAATACCACACAGAGATACTTCTCGTCAAGACTAAAGATATTGACCCATCAATAGAACTTTATGCTTCTTCAAGTGCTCAGGTTCCTCCTTGATTCAGATCCAGCTATGCAACATAACCTAATGACTAGTGGTCAAGATCTTGCTCTTCATTAAATATTCAATACTTGAGTTCCTTTTCCTAATGATCTCCTTCTCCTTTTATAGTCTTATGCCTTACTCAATACCATGGTCAAAAACCACTTAGAAGCAATACCTAGGACCAAATACCTCGGGTGAACACTTTAGTCAAGATACCTTGGATCAATACCATGAGTCAAAATACCAGGGACCAAATACCACAGAACAAAACCAAGTTTTCCAACATGTATGTGCTTTTCCTTGCGTGAAAGTGTGTGTATACACATATGCACCTTTTGGTCTGCGAGCTCGCGTGTACACGTGGCTTGGTCAAGGGGAACCTGTGTATACTTCTTTTTCTTTCATTTTGTGAGCCTGAACTGTGATCTGCCATCTAAGTGAGTTGCCATCAAGGAAAACACCTATGTCATAGCGCCAAACCTGTGTCATAATGCCAAGAATCTCCCCCTTTGGACTTTATGGCAACCCCAAGTCAATCTCCCCCTTTGTCATCAAGGGCAAAGGGTTGTGCTCCCCCTGAGTACATGCTGAGTTTTTTGATATGCTAAAGTGTGTTGATCATGCTCCCCCTGACTATAAGAAAGGTCTGTAAAGATATTTTTTACAATAAGAACATGACTCTATACATCATAAATGACCTTCCTATCACCAAAGACTCATACATGCATCCATCGGGGATACACCAAGATTGACTCATCCATCCAACCAAGGGGGATATACCAAAAGTTTATACATGATAAAACAAGAACATTACATCATCCATCCTAGGCATAGTGGGGAAAAAAATAGGTAGTTACATGATCTTGATAATAAAATATATACATGACATAGAGACAAAATATCTAAAACAAGACTATGATAGTCATCAGCAACTATCAACAGTAGCATCTGTCAATCACCATCTAGACCAGCAACCATGGTCTCCCTCTGTGCTTGAATCAAAAACAACTGTGAAATCGTACCAAGATCTTCCAAGATAATGCCAACAATGCATTATTAGAAGTATATGCTACCCCTGAACCTATGCTAGATGATCACTGTAAGAACCATATTAGACTCTTTTCATCCAAAGTCTGGCCCACTGATATTCTTCAAACCAACATATACGTGGTTGTATCTACAGCAACCAGTGTATGTACGCGGATACGATTCATGAAATTTGTGTACAACCATTGTTCTTTTAAACAGGTAAGTGTCAACAACAGGATGATGCATCAACTACTCCCAACTTCTGTCTGAGGTATTCAAATGTCTCTCTTGGTAGTGGTTTGGTGAATATATCAGCAGCCTATTCCTTAGAGGGAAAATACTCCAATTTGACCTTTTGTTCAAGTACTTGTTCTTGGAGAAAATGACATTTGATAGGTATGTGCTTGGTCTTGGAATGCATGACTGGATTCTTTGAAATATTGATTGCACTTGCATTATCACATAGAATGGAGATGGGTGGAGTACATGTTATCTGAATGTCTTGCAATGTTTGCATCATCCAAAGGAGTTGTGTGCAACAAGATGCAGCAACCACATATTTTTCTTCAGCTCTAGATAATGGAATTGAACTTTGTTTCTTGCTAAACCAAGACACCAATTTGGAACCCATATAGAATGCACCACCACTAGTGCTTTTTTTGCCATCCATGCTTCCTACCTAATCTGCATCTGTATATGAATGTAGTGTGAGATCTGTATCTTTGGGATACCATAAACGAAATTTTTGTGTCCCTTGAAGATATTTAAAAATCCTTTTGATTGCTTGAAGGTGTGCTTCCTTTGGATTTGCTTGCAATCTTCCAACTATTCCCACTGCATTCATGTTGTCTAGTCGGGTACCTGTTAGATAGAGCAAACTACCAATCATGGATCTGTATGTTGGTTGATGTACTGCTGCTGATTCATCATTTGCGCTAAGGTTACATCCTGTTACCATAGGAGTACATACTAGTATAGAATATTCCATTCCATATTTTTTCAAGATCTGCTTGAGGTACTTGGTTTGTGATAGAAAGATACCATATTTATTTTGTTGAACTTTTAAACCAAGAAAATATGTGAGCTCGCCAAGAAGGGACAATTCAAATTCTTTTTTCGTTACCAAAGCAAAGTTTTGACTCATGGCTTCTTCAGTACTCTCAAAAGGGATATCATCAACATACACAACAAGTATTCGAAATTTATCATTGTCAATTTTTATATATAGATTGCTATCAGCTGATCCTTTTGAAAAACCTTGTTGACGAAGGTATTTGTCAATAAAATAATACCAGTTCCTTGGAGCTTGTTTTAGACCATAGAGAGCCTTTCGAGTCTGCATACAAGTTTTGGATCATTTCCAAGAATGAATCCATCTAGTTGCTCAATATATACTTCTTCTTCTATGTCTCCATTAAGAAAGGTAGATTTCACATCCATTTGATATACTTTGAACTTCTGAAAGCTACAAAGAGCAAGGAACATTCTTATGGCTTCAAGTCTAGTGACAAGTGCAAAATTTTCTTCAAAGTCTATACCTCATTGTTGGGCATACCCTTTATAAACATGTCTGGCCTTGTTTCTAATAACTTCTCCATTTTCATTCAGCTTGTTTTTGAATATCCATTTGGTTCCTATAACACTCTTATCATGAGGTCTAGGAACTAACTCCCAAGTATTATTCTTTTCAATTTTCTCAAGCTCTTCATTCATGGCCTTGACCCAACATTCATCTTTGCATGCTTCATGTACATTTTTCAGTTCGATGGAAGAGAGAAATGTTAGATAGCTTGAAGCATCTGTAATAGTTCTTCTTGTCTACACACCTGCCTCTTTCTGTCCCAAAATTTGAGTCTCTGGATGATTTTTTTGAACATATCTGGATGGAGTCTTTTCTTCTGCAGTCATCTGCTCTTCTGGTGTTTCATTAGTTTCTTCTTCTTCAGAATTAGTCTAATTTGATGTGGAAGGATAATCCTCATCATCTTCCCACTCGTCAGTTTTTACCTGCTTTTTATTTTTGTTTGCTTCATCAACCACAACATCAATACTTTCAAAAATTCTTCCTAGTCTTTTATTATAACACTTGCATCCTTTACGTCAGGAAGAGTAACCAAGGAGAATGCCTTCATCTACTCTACGTTCAAACTTGCCACGTTTTTCATCAGTCCTTTTGATGTAGCATTTGCTTCAAAAAACTTTGAAGTATTTTATAATATGAGTCTTACCAGACCAAAGTCCATGAGGAGTTCGAGTGCTATTTACCTGAACATTCGTTTTGTTGAGAATAATGACGACAGCAAATGCAACATCACCTGAGAAGGTTGTAGGAGTTCTAGAATCATCTAGCATAGCAAGAGCCATTTGTTGAACAGTTCTGCTCATCCTTTCTACCACTCCATTTTGCTGAGGAGTCCTTGGGGAAGAGACTTCACTTCTTATTCCATGCTCTTCACAGAAGTCGAAGAATTCATCCGAGGTAAATTCCCCTCCTTGATCAGATCTGAGACATTTGATTTTGTGATCTGATTCATTTTCAACCAAAGCTTTGAAAGATTTCAAATTTTCAAATGCTTCATCTTTATGCTATAGAAGTCCTATCCAGCACATTCTGGAAAAGTCATTAATGAACAATATAAAGTGTTCTTCTCCACGAGGTGACCTTTTCCTTGATGGACCACATAAATCAGTATGAACAAGTTCAAACAGCTTACTAGCTGATCCTTTTTTCTCAGGGAAATCTGTTCTAGTTTTCTTACCAAATTGACATGATTTGCATATTGTATTTTCTGGAATTCTGATGTTAGGAAGATCGCGAATAGCCTAGAATTTGCATGCTTTCCTTATCTGATGGAAGCTTAGATGCCCGAATCTTCTATGCCACAGCCAGTGTTCATAATTTTTTCTTAGATAACATTGTTGATGTCCTCCCTTGATTATGTATAAATTATTTGGATTTCTTATGCCTTTGGTCATTGTTTCTCCCATATCAGGCTCACAAACAACACATCCATTTGATCGAAATACTACTTCATTTCCTTGATCACACATTTGACAAACACTCAATAGATTATGCTTTAAACATCAACCTACATAACATTCCCATCTTTGACTTTTTCTTTAATGAGAACAGAGCCTTTACCTTTTATGACTGCAGTAGTGTCATTTCCAAATGAGGACTTCCTTTCTTTTCCTAAAGCACCATATGACTGAAGTTTTTCTTTATCACCTGTCATGTCTTTCGAGCATCCTAAGGGGCCTGACGGAGTTACGGGACCCCTAAGGGATTCCAACCACTCATTCTTCATCTTAATATTAATCTTATTTTCTATTTCATCTCCCTGAAATATGAATTTCAAATGCAGTGGCCTACCAGCCGAACATTCACTAACCATGGTCACCACCATAAGCATGGCAATCAATATTATCAGTCGTGCAGATGATAGTCTAATCTCCATATCGCCCCAATCTATACACTTCTTCTCTTCACAGCTGCAGATGAAGTACTTGATCGCAACAATATGAATATCAAAAGAAATAAATAAGAATATTATGAGTGTGGGTGTGTATATAGCAAGTAATTACGCGGAGAAGAGGAGGGCAGGGAACAGAGAAAACGCGGAAACGAGGTTTAAGAGATGACTCTATAATGTGGGCTTTATGGAATGAACCAGACTGCTAAGTTGAATCCAGATCTCTGTGCATAAGTCTTCCCCAAATCGCTGCGTGTAAAATTCCAGCTGACGTCAATTACTGACTTTGAAATTATGTATTTAACTTTCGTAATAGAACCTTTGACTCAGTTTGGAGACTTGACTTTCGTTGAAGATGCTAAAAACAAATCCACATGTTGAACGATTCAAAAAACCATTTTAAACTTCATTAGTCGCGACGAATAGAATTCCGGCCTTTCTCTTTCTTCATTCCTGTGAAGAAAAAATGGGTATCTAATCAAAGAACACGGAAACCCTATGGGCTATATATGACAATGCCGCCCCAAAGCATGGTCTCTTTCCGAAGGATATTTTTTTTTATAATTTTCATTCATTAAAATATAAAAATTTTGATTTTTTTATATTTTAAAAATAATTTCATTTTTTTATACTTTAAAATTTAAAAGTTACGAAGGTTTACATTTATTACGCAGTCTAATCTGGATGATCACACATCTCTTACGCATCTGAGGAACGATTGATCATGTCCAACATGTGCAAGCATCCAAAATCATTAGCTGATGCTACCAAAGAATATGTCGAGGCGACTAGCTCGAGTGTTCGCTTCTTGATAGCTGAGAATGAGCGAATGGCTAAGGAGTTATAGACGACCAAGCAGGGAGGAGAGCTGGTTAGAACATCCGCTCGAGCAGAGTTGAACAAGGCAATACGAGATGAAGTATTGTCCATTGAGACAGTCATGCGAGCATTGTATTCCAAGTTTGGTACTATGCACAAGGTAGTTTTCCATCTTAACGGTTGGTAGAAATGATGTACAAGGAGAACAGATATCTTGTCAAACATGCATATTGCTTTTGACCACATGCAAGCATGGATAATGAGATACAAGGGAGCCCCATTACACTTGTGCAAGATGATGAATCCTAGAGTGGTTGAGCTGAAGGCACGCATCCAGAGTCAAATCCAGAACTATGAAAAGCTCCCACATCTCATCACTAGTTTACAAGCTTTCCATGCACAGAGTATGGATGTGTGCACGCATATGTGATCCCATATATTGGGACACTCATCGAGGCAAAGAAAAAGGCACAGTTCTGACTGGATCTTGAATCATACTTTGACGAGTTGATGCGCACAGCCACCAATGCAGACTTAGTGATCAATGCAGACACCATGCATAAATATGTCGTTTGTTCAACCGCACTCATGAAACTAATGCACATATTATCAGATGAGTTGGATATAGGAACTAGAACAATGTACCTAGATGCTACAGAGGCAAGAGTTCATTTCCAAAAAGATGTCACCGTAGAGTACAGGGACACCATCACGGACTACCGAGCTTGGCATCAGTTTGCTACTATTGACCACACTGAGCATGTCGAAGAGTTGGTCTTCCCATAGTTGTCTAAGCCATAGTGATGTCTTGCATAGCTTTCTCAAGCCTATTTTGGCTCACATGGGTGCATGTGTAGATTGTATGCAATGTCTTGTGAAGCGGAAGTTCAAGTGTCAATAGTTGGATGTAAAAGTCATAGAGTAAATGAAGAGTCATGAGGGTAGATGAACAATCCAAAGGGGAATGTCAAGGGCCACCCCACTCTTCTCTATATATAGTCACTCATAACTCATTGTATAAGATTTTGGTTAGACAAGCTTCTGATAGGAGTATCTTAGAGAAAGCTTAGAGAGTATTGTAATGAGCCTTGGCTTCTCCACTGTGCAGAGCTAGTATATCTCTTTGGAGGACTAGGCAGTAGTGACCGTAACGTTCCACTGTCTGAACTAGTGGTTGTTTATGGTTGTATTGCATGACTAGAATGTTCACTTATTAATATAATAGAGCTAGCACATTTCATGCATATGTCATATTGTATATCAACTATCTTGTTTACTCTAAATGATACATCTATCTGTTTGCTTATGCATACATGTGTAGCTATTTTATGTATATGTATGTATGAATATTTTTGAAATGTGTTGTTGGTTTAGCCATCGCTTTGGATTGCTAGCTTACTTTCCTTCTAGTTTTTGGTGCATCTCTTCTCCTGTGTTGCCTTCTTAACTATGTGCTTTCATAGGTTTCCAAGGGGTGCACTCACCTCACCCTGTGTGTGTTAGAACCGCTCATGCACCTTCCTTGACTTGTTGCATATGTCACACCCTTGCTACCAACATGAACATCTTACTTGGATCTACACATAATTGTGGCCAAGGCGGTACCGTATGACCAACTACTGGGACTCGTACACCAAACAGTCTGAGGTCTAGTTGGGACTTCTCACTAGGGAGATCCCCTGACATGTTGGGAGGTCCAGCACCATCAACAGGTCCACAAAGTAGGGAAAAACCTTTTTCTGTAATCCAATATCCATAATTTCAATGGAATAAAGATGATGGCCAAGGCCATTAACTCAAATCTATAATAAAATATACCATTTGGAATCGTCTCAAAGATGAGAAGATCAAAGATCTAAGTTTTTTATCGTGTTTATTAGAATGTTATCGCAATTGACCGAAATTGACAATACCATAAAATTTTTCCATTCTAGATCATTTTTTTCATGCATACATAATATATCCTTGGTCGTATTCCAAATTCTCAAAAAATCCATGTAATTTTCCTCATTAGCTTCAATCGAATTCATAAGATTTGGAAATGGGACACATGTAAAAATTGGAATTGAACGTGTTACATTCTTCATTAGCTAACATGCAACCTGGAAAGATGAACTAATTTGATTAGGAGGATTCTTAAGTAAAAAATATCTAAGTTACATTGTGCAAATACTGATTATGTCTAGTGGAAGCAATTCAAGTTTCAACAAGATAGGAAGCAATGCAAGTTTCAACAAGTTAAGAATTCCCTTAGTAGAAGTGACACCTAGATGAAAAGCGATTCTAAGGTAGAGTTGTGAAGGCTTCTTCTCAAATGGGACAATTACATTTCAAAAAAAAATTATGGATCAAGTCCATACAATTTCTTTAATTGGAATGAGCCATAGAGTGGTCAAGGCTTCCTCTCAAATGGGAAAATTACATTTCAATTTTTTTTTATGGATGTGATTTTTCCCCAAGTCACTTTATTTATTGAATTTCAAAAGAGTTTTCAAGTTAAATTTTGAATTTTGTTGCAAATAGAAAATGAACATGCTCTCTTCTTAGAAGATAGTTAAAGTGATGAATTTTCTATATACATTAATTCACAAGGTAATTTATAAATAACTAAAATGTGAAACCATCTCCAACTTTCTTCACTATTAATCCATTTTTTTTACAAACCCAAAATATTGGGTGTCTAGCACGTGTAAAAATATTGTGTTATGAGTAGAGTGACTAGAAAGGATTCAGAAAAGGACCTTGTTAATGGTTATTATGGCTCGTTGAAGTTGTTCAGACCAAGTTTTTGAAACAATCATTTGACATTTTTACTTTATATTATCTTGTCTTCAAAGAATCATCTTCAAATATATCCTTTTGGTGCCATTAAGAGACTTTCAGTTCGTGCATATGGAATTCTTGGACATTCAAACACTTATTCTCTTGAAATGGAACATGACTTTTATTCTCGATATGAAGATTTCAACTTCATTGAGGTTTCTTTCCACAAAATGATGCATACTATTCAGTTTGTATTAGGTTTCCTCTCCTATACTACATTTTACCTTCGGCTTTAGGCCCTTAGTTATTATTGTACTTCATTTACTTTGTATTTGGAGAAATATATCATATATGGTTGAAAGAAGGTTTTTTTTAACACAAGAATTTATATAGGATGTTTTGTAGGTTGGCACACTCAAAGTTATCAATCATTTTTGATGAGAAGGTTCTTCAATTTACACGAGGGTGACTAAAATACATGATTTAGTCTTTCTTCATGTTGGAGTTTACCATCGATGTCACAGGGATAAAAATACATGTGCATTAGGATTATTAAAGAAGACGACTTGGAAATTTTTTTATCAGTCAATTATTTTTTGTGGGTGATATGATGTTGTAAAAATGCACAGGGGAGGGTTAACTTGTATCATGTTATTTAAGGGTTACTTTCTGTCATCTCTTGTATTAATCCTTAGTTATATATCAAATAATAATATATTCTAACAAGGGGCATTATTTGTAAACATGGTTGGCTTCGAGGCAGCATCGACATCTAAATGATATCCCTTGATAATCGAATATTTGGTTGCACACATATCCTAGGTAGTGGAGTATCGTAATTTCCACCAATCCATCCCTGGTGTTGAGATAGAAAAGGACCATGGCATAATACATTTCCCTCGTTTCCAAGTATGATCTGTCAAAGTCAAGATAATTCACAAGTTCATCCCCTATACATCGAAAGACATCTTCCATCCAACGTTGAAGGGGGAGGCTTGGGAACCTCAACCATATTGGCTTTGCACCTGGCTATTCTTGCTCGAGGTCAAAGAAGGGATTCCACCTTTTCAAATACATAGGGGACATTTATTTGTTCCAGTAATGCGAACAAACCTAGTTTGCATGCTCCTCTTTACTAAATTTGAAATAAAAGCATCTTGTGGTCATGGTGCATACAGATGGAAGCACATCTAGAATGTGTCCCAAATTCTCATACACCCACCTCCTTAGATGTACTATAGACTAGTGCCTACCTCTAATTCTCCTGACCAAAACCATTTCTATTGTAGACATAACTTCATCTAATCTGATACCCTCCCCAAGTACTAATGCCTGGTTCCTCTCTTTTACCTTAGGGAATTTTATCCTCCTTGCCTTCTTCTTTTAGCCTACTATAGAATCTTCTTTAGAGGGTGTGGTTGTATTTTGAGGATGTACCCTTGGTGGATCTTCGGTGCAAGGAATACCCATGTTTGGTGATCTGCCTTCATGCCCTACATCATGAAGGAAACAATAGGGTGAGTCTAATGATCCAACACTGAAATTGTAAGATATTTTAGCCTTCCCTTGCTGAACTGTCAGTAGGTCTTCCACATGACCAACCATGTTCCCCACAAGAGCCCCCGAATATTCCCCCGAAATATTAAATTCTCAGGAAAATACCACTATGTTTTCCCGAAGGCTCTAAACATTAGATTCAATGCTGATAGGTTTGAAATTTTTTAATGCACTATTGTAGTTTAACTAGGACTCGATGAAATATAGGGCCTCAATTCAGAAAAATCGTGAAAGAGATAGTTGTTCAGTCAAATCCATTGATATTTTTGTCAGGATCTCAGATGACGCCTCCTTATGTTGCAGGGAGGATGCAGACTCATCGGTTCTAGAATATTTTGAGGAAAAGGGAATTCCTTCGATGATATTTTCCAGTGATGCAAAAAATTTCAAGTTTGGTGAGCCAGGTCTCCCTTCGTTCTCTATTATAAGCTACTAAGGTGGAGGGCTTGTCTTGGTGGAGATATTCTTTGTCGGGTCTTCCAAGTAATCTATCAATTCCTCCTCCATAAGTATATCTTCTAAACACTATCAAGCCTTTCAAGGGAGTAAAAAATAAAACTGTCACTGAAAAATACCTTAACCTGTGGACACAACACAAACCCTAACACTGACCTAACCGTAGTGCATGCCATTAACTCCTTGATCCATTAGGGAAGATCGTCGATCGGAGCTTCTAGATGCAACCACCTAAAGAGGTCCAACATCATTCCAACACTTATCTTATTCTCATTGTGGAAATAGTCATGGTGAAGTGCACCAGAGTACCTCAAAATATGTCAGGGAAGATCGTAGACTGATTTCTCTATATGCATGAATAGATCTATTTTCATCACTTGTAAGAAAACCATAACCCTATCTAAAACCTATGATTTCAGTAGTTGCAATGATGCTAATCGAAGAACCTGAGATATTTAAAACAATAATTTAAGATGAAATAATAATTTTATCTTAAAACTATCATTTTTGTCTTAAGTCTTTTTCTTCTTAAAATTTTATTTTATCTTAAGCCCCTTTTTTCAAATCCACTTGTCTTTGGTGCTTTTCAAAGCCCTTTTTTCTTAAAATTTTATAATTTTGTCATATACCCCCCACTCTACTTGTCTTTAGCCTGCCTATGCAAGTTTGAGTCTTCCATTCTGTGTGGTCTAGGGTCCTGAGAAGTTTTGGGTTCCTCTTCTCTATCTCACATTAGAAATGTTCCACATCGTGCCACCCATGATCACTCTAATGTAGTAGCCAAGAGTTGTCATGACAAGAGGAAGCTCTGCATGAAGCCACCCCTGAGCACTATGCAATGAAAATGATCCACATCAATCCACCCCTAAGCATTGTGATACAAAGTTTGAGAGGTGCCATGGCAAGAGCACTCTGCAATGAAATTGATCCATATCGAGCCACCCTTGAGCACTTTGATACAACATCCAAGAGGCGTGGGGTAAGAGGAAGCACTTCTTCGAGCCACCCTTAAGAACTCTGCAATGTAACCACACCTCATGTGCTTATGGTATCTCTAGTCAGCTTCTATTGCCCTGGTATGTTCAACGAGCTCTCTGGATAAGGGGAATTGGGTAGGAGAGAAACTTCATAGCCTTGATGCCCATGTGGGAATCATTTTTTTAAATAAAAAATTTAGGGTATTATGTTTTACGAGTCTTTGGGCTAAAAATATGTACTAAACGTGTCTTCCCTAGGAGGTGGAGCTCTAGAGTACCCCTAACAAGCAGTATGATGTAGAGCGTAGAAATAATCAATAGAGAAATTGGTATCAAGGATTGTGGGTTGGTTACACCTTAGCACACTGGTTGGGATTAACAAGTGAGGCAACCGCTACTTCACCAGAACAATGAATGTTGATGGATCTTGTAATTACTATTTTTTCTCTCTTTGTATTAATTCTTAGCTGTAATAATCTTATTCATATGAAATTCATGTATATTGGGTTCGGAAAAAAGAAATATTGTATGGAATTAATGAGAGACTAAAATTTGAACACATGCTTTGCAAAATTAATATTTCTTGGATAACTTCAATTAGGAAAACAAGTGCCACAAGCTAAATATCGTTGTTGAATTTGAAGTTTCATGGTTTCGCCCTGGTTCTTGTGTCATAAAAGGAATAATATTGATGTACATTGAACATGGACCTAATATAGGGTTTCATTATATTTCGTTGGGAGCAACTTAGCCTCCCAAAATGGTAACCTAATATCTACCTATACATGGGAAAATGCAACATTTTATGATTTAGCTATCAAAGGTTAAGGCTTATACTTGAATCCATGTGTTCACCTTATCTTTGCATAGGAGTCCCTCTACCGAAATATTTCTTCCATTCCTACTCCTAAAAAAAAGGAAAATTATCATCATGCGGCCGGTAGTGGAAACATGGCATGCTAATGCGATGTTGGTGGAGAATTCTTCTAAGATTCACACGGAAAATCATCTAATAGGGTTGACACTTTTTGTTCTAGAGTTCAGGCTTCTGTGATCCATATCAGGTTTGTGAGAGATTTTTCGGCGAAAATCACATGGAATACCATTTGTCGACGCGTTTCGAACCAACTAGTGTGGTCCATTGTCAGGACAATGAACCACACTAGTTGGTTCGAAATGCGTCGAAAAATGGTATTCCATGTGATTTTCACCGAAAAATCTCTCACAAACTTTTTGTTCTATAAATAAGCCTTTCAACCCTATAGATCATCATGCTAAGATTAAGTGAAAGTCTAAAACTAGTAAGGATTCCAAGAAGCCTAAGCAGTTAATTTCTCCAGGAAAAAAGCTCACAAAAATTCTAAGTTCTCCCTTTATGGCTGAAATCGTTCATCACATCCTCATGTAAGAGACTCCAATTCATATGATTCTTTTGCAATAAAACCATCCTTCGATTATTCATATTATTATTTAGTCGAATCTAGGCCATGTTTCTATAAAACATCTAATGGGTACTCGAACAAAAGGAGTGGGATGGGTGAAAAGTCCATCACATTCTGCCCAATAAGTGAAAGTGTAGATTGAGACATCCACCCATATGGGGAGTAGTTTCTCCACAAAATGGAAAATCTAGTCCCAAATCCAAATCCTCGTAGTTATCCACATATATATCTGTCTAAAGGTACCTACAAGCTTTTGCTCCTTGAGAAGAACAACCATGTTGTAACATAGCTCACCTACTTGGAATATAGATCAACTGAGAAAGTTTGATAGGAGGAGTTTGAATTTCTTGTTGCATTTTATGTTGGAATCAATTCATTAGTAAAATAATTATCTTAAAAAAAATTGAAGTATGTTTACTGGGATGGCCAGTAAATATAAAATTCAGAAATTCTATAAATAAACACTTGTGACCACATGCTCTTGGTTTTCCCCAACATGGATAGAAATTAATTCAAGGGTTAATAGCCTTATTAAACCATGCAAGCCTCAAGAAAATAAATTATAAAATAAGTTCTATGGATTGGGGCATTGTATAAAATTATGGTCTGTAAGGAATCCATAGATATTCCATAAGACCTGTAATATGTATTGCTTGTTATCATGTTTTAATATTAACTAGGTCAACCAATATTTAAGTAATCCAATGTGTACATAAATAATGTTGTAACAATAATTACACATCATTAGTATGCACATCCATGGGCGTGTGGATCATTAATTTATTATTGGACATAATCCATAATCTTCTTTTAGTATTAACTAGGTCATTCAAGATTTAAGTAATCCAATGTGTACAGAAAGAATGTTGTAACAATAATTACACATCATTAGTATGCACATCCATTACCGCGTGGATCATTAATTTTTTATTGGACGGAATCCATAATACTTGAAGCAAATTTAGCTGTTATGTTAAGAACATTGTCTAGCAACATTAATACATTTGTGATACAATTTCTAAAGCTTTGTTATCATCATTAAGCAAATTAACTTGGGTCTTGTCCTTATGAACTAGAAATAGAGAAACTACATGTGAGCTTGACAAGATTGAATGGTTCTTTAGTGATCTGCTTGAAATTAAAATACACACCTTCAGCCAATAAAAGTAGACCAAGAAGTCATCCTAATGGCTACTCATACCTCGAACATTCTTGTGAACTCCATGATTTCTTGACATCATACTAAAACAGGTTGGTATTATGCATAGTGAAAGATAAATTATACATGTATGCATGATTATGTGCATTAAAATGCTAAATCATCTCACGGAGACACATGAAATACATAAGTAAGTCAATTTCTACACTAATTTAATAAGCAAAAAGCACCCTCCATGTGGACAAAATTTGGAATCCAACTACAAGGTATGTGTTTCAAATTTTGAAGGAGGCTAAGGCAATAGACTAATTATTAAGTAGAACATTATTACATAGAACATTCATACAATTATGGCATACTATAAGACATTCTATGCATACCAAATATCATCACCAAAGTGACATTAGGGGTCGTTAATCAGTACAAAAAGGAATTCACTTATGCTCTACATTTAATCATAGCATCAAGCATCGAACAATAGCCCCTATATAGGGAAAACCTAGGAAAATGTGCATCCAAATAATACTGAACTATTATGCAACTGCCACAGGAATTGCATGCAACCCTTAGTGGTACTTACAGATATAGCATTAAAAAAAAGAACAACTTTTTTCCCAAAGTAATTGATGTATACCAACATATGGCTTATATACATTGAGACTGTGTAATGAGGGTGAAATAGTAGCATCCCATGTGAAATTCTCATTCCAGCATTAATCCATCAATAGTTTATATATAGTTCATTGACATTGTGCTAATACAGGTTGATGACTTCATAATTTTAAGCCTCCAAAGATCACTTGCTATCTTACCGTCTGCATGAAAAATTTAAATTAGAAGCACAAAAGTCAATCTAGAAAGAGTCCATTGTATATAGGAACATTACTATTTGAACTCTTTAAAAGAACACATGTCACCATAGTTACCAATTACCGGTAACAGAATTAAATCCCGTCACAACCAGTGCACATAACCAATGCATTTACTTAAAAAAAAAGCTTAGTGTTTTTCAATAATCACATACATTCATTTACATTACTAGCAATTAATGACCATGCATTCAAAATATTTTCATTCAAACATACATATATGGCATTTCTAGTAACTTTAACAATGATTATATATGTGTAAAGTGATCAAATAATTATACCATGATTGAACCATCAACACGACTTCTACCTATGTGTAAGAAGACTAGGGTCATTACACATGTATTCACAACAACAACAAAGGACATAATCATGAAGCATCACAAACGAAATGGAATTATGGAAGCTGTAACAAGGAATCTTGAAAAAAAGGCAAAGAGGAGGAAAAGGATGTTTCCAATTGTTCAAGTTTTGACCTATTTGAACTAGATAAATTGGTAGATTTCAATATGAATATCTACAAAATATTCTTACCAGATGGCTATATGGGATCCTTGTATGATAGTATTCTAAAAAATGAAATCAAGATGAAGATGATAATTTGATGCAACAAAATAAACTTCCCATAAATGCAAACATAATATTAGATCTAGATAGTATATTAAATATTGTAATATGTAAAACAGGAAAAGAAAAAGGTCTAGGAATGAGTGATGATATTATTCGTCACATGCAAGAGTAGTTTAAGGAAAAAGATCGCAAGTCTAAGTAAGTGAATTTAACAATGTCATGATGCAATTATCTATTGTAGATTGAGTCTTATGAATAAAATGTAACAAAACTTTAGTTGTGGGAGCTACAAGTTTGTGTATTATGTTGCTACAGATGCGGTAATCTTAAGATTCATAGGGGAGGTTTCCTAGTTTCCAATGCTAGCAACATTCAGGTTTCCATAATTCAATTCATGTTATCACTATTATGTGTATGCAAGAACATCGAGATGTTTTTGTTACTTCTTTGGAAAATTTCACATATCGGCACTCTGCTGCTGACATCAAGCAGAAAAATATCAATGCAATCGAGGTTAATGGCACTCCTCTACTTGTATCTCCTTATCTTTGGAAATCATGGCTTTTATTTTAGAAAGGATTTTGGAATGGAGAGAAAGGGTTGAATATGATCTTAAGGTGTTTAGGGAAATTCATGCATGACATGGAAAAAATATTTGAGACTCATGCATTCATGCAAAGTAGTCAACTTCTAAAATGATTTTAGTGTAAATGAGAGAAAATGAAGCATACAAAAATTCATATAGTTTTTTGATAAGCATTGTTGGTTTATATATGCAAATGTATGGATTTGACTTGACTAACTATCTTACAAATTAAGTATGATTTATTGGTTTATAGATGCAAATATATGGACTCAGCTTGACTAATTGTATTACAAATGAATTATGTTTTTTTGGTTTATAGATGAAAATGTATGGATTTGGCTTGATAAATTGTCTTAGAAACTAAATATGCTAATCACTATGCACCTTTTGCTTCTACTAGTGTGTATGCAATAATATATGTTCCACTCTATCGATGTGAATGATAAGCACTTGAAGGCACATACACACTTCATACAATCATCAAACAAATCCACAATGATTTAGAAATAATACTTACTTGGTAA
This sequence comes from Pinus tabuliformis, assembly GCA_031772625.1. Classification (NCBI taxonomy): domain Eukaryota; kingdom Viridiplantae; phylum Streptophyta; class Pinopsida; order Pinales; family Pinaceae; genus Pinus; species Pinus tabuliformis. Next base: position 813,863,694 of record CM062819.1, on the reverse strand, counting down.
ACCGATGCTCATCCATGAGACCCTTATTTATATAAGGGAAAACAAGCACTTTACTGCTCTAAGGTTAAAACTTAATATCGACCAAAGTCCCCTAAAAACATAATTATCCATGATACATGTTGGATGGGGATATACAAATATATTCTAGTCTTCTACTTGATATGGGGATCCTTTGCCATTCTTTCTTTTGAGAGGTTGCCTAAGAGCCTAGGTTGTAGAACTATGACCTGTAATAGAATGAGTTGTTCTTACACATTCCATGTCAGAGTTATGCTCATGTTCACAAGGAATTATTGTCATTGACACAACTCCATTACAACTGAGAATTCTTGGTGTCCCTACCCGAGATATTTCTTGGTGTACCTCTGTTGCAGCATTCGAGGGAAGTGGGATGACCCTAGGCATTGTATGGAAGAGAAGGCTATCCAATTCCTTGGGTTGTGCAGGTTGAGGGGATAGAGATATGGTGGGTTAGAATTGTTGTAGGATTTAACATACTGTGATTTTTTGGGAAATTGGGCCATGTGAGAGCACTATAGGTAGCCATAGGATAAATTTGTCTTTGTGGACTCACCGTCCCATTTAGGGTAGCCCTGTTAGAAAGAGAGTATGGGAAACAAAGAGCTTATGTTTGGGTGAAACATCCTTCATGTTTCATCTGCAGTGTTTGAGGCTTGACAAAGCGAGATTTCAACATAGGAAATTGAGAGAGGGTGATTTCAGTAGCGGGGATTTGAACAAGGGTGGTTCAACAAGAGAGGATTCATATTAAAAGGATTCCATGACCATACTTGTTATTTGTGGTGTTTTGGGATGCAACAACTATAGTTTTTGACTGTTTTGTGGTGTTTTTGGGTAGCTACAACCATCCTTGAGTTTCGATTTTTCAAAATAATTTTCCATGTTTCCTAATTTTTCAGGGGTCAAGTTTCCAGCATGTTTACCTTTTGGATACCTATTTATGATGAATCCAAATGATTTTTCTGTTATTCTTTGAAGGATGTTTTGTTTACAAGAGAAATGTATGCATATATAACATTGAATGTTTAATTTACATTTTCATATGCCTTCTTGTCGTTGGGTCAGGAAAAAGGGTATGTTTTCTCTTTGTAAATAACTTTATTCAGCATTTGTCATCACATGATTATGTTTGTTTATGGATCAAAGTAAAGGAAATAACAGCTAAAGTTGGGTAAAATCGCTAAGTAAATAATTATATAATTCTAGCACGTGAAACTGACTTTTTGCTATATTTATATGCAGAAGACATGGAATGAACAATAGTTGTTCAATTGATAGAGCATCACGAGACTGTGAAAGGAAAAGGATAGCGTCTGAGGTAGGAAAGGTGTGAGAGACTAGGAAGATTGATGCTATTTCATGATAGAATCATATTATGTATAGCGAAATACTCAGGATCCCCTAATCCCGAGGATTCACTTTTATCTTTTTATTCTCCAAATGTAATATATAAGGATGAATGGAAAAACTACATAGAGTTTAGAATTTCATAGCTTGTAATTATTCTTTTGAGAACTATAATATTGTTATCTCAGTGATGTTATTACCGTGTTTCTTATTTTAATGAAGAAAGACTGCGTTTGATCCATACTTATATTCTGAGTATTTCTTAGTGGAGACTTCTGGCAACTCTGGGCAAAGTCAAGAGAAGTTATACTACTTTTTTGTGTTATAACCTTTTCTATTTAGTCTTTACCGATTATTACTATTAAGTTAATATCATTTCTCTTATTGTGAAGATTGACGATTCAGACTCATCCTATTGTTCATTTAGATTCAAACTTAGTCGTGTGATATATCTTAGTAATGCTTTGATTGGATTGGTTATGTTAGTTTCAGTAGTAGATTGTTGTCCATTCTGAGTTATGTTATCATAGATCTTAGAGATAGCATTGATCAATTTCCATAATTTTCTTACATAAGTCATTTGCTATTTAGATATCATTTATCATTATATGCTTGTTTGTTGTTCAATTATTATTTGTCGTTCAATTGAGATTCTTTGTTTAATTAGGATTTACCATTCAATTGGGATTTTCTATAGATTATCATTTATGTGTAGTTGTTACAGTTTTCTTTGCTGATTGGGTGAGTTAGTTTTAATTCTATTTAAAGATTGCCAAGTGTGATTCTTTGCATTTGCATTCAGATTCATTTGGTTTCGAAACAAGCTAAATAGAGTTTCATAGTATGTTAAGAGTTATTTCTTCCATAGTTATTTCTTTCAACATTGTTTGGAGTGAGTTGAAGAAATAGATATTAGTGATTGTAACGATTTATCATTAGATAACCTCTGAATTCACTGCACATATAGTGCTGACACTCTTGAGATAAAAAAGACTGACCTTGGGTTGATAATTAGTGTAGGAATTAAGATTTCCTATAAAAATACATCTTAGTGCACCAACATTTTGGGGTCGTTGGTGGGGAGAGTGTTTCAAAGTGATTTCCTTTTTATCTTATTGTGAAAGAAACAGGTTTTAAAAATGGAAGGTAAGAACCTACGTGCCTAGCAAGTAAAGTGCTTTCTTACGAGCCCGCCTTTCAGCAAAATCTTAGAGGTTAAATAGGAATTGGTTTTTATGAATGAATAGGAATAGAAAGATAGAGAAAGAGTAGAACCCCCCACCTAAATCCACAAAACCCAATGGATTGGTGAACCTTTGGAGGACAACCTTTATAAATGAAATCATAAGGAATCCAGAGTCTCAAGAATTAGTAGGATTTCAGATAGTATTTGGAAAAATTCCTACTATATTCCCTCAAGCAACAAGCTCACCATCTACAGCTTACATTGAGATTCAGAACCAAATTCGAGGATCTAAGCAAAGTCTTCAAGCTACAACAAGTTTTTATTTTGATCCTCTACAAGAGGGAAAATCGTGTAACTAAAGATAAGGAGAAGGAGAAACGAGTGGAAATGCTAAGGCAGAACCATAGATTTCTAAACATGGGTCTCCTATGATCCCAGATCTAGGCAGTGTTGCAAAGCTTGCTTAGGTTTCTAATCCCATGCTTACCTAAAAACCACCCCTTGAAATCCCTGAATGTTATTGGCACATCTTTGACCAAATGGAAAACCAACCACCTCAAGGTAAAACCTCAACATTGGAATATCCCATAGTCGATCAAGTGGCCAATGCCCCCATGAAGGCTATTCCTTTGCAGAGCATCCCAATTTTTCATGGGATGATCATAGAGGATCCTTATGCCTTCCTGTTTGAGTTTGATGTCCTCTACAGAGGGTATGACTACACTGTTATCCCCCAAAAGCTAAAATTTTTCCCTTCTACTCTAAAATGAGCAACCTTAAGATGGTTCACGGGTTTGGGTGGATCAGCTATTAATTGATGGGAAGATATGAAAACCTCTTTCCTCACAAGATACTGTTAGGCCCCTCTACTACTAGTGTGACCCCTTATTGTTATTAGTATAACCCACTTATTATATTGATGTACCCATGTAGTGCCCATATTGTTACTATTGTGCCCCATAGAAGCCCACTATTGTTATTATTGTGCCCTTACATTATTATTGTTATGTCGGCTCTGATTATGTTATGACCCCTTAGACTCCTATATATAGAAAGGAGGTCTTTTCATTTGTATCATCCAGGAGTTGTTCATTTATGTAATGTAAAGGAGGTTGCCCCCTCGAAGAGGCTGAATTCTAAGGCGTTGATCTATCTTTTCTATCTTTTCATGAGCTGGTTTCATAACATTTGGTATCAGAGCTTTGGATTCTAGGGTTTCGTTGCTCCAAACAGGTCATTGTGGCATTTTCGCTATAACTTTTTTTCTGTGATGTTTCAGAAGTCGCAAGAAAAAACCCATTTGAGAAGAAATCACGATGAACCTTGGGTGCAAATTTCAGATCTTTTTGCACGATATTTTCGGAGATATGATCTGAGGAAGTTGGTCTTTTTGCAGACTCCTGAATTACATTCAAAATAGGTGACCTGGGGAAAATCGTCATAACTTTCTTTCTGGGGATCAGATTGAAATTTCGTAAGAAGGTATAGAAAGAGGACGAACTGTAGTTTCTTGTATGCATTTTTCAGATCCTAAGGTCGAAATAGTGACATGTGGCACTTCATACAAGTTCGCTCTTCTGGAAAGGGCTATAATCAGGTCATCTTGGGAGATTGTGCATAACTCTTCCTTAGAAAATCCAATTTGGATCAGACTGGTGGCAATGGAAAGAGGACATAGAGGGCTACTATAGGTTGCAATTTCAGAACTTAAAGATCTGAAAGTACAAAGTTACAGTCATTTCAAGGTCGAGCTCCTAAAATCAAGAAAAAAACAAGATGAGGAAGTTTGATGGCAAGGATCCGGTAAATTGGATAGCTCAGATGGAGCAATATTTTGATCTACATGGTGTACAAATGTTAAAAACGGTATGTATTGCATCTTCATATTTAGAACCACATCAATTTTTATGGTACAAAGGGTTTTTTTCTCGTAAACAACTTGTTACGTGGTCAATTTTCACGGAGGAAATGATAGCACATTATGAGGATACAAAGAGCAACACCTTCTTTAGAGCAACACCACAACAATTGGAAGTAGTAAAAGGGCTTTGTGACATAGTGGAAAGCAAGATTATGGAAACCAAGAAGTGTACCCCTCACAACTATAAAGATGGAAGTTTTGTTTCTCCTAGCCTTCCACAACCTACAAGGGTTACACCACAACAATTGGAAGAAAAAAGAGAAAAGGGGCTTTGTTACAATTGTGATAGCAAATGCACTAAAGGTCATAAGTGTGCTGAGAAGAAATTATTTTACATAGAATATGAAGAGGAGGAAGAAAAGGATCAAGAAACATCAAAAGAAGAAGATATACGCCAGGACCCCACCCCAGAGAAAGAAGAAATGAATCAGACCATATCTTGTAAAGCATTGGCAAAAATTACCACTCCTCAAACTCTCAAGATAGAAGGACATATCAAGAAGAAAAAGGTGCAAGAAGTGAAAGATCACATCGAGAAAGAAGAAATGAATCCAACCATATATTGTAATTCATTGTTCGAAATTACCACTCCTCAAACTATCAAGATAGAAGGACATATCAAGAAGAAAAATGTTCAGGAAGTGAAAGATCACATCGAGCAGAAATGAATCCGACCATATCTTGTAAAGGATTGGAAGAAATTACCATTCCTCAAACTCCAGAGATAGAAGGAAATATCAAGAAGAAAAAGGTTCAAGCAGTGAAAGATCACATCGAGCATCAACAACAAGTTCTCCAACTTTTAAAGGATAACACCACTTTGGTGCAAAATCAAACGAAACAACAGGTAGATCAACATCGTAGTGAAAAATGTTTTGATGTAGGAGATTAGGTATTTTTACTGCTACATCTCAAGCAAGCTATTTATGAGAAGGAAATGTTGGCAATACTACATGCACTTAAAAAATGGCGACCTTACCGAATGGGAAGACTCTTCAAGGATGAGGATGTGGAAGCATTGTTTTGTGCTATTTATATTATCCAACCAGATTGGATAAACGAAGCAAGGGATCAATGGAAGAAGGACAAAGAAGTATGGCCCCTTATTCAAAAGTTGCAAAAGATCCCAATTTAAACAATATTGCCAGAAATTGAAGAGGAAGGAAAAATCATATTAGAACATGGAGCAGTCAGAGAAAGAAGAACCCGACAGGTACGAAATCAATCAATTTCAGAGTATCTAATCAATTGGAAGAACTTTCCCGTTGAAGATTCCACATGGGAGGACAAGAATTTTATACAGAAGCATCAAGAACTACTCAAGCATTGAGGACAACGCTTTTTGAAGGAGAGGGGCATGTTAGGCCCCTATACTACTAGTGTAACGCCTTATTGTTATTAGTATAACCCATTTATTATATTGATGTACCCATGTAGTGCCCATATTGTTACTATTGTGCCCCATAGAAGCCCACTATTGTTATTATTGTGCCCTTACATTATTATTGTTATGTCGGCTCTGATTATGTTATGACCCCTTAGACTCCTATATATAGAAAGGAGGTCTTTTCATTTGTATCATCCAAGAGTTGTTCATTTATGTAATGTAAAGGAGGTTGCCCCCTCGAAGAGGCTGAATTCTAAGGCGTTGATCTATCTTTTCTATCTTTTCTTGAGCTGGTTTCATAACAGATACCAGGACTTTTGCAAGACTAGGGAGCTAAAAGGTGAAATCTTTAAGATGACTGCAAAAGATAATGAAACTATAGAAGGGTATGTAGAATGGTTTAATTATAATTGGCAGAGATCTCCACACACCACCTTTCATAAAGAAGTCCTAAGGGATATCTTAATTAAAGGGATGAAAGAAGAATAGTTAGAAACTCTAAATTTAATGGGTAAAGGAGATATTTCTTAGGAAGATTATGATGAGATTGTTCACTTGTGTATCGGGTGTTCGTGTGGAAGCACACACATAAGAGTAAGAAGCCAAGATCCCATGATCATGGGAAGAAAACCAAACAGTGGAGGCATAACACGGATGGAAATTAGTAACCTCCTGGAAGATTTCAAGATGGATATCCTGGGATTTCTCATAATGCAGTTTGACATGTTATAGGATAAAAAAAGCAAGCCTTAGCAGAACAAAACTTGGTTATCTTCTGTCCATGTTGTCAAAAGAAGCACAACCAATGGGAGTGTCCATTAGACATAATCTAGACATGTGCTAACTGTACCAAAGGTCACACCACTGAACAATGTCCATCAGTGTCGGGCCTGAAAGAAGTATTCAAGGAAGAAGAAGAAGAAACAGAGCCAATGTATCTGATGAATCAACGTCGATAGTGGCAGGACAAAACCTACAAGTATGTCACAAGACACATCCCAGTTGTTTCTTTCTTCACGGTTTAATCAGCAACAGAACCTTGGGGCAACAATGCAAGGCCAATCACCTTACCCAAATTGTGAATCCTAGCCATTCCCTATGGCATCCAGGCCAACTCAATCCTTTCCATGTAATGGTTGGCCAAATTCTCCTTTTACTCCTGTTTCGCAAGGAAATCCCTATCAATCCCAGTGGCCTTCCTCCACCTCTCAAAATCTAAACTGGTCTACAAATTGGCAACAAATTATGGGGATATCCAATGCACCTATGGGAACAGTTCGGCAGCCTCAACCTGCACTATCAACTCCATATACATTATAGCAAAATCCTCAACCTCTTTTGCGCCTTCAATTGCAAGCTCAGTTGAATCCAAATCCTAATAGCAGATTGGTCCAAATTGGTACAAATTACAAATCTTAGATTATGAGATTGAGCAAAAATAATGTAATGAACTTAGATTGAGGTCAGGGCGTATCACCACCCACTAGGAAAATGGGGATCAACCATCAATTGAAAATGCATCCCCACATGTACATATACCACCAAGTGTAATTAATATTGAACAAAATCAAGGGGAAGAGACAGATTAGCGTGAAGACCCTGAAAACCTCCTAGTCACTTCTCCCCCATTCCCTAAAAGGTTAACGATACCTAAACCTACTATTTACCTAGATTTTGATCTTGTAGGGGAACCAAAAAAAAATTGTATTAAAATTCCTCTCCTCCAGCCCATTCAATATATTCCATCTATGCTAAACCAATCAAATAGCTATGTGGAAAGAAGCCTATGAGGAAAGAAAAAACTTCACCCACCATTCATGTTGTAGGAACCTTACCTAATTTACTCTTGGGAGGGGAAACTCTGGTAAAGTATGAAGATACTGGAAATCCCATAGTGACAGTTCAAATATATGGTCGCTCTTTTCCCAATACACTAGTTGATCAGTGTGTAGCCATTAATATTTTAACAATAGAAACCTGTCAAGAAGTTGGTATTACAGCCCTAGAACCAACCACCACTTTATTAGAACTAGCTGATCATTCGGTGGTAAGGCCAGAAGGGACCTTACAAGATATTGCATTTTCTATTGATTCATGGGAATATCCAGTAGATTTTCTTGTCATAAACCCAAAGATTCGATTGGATGGGCATCCTCAGATTCTGGGCCGGCCTTGGCTGGCGATAGCTGATGCTTATATTGACTACTGAGAAGGAAGCATGACTATTGCAAAGGGGGATGTCGTAAAAAAATATGGTGTTATATCCTCCTGTCAATCCTAGTCTACCCATTGTAAAAATATGTAAAAAACCACCAACATACGTGGAGGAAAGCATTTGTTTACTAGTCATAGTAGCAGAGACAATGGAAATCAAAGATAAGACTCAAGATGACATTATCAACAATTTTATCAATCAGTCAACTAATGTGACCAATGTAAAGTGTCAAATGTTGAAAGAAATCATTGATAATGAATCCATGGAAGATGCTTTGAAGGATATTGACTACCAAGATATCCAGATGACTGTCGTTCATAACAACAAGCTTGTTGAGTTGAACTAGGAAAAGTTCTAAACATTAATGATAGTCTGGATAGCAATCAGTAGCAAAAGCTCATACATGCCCTGCAGAAATATAAAGGGGCTTTTGCCTGGGATTATCTTAACATGAAGGGTATAGACCCAGAACCATGTACACACCACATCTATACGGAGAAGGATGCTCGACCCATATGGTAGCCTTAACGAAGATTGAATCCACATCTCAAGGACATTATGAAAGAAGAGTTATAGTAGCTGATGGATGTGAAATTCAGTTATCCTATTTCAGAAAGTAAATGGGTCTCTCAATTGGTGTTCATCCCCAAAAAAACTAGGAACTGGCGTATCTGTGTAGACTACCAGGAATTGAATAAGGCAACATAGAAATATCACTTCCGCCTTCCATTCATTGATCAAGTCCTTGATACTCTGGCAGTGAAGTAGAGCTTTTCCTTCCTAGATAGTTTCAGAGGCTACAATTAGATTCAGATTGCCCATGAAGACCAAGAAAAAATAACCTTCACCTGTCCCTGAGGTACATTCACATATAGAGTATTACCATTTGGGTTGTGTAATGCCCTGGCTACATTCTAGAGAGCTATACTCATCATTTTTGCTGATTTGGTAAATGAAGGACTTGAGGTGTATATGACATTACTCCATATGGGGATGACTTCGACCAAGCATTGCAAAGATTAGAAAAGGTCTTCGAATGATGCATTGCTACTAGGTAATGTTTAAGCAATGTCAAGTGTTAGATGATGATGATCGAGGGCGTAATCTTGGGACAATATATCTCTGTAGTAGGGATACAGGTAGATTCGGAAAAAATTTAGGTAATTCTTTTACTGCCTACCCCATACACTCAGACAGAGGTACATAGCTTCCTGGGATATGAAGGCTATTATCGTAGGTTTATTAAAAACTTTTCACAAATTGCTGCGCATTTATATGCTTTAACTGGAAATGTTGATTTCAAATGGTCTGACAAATGTGACACAGTTTTTACAAGTCTAAATAAAATAGTCTCAATAGCACCAGTATTATGTGGACTAAACTGGGATATACCTTTCCACATATCCACAGACGCATCAAATGTAGTTATAGGCGTTGTCATGGTCTAAGAGGAGGACAGGAAACCTTATGTTATATATCATATTAGCAAAAATCAATTTTGCAAAACTCAATTATACAGTAACATAAAAAGAATTCTCAGTTGTTCTTTATGCAATAAACAAGTTTAGACATTATAAAACTGGCAACCAAGTCTTTATGTATACTGATCACTCTGCCATTCAGTGTCTACCTCATAAACCTATCACAAATGGTCGAGTGACATGGTGGCTATCACTTTTGTAGGAGTTCGAAATTACTATCAAGGATCATCTAGGAAGGAAAGCCTAATTGCCAATTTTCTATCTCGAATCCCAAAGGTGAATGATCCACTCACAGTAGATGACCAATTTCCATATGAACATCTCTTTGTCATCAAGACACCATGGTACACAGATGTGGAAAATTATCTAGTAGTAGGGAAGCTGCCTAGGAATTTTACGACAAGAGAGTTGAAACATATCATTCAACGCAGCGCCCGATTCTCTTGGATAGGCAGATATCTTTTTCATTGAGGGGCTAACATGTGTATAAGCATATGCATTTGCTAGGATGATATTTATGACATCTTGAAAGATTTCCATGACAAGCCCTGTGGGGGACACTTCACAGATCATAAGAAAGGGCATAAGGTATTACAGATGGGCTATTATTGGCCCACTATTTTTAAGGATTCTATGAAATATGCCCAAGCTTGTGATAGCTACCAAAGGATGGGCAGGCCTGGCCAATCTGATGGAATGCCTCTGCAACCCCAACTAGTCATAGAACGCTTCGAGAGATGGGCATTGGACTTTGTTGGCCCATTCCATCTACCATCTAATCAGAAGGCCTACATATTGGTTGCCATGGATTAGGTGAAAAAATGGGTGGAAACAGTAGATTTACCAAAAGCCATAGAGGAAGTTGTGATTAACTTCCTTTTTGGGCTATTTGTGTGAAATGGTTTAGCATGAGAAGTGATCACAGATGGGGGAGGGAAATTCATAGGACACAAGATTACTGCCACTCCCAAAAACCATCATATTATGAACAGGATCACTTCCCCGTATCACCCGCAAATGAAAATGCAGGTAGAAAGAACCAATAAGGTCACTGAAGAGATAATGACCAAGACAGTCTCCACACATTAGCAAGACTGGGCTGCTAGACTACCAGAGGCATTGTGGGCCGATCACATGACTTGGAGGAATACTACTGGATACTCTCCGTACCAACTTGTGTTCGGTAAAGAACCTATTTTTACAATCGAATTCAAAATAAAGACTCTAAGAATGGCCCAGGAAGTGGGATTGGATCTAACAGAAGCCCAAACCAAGCGACTTCAATAGATCAATGAACTAGATGAGGCTCGACTGCTCAATTTGCAATAGACTGAAATTATTCAGCAACAAAGGGCAAAGTAGCACAACAACCTTACCAAGTGGAAGGTGTTTCAAAAAGGAGATTGGGCACTCCTTTACAACTCTAGATTCCAAGATTTTCTGGGCAAATTGCAAACAAGATGGTTTGGCCCTTATAAGGTTCAAGAAGTGCATAGTAATGGTACTCTTACCTTGACTACGATTGATGGATCTAGCCATTCCTTTAAGGTGAATGGGCATCGAGTGCATCTCTATCACAAACCGCTCATGAAGGAGTCTTTTTATGAGAAGGTATGTGAGGACCCCTCCATGCAAATCTTCACTGTAGGGAGTGATGACCCAACAATTTTTCTTTAAAAATATTGATATTTCTTTAAATTGTAAATAACATATATATTCTCTTTGATTGATTGCAATTTAGATTATGCATCACCATGTAAACATGAGGATTTTTTTGAGTGCTTTATAAGTGTTATTCAATCGATTGAACAACACTTTTTACGTTTTTGTTGATTTTGTTGTTCAAACGATTGAACAATTGCTATTCAATCGATTGAACATCACTTTTATTTTTTGTTTTTTTTTGTTCAATCGATTGAACAAAACGTTTTACATTTTTGTTGATTTTGCTGTTCAAGTGATTGAACAATTACTGTTCCATCGATTAAACAACACTTTTGTATTTTTTTATTTTTTTGTTCAATTGATTGAACAACACAATTACGTCTTTGGATTTTTTAATAAATTGAAAAACACTTTTACATCTTTGGTTTTTTTTGTTCAAACGATTGAACAATTATTGTTTAATCAATTGAACAACACTTTCTCATTTTTTTTTTGTTGTTCAATTGATTAAGCAACACTTTCTTGGTTTTTGCGTTTTGTTGTTGAAATTATTGAACAATTGATTTTCAATTGATTGAATATCATTTTCTTGTTTTTTATTTTTGTTGTTCAAATGATTAAACAATTTCTATTCAATCGATTGAACAACACTTCCTCTTTTTTTCTTTTTTCATTCATACAATTGAACGATTGTTGTTCAATCGATTGAAAAACACTTTTGTGTTTGTGATTTTGTCGTTGAAATGATTGAATGATTGCTATTCAATCAATTGAACAACACGTTTGTGTGATTTTTTTCTTTTAATTTTTGTTGTTCAAACTATTGAATGATTGCTACTCAATCCATTGAATTGCACTTTTGGTCTTTTTAAATAGGACAAACTATGAATTCTTTAATTACCGATCATTGTGCCATCTTTCTTTTTTCTTTTATGTTTTGAATAAACACCATTTGAATGTATTTGTGCCTAATATAAGAAAAAACAGTAATGATAATATCATTATGACCTATGAAGTATTTTGATGGTTATCTTTATTCAAAAGATGATACGATGTATCTTTATAATGACTAACTGAACATCTCTTATTTGGACACATCATAAAATGATTTACTATTTTCAAACCATGCTGGCTTATGTTTACACTTTCAAATGGATAAATCTCGTTGATACGATGATATGGGGGTAAGAGTATAAACTTTCACTGGAATCCTTTTAATTCTTACACCATCCCTGACTCTTAAGGAGCAAATGAGCCTCCCTCTTGCTACAAGAAAAATTTCAAAAGAAAAAATGGAAATAATGAAATATGAAAATTCATCAAACATTGTCTTAAAGAGGATAGGAGATCTCAACTCGAGCCAACCTACCATGTTCATAAGGATGTAACGGGGGACATTCCAATTTGGCCACCAAACCAAGGTAATGACCTTCTTGATGATTAAAATTGTCAGAAGGGCAGGGGTTCTCATCACGAGGCAGCCTGATCACTTCTTATATTTTGGTAAATGGCACTATGGTCATCTGGTCACCATGCTAGCATAGTGGTCCCTTTATGACAAGAAAAGAAGAACCATTTAAATACTAAAAGGAGTACTCTGGATCATTTGTGGGGTTGAAAAGCAACCTTGTTGAGGCTATGAACGCCTGTTGGAAGCAACGGCTCTGCTTATAATATTGGAGTATCATCTTAAACTGTCAAATGATTTATATCTATTACCACCTATGGATTTTTTTCCAAAGTGAATTTCCCATTTGAACAACACTCTTACAAGCTGACCTGCATGGTAACTTATATTATATATTCATCATATTTTAATTGTCTAATCATTTTATGATAGTCATTAATACATATCGCCAATTATGCCTTTGTTATTATTACCACTTATGGTGAAAATCTTTTGTCATAATGAATTAAAATCTCTATTTTAATTCTTTTCCCAGCCATTTCACATTTGATGACGTGTATTGATTTAATTGCTTTACCGATTAACACGCCATTTTTTTTGTATTGTTTGTTGACATTTATGAATTGTCAATGCTTTCGTTTGCTTTTCACATGCTTGAAAGACATGGACACCCTTTTATCATCAGAGGGTGGATGGCCTACGTATGAATGGTGTGAGTGACAGTTGTGGATAATTGTGTGACAATCATTTGAACTAACTTTTGGGTAAGGATTGCATGATCATTATGAATGCATAATAATTAGCAAGTATTTATGATTGGGGAAAGGATGACAACCATTATGGCTGGCATGTGGATTCATTATCTAGCGTTAATTATGGTTAACAAGAAAAATGACTTAACTAAATATCATATTAATTCTCAAAACATCGTCATTTCTCTGTCAATTTCTTTAACATTCTCTATTGTTGTTTTGAATTTCAGAAGTGTAAAACAATTGCATACAAGTGAACCAGTGAGAAGTACAACAGCCATGGGAGGAAGAGATATCCAAAATGAGACCTAAGTACTCAAGGTATTGAACCAGGCTCAGGAAATTATCAAGCACAGAGGATGGCTACAATATCTAAATAAATTTTAGGGATTTCATGAAGAAATGACACTCAAATTTTTGCTGAACTTGCAGAATGGTAGCAGCACAGTCAAAGGCAGGGATATAATAGTTTTTGAAGTGGTCATAGCTGCAGCCACTAGACTTCCGGCTGAGGGAACTAAATGGGTAGAAAATCATGTCCTTTTGCACAATGCGGTTGCAATTTTCCAAGACCAGGATGAGCAAATAGATAGAACAGGGAAAGGGATTCACCCTTCATTGTTAATACAACCTTGGCAAGAGTTGGCAGTCATCCTGAAATGGTATATCACATGCAATGGTCGCTAGGATGTGGTAAAGCCCCGTTAACTCAAATTGTTACCATCCTAAAATAGAAAATTTCAGTTAATTTGTCATTTTATTTGAATTCTCTATTGGATGGTGTCGCTCGATGAGTTAGGAAAGCTAAGGACCCACATACTATCATTAGTCATCATGGACTGATTAAATTTCTTATCATACATGGACTGGCCCAATAGCTGTTAACTTGGGATAATATTGTAAATCCTACTTTGGCCCCACCTCCAGAAAAAATAGCAACAAAGCAGCAAGGGCCAGAACCCCAGGTCTGAGAAGGACGCTGAAAAGAAATAATTCCTTTGTGGCCTTGAATCCAACAAAACATAGGTGGTATGTACGGGTTAGAGCCTAACGACATATCCCAATTCAAACAAATGAGGCTAGACCATCGAGCACACCACCTCCAAGTCCGAAAAATCCCCCTTTGCAAGACTATGAGGAGGAAGTGGGCAGGGTATTGGATAACATGGGAATATTTGGTGAGGGTAGAGAACAATCTGGGAATGTTGAAGAACAGAATTTTAACCCCAACCAGTCTGCCTCTGCTAACAGCCCTGGTCGTGCGCAAACCCTGCCATTTACTAATTTTGTGGAAGAACAGAGGGAACCAATCCCTTCTGTGGAAAAACACCTTGAAGCTAAGATGCATGAAGAGGAAGTCATTATAGAAGAAAATTAGACAGTAGATACTGGTCCAATGGACCCCTCAGCTGAAGAAAATACTATAGATGAAACCTTGGGAGATGCAAATCAACCAGGAAATACTATTATTTCTATGTCCCTTGAGGACGAGGCCTAACTAGAAGAAAACCCAGAGAATGACAGTTATTCAGGAGAAACCATTATATTGGGATCTCTTGAAAGAGAAATCCATGACAAAGAGGAGCTAGAAGGTGAAGCTCCATCGAGCGATACAGTTCCAGTTGGAACCCTCCGAGATGCTGACACAATATCACATGTACAGGAACCAAAGGATAATGCAGTCAAACCACCATTGGTTGGAAGTCCTAGAATAAAGAAGGACAAGCTCAAAAAAATGCTTAAGAAGTATAGAAAACAGAAGCAAATAATTGGGCAGCTAAGGCAATGGTTAAAAGGAGCCATTAGAGCTAGGAATTTGAAAGTAGAAAAAGAGACCATAGGCACACAGACAGAACATTGTTCTGTAAAGGATGTTAAAACCCAAACTGAGGATCTTTTGGCCTATCGAAAGCAAACTCAGACAAAGCCATGTCTTGTAGAAGACACTAAAATGCATACTAAAGACCCCTATGTTTTCTCATGGGAGACCCAAACGGACTACCCTACCGTGAATGTTGTTGTTCAAACAGATGTTGAAGAGGACATTCAAATTGGTCACTGCATAATTCAAGAGGCAGCCAAAGCTTTTAATCAGATCGATCCCATGGAAACCCAGGATGGAGAAACCCAAATAGAGGAGACACCTGCTTACATTCCTTTGGCAAGAGAGGCAGTTATCTGGAGGTTGTAGAATGAACTACCGAAGGTTCAACAGGAATTAACGCAACAAAAGGAAAAGGTAGTGGCCCCACAGATACATAAAGAGTTAAAGAAAAAGTTTGAGGCACTTACAGTGACTGAGGATGAGACCTTTACTCAATACAAGGCTAAACAGAAAAAGGTTGAGAAAGCACAGGACAAGTTAAAAAAGGCTAAAGAGCAGTTGGAAACTATCTGCTCTCTTTATTTAGACACCCTGTCATGCAGAAGCCCTACTACAAATTATGCCTTATTCCTCCTGGAGAGATACCTCCTGCCGAAAGTCAAAGCTGTTAATGTTGGGAAGTCTATGGAAATCAAGACTATCCAGGACTTCGTCAAGTGCTTCAGAGAAAAGAACGAGAAAGTATATCACCTCCTCTGTGAATTTTATATGTACAATTTCTTTCTAAAAGATCATAGAGACAACAACCTTGGCCCCTTTATAGGGGATGTACAACTCCAGGCATTTCTCTCTTTTGCCACTAATCAACTCAAGTGGGCCAAGGCTCACAATACTTTTAGGAAGCGTGAAGAAGGAATCAACCTATGGGTGAGAGGGGAACCAACCAAACCTCTGCATCTCTCTGTCATACACAAGAAATTCATGAATCGAGATGGTGTTGTTGGCCAATTGGGGCCATTTCACATAGACATTATACAAGATGGAAAGGATTACTTCCAAGAGATTAAGGAGGAAGCCTTGTTTGCAGCCAGACAAAGGTGGGAAGTCTCCAACATTAATGTTAGAAATCAAGAACCCTTGGATACCATAACTTTAAAGCTCCCTCTTCTCGTTTCCACAAGTACAGTAACATGGTCTTAACCATGGGGCCAGAATGGATAGGGTGTTATTATAGGACTCCAGTCATATGGTATCCTCCAAAGAAGTAATTTTGTGACTACACCTTGAAGGATCAAGACGTTACCTAGGCTTTTGCTATACTAAAGAAGAAAAATGGCTTTAGAAATTATAAGGAGGAGTATATCCTACCTATTCCCTAACTCAGCTACACATCAACTATTTAATTACAAGAGGACATGCAACAAGGTAAGCTGAGGAGTATGTTGGGTCAAGAAAAAGGTATGTTTTCTCTTTTTAAATAACGTTATTAAGCATTTATCGTGACATGATTATCCTTGTTTATGGATCAAAGTAAAGGAAGTAACAACTAAAATTGGGTAAAAGAACTTAGTAACAAATTAGATAAATATACCACACGAAACTGACTTTTTGCTATCTTTATATGCAAAACATGTGGACTGAACAATAGTTGTTCAATCGACAGAGCAACATCATGCCATAAAAGGAAAACGACAACGTCTAAGGCAGCAAAGGCAACGAGAGACCAGGCATACTGATGTTATTTCATGATAGAAGTATATTATGTATAGCGAAATCCTTAGGAACCCCTGATCCTCAGAATTTTGTTTTATCTATTTATTTTCTAAATGTAATATATAAGGCCGAAAGGCAAAACTACATAGAGTTCCGAATTTCATCGCTTCTAATTATTCTTTTGAGACCTATAATATTATTATCTCAGTGATGTTGTAACTGTGTTGCTTATTTTAATGAAGAAATATTGCATTTGATCCATACTTATATTCTGAGTATTTCGTAGCGGAGACTTCTAGCGATTCTGGGCCCAGTCAAGAGAAGTTCTACTGCTTTCTTGTGTTATAATATTTTCTATTTAGTTTTTATTGATTTTTACTGTTAAGTTAATATCATTTCACTTATTGTGAAGATTGATGATTTTGATTCATCCTGCTGTTCATTTAGATTCAAACTTAGCTATGTGGTATATCTGAGTAATGCTTTGATTGGACTAGTTATGTTAGTTTCAATAGTAGATTGTTGTCCATTCTAAGTTATGTTATAATAGATCTTAGAGATAGCATTGATAAATTTCCATAATTGGCTTACATAAGTCATTTTCTGTTTAGATATATTTATCATTATATGCTCATTTGATGTTCAATTATTATTTTTCATTCAATTGAGATTCATTGTTTGATTAGGATTGCAGTTCAATTGGATTTGTTGTTCAATTTAGATTTTCTATAGATTATCATTGTTGTGCAGTTGTTAGAGTTCTCTTTGTTGATTGAGTGAGTTAGTTTTAATTCTATTTGAATATTGCCAAGCATGATTCTTTGCATTTTCATTCAGATTCATTTGATTTCGGAAGAAGCTAAATAGAGTTACATAGTGTGTTAAGAGTTATTTCTTCCATAGTTATTTCTTTAAGAATTGTTTGGAGTGAGTTGAAGAAATAGTTATTAGTGATTGCAACAATTTATCATTAGATAACCTCTGAATTCACTACACATATAGTGCTGACACTCTAGAGATAAAAAGACTTACCTCGGGTTGACAATTAAAGTAGGAATTAAGATTTTCCATAAAAATACATCTTAGTGCACCAACACTTGTCACATGTATCCTTATATTATTGGCGGGGCAATGGAGAAATTGGTATAAGAGTATAGAAAAATGAAAAAATATAATCTTCAGAAGTAATCCCTATCCTCAATGGTTGACAGAGGGTACTGGGTATCTTATAGATGCAATTTTAAGAAGTAACAATGAAGCATACATTTCACTTAATTGTTAGCCCCTTACCCAACAACAAGTTTGAAATAAATAAAATTATTTTCATGCAAGAATGGGATGTCCCCTGCTTCACACATACATGGTGATCCTTCACACCATCAAAAGATCCCCATGCCATAGATTTTTCTATTTCTAGAACTTTTAGAGTTCTAGGAAGCTTTATGTTAATAGGTTTCCAGATTCCTCCATAGGAAAATCTAACTTGATGTCACACTTGGATTGAAAGAGTTTTTTTCTTTCAAAGTCCATTTCATTACACTTCACCCTAAGTTGATGGTATCAATGGGAATATATATTTTTCAATCTATGTATGTCTTATTTCTTCTTTACTACTCGTCATTGTCACTAGTGGTAGCTATTGATAGTTCTTTGTCACTAGTCATTGTCACTACTAGTCTCTTCTTGGTATGCCAAGGATGGAAAGTTAAAGTAGCAAATTCAGTCCATGTAAGCTGGGTGTATGCATGATGAACACGGGGAAGGAAAATGTTTGTGAATGTTTATATATGTGCTTCCAGGCTAGAAATCAAGACTACTTGGAATGAGATAATCCACAAGATCAAATCTTTGGAGAAAGTGAGTCTGGATTCTAGAAAAAATATTATAGACATGTAGTGTGAAGCATAAAAGCTACAGTGAAATAATAGGATGTGGTAGTTTATTACATGTTATCTTGTTTGGATATGTTTTGAATGTTTTAGGAACATGGTTAGAAGGGTATAGAATCAATATGTTTTGGGAATTTCTATGTTATTAATGTAGATTTTAATAAGGTCATTTGAACATATCAATTGAAATAGATCTCAACCTATAGTTATTTGTCTACATTAATCACTAGAAAAACCATAATTATACCCACCAAACCCCAAAATGTGGTAGAGATCACTTGAGAGAGATGCATGAAATTCGCTACACATATAGGGAAGCTCAATGAAACTTAGTTCGACAGGAGAACTTACATGTTTCACTTGCCTAAAATTGATGTTGACGAAAAAACATATAGCGTCATGGAAAATTTGGTGAAACATGATGAAAACCTTTGTGACTCGTTGTATATCCATAAGGAAGTGAAAACACTGAGGTGTTATTTATTCTAAATGATCAATAAAAATGAGGGAGCTGAAGTGCTGAGAGATAGCGGTCTAATCATCAATCGCTTTGGCACCGATGAAAAAATAACCAAGGTATGGGGTAAAATCAAGAAAGAGATGACAAACATGAACCCCCAGTATATGAACAAATTAAAATCACCATTGATCACCATCACCATCCCTTTTCCTTATTTCACCCCAGACCTTGGTTACTTCTTCATCGCCCTTGCCTTTATTTATCAACTGGAATATCATTTCCACATAGCACCTCAGTGGTTTAACTTCCTTAGGGAGATATAATGAGCCACAAAGATTTCCGTTATGTCTCAACAAATGTTTCATGACACTAGATGTGCATTAATCCACATTAATTCTGTTGACATTAGAATTGATGTGGATTAGAGCACATCTAATGTCATGAAAAAAATGTTGAAATTTGTTGAAATGAACAGTAATATATTTTAATTTAATATCTTTCACTTTACTACAAATTCTTATCAAGAATATGTTCTTTTGAAATTTATAACTGATTATAATCCTTTTTATATTATTTCTTTTACTTATACCCTTTTATAGTGATTGTGTTATCTAATAAGTTAATTACAATCTTTCAGAGCTTCCAAAAGTGCGAAAGGTTGTTCTTATGGGGAAGGCAATGCAACGAAAAATATTGACTGTTCTAGAGATCATTCCAAAGAGTGAGTCACACCAAAACATAGAACTACAAAAAATATGTTAAACATCATTATTTAAACTTATGTTGTTCCTCTCTCATCCTCATTCTTTTGTCATTCTAGTTCTATATATTGTAACAAGAAAACAGAAGGGTTTGATTTTCTTGTGTAAAATATTTGTCCTCATTCTTTTGTCATTCTAGTTCTATATATTGTAAGAAGAAAAGAGAATGGTTTGATGTTCTTGTGTGAGATATTCATTCTTTCATCTTTCCCTTCTTTTGCACTAATTCCTCATAGAGAGATTGAGATCAAGTACTAGCATGGAGTATCAATCATGGTGGATTGGTTGTGTTGTATTATTACTAGTATTTTTCCATTCAATAGAGTTTATTTATACCATTGTGTGTGTTGTCCAAACTATTGGAAATAATATTGAGAGGGGGGGTGAATCAGTATTAGCAACTTAACAATATTTCATTTCCATAAATAGATTTGTATACACTACTTCTATTAATGCAACTTGTATATATACGCAACTATGTTTAGAGCAACCAGCGTATACCTTGTAAACTTATTATTTAGTCAGTTGATCTTTAATTTGTGTATCAGAACCATATAAGCAGTAATAGGTATAGTAAAAACAGAGTAGACAATCACACAAAAGAACACAAGATATAAGGTGGAAACCCAGTGTGGGTGAAAACCACCTGCTGTAATTTGTCTCTATCTTCTTTTAATAAGAAACTTCTTTTTACAATATTTCTGTACTAGCGTAGTCTTATACCAGCATGTAGGCTTCTACCTGCAGAAGGCTACAGCCTTCTCTCATTCTCCAGCTTCTCCTAGAAGGGAGCTACAAACCCCTTAGCTCTTGTACTCGCTAATGTACTAGTACATAGGTGCTGACCTACAGAAAGCAACAACCTTCTATTTTATTCCAAGGACCACATTTCATACATTTTTAGACTCGATCCATCAATAACATCAATTAAACATCAAATATATCTACATCAATCAATCTCCTTTATGCCAACCAAAACTGAATCAAACAATCACAGTTTTTTTAAAAGATGTAACCAGAGCACAGTAATAGTAACTAGAATGCAGAACCCAGAACACTGCAACATCAAACATAAGTAGCTAAAAAATATTTTATGAGATGTACGGTACTTTAATGTGTTGAACCTGCATTCATACGCTATTATTTGAAGGCAGATCTGCGTATACGCTGTTTTGAAATGTCAAACTAGTGTGTATACGTGCCTTTGCTATACTGAACCTGTGTACAGATCTGTAAAAGATGATTTAACCTTTACAACTATTTAGACATCAATTATACCCAGATCATCAAATTTACAGATTACGACATGTGCCAACAAAATATCAATACCACACAGAGATACTTCTCATGAAGACTAAAGATATTGACCCATCAATAGAACTTTATGCTTCTTCAAGTGCTCAAGTTCCTCCTTGATTCAGATCCAGCTATGCAACATAACCTAATGACTAGTGGTCAAGATCTTGCTCTTCATTAGATATTCAATACCTGAGTGCCTTTTCCTAATCATCTCCTTCTCCTTTTATAGTCTTATGCCTTACTCAATACCATGGTCCAAAACCACTTAGAAGCAATACCTAGGACCAAATCCCTTGGGTCAACACTTCAGTCAAGATACCTTGGATCAATACCATGAGTCAAAATACCAGGGACCAAATACCACAGACCAAAACCAAGTTTTCCAACATGTATGTGCTTTTCCTTGCGTGAAAGTGTGTGTATACGCATATGCTCCTTTTGGTTTGCGAGCTCGCGCATACACGTGGCTTGGTCAAGGCGAACCTGTGTATACTTCTTTTTCTTTCATTCTGTGAGCCTAAACTATGATCTGCCATCTAAGTGAGTTTCCATCAAGGACAACACCTATGTCATAGCGCCAAACCTATGTCATAATGCCAACAATCTCCCCCTTTGGACTTTATGGCAACCCCAAGTCATTCTCCCCCTTTGTCATCAAGGGCAAAGGGTTATGCTCCCCCTGAGTACATGCTGAATTCTTTGATATGCTAACGTGTGTTGATCATGCTCCCCCTGACTATAAGAAAGTTCTGTAGAGATATTTTTTACAATAAGAACATGAATCTATACATCATAAATGACCTTCCTATCACTAGAGACTCATACATACATCCATCGGGGATATACCAAGATTGACTCATCCATCCAACCAAGGGGGATATACCAAAA
Organism: Pinus tabuliformis; assembly: GCA_031772625.1. Taxonomy (NCBI): domain Eukaryota; kingdom Viridiplantae; phylum Streptophyta; class Pinopsida; order Pinales; family Pinaceae; genus Pinus; species Pinus tabuliformis. Next base: position 813,841,476 of record CM062819.1, on the reverse strand, counting down.
GTTTATACATGATAAAACAAGAACATTACATAATCCATCTTAGGCATAGTGGGGAAAAAAATAGGTCGTTACATGACCTTGATAATAAAAGATATACATGACATAGAGACAAAATATCTAAAACAAGACTATGATAGTCATCAGCAACTATCAACAGTAGCATATGTCAATCACCATCTATACCAGCAACCATGGTCTCCCTCTGCGCTTGAATAAAAAACAACTGTGAAATTGTACCAAGATCTTCCAAGATAATGCCAACAATGCATCATTAGAAGTATATGCTCCCCCTGAACCTATGCTAGATGATCACTGTCAGACCCATATCAGACTCTTTTCAACCTAAGTCTGGCCCACTGATATTCTTCAAACCAACATATACGCGGTTGTATCTACAGCAACTAGTGTATGTACGTGGATACGCTTCATGAAATATGCGTACAACCATTGTTATTTTAAACAGGTAAGTGTCAACAACAGGATGATGCATCAACTACTCCCAACTTCTGTCTGAGGTATTCAAATGTCTCTCTTGGTAGTAGTTTAGTGAATATATCAGCAGCTTGTTCCTTAGAGGGAACACACTCCAATTTGACCTTTTGTTCAAGTACTTGTTCCTGGAGAAAATGGTATTTGATAGGTATGTGCTTGGTCTTGGAATGCATGACTGGATTCTTTGAAATACTGATTGCACTTGTATTATCAAATAGAATGGAGATGGGTGGAGTACATGTTATCTGAATGTCTTGCAATGTTTGCATCATCCAAAGGAGTTGTGTGCAACAAGATGCAGCAACCACATATTTTGCTTCAGCTGTAGATAATGGAATTGAACTTTGTTTCTTGCTAAACCAAGACACCAATTTGGAACCCATATAGAATGCACCACCACTAGTGCTTTTTTTGCCATCCATGCTTCCTACCTAATCTGCATCTGTATATGAATGAAGTGTGAGATCTGTATCTCTCGGATACCATAAATGAAATTTTTGTGTCCCTTGAAGATATTTAAAAATCCTTTTGATTTCTTGAAGGTGTGCTTCCTTTGGATTTGCTTGCAATCTTCCAACTATTCCCACTGCATTCATGTTGTCTAGTCGGGTACCTGTTAGATAGAGCAAACTACCAATCATGGATCTGTATGTTGGTTGATGTACTGCTGCTGATTCATCATTTGCGCTCACCAAGGAGGGACAATTCAAATTCTTTTTTCGTTACCAAATAAAAGTTTTGACTCATGGCTTCTTCAGTACTCCCAAAAATGATATCATCAACATACACAACAAGTATTCACAATTTATCATTTTCAACTTTTATATATAGATTGCTATCAGCTGATCCTTTTGAAAAACCTTCTTGACGAAGGTATTTTTCAATAAAATAATACCAGGTCCTTGGAACTTGTTTTAGACCATAGAGAGCCTTTCGAGTCTGCATACAAGTTTTGGATCATTTCCAAGAATGAATCCATCTAGTTGCTCAATATATACTTCTTCTTCTAGGTCTCCATTAAGAAAGGTAGATTTCACATCCATTTGATATACTTTGAACTTTTGAAAGCTACAAAGAGAAAGGAACATTCTTATGGCTTCAAGTCTAGTGACAGGTGAAAATTTTTCTTCAAATTCTATACCTCATTGTTGAGCATACCCTTTACAAACATGTCTGGCCTTGTTTCTAATAACTTCTCCATTTTCATTCAGCTTGTTTTTTAATATCCATTTGGTTCCTATGACATTCTTATCATGAGTTCTAGGAACTAACTCCCAAGTATTATTATTTTCAATTTTCTCAAGCTCTTCATTCATGGCCTTGACCCAACATTCATCTTTGCATGCTTCATGTACATTTTGCGGTTCGATGGAAGAGAGCAATGCTAGATAGCTTGAAGCATCTGTAATAATTCTTCTTGTCTGCACACCTGCCTCTTTCTGTCCCAAAATTTGAGTCTCTGGATGATTTTTTTGAACATATCTGGATGGTGTCTTTTCTTCTGCAGTCATCTGCTCTTCTGGTGCTTCATTAGTTTCTTCTTCTTCAGAATTAGTCTAATTTGATGTGGAAGGATAATCCTCGTCATCTTCCCACTCTTCAGTTTTTACCTACTTTGTATTTTTGCCTGCTTCATCAACCACAACATCAATACTTTCAACAATTCTTCCTAGTATTTTATTATACACTTGCATCCTTTACGTCAGGAAGAGTAACCAAGGAGAATGCCTTCATCTACTCTATGTTCAAACCTGCCAAGTTTTTCATCAGTCCTTTTGATGTAGCATCTGCTTCAAAAAACTTTTAAGTATTTTATAGTAGGAGTCTTACCATACCAAAGTTCATGAGGAGTTCGAGTTTTATTTACCCGAACATTCGTTTTGTTGAGAATAGTGACGACAGCAAATGCAACATCACCCCAGAAGCTTGTAGGAGTTCTAGAATCATCTAGCATAGCACGAGCCATTTGTTGAACAATTCTATTCATCCTTTCTACCACTCCATTTTGCTGAGGAGTCCTTGGGGTAGAGACATCCCTTCTTATTCCATGTTCTTCACAGAAGTTGAAGAATTCATCCGAGGTAAATTCCCCTCCTCGATCAGATCTGATACATTTGATTTTGTGATCTGATTCATTTTCAACCAAAGCTTTGAAGGCTTTGAAATTTTCAAATGCTTCATCTTTATGCTATAGAAGTCCTATCCAGCACATTCTAGAAAAGTCATCAATGAACAATATAAAGTATTCTTATCCACGAGGTGACTTTTTCCTTGATGGACCACATAAATCAGTATGAACAAGTTCAAGCGGCTTACTAGCTCATCCTTCTTTCTCAGGGAAATCTGTTCTAGTTTTCTTGCCAAATTGACATGATTTGCATATTGTATTTTCTGGAATTCTGATGTTAGGAAGATCGTGAATAACCTAGAATTTTCATGCTTTCCTTATTTGATGGAAGCTTAGATGCCCCAATCTTCTATGCCATAGTTAGTGTTCATCATTTTTTCTTAGATAACATTGTTGATGTCGTCCCTTGATTATGTATAAATTATTTGGAGTTCTTATGCCTTTGGTCATTGTTTCTCCCGTATCAAGCTCACAAACAACACATCCATTTGATCGAAATACTAATTCATTTCCTTGATCACACATTTGACTAACACTCAATAGATTATGCTTTAAACATCAACCTACATAACATTCCCATCTTTGACTTTTTCTTTTAAGAGAACAGAGCCTTTACCTTTTATGACTGCAGGGGTGTCATTTCCAAATGAGGACTTCCTTTCTTTTCCTAAAGCACCATATGACTGAATTTTTTCTTTATCACATGTCATGTGTTTCGAGCATCCACTTTCAATGTACCATTGATTTTATTATCCTTCTACATATAAGGCTATACCACATCTTTCGGTTTGGGGTTCTTTCTTTTTCCATGTTTTGGGACCCAATGAAGCTTGCTCCTTCTGAGATGTTTGTCGAAATTTACTTCTGCATTCAGATTCTTCATGGCCGAAGTTGTTATAGATAGAGCATTTTGTTTCATTTTCAAGAGCAGAAAAGTTATTGTAGGTCCTTTTCATGATCCGAATCATATTCATTTGATTTCGTGCTTCTCTAGTCATGATGGTCTTGTAAGCAACACATTGAGCAGCTTTGTGTCCAAAGTTATGACATGAAAAACATTGGCCATTAAAGAAATTTCTGCGATCATCGGATCTACTGACCTGATGATTGTAGTTTCCATTGATATTCATTCTTGAAGCAAATTAAGAATGATTTACTTGTGGTTGGTTATAGCTTCTGTTCATCCTTGAAGTACATTGAAATTGATTTACCTGGCAATCTGCTTTAACCCTCTGCTCACGGTTGTCAACATGTTCATTTCTCCTTGCTGCATCAAGATAGCTCTTGGAGGTTGATTTCTTATGTGCTTGAGATGGTTCTTCAGTATATCCAAGACCTATCTCTATCAGAGGAGAACATTGCACTTTGATAATTTCATCTAAATTTTCTGATCCTTTAGCAAACTTAAGATTGAGAGCTTTTGTTTTCTCAATTTCTTTTCTTAGACCCACAATTTTACATTGTAACTTTTCATTGTGTTTTTCCCTTTCAGCAAGTTGGAGTGTAAGAGTATCTATAATCATACTCTTTTCTTATAAATAGATTTTAAGTTTAGAAATTTCTTCATAGAGACCATCTTCATCTAAAGAATCGAAGAAATCATCATCTTCAAAAACCATCAGAAGTCTATAATCATTATTATTTTCATCTTCAGCACTATTTGATAAACCATCACTATCTTCATCTGTATAGTAGCTCTTCTTATTTAAACTTTGTTTTCTATTCCATTTTTCTGATTCCTTACCTTTATCAAGTTTATATTTGCAAGGACATTTGGTAGCATAATGACCTATTCTTTCATAAGAAAAACATTTGAAAGGTACTTTACCTCTGAATCTTCCAGAACCCTGTTGAAGGTTCTTGAAAAAGTTTGATTCTTCCTCTCCTTTTAATGTATGTCCTAACTCATTAAGTTATCCTTTTCCTGAAGCTTTGAATATGGATTCTCTCATATCTAATGGACCCCCTTTTCACATTTTGAAAGCAGTTAGGATTCCGTGCTGCTGTGACATAGTAATACTCTGAAGATCCTGCTTTTCTTCTATGGAAAAAAACTTTTGATTCAAACTTAGAAGACAAGGATCTTAGAACATTTTCAACTAAAGTAACTTCTTTTATCTCTTCACCCAAGTTTTTCATGCGATTAACAATCTCATCTATACATAACAAATAATTAGCTACACTTTCATCATTGTGCATTCTGAGAGTTTCATATTGAATTCTGAGACATTGTAGTTTTGCACATTTTACTTGATCGTCTCCTTCATAGATTAGAATGATCTTGTCCCATATTTCCTTGGTGGTTTTGAGATAAATAACCTTGACGAATTGTGATTGTGACAGACTCTCCAATAGAGTATTGACAACCTTTAAATTTGTTTCACACTGCTTTTTACTTGCCATATCTGTAGGAGTTGCTAATGGAAATGTGTATCCTCCCTCCATGATATTCCAAACTTCTATTCCAAGAGATTCAAGATAGGCTATGGTTCCTACCTTCCAATAGACAAAGTTTCTCCCATCAAAGATTGGTGGCCTGATGGATGCCTCTCTTTCGTAGTTGCTGATGATGATAGATCTTCCTTTAAGCGATCAAGCTTCTTCTAAAGGACCTTCTCTGATGCCAATTGTTGGAAATAATACTGAGAGGGAGGGGGTGAATTAGTATTAGAAACTTAACAATATTTCATTTCCATAAATAGATTTGTATACGCTACTTCTGTTAATGCAACTTGCATATATACGCAACTATGTTTAGAGCAACCAGCGTATACCTTGTAAGATTATTATTTAGTCAGTTGATCTTTAATCTGTGTATCAGAACCATATAAGCAGTAATAGGTATAGTAGGAAAAGAGCAGCAAACCACCTACTGCAATTTGTCTCTATCTTCTTTTAATAAGAAACTTCTTTTTACAATATTTTTTTACTAGCGCAGTCTTATACCAGCACGTAGGCTTCTACTTGTAGAAGGCTACAACCTTCTCTTGTTCTCCAGTTTCTCCTGGGAGGGAGCTACAACCCCCTTAGCTCTTGTACTAGCTGATGTACTAGTACACAGGTGCTGACCTACAAAAGGCTACAACCTTCTCTTTTCTTGCAAGGACCACGTTTCATAAATTTTCAGACTGGATCCATCAAAAACATCAATCAAACATCAAATATATCTACATCAATCAATCTCCTTTGCACCAACTAAAACTGAATCAAATAATCACTTTTCTGAAAGCTCTAACCAGAACACAGTAATAGTAACCAGAACCCAGTGCACAACCCAGAACACTACAACAACAAACAAAAGTAGCTAAAACATATTTTATGAGATGTACGCTACTTCAATGTGTCGAACATGTATTCATACGCTGTTATCTAAAGGCAGACTTGAATATACATTGTTTTGAAATGCCGAACCATCATGTATACGTGCCTTTGCTATATTGAACCTGTGTACAGATATGTAAAAGATGATTTAACCCTTACAAGTATTCAAACATCAGTTATACTGAGATCATCAGATTTACAGATTATGACATGCACCAATAAAAGATCAAAACCACACAAAGATACTTCTCTTCAAGCCTAAAGATCTTGACCCATCAATAGAACTTTATCCTTCTTCAAGCACTCAGGTTGCTCCCTGATTCAGATCCAGCTATGCACCATAACACAATGAATAGTGGTCTAGATCTTGCTCTTCATTAGATATTCAATACTTGAGTGCCTTTTCCTAATGATCTCCTTCTCCTTTTATAGTCTTATGCCTTACTCAATACCATGGTCCAAAACGACTTAGAAGCAATACCTAGGACCAAATACCTGGGGTTAACACTTCGGTCAAGATACCTTGGATCAATACCACAGGTCAAAATACCAGGGACAAAATACCATGGACGAAAACCAAGTTTTCCAACATGTACATGCTTTTTCTTGTGTGAAAGTGCATGTATATGCATACGTGCCTTTTCGTTTGTGAGCCTGCATGTATACGCGGCTTGGTCAAGGGGAACCTGTGTATAATTCTTTTTCTTTCATTCTGTGAGCCTGAACTGTGATATGCCATCTAAGTGAGTTGCCATCAAGGAGAACACCTATGTCATAGTGCCAAACCTTTGTCATAATGCCAACACAAACTTGTTAGGACTTTGTTCTACCAGCTACTTTTGATAATAAAGACAAATTTTGATTTGCAACCAATATTTCTTAGGCTTTCCTCATTGCTTATTCTTTGTTCTTAATAAGGTTTTAGTGATATGATTCTGATTGTCTTTCACCCTCTTCACTTTTTATCTTTTCATTTTCTCTTGACTCTATAAAAGGCACTAGTTTATTGAATCTTATGTTCTTGATCTCTCATTTAAAATGAATTTTTGCATCAAACGTTGAACACCATGCATCTTCAACATATCTAAGTAGGCGTATAGGTCATTTTAGTATAGTTTTAAATCAAATTTAGCAAGATTATCTTGCGATAATTTCACCTTCATTATGTTTTTCTTGGTTTTTGTGCATTTAAACATAAGAAAACATTCAAAATACCAAAAACAAAAAATTATATTTATTAGGACATCCATAAATTATCACTGTAATTTGTGTTTTTTCATTTAAATTAGTAGGGTTTCCATCATATAGTTGCATTGGGTTACATGCTTAGCCTTAAATTAATATTTGGGTATATTTCCATTTCGTTTTTTACCTCAGGAGAAATTACTTATTGCTGTAAATTTTGTTTTGCTACTTTGTTGGTGCATTTTTCATAATGATAATTGCATTTGGTTTTGTCAGTTTAGTCAGAAACAAATATTACATCATTTTTTGTGCATTCTTCTCATTCTCATATCATTTATCAATTTTTTTTTATCAATTATTTATTATTAATGTAGATTTAAGAAAGATCGCTTGAACATAACAATTGAAATACATCTCAACCTCTAGTTATTTGTCTTGTAGGTGGTTCCTCCTATAATTAAAAGTGCTCTCAGGCGTGACATGTGGGTGTTTGTGTTATGTAGGAAGGTTAAGGATCACGGGTACTAGGTAGATTATAAAAATAGGATAGGATTGATGTAATTCAACAACATAGTTCTAGAATCTGTTATTCCACTTTAAATGCAATCAAATTTTTAAATTTGTTGTGACTCAAATAGCTTATTTACTTTCATATATAGGTAGTTGAAGGAGAATTTTCAATTATTGCAGCTAGTGGGTGAGTGTTTTAGCCTCAAATATTTTTGTGCCTCTATGGATTTTATTTTTTTGTGATCTAAGACTTCCCTTCTTGTGTAGAGAGGGGAACATAACATACAAGGAACTTGATCCTCATTCCCGGGTGTTGATTTTGAAAGCATTATGTGAGCTTTGGGTTGAGGTATAAAGCATATTTTCATTTCTATTTTGCTGGTGTCATGAAAACGCAATGATTCCATTCTTCATACGTTGTGTCCAAGTTTAAAGGAAGGCATTAATTTGTTGGTATTTTACCTTTCATGTACTTTTAGTGATAATATATATTTTTAAATAAAATTACATTTTTCCTAAGTAAAATTGTTCTTGGTTGCCTCATGGTCAACATCTCAGTTTTGTTGTAATGCTTCCAAAATAGTTTGTAGATAACAAGATCTTTGTTTTTGTAGTAAACAAAATCATTGGGTGTCTGTTTGGTGGTGCCAATGCTTGCAAACCATTACATCTATATCCATGCTTTTTCAGATTTTATTTAGTTGCATATTGTTCTTACATTTAATCTTTATGATAACAACTAATTAATGTGACCATTATCTTTTGGCCTTTCATACATGACAGCAAGAGGACATTCAACCCCATATGTATAATTCCCTTAAGCATGGAGTTCAGATCTGAACAATTTGTAGTGAAAGGATCTGGGGTTGATTCACATGGAACCTCCTACTGGTAAAGCTGTAGATATTATGGAGTCTTTGATTTTGCATTATTGTTTATAGGCTGTTGTGATTCTCATGATTTGAAGGCCATATCAGCCTTATTATGAGTTCATTTGTTACAATTTTAGAACTTATACCCAAAGCCTTAATTGTTCTAAGGTGGAGATTCTGGAAATAGATTGCACAAAAGAATCCAAATTTTAAGTACGTGAGTGCCTTCCTTGTTGAATGGGACCATAGGTACGACCATGACAAGTGGTATTAAAGAGCCATAGCTCTAGGGCTTATTGTGCCAAACCTATCTTTCTTCTTCTTTTTGGTTCATTTGAGGCACTATTACTCAAGTATTTACTATTGTTATAATTGATGTGTTCATCATGTTACATTCTTTATTTGATTTGTTTAGGAAGTTGTGATAAATTGATTCTAATACTTATATGTTGGATTGATTTTATGGTACGAGGATGATTCCATTATTGGTCATAATTTATATAGGGATGTTCGAAAGATTGAGGTAAAAAATAAGACTAAGGGTAAAGGTCATTTGACCTTGCTAGTGGTTACCTACCAGTGGGAAATGATAGCAACCAATTTTGATGAATTTCAAGTTGTAGCGGTAAGAATTTAGTATACAAACATCTTATCCCGTTGACAATTTTTATGATATCCATTGCAATCAGAAGTTTAAGGGTTCAAATTGTGAAAAATTGTTGTGTTAGATAATATATTTCATTACATGAAGAATAAAAATCTTAAAATGATAAATAAATAAGTCACTTCATAATGTTGGCATTACAAATACTGCATGCAAGTTTTGCAACAGAAGTGCATGTCCAGCTGAGCATGTCTAGTGGAAATTCATGTCCACCATGACTTTTTGAGCACAATTTCAGGCCGAATCAAATTTTTTGAGATATTGCTTTAATATTCCAAGTTGATATCCACTTTTTGTTGCTTTGAGTTAGATCTCCACTACCAATTTTATCTGTGCAATTTGTAATAATAGTTTATGTTGTCAAATTAATAATATATTTTAATATGCTTTTCGATGAGACTTCAAATGGTACAAAGTCTTTTAACAAACTTGAGCCCTAGGGGTACTTAGGAAGGTTTTGCATTGTCTTCTTGGAAACTCTTCCACTTTTTTAGGCCAATGCCTTTCTTAATTTGAATTATTATGTCAAATTGGCAATTTAAATCAGTTTGGAGATGGACTACGTTAGATATGTTTCTCTATAGTTACTTCATTGCAAATGGGTTGAAATTCAAGTAGAAATTATTATGTAAGATTGACAATTTAAACCAATATCTTGGGTGATTAGGAAAATTTCGTTCACTTGTAGCATATAGTATGTTGGCAATATAGAAGCAAGGTTGTTGGCAAGTTTTGTTGATGATTGATATTATTGGTGTTTTCGTGCTCAAACTCATTCTTGTGTTGATAATATGGTGTTTTAGCAATACATTGAATGGACTCCATGAGTTGTGTGAGTCATGCTCCAGGGTGTGACATTCAAGTAACTCCCTTGACTTATTTTACTGAGTTAAAAATAGCATGTTCATGATTATAGTCTTTATAAAGATTATAGATCATGTGTCAAGCATTTTTTCTTAAATCAATGCCTATGAATGTAATTTTAAGGATTGCGATAACTCTTCACATAATTTTTTAAAGTGTGATAGGTCAATGGAAGAGCACCTGCCTTACAAGAAAATGCCTAGGAATGTAATTTTAAGGATTGCGATAACTCTTCACATAATTTTTTAAAGTGTGCTAGCTCAATGGAAGAGCACCTGCCTTAGAAGAAAGAGGTTGGTGGTTCGATTCCACTGTGCCCTACCATGAATTAATCAAAAGAAGATGAATAAGAATATTATGAGTGTGGGTGTGTATATAGCAATTAATTACGCGGAGAAGAGGAGGGCAGGGAACAGAGAAAACGCGGAAACGAGGTTTAAGAGATGGATCTATAATGTGGGCTTTATGGAATGAACCAGACTCCTAAGTTGAATCCGGATCTCTGTGCATAAGTCTTCCCCAAATCGCTGCGTGTAAAATTCCAGCTGACGTCAATTACTGACTTTGAAATTATGTATTTAACTTTCGTAATAGAACCTTTGACTTTCGTTGAAGATGCCAAAAACAAATCCACATGTTGAACGATTCAAAAAACCATTTTAAACTTCATTAGTCGCGACGAATAGAATTCCGGCCTTTCTCTTTCTTCATTCCTGTGAAGAAAAAATGGGTATCTAATCAAAGAACACGGAAACCCTATGGGCTATATACGACAATGCCGCCCCAAAGCAGGGTCTTTTTTTTTATTTTTTTTTATACTTTAAAATTTAAAAGTTACGAAGGTTTACATTTATTAAATAGAATTATATAAATTAAATGGTTTACATTTGAATTATATAAATAATGTTTGATAATTTATAATAAGTATATTTTCATAATAAATATTAAAATATTGACGATAAAAATTCATTAAATTATTATTTGATTTTAAATTATTATTATTAAGATATAAATTAAGGATATATGTATTAAGATTTTAAATTTACTTTAAATTATTATATAATTTTTAATTTATAAATAGAATTTGTTATAATATTATGGGTAAATGTCATTACTTATCAATATCACACAGTTTTTTATAAGATATTTGTTTTAATTAATGGATTTAATTTAAAAAATTAAATGACGTATTTTGGAGATAAATCTCAGCCTTGCATTTGTGAATACTATTAATTATATTCTAAAATATTTATAGAATTTCAATCCCTACTATCCACCTAATAATTATCAATAATTAAATTAAAATTATGAAAGATCTATTCCAAAATAGACTTAACACACGTGATCCTAATGAATAAAATCAAAAACTTCCAAACTATTTTTTCATTTCAAGCTCACTCTAGTTTTTTCTTCACAAATTCTCATAATTACAAATATCACACAAATATTTTAATAACTATCTACTTTTAATGTCAAATAAAAAGTACTTAAATTTACTTTATATTTTCCCGCACTTTCCCAATGTTATCGGGAAAAGTGTCTATTTAGAACGACCCTATCCCACTGGGTTGTGACAGAGACCTCAGAAATAAACGAAGAGGAATAGGATGAACCAACCTGTGTCTTGCGCTAGTCCTTTGATCCAATCTCTCTTCTCTTTGACAGCTTCCTGCTACCTGCTCCCTCACTTGCCCAGCATCACCAAGTTCCTGCAAGATCACAGAAGAAGGAAACTACACAAAGACATGGATTTATGTTCATAAAAAGCTTAGGATCAGATTTAAGCTAAACATATAAATATAACACACATCAATGATATACAAGCATGTAGGAGAAACTCAAATAGTTTTATTGATAAAACAATAAGATCTAGGAGGAGTCACAACCGATGATTCCTGATCCAGCATCAACCTCCCATCATGGAATCCCCTCTTCACCTCCAACAAAGCATAAATCACCCAATACTCTGATATCTATCTCAAAACCAACAACAATTCTCTGCAATGTACAAAATTTCAGCCTCTGGATCTCTTGGTGAGGGATCCATATATAGATGTATGCAAAGAGGATGAGTCAGCTCATGGATTGATTAGTGGCCTCTCTCTGTCGGTTATTGCTTCCACTTGGAGACTGAGAGCCTCTTACTCATCACTGGTCAAATTCAGTGAGGCAAGTGTCATTGGAGAAGATTCTGGAAGCTTCCATTGTCTCTCCACCTCGTGGAATGACTCCGCCACTTGTCATTTCCCGCTCAACGCACCCTGGTAGTGCATTCAATTGCGTTGCAATGCACCTAGCCAGTGTATTTGGGTGCTTTGCAACATAGTTGGCTAGTGGAGCATTTGAAATGATCTTGATTTGACTAGTTCTGAGCAGTTTCTGGTGGAGAACTTCTGGGAGAAGCTGTAATTTGTTGACCTTGTTCCTTTAGGAGCTGGAACAACACTTTTAGGGACTTAGGATCCCTTGGTTTATGGACATTTCATGCCTATAGATGTAAGGCACAAAAATTTCTATAACAGTTGCCCCCTAAAGTATGAGGCCGTTTATCGGGTGAAATGCTTTATTAGGAGGATCCGAAATTCTTTCAATGCTGGGAGGAGACCTATAATAAGATACAATACAATACATTATCTTCATATTGTTTTCATGATCTAGCTGAGGCGGGCATTCCCATGCTCAGCTTTATAAATTCATTTTCATGTACATAGGACAGACAATCGTCTGATGGTATACTGATGATTCTGATGAAGTCATCATCCTTTTGGTAGGATGATTATCTGTGCTGCAAAGCTGTACATTTCAATGTCTTTATTTTTCCTGAATATATATTGCAGCCCGGATGGATGAAACTAGATCTGGGGTCTTCAATCTCGTCCAATCTTCACTCGAAGTACAAGTCGATCCATGTGAGAAATGTTTTGAAGTCGAACATGGATAGACATCGCTTGATTACCAGTCAATGATGTAAACTGTTAATAAGCGGGAGAGGAATCAACAATAATGATAATGACCCTCAAGGTACTGCAGTACAATTCACGTAGTGTGAATAAAGGACTTGGCGTCGAACACCACGCAAAATCTTTCGGTCGAGGGTCATTGATGTATACCTGTCGCCGAAAGTGAGAAACTTGCCATTGGGGCATGCAAGCTTCAAAGTACTGAATGGGGTGTTCCTAGATCAACTTCTTAGATAATGAGCTGATGTCGACAAGAAGCGATCCGTCAAAGGAGGGCCTTAATGAATCCCACACCAATGACACGGAACGGAGCAAATGGTTTTGATGGAGGTGAAAACGATCTGATCATATATGGTTCAGGGTGGCGGTCATGAAAGAATGAAATATAATGTATGGTAGTGGATGGGACACGGGTGACTTCTCTGGATGACTTCTCTTGAACATGTCGGCGACACTTATGTGATGGATCGGTAGAATTTACCCCAAATGTGGATGGTATGGCGTGACCATGGTGATGTGACCGGTGAATGAAACAACCCAACCCGACTCTGGCACGGAGTGGAAGTTTCATGTTCAAGAGCGACTTGCTACCAACAAAGTTTCTTTGAGTTTTCTTCCCAATTTTTCCCTAGTCATTGCTGACCACTACCTCTTTATTTTTGTCAAGCTTGAGGAGGATAACATATGCGTGTTCTATAATTTTCCCTTCGGGCAAACCCATCGCTATGTTTTAACGAGCCTAGCGATAGTGAAACTGGTTCTTGCCTAAAGACAAGTTTGTCACTATTAATCTTTTTAACGAGTCTAACGACAAATATAACTCGGTCCTTTTCATTTTTATAGAGTCTGAAAAGGTACGTAAAGGTAACTCCGAAGTTCCTTTTTCGTCATCTAATCCCTTAATTCCGAAAAGGTATAAAACAATACAGAAGGGATGAGTTTTCGATAGTTTTAACGAGCTGAACAAAACAAGCGCTCGATTTTTTTGTGCAATAATCCCTCAGGTCCAAAAAGATTAAAATCTAGAGGGATAGCACTTCCGGTCGCTTTAACGAGCTGGAAGGCCAAAACTCAGCAATCTTTTCATATTTTACGAGTCAGATGAAAAGAGCTTAAAGAAGACTCATCTTTTGAGGAACGAGTGATAAAATGGGTAGCAGCTGATTCCACGTAAGGTTTGGAATTTTCCAATCACGGCAGTGTCACAAGGATGGCTAGTGAAATCACTCTTCACAGCTGTTCCTCAAAACGGGTAAACAATCAAATGGAGGTGAATGATCGGCCAATGGAAAAGTGGAGGTGACGGTGCAAACACGACCAAGGTTTTAATGGCTGAAGATGCTTCATTCACGGTGGTTATTTACTGGGGGGAAATAGTTCATTTTTTAACGAGCTTAAACACGGGTGGAAACATTTTCTCGGTCTTATGTTTATTTTTTAACGAGCTTGAACTATGTGCTAAAACTGCTCGATTAATCTAGTCATATGATAAGAACGTCTCATATAAAATGGCAACTTTTAGATTTTTGCCCCACATCCTTTCTTTATGCAAGTTTGGAAACGACTAATCCAAAAAACAGATAAATAATCGCTCTTTGCTTGCACTCCAAAAGGTTTGCATGCCCCCAGGTATAAAACAGAGTTTCGAGGTCTCCCTCTATTCGAGCTGACAAAACATTTGTTTTATCAGGAAGGGTCACCCTTTATTCGAGCTGACAAAACATTCGTTTTATCAGGAAGGGTACTACCTCTTACAAGTTACCCAAAGATTGTTTTATTTACGGTGTAAACAAAACACTTCTCTGGCGATGTCTACCAAGATAAACAAAGGTGAGTGGCAGTGCTCGCCAACTCACATAACTTTGACAAGAGAATCTTATTCTAGAATAACCCCTCTTCCAATCACGGACGGGGTACAGACTAGTCATATTCTCCCGTGGAAACCTACCCTATATCTGAAGTTTTCCTGCTGAAGCAGACCAGGACGCATGCCCCCTGGGTTTAAGTCATATCCCTCCGAATTACTCGCGCTCATCGGGAGGACGGACTGGGGATTGAGACATTTCTTGCGTGAAGAGACCATTCAGGGATGGTATATGACTATTTTCTATGCGTGATCCAGGAAATGAAAGCTGGTCCACGAGCTTGACCACTCTTCCTTCGTCCTGAAAACACATTACTCTAAAGAGTGAGGAGACAATGGCTCCCATGCAATAAATATAGTCTCGTCCAAGGAGTAGGTTATAATCCAAGGGTCCTTGAACGACCATGACGTTCATGTGAACTGTCTTCCCTCTCAATGTTATGGGCACATCGGGAAGGATCCCTAAAGGTCGACTGGTTCCTTTATCAAAGCCTGTCAAATTTCTCATTTCAGGCAACAGCGATGGCGAACCAAGCGCTTTCCAAGAAATAGAGGATACTCACAGAAGCCCCCTCGTCAATGATGGTACCAGCCATGACCATTCTATATATTTGAATGATAATTCAGCAATGGTATGCTTGCTGGCAAACGGGGTCTGCCTAGTTGATTCCAGTCGAAGGATACAACTAGGTTGCTTGGAGGTGGGACCGAGTAGACGGCTGAGTATGGCTCTGACGAACTTCCTTCCTGTGGTAAAGGAATAAGTGTATTTCCCCCATGTTCGTCGGAGTCTGTGTTGATGAAGAGAATTTGGACGGTGTCATCCTTGTTCTCTTTAGTGACTGTATCATCCGAAGATAAAACCTCTGAAGGCAACACCGGGTCAACTGCCGCCTTGACCTTTTGACTTTCGTCTGATATGGATTCAGTTGGTTTATCTTCAATGATAGACGCTTCAGCCAACCACTTGAGAGGGCCAGCTGGGTTCTCAACTAGTGACGGACTCGGCAAGAGTCTTTTATATCCAGGAGGAAGTCGTAATGGTGAAACCGGACGATCATCCAAAACTCTTTTAGCTTCGTCTAAGAAGGGACAACGGTGGAGGGCATGGTTGCCTTCGCACAGTTTACAGGGAAATCTAGCTTTCCCTTTTTGTCCTGGGGCTTCACTTTCACTAGTTGACGGTGTGCTTTCAACATGATCACCAGAGGTTGATGACACTAGATTGTGCAAACGGGGAGACCAGTCCCTTAGTATCCGGGGGATGTAAGGACAATCTCTGTGAAAGTGGTCTCCTCTGCAAATGACACATGGCGATTTAGGCCTGGTCGGTGCTGTGTGTGGATTTTCGTTAGACGACACTCGTTTTCCCCCATTCGCCTTTGGCTCCTTCTTCTTTTTCTCTTTCTTCTTCTTTGCCTTCTTCTCCTTAGGAACTTGGCTTTTAGCTTTACCAGTCCCACTAAGCAAAGAGGAAGGAGGAGAGGAAGAATTAGAGGAAGTAGAAGGCTGGTGGGTAACTCTGGACTCGTCTAAATGCTGATTCGATTGTTCAGGAATAGTGGTGTTCTGAACGACATTGGTTGAGAAGAGCCATACTGGAAAGCCAATTGTCAGTCCTAGAAGTGACAATGTGGCCATATGGGGCGCACCAACATCTCCCCAAGAGGAGAAGGGACTAGGATTTCCACCAAGGGGAATTACTTGGTTGGTAGGCTCCATTTTCTCAACCTAAAGATCAACGCAGGAAAAGGGTATGAATATTCCATTTAAAATAAATTTTAACACGCTTTGACACAACTTGTTTTTTCAGTTTTTAAGAGTCAATAAAAAACAAAAGATGACTCTAGTCTCCTTCGATTTTTAATGAGCCTGAAGTGACAAGTGCTCAGATGGACCTTTTTCGTTAAGGAGTCTGAAAAGGAATGAAAGGGACTGCTCTGGAGGTCTAGGTAGAGGGAGTACCAAACCAATCGCAAAACTGCAGAATACTTTTTACGGTACGGCAGTCAATCTTCCCGAATGCTGTGTTCGGTGCATTGCGATTAGTAGGGCAGCTGACACGGCTTCCTATGGATAAAGGATTTATGCCTATAGGGGTCTCCCAATATATACTCGACGGTACGTGGGAGCACAAATCCGTACTAGCACTTATCGTCTCAAAGTGGAGGAATCACCCAACCATCAGTGAGGACAACAATTACCAGGCTTTACGACGCCGGAATACGTCTGTAGCCTAGACCTCGAAATGTTGTGCGTTAAGTTACAAAGCGTTGTTAAGTTCATTGAATTTATTTTAGGTTGATCTTTCTTATGAAGTTTGCCTTTTGGGTTCACCACGAGATGTAGATGTAATTCCTAAAATGCAATCTAAAGATGATAAGCAAGCTTTTATCTCTTTTCAGCAATGAAAATCCTAGCTACAAAGGGAAAAGAAAGACACAATCTTTTCTCAAAGAGCAAAGAGCACACTGTAGATGTACTTTTCCTAAATCAAGCCAAACAGAGTGTCAATATGCAAATGCACATGTGCATGTATTTTTTCTTCACTTTCTTAATATTGATGCCTAAAAAGAAAGTTGTTGTACAAATTTGAATTTGCTTTCAAGTCAAAAACACAAACAAGCTTCTTTTCGAAATCAAAAGGTAGAGACGATTATGACACTTTATGATTTTGAAGTAAGCACTTGTTTCGACACTAGAAATTCACAAATTCAAGCCAAAGGCAAAAGTAAAAGCATAATCGACTGTCAACAACAAATAAACTTTCTCCTAAGATCAAAATCGACACTTATGACAGATCTAAATCCAAGGACGACAGTATGACTATTCTACTTTTGCAATGGGAAACTGTAAATGACGTAACAAACACACAAAAACAAATACAGTTTATTTTATTCAACTGAGGCGGAATTAAGGCAAATAAAAGGGGCTTTTAAACAGACACACACACTGATCACAGGCTGCAAAAATAAGAGGCAAAACTGGAAAAAATGACCAAAGAACCTCAACTACACAGGGCTAAGCTGATCAGCGCACCTGTTACACAGAGAAACTGGATTGCAACGTAAGTAGCCCTCTCGAGAACTGCGTTGAAATGCAGAGTCTCTTCACAGAGCCTGCGCTGGGGCAAAAACGAGATTTCTCTCCAGGTTCTGGGTCACGGTTTGCAGTTTAATCTATGGTTTTTGGCCGGGTAAAAGCGATCAGTAATGCACAATCAGAGGGTTGATTTAAAAGAGGTTTAAGAGCTATCACAAAGGGTAATCAGATCATTTGTGAATCAGCTGTTCAGATCATAAATAGATCCAGTGAATAGACTAGAGTAGCAGATGTCTACTTTGCATTTGTAAATGGCAAATGCAGTTCGATTTGCTACTTCTAAGTTTATGAGATGAACAACAATAGAAACACAAACAAACTAACTAGACACGATCCCCAGCGGAGTCGCCATTTTGTTATCAGGAAAAGTGTCTATTCAGAACGACTCTATCCCACTGGGTTGTGACAGAGACCTCAGAAACAAACAAGGAAAACTACTCTTGTATTCTCCTTTATGAACTGTAAATGAAGAGGAATAGGATGAACCAACCTGTGTCTTGCGCTAGTCCTTTGATCCAATCTCTCTTCTCTTTGACAGCTTCCTGCTACCTGCTACCTCACTTGCCCAGCGTCACCAAGTTCCTGCAAGATCACGGAAGAAGGAAACTACACAAAGACATGGATTTATGTTCATAAAAAGCTTAGGATCAGATTTAAGCTAAACATACAAATATAACACACATCAATGATATACAAGCATGTAGGAGAAACTCAAATAGTTTTATTGATAAAACAAGAAGATCCAGGAGGAGTTACAACCGATGATTCCTGATCCAGCATCAACCTCCCAGCATGGAATCCCCTCTTCACCTCCAACAAAGCATAAATCACCCAATACTCTGATATCTATCTCAAAACCAACAACAATTCTCTGCAATGTACAAAATTCCAGCCTCTAGATCTCTTGGTGAGGGATCCATATATAGATGTATGCAAAGAGGATGAGTCAGCTCATGAATTGATTAGTGGCCTCTCTCTATCAATTCTTGCTTCCACTTGGAGACTGAGAGCCTCTTAGTCATCACTGGTCGAATTCAGTAAGGCAAGTGTCATTGGAGAAGATTCTGGAAGCTTCCATTGTCTCTCCACCTCGTGGAATGACTCTGCCACTTGTCATTTCCCGCCCAACGCACCCTGGTAGTGCATTCAAGTGTGTTTCAACGCACCTAGCCAGTGTATTTGGGTGCTTTGCAACGCAACTAGCTAGTGGAGCAGCTGAAATGATCCTGATTTGACTAGTTCTGAGCAGTTTCTGGTGGAGAACTTCTGGGAGAAGCTGTAATTTTTTGACCTTGTTTCTTTAGGAGCTGGAACAACACTTTTAGGGTCTTAGGATCCCTTGGTTTATGGACATTTCATGTTTGTAGCTGTAAGGCACAAAAATGTCTATAACACCCAGTAAACTCTCCAAGAAAATTTATCATTATTTTTATATTAGATATACTAATTAAAGAAAGAGATTTCTTAGAAAAGTCCTCTATTATGCAATAGGGGTTATGATCTCGTTTTGTGATCTTGGTGATGTTTTGTTAGTAATTTAATAAAACATTTTACATATAAAATCTTAATTTTAATGATTTTCAATTAATTTAAGAGTTTTGAATATTAAATTTTAGCGTAAGGAAATTCTATCGCATGCCGAAGCCCATACATGTCATAAATTACTTTCATGTCGATGCATTTCTTTTGGCAAAACCCTTGAATGGATACGGGTTTGTTGTTGTGGTCGACGAATACCTCGAGTCCGTATTTTTACAGAGTTTGGTAATTTAAGCTATTACATGATATGCATTAGTGTGATGAATTTTATTTATGCAGATATTATAGAGTTTCCCTCGTTACATTTTATATGCAATTTGATCCATTTACACAACCACTTTTATCTTTTATATCCAAATTGGTCCACTTAAATACCTACTTATAGCATTTATGTTGAGATAGACGTTGGTTACGCTAAATAATATTAGTTTTATTAAGTTAAATTGTTAGTCTTTGCCTTTTATTTATGCAGAATTTTCATTATGCATTATCTTCACATGATGGCAAATTTTCACTTATTTTCTCATGAAAGAAAAAGTGAGAAGAATATTTGTCTTTGGTGTTGATAAAAAAGGTATTGGAGAACAAACCCAGTACCCCATGCCATTTAGTCATTCGGGTGGACGCCCTCACATGCCCTTGTCCATTCGCCTTCGAACGACCTCGCCTATTCAGTTCTTCAGGAGGATGCCTTCACATGCCCTCATCTAAATGCCTTTGAACGATCATTCAGACAGAAGTTGTCAGACGCCCTCACCGGTTTGGTTGTTCAGGCTGATTTCCTCACACGCCCTCACTCGAACACCTTCGCACGACCTATAACTATGTTTTCTGTGTTTTCTTCGGCTCCATGCTACGGCCTGAGAGTCTGCCTGCTCTTCACCTAATTTTAGAATCTCCAAGTAGCTCGCCCTCCTAGCTTGCATAAATACTTGGAAGCTTTACTTGATTGATTTTTGCCACGATTCCAATGCTTTACTTATATGCCAGTTGGCCCATCGGTTGGGGCATTGGCTCACCAAGTCGATGCTTTACTTTATATATCATTCGATGAGTCGCCGCATAGTGCTGTAAAATCGCAGAGTGTCTAATCCGGATGATCACACATCTCCTATGCAGTCTGAGGAACGATTGATCATGTCTAACATGTGCAAGCATCCAAAATCATTAGCTGATGCTACCAAAGAATATGTCGAGGCGACTAGCTCGAGTGTTCGCTTCTTGATAGCTGAGAATAAGCGAATGGCTAAGGAGTTACAGACGACCAAGCAGGGAGGAGAGCTAGTTAGAACATCTGCCCTAGCAGAGTTGAACAAGGCAATACGAGATGAAGTATTGTCCCTTGAGACAGTCATGCGAGCATTGTATTCCAAGTTTGGTACTATGCACAAGGTAGTTTTCCATCTTAACGGTTGGTAGAAATGATGTACAAGGAAAGCAGATATCTTGTCAAACATGCATATTGCTTTTGACCACATGCAAGCATGGACAATGAGATACAAGGGAGCCCCATTACACTTGCGCAAGATGATGAATCCTAGAGTGGTTGAGCTGAAGGCACGCATCCAGAGTCAAATCCAGAACTATGAAAAGCTCCCACATCTCATCACTATTTTACAAGCTTTCCATGCACGGAGAATGGATGTGTGCACGCATATGTGATCCCATATATTGGGACACTCATCGAGGCAAAGAAAAAGGCACAAGTCTGACTGGAGCTTGAATCATACTTTGACGAGTTGATGTGCATAGCCACTAATGCAGACTTAGTGATCAATGCAGACACCATGCATAAATATGTCGTTTTTTCAACCGCACTCATGAAACTAATGCACATGTTATCAGATGAGTTGGATATAGGAACTATAACAATGTACCTAGATGCTACAGAGACAAGAGTTCATTTCCAAAAATATGTCACCATAGAGTACACAGACACCATCACGGACTACCGAGCTTGGCATAAGTTTGCTACTATTGACCACTGTGAGCATGCCAAAGAGTTGGTCTTCCCACAGTTGTCTAAGCCATAGTGTTGTCTTGTATAGCTTGCTCAAGCCTATTTTGGCTCACATGGGTGCATGTGTAGATTTTATGTAATGTCTTGTGAAGTGGAAGTTCAAGTGTCAATAGTTGGATGTAAAAGTCATAAAGTAAATGAAGAGTCATGACGCTAGATGAACAGTCCAAAGGGGAATGTCAAGGGCCACCCCACTCTTCTCTATATATAGTCTCTCATAACTCATTCTATAAGATTATGGTTAGACAAGCTTCTGATAGGAGTATCTTAGAGAAAGCTTAGAGAGTATTGTAATGAGCCTTGGCTTCTCCACTGTGCAGAGCTAGTATATCTCTTTGGAGGACTAGGCGGTAGTGACTGTAACGTTCGACTGTCTGAACCAGTGGTTGTTTATGGTTGTATTGCATGACTGGAATGTTCACTTATTAATATAACAGAGCTAGCACATTTCATGCATATGTCATATTGTATATCAACTATCTTGTTTACTCTAAATGATATATCTATCTGTTTGCTTATGCGTACATGTGTAGCTATTTTATGTATATGTATGTATGAATATTTTCTAAATGTGTTGTTGGTTTAGCCATCACTTTGGATTGCTAGCTTACTTTCCTTCTAGTTTTTGATGCATCTCTTCTCCTGTGTTGCCTTATTAACTTTGTTCTTTCATAGGTTTCCAAGGGGTGCACTCACCTCACCCTATGTGTGTTAGAACCACTCATGCACCTTCCTTGACTTGTTGCATATGTCACACCCTTGCTACGAACATGAACATCTTACTTGGATCTACACATAATTGTGGCCAAGGTGGTACCGTGTGACCAACTACTGGGACTCCTACACCAAACGGTCTGAGGTCTAGTTGGGAGTTCTCACTAGGGAGATCCCCTGACATGTTGGGAGGTCCAGCACCGTCAACAGGTCCACAAAGTAGGAAAAAACCTTAGTCTGTAATCCAATATCCATAATTTCAATGGAATAAAGATGATGGCCAAGGCCATTAAATTAAATCTATAATAAAATATACCATTTTGAATCATCTCAAAGATGAGAAGATCAAAGATCCAAGTTTTTTATCTTGTTTATTAGAATGTTATCGCAATTGACCAAAATTGACAATCCCATAAAAATTTTCCATTCTATCATAGAACCAAAATAAGTAAGAAACATAGGGCAATGAATGTGAACTATAGCAATATCCTGATACAAATATTGATACGATATGAGTCCACATAAATTCTTCTACAAATCTTCTGAATTTGAAGTGAGAATTCAAAACAATGTTTCTGTGTCAAATTTCAAGGCAATTTCCATTCATGTTGGATCCAATTATTTCTCAATGACCAGACATAGATCATTTTTTTCATGCAGACATAATATATCCTTGGCCGTATTCCAAATTCTCTAAAAATCCATGTGATTTTCCTCATTAGCTTCAATCGAATTCATAAGATTTGGAAATGGGACACATGTAAAAATTGGAATTTATAAATAACTAAAATGTGAAACCATCTCCAACTTTGTTCACTATTAATCAATGTTTTTTACAAGCCCAAAATATTGGGTGTCTAGCACATGTAAAAATATTGTGGTATGAGTAGAGTGACTAGAAAGGATTCAGGCAAGGACCTTGTTAATGGTTATTATGGTTCGTTGAAGTTGTTCAGACCAAGTTTTTGAAACAATCATTTGACATTTTTACTTTATATTATCTTGTCTTCAAAGCATCATCTTCAAATATATCCTTTTGGTGCCATTAAGAGACTTTGAGTTCGTGCATATGGAATTCTTGGACATTCAAACACTTATTCTCTTGAAATGGAACATGACTTTTATTCTCGATATGAATAATTCAACTTCATTGAGGTTTATTTCCACAAAATGATGCATACTAATCAGTTTGTATTAGGTTTCATCTCCTATACTACATCTTACCTTCGGCTTTAGGCCCTTAGTTATTATTGTACTTCATTTACTTTGTATTTGGAGAAATATATCATATATGGTTGAAAGAAGGTTTTTTTTAACACAAGAATTTATATACGATGTTTTGTAGGTTGGCACACTCAAAGTTATCAATCATTTTTGATGAGAAGGTTCTTCAATTTACACGAGGGTGACTAAAATACATGATTTAGTCTTTCTTCATGTTGGAGTGCACCATCGATGTCACAGGGATAAAAATACATGCGCATTAGGATTATTAAAGAAGACGACTTGGAAATTTTTTTATCAATCAATTTTTTTGTGGGTGATATGATGTAGTAAAAATGCACAGGGGAGGGTTAACTTGTATCATGTTATTTAAGGGTTACTTTCTGTCATCTCTTGTATTAATCCTTAGTTATATATCAAATAATAATCTATTCTAACAAGGGGCATTATTTGTAAACATGGTTGGCTTCGAGGCAGCATCGACATCTAAATGATATCCCTTGATAATCGAATATTTGGTTGCGCACATATCCTAGATAGTGGAGTATCATAATTTCCACCAATCCATCCCTGGTGTTGAGATAGAAAAGGACCATGGCATAATACATTTCCCTCGTTTCCAAGTATGATCTGTCGAAGTCAAGATAATTCACAAGTTCATCCCTATACATCGAAAGACATCTTCCATCCAACGTTGAAGGGGGAGGCTTGGGAACCTCAACCATATTGGCTTTGCACCTGGCTATTCTTGCTCAAGGTTAAAGAAGGGATTCCACCTTCTCAAATACATAGCGGACATTTATTTGTTCCAGTAATGCGAGAAAACCTAGTTTGCATGCTCCTCTTTACTAAATTTGAAATAAAAGCATCTTGTGGTCATGGTGCATACAGGTGGAAGCACATCTAGAATGTGTCCCAAATTCTCATACACCCACCTCCTTAGACGTACTGTAGACTAGTGCCTACCTCTAATTCTCCTTACCAAAACCATTTCTATTGTAGACATAACTTCATCTAATCTGATACCCTCCCCAAGTACTAATGCTTGGTTCCTCTCTTTTACCTTAGGGAATTTTATCTTCCTTGCCTTCTTCTTTTAGCCTACTACAGAAGCTTCTTCAGAGGGTGTCGTTGTATTTTGAGGATGTACCCTTGGTGGATCTTCGGTGCAAGGAATACCCATGTTTGGTGATCTGCCTTCATGCCCTACATCATGAACAAAACAATAGGGTGAGTTTAATGAGCCAACACTGAAATTGTAAGATATTTTAGCCTTCCCTTGCTGAGCTGTCAGTAGGTCTTCCACATGACCAACCATGTTCCCCACAAGGGCCCCCGAAAATGCCCCCGAAATATTAAATTCTCACGAAAATACCACTATGTTTTCCCGAAGGCTCTAAAAATTAGATTCAATGCTGACAGGTTTGAAAGTTTTTAATGCACTACTGTAGTTTAACTAGGACTCGATGAAATATAGGGCCTCAATTCGGAAACATGGTGAAAGAGATAGTTGTTCAGCCAAATCCATTGATATTTTTGTCAGGATCTCAGATGACGCCTCCTTATGTTGCAGGGAGGATGCAGACTCATCGATTCTAGAATATTTTGAGGAAAAGGGAATTCCTTCCATGATATTTTCCAGTGATGCAAAAAATTTCAAGTTTGGTGAGCCAGGTCTCCCTTCGTTCTCTATTATAAGCTACTAAGGTGGAGGGCTTGTCTTGGTGGAGATATTCTTTGTCGGGTCTTCCAAGTAATCTATCAATTCCTCCTCCATAACTATATCTTCTAAACACTATCAAGCCTTTCAAGGGAGTAAAAAATAAAACTGTCACTGAAAAATACCTTAACCTATGGACACAAAACAAACCCTAACACTGACCTAACTGTAGTGCATGCCATTAACTCCTTGATCCATTAGGGAAGATTGTCGATCGGGGCTTCTAGATGAAACCACCTAAAGAGGTCGAACATCATTCCAACACTTATCTTATTCTCATTGTGGAAATAGTCATGGTGAAGTGCACCAGAGTACCTCAAAATATGTCAGGGAAGATCGTAGACTGATTTCTTTATATGCATGAATAGATCTATTTTCATCACTTGCAAGAAAACGATAACCCTATCTAAAACCTATGATTTCAGTAGTCGCAATGATGCTAATCGAAGAACCTGAGATATTTAAAACAATAATTTAAGATGAAATAATAATTTTATCTTAAAATTATCATTTTTGTCTTAATTCTTTTTCCTCTTAAAATTTTATTTTATCTTAAGCCCCTTTTTTCAAATCCACTTGTCTTTAGTGCTTTTCAAAGCCCCTTTTTCTTAAAATTTTATAATTTTGTCATATACCCCCCACTCTACTTGTCTTTAGCCTGCCTATGCAAGTTTGAGTCTTCCATTTTGTGTGGTCTAGGGTTCTGAGAAGTTTTGGGTTCCTCTTCTCTATCTCACATTAGAAATGTTCCACATCGTGCCACCCATGATCCCTCTAATGTAGTAGCCAAGAGTTGTCATGACAAGAGGAAGCTCTGCATGAAGCCACCCCTGAGCACTATGCAATGAAAATGATCCACATCAATCCACCCCAAAGCATTGTGATACAAAGTTTGAGAGGTGCCATGGCAAGAGCACTCTGCAATGAAATTGCTCCATATCGAGCCACCCTTGAGCACTCTGATACAGCATCCAAGAGGCGTGGGGTAAGAGGAAGCTCTTCTTCGAGCCACCCTTAAGAACTCTACAATGTAACCACACCTCAAGTGCTTATGGTATCTCTAGTCAGCTTCTATTGCCCGGGTATGTTCAACAAGCTATCTGGATAAGGGGAAGTGGGTAGGAGAGAAACTTCATAGCCTTGATGCCCATGTGGGAATCCTTTTTTTAAATAAAAAATTTAGGGTATTAATTTTTACGAGTCTTTGGGCTAAAAATATGTACTGAATGTGTCTTCCCTAGGAGGTGGAGCTCTAGAGTACCCCTAACAAGCAGTATGATGTAGAGCGTAGAAATAATCCACAGAGAAATTGGTATCAAGGATTGTGGGTTGGTTATGCCTTAGCACACTGGTTGGGATTAACAAGTGAGGCAACCGCTACTTCACCAGAACAATGAATGTTGATGGAGCTTGTAATTACTATTTTTCCTCTCTTTATATTAATTCTTAGCTATAATAATCTTATTCATATGAAATTCATGTATATTGGGTTCAGGAAAAAAAAATATTGTATGGAATTAATGAGAGACTAAAATTTGAACACATGCTTTGCAAAATTAATATTTCTTGGATAACTTCAATTAGGAAAACAAGTGCCACAAGCTAAATATCGTTGTTTAATTTGAAGTTTCATGGTTTCGCCCTGGTTCTTGTGTCATAAAAGGAATAATATTGATGTACATTGAACAGGGACCTAATATAGGGTTTCATTATATTTTGTTGGGAGCAACTTAGCCTCCGAAAATGGTAACCTAATATCTACCTATACATGGGAAAATACAACATTTTATGATTTAGCTATCAAAGGTTAAGGCTTATACTTGAATCCATGTGTTCACCTTATCTTTGCATAGGAGTCCCTCTACCAAAATATTTCTTCCATTCCTACTCCTAAAAAAAAGGAAAATTATCATCATGTGGTGGTAGTGGAAACATGGCATGCTAATGCAATGTTGGTGGAGAATTCTTCTAAGATTCACACGGAAAATCATCTGTTAGGGTTGACACCTTTTGTTCTAGAGTTCAGGCTTCTATGATCCATATCAAGTTTGTGAGAGATTTTTCGGCGAAAATCACATGGAATACCATTTGTCGACGCGTTTCGAACCAACTAGTGTGGTTCATCGTCAGGACAATGAACCACACTAGTTGGTTCGAAACGCGTCGACAAATGGTATTCCATGTGATTTTCGCCGAAAAATATCTCACAAACTTTTTGTTCTATAAATAAGCCTTTCAACCCTATAGATCATCATGCTAAGATTAAGTGAAAGTCTAAAACTACTAAGAATTCCAAGAAGCCTAAGTAGTTAATTTCTCCAGGAAAAAAGCTCACAAAAATTCTAAGTTCTCCCTTTATGGCTGAAATCGTTCATCACCTCCTCATGTAAGAGACTCCAATTCATATGATTCGTTTGCAATAAAACCATCCTTTGATTATTCATATTATTATTTAGGCGAATCTAGGCCATGTTTCTATAAAACATCTGATGGGTACTCGAACAAAAGGAGTGGGATGGGTGAAAAGTCCATCACATTCTGCCCAATAAGTGAAAGTGTAGATTGAGACATCCACCCATATGGGGAGTAGTTTCTCCACAAAATGGAAAATCTAGTCCCAAATCCAAATCCTCGTAGTTATCCACATATATATCTGTCTAAAGGTACCTACAAGCTCTTGCTCCTTGAGAAGAACAACCATGTTGTAACATAGCTCACCTACTTGGCATATAGATCAACTGAGAAAGTTTGATAGGAGGAGTTTGAATTTCTTGTTTCATTTTATGTTGGAATCAATTCATTAGTAAAATAATTATCTTTAAAAAAAATTGAAGTATGTTTACTAGGATGGCCAGTAAATAAAAAATTCAGAAATTCTATAAATAAGCACTTGTGACCACATGCTCTTGGTTTTCCCCAACATGGATAGAAGTTAATTCAAGGGTTAATAGCCTTATTAAACCATGCAAGCCTCAAGAAAATAAATTATAAAGTTATAAGTTCTATGGATTGGGGCATTGTATAAAATTGTGGTCTGTAAGGAATCCATAGATATTCCATAAGACCTATAATATCTATTGCTTGTTATCATGTTTTAATATTAACTAGGTCAACCAATATTTAAGTAATCCAATGTGTACATAAATAATGTTGTATCAATAATTACACATCATTAGTATGCACATCCATGGGCGTGTGGATGATTAATTTATTATTGGACATAATCCATAATCTTCTTTTAGTATTAACTAGGTCATTCAAGATTTAAGTAATCCAATGTGTACAGAAAGAATGTTGTAACAATAATTACACATCATTATTATGCACATCCATTACTGCGTGGATCATTAATTTGTTATTGGACGGAATCCATAATACTTGAAGCAAATTTAGCTGTTATGTTAAGAACATTGTCTAGAAACATTAATACATTTGCGATACAATTTCTAAAGCTTTGTTATCATCATTAAGAAAATTAACTTGGGTATTGTCCTTATGAACTAGAAATAGAGAAACTACATGTGAGCTTCCCAAGATTGAATGGTTCTTTAGTGATCTGCTTGAAATTAAAATACACACCTCCAAGAAGTCATCCTAATGGTTACTCATACCTCTAACATTCTTGTGAACTCCATGAATTCTTGACATCATACTAAAACAGGTTGGTATCATGCATAATGAAAGATAAATTATACATGTATGCATGATTATGTGCATTGAAATGCTAAATCATCTCACGAAGACACATGAAATACATAAGTAAGTCAATTTCTACACTACTTTAATAAGAAGAAAGCACCCTCCATGTGGACAAAATTTGGAATCCAACTACAAGGTATGTGTTTCAAATTTTGAAGGAGGCTAAGGCAATAGACTAATTATTAAGTAGCACATTAATACATAGAACATTCATACAATTATGGCATACTATAAGACATTCTATGCATAACAATATAATCACCAAAGTGACATTAGGGGTCGTTAATCAGTACAAAAAGGAATTCACTTATGCTCTACATTTAATCATAGCATCAAACATTGAACAATAGCCCCTATATAGGGAAAACCTAGGAAAATGTGCATCCAAATAATACTGAACTATTATGCAACTGCCACAGGAATTGCATGCAACCCTTAGTGGTACTTACAGATATAGCATTAAAAAAAAGAACAACTTTTTGTCCAAAAATAATTGATGTATACCAACATATGGCTTATATACATTGAGACTTTGTAATGAGGGTGAAATAGTAGCATCCCATGTGAAATTCTCATTCCAGCATTAATCCATCAGTAGTTTATATATAGTTCATTAACACTGTGCTGATACAAGTTGATGACTTCATAATTTTAAGCCTACAAAGATCACTTGCTATCTTACTGTCTGCATGAAAAATTTAAATTAGAACCACAAAAGTCAATCTAGAAAGAGTCCATTGTATATAGGAAGATTACTATTTGAACTCTTTAAAAGAACACATGTCACCATAGTTACCAATTACTGGTAATAGAATTAAATCCCGTCACAACCAGTGCACATAACCAATGCATTTACTTAAAAAAAAATCTTAGTGTTTTTCAATAATCACATACATTCATTTACATTACTAGCAATTAATGACCATGCATTCAAAATATTTTCATTCAAACATACATATATGGCATTTTTAGTAACTTTAACAATGATTATATATGTGTGAAGTGATCAAATAATTATCCCATGATTGAACCATCAACACGACTTCTACCTATGTGTAAGAAGTCTAGGGTCATTACACATGTATTCAAAACAACAACAAAGGACATAATCATGAAGCATCACAAACGAAATGGAATTATGGAACTTGCTGTAACAAGGAATCTTGAAAAAAAGGCAAAGAGGAGGAAAAGGATGTTTCCAATTGTTCAAGTTTTGACCTATTTGAACTAGAAAAATTGGTAGATTTCAATATCAATATCTACAAAATATTCTCACCAGATGGCTATATGGGATCCTTGTACGATAGTATTCTAAAAAATGAAATCAAGATGAAGATGATAATTTGATGCGACAAAATAAACTTCCCATAAATGCAAACATAATATTAGATCTAGATAGTATATTAAATATTGTAATATGTAAAACAGGAAAAGAAAAAGGTTTAGGAACGAGTGATGATATTATTCGTCACATGCAAGAGTAGTTTAAGGAGAAAGATCGCAAGTCTAAGTAAGTGAATTTAAAACATGTCATGATGCAATTATCTATTGTAGATTCAGTCTTATGAATAAAATGTAACAAAAATTTTGTTGTGGGAGCTACAAGTTTGTGTATTATGTTGCTATAGATGTGGTAATCTTAAGATTCATAGGGGAGGTTTCCTAGTTTCCAATGCTAGAAACATTCAGGTTTCCATAATTCAATTCATGTTATCACTATTATTTGTATGCAAGAACATCGAGATGTTTTTGTTACTTCTTTGGAAAATTTCACATATCGGCACTCTGCTGCTGACGTCAAGCAGAAAAATATCAATGCAATCGAGGTTAATGGCACTCCTCTACTTTATCTCCTTATCTTTGGAAATCATGACTCTTATTTTAGAAAGGAGTTTGGAATGGAGAGAAAGGTTGAATATGATCTTAAGGTGTTTAGGGAAATTCATGCATGACATGGAAAAAATATTTGAGACTCATGCATTCATGCAAAGTAGTCAATTTCTAAAATGATTTTAGTGTAGATGAGATAAAATGAAGCATACAAAAATTCATATAGTTTTTTGATAAGCATTGTTGGTTTATATATGCAAATGTATGGATTTGACTTAACTAACTATCTTACAAATTAAGTATGATTTATTGTTTTATAAATGCAAATATATGGACTCAGCTTGATGAATTGCAAATGAATTATGTTTTTTGGTTTATAGATGAAAATGTATGGATTTGGCTTGATAAATTGTCTTAGAAATTAAATATGCTAATCACTATGCACCTTTTGCTTCTACTAGTGTGTATGCAATAATATATGTTCCACTCTATCGATGTGAATGATAAGCACTTTCAACACTTAAAGGCACATATACACTTCATACAATCATCAAACAAATCCACAATGATTTAGAAATAATACTTACTTGGTAAACCGATGCTCATCCATGAGACCCTTATTTATATAAGGGAAAACAAGCACTTTACTTCTCTAAGGTTAAAACTTAATATCCACCAAAGTCCCCTAAAAACATAATTATCCATGATACATGTTGGATGGGATATACAAATATATTCTAGTCTTCTACTTGATATGGGGATCCTCTGCCATTCTTTCTTTTGAGAGGTTGCCTAAGAGCCTAGGTTGTAGAACTATGACCTGTAAAGTCAGAATTATGCTCATGTTCACAAGGAATTATTGTCATTGACACAACTCCATTACAACTGAGAATTCTTGGTGTCCCTACCCGAGATATTTCTTGGTGTACCATGTTGGAGCATTGGAGGGAAGTGGGATGACCCTAGGCATTGTATGGAAGAGAAGGCTATCCCATTCCTTGGGTTGTGCAGGTTGAGGGGATAGAGATATGGTGGGTTAGAATTGTTGTAGGATTTAACATACTGTGAGTTTTTGGGAAATTGGGCCATGTGAGAGCACTATAGGTAGCCATAGGATAAATTTGTCTTTGTGGACTGACCATCCCATTTAGGGTAGCCTTGTTAGAAAGAGAGTATGGGAAACAGAGAGCTTATGTTTGGGTGAAACATCCTTCATGTTTCATCTGCAGTGTTTGAGGCTTGACAAAGCGAGATTTCAACATAGGAAATTGAGAGAGGGTGATTTCAGTAGCGGGGATTCAAACAAGGGTGGTTCAACAAGAGAGGATTCATATTAAAAGGATTCCATGACCATACTTGTTATTTTGTGGTGTTTTGGGATGCAACAACTTTAGTTTTTGACTGTTTTGTGGTGTTTTTGGGTAGCTACAACCATCATTGAGTTTCGATTTTTCAAAATAATTTTCCATGTTTCCTAATTTTTCAGGGGTCAAGTTTCCAGCATGTTTACTTTTCGGGTACCTATTTATGATGAATCCAAATGATTTTTATGTTATTCTTTGAAGGATGTTTTGTTTACAAGAGTAATGTATGCATATATAACATTGAATGTTTAATTTACATTTTCATATGCCTCTTGTTGTTTGGTCAGGAAAAAGGGTATGTTTTCTCTTTGTAAATAACTTTATTCAGCATTTATCATCACATGATTATGTTTGTTTATGAATCAAAGTAAAGGAAATAACAGCTAAAGTTGGGTAAAATTGCTAGGTAAATAATTATAT
Source organism: Pinus tabuliformis (assembly GCA_031772625.1). Classification (NCBI taxonomy): domain Eukaryota; kingdom Viridiplantae; phylum Streptophyta; class Pinopsida; order Pinales; family Pinaceae; genus Pinus; species Pinus tabuliformis. The sequence continues at coordinate 813,808,984 of CM062819.1, read as the reverse complement.
AATTCTAGCACGTGAAACTGACTTTTTTCTATATTTATATGCAGAAGACATGGACTGAACAATAGCTGTTCAATTGAGAGAGCATCACAAGGCCAAAAAAGGAGAAGGATAGTGTCTGAGGTAGGAAAGGTAGTGAGAGACTAGGAAGATTGATGCTATTTCATGATAGAATCAGATTATGTATAGCGAAATCCTCAGGATCCCCTAATCCCGAGGATTCACTTTTATCTATTATTCTCTAAATGTAATATATAAGGATGAATGGCAAAACTACATAGAGTTTAGAATTTCATAGCTTGTAACTATTCTTTTGAGAACTATAATACTGTTATCTCAGTGATGTTATAACCGTGTTTCTTATTTTAATGAAGAAAGACTGCCTTTGATCCATACTTATATTCTGAGTATTTCTTAGTGGAGACTTCTGGCAACTCTGGGTAGAGTCAAGAGAAGTTCTACTACTTTTTCGTGTTATAACCTTTTCTATTTAGTCTTTACCGATTATTACTATTAAGTTGATATCATTTCTCTTATTGTGAAGATTGACGATTTAGATTCATCCTATTGTTCATTTAGATTCAAACTTAGTCGTGTGATATATCTCAGTAACGCTTTGATTTGATTGGTTATGTTAGTTTCCGTAGTAGATTGTTGTCCATTCTGAGTTATGTTATCATAGATCTTAGAGATATCATTGATCAATTTCCATAATTTTCTTACATAAGTCATTTTCTATTTATATATCATTTATCATTATATGCTTGTTTGTTGTTCAATTATTATTTATCGTTCAATTGAGATTCTTTGTTTAATTAGGATTTACCATTCAATTGGGATTTTCTATAGATTATCATTGATATGTAGTTGTTACAGTTTTCTTTGATGATTGGGTGAGTTAGCTTTAATTCTATTTAGCGATTTCCAAGTGTGATTCTTTGCATTTGCATTCAGATTCATTTGGTTACGGAACAAGCTAAATAGAGTTTCATAGTATGTTAAGAGTTATTTCTTGCATAGTTATTTCCTTCAACATTGTTTGGAGTGAGTTGAAGAAATAGATATTAGTGATTGTAACGATTTATCATTAGATAACCTCTGAATTCACTTCACATATAGTGCTGACACTCTTCAATAAAAAAGACTGACCTTGGGTTGACAATTAGTGTAGGAATTAAGATTTCCTGTAAAAATACATCTTAGTGCACCAACATTTTGGGCCGTTGGTGGGGAGAGTGTTTCAAATTGATTCCGTTTTTATCTTATTGTGAAAGAAATGGTTTTAAAAATGGAAGGTAAGAACCTACGTGCCTAACAAGTAAAGTGCTTTCTTACCAGCCCGCCTTTCAGCAAAATCTTAGAGGTTAAATAGGAATTGGTTTTATGAATGAATAGGAATAGAAAGAAGAGAAAGAGTATAACCCCCCACCTAAATCCACAAAACCCAATGGATCGGTGAACCTTTGGAGGACAACCTTTATAAATGAAATCGTAAGGAAATCAGTCTCAAGCATCAGTAGGATTTCAGATAGTATCTGGAAAAATTGCTACTGTAATCCCTCAAGCGAGAAGCTCACCATCTACAGCTTACATTGAAATTCAGAACCAAATTCGAGGGTCTAAGCAGAGTCTTCAAGCTACAACAAGTTTGCATTCTAATCCTCTACAAGAGGGAAAATCGTGTAACTAAAGAGAAGGAGAAGGAGAAACGAGTGGAAATGCTAAGGTAGAACCATAGCTTTCTAAACATGGGTCTCCTATGATCCAAGATCTAGGCAGTGTTGCAAAGCTAGCTCAGGTTTCTAATCCCCTGCTTACCTAAAAACCACCCCTTGAAATCCCTGAATGTTATTGGCACATCTTTGACCAAATGGAAAACCAACCACCTCAAGGTAAAACCTCAACATTGGAATAGCCCATAGTCGATCAAGTGGCCAATGCCCCCATGAAGGCTATTCCTCTACAGAGCATCCCAATTTTTCATGGGATGATCACAGAGGATCCTATGCCTTCCTGTTTGAGTTTGATGTCCTCTGCAGAGGGTATGACTGCACTGTTATCCCCAAAAACCTAAAATTGTTCCCTTCTACTCTAAAAGGAGCAACCTTAAGATGGTTCAGGGGTCTGGGTGGATGAGCTATTAATTGATGGGAAGATATGAAAAACTCTTTCCTCACAAGATACCAGGACTTTTGCAAGACTAGGGAGCTAAAAGGTGAAATCTTTAAGATGACTGCAAAAGATAATGAAACTCTAGAAGGGTATGTAGAATGGTTTAATTATAATGGCAAAGATCTCCACACACCACCTTTCCTAAAGAAGTCCTAAGGGATATCTTAATTAAAGGGATGAAAGAAGAATCATTAGAAACTCTAAATTTAATGGTAAAGGAGATATTTCTCAGGAAGATTATGATGAGATTGTTCACTTGTGTATCGGGTGTTCATGTGGAAGCACACACAGGAGCAAGAAGCCAAGATCCCATGATCAGGGGAAGGAAACCACACAGTGGAGGTGTAACACGGATGTAAATTAGTAACCTCTTGGAAGATTTCAAGATGGACATCCTGGGATTTCTCATAATGCAGTTTGACATGTTATAGGATAAAAAAAGCAACCCTTAGCAGAACAAAAGTTGGTCATCTTCTGTCCATGTTGTCAAAAGAAGCACAACCAATGGGAGTGTACATTAGACATAATCTAGACATGTGCTAACTGTACCAAAGGTCACACAACTCAATAATGTCCATCAGTGTTGGGTCTGAAAGAAGTATTCAAGGAAGAAGAAGAAGAAACAGAGCCAATGTATCTGATGAATCAACGTCAATAGTGGCAAGACAAAACCTACAGGTATGTCATAAGACGCATCCCAGTTGTTTCCTTCTTCACGGTTTAATCAACAACAGAACCTTGGGGCAACAATGCAAGGCAAATCACCTTACCCAAATTGTGAATCCTAGCCATTCCCTATGGCATCCAGGCCAACTCAATCCTTTCCATGTAATGGTTGGCCAAATTCTCCTTTTACTCCTTTTGGCAGGAAATTCCTATCAATCCCAGTGGCCTTCCTCCACCTCTCAAAATCCAAACTGGTCTACAAATTGGCAACAAATTATGGGGATATCCAATGCACCTATGGGAACAGTTCGGCAGCCTCACCTACACTATCAGCTCCATATACATTATAGCAAAATCCTCAATCTCTTTTGTGCCTTCAATTGCCAGCTCAGCTGAATCCGAATCCTAATAGCGGATCGGTCCAAATTAATACAAATTAGAAATCCCAGATTATGAGATTGAGAAAAAAGAATGTAATGAACTTAGATTGAGGTCAGGCATATCATCACCCACTAGGAAAATGGGATCAGCCATCAATTGAAAATGCAACCCCACATGTACATATACCACCAAGTGTAATTAATATTGAACAAAATCAAGGGGAAGAGACAGATTAGCGTGAAGACCCTAAAAAACTCCTAGTCACTTCTCCCCATTCCCTAAAAGGTTAACGATACCTAAACCTACTATTTACCTAGATTTTGATCTTGTAGGGGAACCTAAAAAATTTGTATTAAAATTCCTCTCCTCCAGCCCATTCAAGATATCCCATCTATGCTAAACCAATCAAATAGCTATGTGGAAAGAAGCCTATGAGGAAAGAAAAAACTTCACCCACCATTCATGTTGTAGGAACCTTATCTGATTTACTCTTGGAGGGGAAACTCTGGTTAAGTATGAAGATACTGGAAATCCCATAGTGACAGTTCAAATATATGGTCGCTCTTTTCCCAATACACTAGTTGATCTGTGTGTTGCCATTAATATTTTAACAATAGAAACCTTCAAGAAGTTTGGTATTACAGCCCTAGAACAAACCACCACTTTATTAGAACTAGCTGATCATTCGGTGGTAAGGCCAGAAGGGACCTTACAAGATATTGCAGTTTCTATTGATTCATGGAATATCCAGTAGATTTTCTTGTCATAAACGCAAAGATTCGATTGGATGGGCATCCTCAGATTCTGGGCCAGCCTTTGCTGGCGATAGTTGATGCTTATATTGACTATCGAGAAGGAAGCATGACTATTGCAAAGGGGGATGTCGTAAAAAATCTGGTGTTATATCCTCCTGTCAAGCCTAGCCTACCCATTGTAAAAATATGTAAAAAACCACCAACATACGTGGAGGAAAGCATTGTTTACCATTCATAGTAGCAGAGGCAATGGAATTCAAAGGTAAGAATCAAGATGAAATTATCAACAATTTTACCAATCAGTCAACTAATGTGACCAATGTAAAGTGTCAAATGTTGAAAGAAATCATTGACAATGAATCCATGGAAGATTCTTTGAAGGATATTGACGACCAAGATATCCAGATGACTGTCGTTCATAAAAACAAGCTTGTTGAGTTGAACTAGGAAAAGTTCTAAACATTAATGATATTCTGGATAGCAATCAGTAGCAAAAGCTCATACATGCCCTACGGAAATATAAAGGGGCTTTGCCTGGATTATCTTGACATGAAGGGTATAGACCCAGAACCATGTACACACCACATCTATACGGAGAAGGATGCTCGACCCATATGGTAGCCTAACGAAGATTGAATCCACATCTCAAGGACATTATGAAAGAAGAGTTATAGTAGCTGATGGATGTGAACTTCAGTTATCCTATTCCGGACAGTAAATGGGTCTCTCAATTGGTGTTCATCCCAACAAAACTAGAACTGGCGTATCTGTGTCGACTACCAGGAATTGAACAAGGCAACATAGAAATATCACTTCCGCCTCCATTCATTGATCAAGTCCTTGATACTCTGGCAGTGAAGTAGAGCT